>JAFMOC010000001.1:3425000-4080000 GCA_019802505.1 Corydoras sp. C115
CAATACAAAGTTAACTGTTTCCTTTCTGTTGGCTTATAAATGTGAACCAGTGTAATGTTTAATTTATGTTACGTATAAAGTAGTGCATATTACTCCACATCTGTAATGTAAACATTTTAAAAAATCATCTGGAAGGAAAGAACTTTATCCGAAGCATTCTGTCTTGTTATGAGTTTCTACTTCAGAGTTTGCTCACTGTTTTGTTTTCTTGACATGTAAGCACCTCATTGGCACTCACCATTTGTTCCTATTAAAAGTTAATAGAAATGCAGGATGAGTAATGCCGTTCGTGGTGCATTGAAATGACTTAGGAATGTTCATTATGCTGGACGGAATATTAAATCATTCAAATAGTGATTGATGTATGCATGCCAGAAAAACAAATGGCGTTCTTGTGCTAATGGGCTGTTATGTGTATGTTTTAAGTGCAGGTTTGGGTTTTGTTTCCATTTTTTCTTGAAGCTAGACCGCTGTCAGTGGTCTGTATGAGGCTGTAGTATAAAATCCGATTGCACTGGAATGTGTTTAGGCGAAGAAATTGAGTTGTGGGGAGCTAGGTCGGAAAAGGGTGGGGGTGTGTGTGCACGTGAGGGAAACGGGGCTTAAATTCAATGTTCATTGGGAGTGTGTAATGGAGTGCACTGTGGTAAGTTGAGGGAGGAGGTTTGATATGCTTACCCTGTCCTTGGGAAACTCCATAAAACCATGAGCTCAGCAAATCTTTTGGTTGCATCGGTGAGGGTTCTGTCCAATAGACGTGAAGGAGTTTTGCCCGAGCTATAAATAAGCCCAGCAATGGCAGCTCAGTAGGGACAGAGCAGTGAGAGAGGAAGTCCACTGATGCACTGTTTGTGTTTTTGCTTGTGGTGATGAGCAACAGAAGTGACAGAGAGTCTTTGATTGATCTAATGCAGCCTTTGCAGAGTGACCACTGGCTTTATCTGCCGTTTTCGCTAGGTTTTAGTTAAATGTATTCGTTAACAAGCAGATGACAACCAGGCCTTTTCACACAAACTTTTTCTTCACAATGCAGTGAAGGACAACCTCGATTCACCTCTCATCCTCGTCTTTCTGTTGAGTGGAGGCAAATCTTTTGTGAGTAATTATAGCCGTGATCAAGGTGCTTAGCAGAATTTTATAGCTTTATCCAAATGAGCTGCCAATTCTACTGGGAAGCAGCCGATCAGATTATTACATGCAGCGTGGTAACGTCTCAACAGCAGTTAAATGTGCGTCTACTGCACACCGTGAATTATCAGCACACGCGTAAAATCAACGGTACACACATTAAGATCACGTCAGCAGTCAGAATGAAAAGAACACAACAAAACCACAACAAAAAAGGGATTTTGAAAGTGGCATGCTTGTTGGCAAAGGCTTATTTGTGTTTATGACTGTTGAATTTACGTGGTTTACATTCACAACAGCTTCCAAACACCAAATGTACAATATACGGTTACTTTACACTTTTGTGGTCGAAGGAACAATATGGGATATTTGTACAACAGGTCACTTTCACGATTGCTTAATGCACACAAACACTTAAAAAGAAACAAGTGTCTTCTTTGTAATTTTGTAAGCATCATATTAAAGGCAGTGTTTGAATGGGAGTGACCCTTCTGTTTCTCAGGCTGCTACACAATTGGACTATTTGTTATTTAACATGTTGGATTAATGACGTTAGGCTAATGGCATGTTTTGGGTCATATGACCAGCTTAAGGTCGACAAATAATTCCACACTCTTGAGCGATTCTTTATCCAGCACAAGTTAATGCCTTTCTACAAACTTGGTGCCATGAGTGTTGCCAGATACAGCTAATACATGTCCAAAAACCAAATGTATAAGAATATCAAATTCTCAGATTAGCAGTGGACAGCTGAACTTAACAAACCTCCCGATTCAACTTAACTGACCAGTGAAAATTATGCCAATTATAGTTGACCTGGGTTGATTAGTAACCGCAGATGATTCATCTCATAGTGATTATATATTAAAGTCAGGTGGTGGATTTTCAGATTTATACACTGTAATATGCTTATGGGTGTGAAACCAGGAGAGAGCTGCTCAACAAAAAATAGTTTTATTGTAGCTTGCGACAAAATGATACAAAACAGAAATACTATGCAGTATTCTAGATTCAAAATTTTGTAAGACATTCTCAGTCTCTCTCTCTCTCTCTCCCTGTCCAACCTGCTTCCGGCTTCATTTTACTCCAGCACAGAGACATAATTACAGATATTAAGCACATGCAGATCTTATGTGTGTGCGTGTGTTTCTGTGTGTTATTTCAGTCATGTCTGATTTTTGAGTACTATATGGTTCAGCTTTCAATGATTCTGATCCAATCAGATTTATGGTAAAGGTTTTTATGAGGTTTTTCCTGAACCGCAGTTTACAAATTATACAATTTCGGTTTCAGTCCTTAAGATATGAAAGGGAACTGCTTTACCTGAAAAAAAACAACAACTTTTGGGCACAGGGAGGACATGCAGACTCCACACAGACTGGACCTTTGTTCACATTATTCGGGAATCAAACCCGGAACCATTTTTCTGTAAAGCGATGGTGCTAGTCACTACATCATTGTGGAACCTGTTTACTAATAATGTAGGATTAAACAGATCTTGCTTAATGGATGACCAGTGCTAAATCTTCTGGTGTGTAGTCCGGTACCTCTGAGTAATAGGAAGCTACCACCATTCATTTACTCTAAGAGGCTTATTTAAGTTAGAGTCACGGAAGCTGCTGGAGCAGGACTCAAAAACAGGGGTAAACAACTCCGACATGTCCCAAGTCCATTGCAGGTCAGACAAAAAAACATGCACACACACACACACACACACACACACACACACTTACTCCTAGAGGCAATTCAGGATCTTTTATTTAACAGACTTACACATTAACCCTTTAGACTATGGATGCGAACTGGAGCTCCTGCTAAAAACCCACACAACTGCAGGGAGAACATGCAAAATCACCACAGATGAGACCCGTGTCTAGTATTTAAACACATTATCTCCTTATTGAACATTAATTTTCCATCTTACACTTAATCCTATACTAAGGTCACAGCGTGGTTCCCCGTGCCCATCCAGAAAAGAACGTTTCACTCACTCAAACACACAGACTATATAAGGGCAATTTAGAGTAGCCACATTACCTTAAATTCATGTTTTTGGATTATGGGAGGACGCTAGAGAACCTGGAGGAAACCCAGATTGGGATTCGACGCTGGCTCCCCAGCGTTGAGTTGAGAACATGCTAACCACTAAGCCACCGTTCTGCCCTTACTGAATATATTTTTATGTTCAGTAATGTGGAGTAACAAGCTGTAATTGATTTAGTTTAGAGATTTTTATTTATATAGTCGAATTCTCGAGCAAAGAAGAAGCTGGGATAACTAAAACCAAGAAAGTGTTGTTCTCAGGTCGTTATTCTTTTCCGATAGTAATGTATATATTTACATTACATTTTATTTTTTTTCACAGACATTTTTGTAGTACTGAGTGTCATTTATTTTTGTATACCTTTAAACCAATCAAATAAAACTGCAAGAACCAGATTTTTTGGAATCTGTGATTTGAACAGATTGAAATCATTGCAGCAGAAAATAATCATAACCACTTTTGCCTGTGAATGTGCTAACTCAGGAAAAGAGGGCTGCAGAACCCTTTTGGCTTTGAGCTCACGTGTAATGTGAGCAGTGAATCAAGGCCAAACTTCAGATTGATTGCTGGATGGATCCAGATGGGTAGATAGGCAGCACATTTCATTTAAGCTGCTACAAGTTATAATAGCTGTTGCTATTATTTTCCCCAGCATCTCCCGAGGTGGTGTATTTTTACCTGCTGTAATCTAACATTTCAAACATGTTTTTCTCCCAAGAGTCTCTATGGAAACGAGCCAAAGTCGTCAGCAGCTTTCTGGGGAATTTGAAAGATGCCAGATCAAATTGGGTTCCCTGTTTATCAGTGTAGAGTCAATTGTAAACGTTAACATCTAAATCCCCTGTGGTCTTTTTTCGTAATGCATCTCTCCGTGCTGGAAAGAGCTTTAAAATGTAATACTTTAAAATAATTCACTGTTTTGTTACTTTATATCTAAGGAACAGTCATGTTGAAAGAGAAAATGAGTTTCTGTGTTTTCGTGATTGGAAGCATACAGTTATCTTAAATGTGTCATCATGCGTTGATTTTATACACTAGCAGTGGAATGAAATTAAACCCCAATGTATTTTTAAAGTTGTGTCATTAATATTTTTCTTCATATTGGCAAAAAAAGCATTAAAAAGGGCTTTTAGGACCATTATTTACAAAAGAGCAAAACTAAAGAACTAAAGGTGGATAGCTTTCTGATCTTCACATGCCAAACTGTGCCCTCATTTTCAACTTGGCAGATGGTAGCTTCAGACTCAAACTGAATCTATGCTAAATACGAACAGGGCTGTTCCACTGAACTGTACCAATGATGCTAAAATGCGGTTCAGTCATTGACATTTACTACATTTACCAGATGTTCTTATACAGAGTGACTTTTCACTGAGCCACTGTGTCCTTATTAGCATATCATCTAAATGTAGTAAGGATTTAAGCATATTTAGATTTTACAATCCAATGTTAAAAAAAATTGTAAATTGTAAAATTGTAATTGACATGAGTGAGCTTGTGGAGCTGTGCTGCATTCTGAAGTTTCTCAGAAAACTAGAGTTCATAATTTTTTAGATATAATAATAATAATAATAATAATAATAATAATTCATTCATTATTTCCCGCTTTATCCTCTATTAGGGTCGCGGTGGGGTTCCCCATGCCCATCCAGGGGAGAACATCACATGCGCTGGGCAGATACACCCAGGACAGGGCGCCAATCCATTGCTGGGCACACACTCACTCACACAGACACACTCTATATGGGGCGATTTTGAGAATTCAATTGACTTGATCCATTTTTTTGGACTGTGGGAGGAAACCGGAGAACCCGGAGGAAACCCACGCAGACACGGGGAGAACATGGAAACTCCACCAAGATGGGGATTCGAACCGGGAATCCCTAGTGCTGAGAGGCGAAAGTGCTAAACCACTAAGCCACCGTGCCGCCCCATATAATAATAATAATAATAATAATAATTATTATTATTATTATATTTTATTAATAATGCACTTTACATTTCATGGAAACCTCAAAGTGCTAATATGGGACGAGAAAATGTCAAAGCTGTCAACGTTTCAACAACATTTTTTTCTACAAATATCTGTTGGATGTTTTTAGCAGAACAAGTACTTACAGGATTAATAAATCTTTTTGTATTTGTTTAAAGAATTGGTATATTAATTAATATAGCACTCAATAGTTCAGTCTCAATAAAAATATTTTAAGTCTAATTCCCAACATAGCACGCTGAAGAGAATTGCGCTAAGAAAGAACTCCCTGATATTTATGATGTTTTATTTTTAAGAGAGCAGCCTTGTGAGGCCCGAGGGTCAGTAAGGAACTCATCCTGTTTGAGTGTAATACAATATTAACAATATACTGATGATGGATTTATATTGAACTCTTAGTAAAACAGAAACTTATATAAATAACATTAGATACAATGATGCACCAATGAAACTATAAATCCTCAGTGGTTTTTCTATGGCATGCTGGTGGGATTGCAGACCTGCTAGTTCATAGAAGTGAAGGTTCTATCAGAACTAAGTGTTTATATACAAACTAGTTGTATTTGATAAAGTCAAATTATCAAAGCAGGCGGCAGGGTGGCTTAGTGGTTAGCCGTTTCGTCTCTTAGCGCTGAGGATCCAGCTTCCTCCAGGTTTTCCAATTTCATCCCACAGTCCCAAAATGTTAATTCAAGGTAAATTGAATGCCCTAAATTGCTCCCATCTACATTGCTTCCCTAGGTTACTGTGTGCCCTGTCATTGGTATATATGCCAAGCACCCAAAACATACTAGCCTGGATGGGCATAGAGAAACCCCTACAACTAGTAAAGGATTATGAGGAAATTAATGAGAAGAAATTTTTAAATTATTACCTCTGAACCTTGGAGATTCTTATGGTAGAAGAGATGCTGTCCCCTTTCCCCCTAAAAGAAAACAAAAAGTCCTCAATGTAATGAGTCACTAACTGTTTGCTGATTTTTACTGTTATAATAATTAACCGCCTGATGTTTGTCTCTTAGGGCGGGTCAGCTTTTTCATTCATGACTTAAGACTTGATTTATGAGGCAGTGCTGAGATGTTGGGGAACCTTACAGAACTTTACAGGTCGTAAACCTGTAACCTAAAATGAAGTTTGTGTAGTGTTATGAAACTGGAACATTATACAGCTTTGTGCAATAGTTTGTGTAACCCTGGAAAAATTTAACTTTTTTTTTTTTTTTAAAGATTTTTTTTTTTTATTATGTATTTTTTTTATCTTAAATTGTTGCCTGTGCAAAAGGTTTTTCAAAACAAGTTCAAATCAGCAAAAACAGAGTTTTCCCACAGAGTATGTGTTAACATATTGGCACTTAATTTGTGATCACTTGAGTTGACATGTTTTTGACCAGTCTGCAGACATGGTTTTGCGCTCTTACACAACCGTAGCCCCAAATGAGTGAGACTTTCTTTGGTGCGGTTAATATGTGGAAGAGGCCCTGTACTGTGAAGCAGTAATGTGTTTCACAAGAGCCCGTTCTGATTGATAGGACTTTCGTGAGTGAAACAGACCGCTGTCTGGTGTATTGCATTTACAGAAACATGAGGAAAGTGAGACAAAAAGGAAGCTGGCCTTTTCACTGTAATTTTAGCATTTCACATGTTTTTTTATTTTTAACTATATGCTTTGTATGCATGTGTAGCTTATACCTGCACATCTGTCAGCAGCTGCAGGTTGGTGCTTTTCCAGAAGTCTTCCTGCCGCCCACTTCTGAGCTATTTATAGTACTACCCGAGCAGAAGCACCACATCTCAGGAGGACGTTGAGCCGAATATGCAGGACTGCCTGTAAAAGGCAATGTCAATACAACGCTTATGGTCCCCCTGAGCTGGAGGGAGCATACTCAATCATTTCTACAGCTCGACTACTACTACTTTCCCCCCTTCCTTTATGTTTTATGTGCTTGCTCTTTGTCACGACTCATACCGATTATTAAATATTAATGACGCTGGTTTTTAAAGTGTTTCAAAATGTGCTTAGCTTTGGTAAATTAGAATGCATGTGTCTTCAGCATTTTTTCTTCATATATCGTTTTCTCAGTCGTAGTCGTAGTTTTGTGTCCTTTGAACCGGAGATGTCATATTGTGTCTCATGATGGAGCTTATTATTAAAGATGGTGTGCTCTGTTGAATAATTGTGCAGTATCTAAAACGTTTTTACAAAGGTCTGTTGTTTGTTGGAAGTAATAAATGATCTTTCTGCTCTGTAATGGGTCACCATTGTGACCGGCTGCAATTGTAATATAAATTAGCAAAGGTAGTTAGTGTGCACTGGAAAAAAACAGAAACATTGAGTGCATGCTGAACCTTCTAAAACTACATACATATAAACACACATATAAACACACTGCCTGTCCAAAAATTAAGGTCACCGGCAGGTTTTAACTAAACAAATAGTTAACAGCCTCCCATTGGATAATTTGTGCAGGAATAATTAAGTTTCAGCTGCAACAAGTAAATTAACACAAACTGATGCAGTGTGTATCTTCTCATTATTGAAAAAACATGTGGAAAGACACATCCTGCGGTGGTGGCAGAGATGTTGTTCAGGATCAAATTATGAGCGAGTGGTTCAGGGAGCATGACCTGAACCCCATTGAGGATTTTTGGGATGTGCTGGAAAAGATGTGCAGTGGTCCAGATCTTCCACCATCAATACAAGATCTTGAGGAAAAAGTGCCACAGTGAATACATGCTATATTTAAACCTAAAGGCGGTCCTATGAATGTTAGTGTGACCTTTTTTAATACAGTGTGCGTTCGTGTACAAAATATAAATATATTTATATAAAAATATAAATATGGTGTGTATATATATATATATACACCATATTTATATTTATATTTTAGTAGCTTAAATTCATTCACATTACAAATGAAGGTTTCTATTAGATGATTGTTTATACATAGTCTCCATCAACAGTCTTGCCAGCTTGAATGAAATGCATGTGTTCACATTGCCTGTTTCAGCTCAGTCCTGTTTATGTAACCATGTTCTCACTGCATGCATTACCCTCTCCTCATTTTCAAAGTGTGTCCCACACTGAATCTGTAAGAGGCCCAAAGAGGTAAAAGGCCACAGTATGGGCGATAAAGGAACAACCTCAGTTATTTTACTGTTGGTAGCTGCACTTGCCTTCCACAGAGTTAAGTTGTGTGCTTAATACGTGAAGTTAAAAGGCAACTTGAGGGCAAAGCATTAATAATTCTACTCTGACGTCTCTAAACCTTGTTGTATTTCCTCTGTCTCATGCAGATTTCATAAAGCCAGAACTTCCCAATTAGTTTCCCGTCTGTGTTTTGTCCTGCTGTCTTAGTGCTGTTGTTAACATGGTTACCATTTAAAATGAAAATGATAGAAAAATTGCAGCTGCAATTATGAACATATGGTCCGGACCACTTAGCAGACATGTTGGTTGTTTGTGGTTGCTGTTGTTCCTGTTGAGGTTGACACACACACACACACACACACACAAACAAACATCAGCAGTCTGAGAAAATAAAGTCTATCTACAAGTGTTGAAGTTTTATGCAGTACATCCAGGTGCAGTACAGAAATGATCATGAACAGGATCTGTCTGAGGGAGGGGGAGGGGGGGGGGTCAGCTCTGCCACCTCTGCAACACAGACTTCTAAATAAATGTCTGCTTGTGGTAGTTGGATTGCTTGTAAGTTACTTTGGATAAAAGTGTTTGCTAAATAAGATTATGTAATGTAAATTTATTGTTTTTAAAACACCGGCCACTTGGGCTTTTATCTACATTTTTCAGCAGCTTATTGCCGCTAGGTTGGTGTATAAGAAACAGTGCTGGCTGTTTGACTGAGAACTTAATAACTTTGTGTTTTTCATTGTTTAGTAATATACAAATATGCAGTGGATGAGTACTGATCGATAAAAAATGGATATGACTAATTTGGGGGGTAAAAAATCCCAGAAATAATGCATAACAAAATGTTAAAGATGTCTTTAAAGTTGTTTGATAAAATTTCTGATGGTCAGCCACAGTAAAGCAAATCCATGCTTATTGGTTTGCTTTCAACTGAAAAATGTTGTAGTTCAGTTGTAAGCTGAGCATTTAGGTTTAAATATAAGATAAGATAGGATATAACTTTATTGATCCTTTTTGGAGGATTCCCTTAAAGAAATTAAGGAACCAGTAACAAACTCTGGTTGGTGCTAACTGTGTGTAGAGGGTGACTGGCATCGTCCGTAATGTCCAGGAGTTTGTCCATAGTCCTTTTATCTGCCACCGTCATCAGAGAGTCCAGTTTCATTCCAACCACAGAACAAATCCACCTGATAAGTTGTGGGGTTAATAGTAACGTTAAGATTGGTCTGTTTCAGCATCAGCAAGAGATGTTGGCTTTAAAGCATCAGCAGGAGCTGCTGGAGCACCAACGGAAGTTGGAGCGGCATCGTCGCGAGCAGGAGCTGGAGAAACAGCAGCGCGAGCAGAAACTGCAGCAACTCAAAAACAAGGAGCGAGGCCAGGAGAGTAAGTGAAGTCACATATACTTAGATCTCTTTATTTTATCCATCACCATAAAGGATTTTTTACTGAAAGTGCTGGAGCATTATACCTAATGAATAACGACCACAGGATTAATGCAGTTCAATAATGAACAAGCCTAAAATAAAATAATCCTTTTGCTTACTGCTTTATTTCAACAGCAGATTAAATGTCAACAGGCATGTTTATCTCCAATAAAAAGAAACAAACTGCAGATTAGTTTAGAAAATGAAGTCCAATTGTATTATGCTGCACTGATGTACTGTTATAATAAAGCAATAAGGCATGAGAGGGCATGCATTATTCTAAATAAATCACAAGAAAGAGGTGATGTTAGGCATGACTCGTAGCGGAGTTCTCCTACACCTCTTTCCTGTGATTTATTCACAATAGTTCACAACCTCAAGTGCCTTATTGCTTTTAGAAAACAGTTACAAATTATACTAAAAAAAATGCCATCTAGTGGCCATAATACAGAACAAAATTCCTAAACCACAGCCCAACAGTCTTTGTGCTCATCAGGAATCGACTCGCGGTTTATATTAATCTGTATTTACATTCATTACATTATTGAAAAAAAGTATTGTTTTTCACACATTGATGCAAATGTGAAGCTGTCTGAGTTGTGCATTATTGTCAGTTTAAGGTCAAGAACTACCCATTTTATAATGAAGCGATAAGTCAAGAGAGGGCGTGCATTATTCTGAACAAATCATGGAAAAGACATCATATTTGGCACGACTCGTAGCGGAGTACAGTTACACCTCTTTTCCATCATTTATTCACAATAATACACGCCCTCTCATGACCTATTGCTTTTCTAAAATGGTAATTTAATTCATAAATGCGTTTATTGAAGGCAAAACTATTAATAATCTGATCACCCTGGATGTAATTTAGTACGTTTTTTAAAGTAAACACTTATCGCTGAGTAACAGGTTTCTCTAACAATCAAAAATTTACAAAAGGCAGTTTATAAAAAACATTGGGAAAATAATGTATCGTATATCACATATTGAAACGGATGTGAAACATTTAGAGGTGTGCATTATTGTTAATGTAAATGGCTCAATCAGATTTAAGGCCAAGAACTACCTGTTTTAATGTTCTTTATTCTGGTACTCGTGTTTTTAAAGCCTAATACTGTTCACAGAATAAATGTGAATACATTTAATTCAGTGTAAGTCAGATAAGCAAAGCTGTATGTTAATGGCAGGTCTCAGCAGGACCTGTTTAATGAATGGTAACTATTAACAGGAACAATGGAGCCCCTCACCTCAACTGCATTACATCACTGATGTCTACAGTCTCTTGAAAAAAATATTGCCCCATGTGGCATTAAATGTAGCCTGTATTCTAGCAGTTAATATTTTTCTTTTCTTTCTGCTGCCGACTTGAAATCAAATCTGTCCAATGTGTCTTCACGGAGTCTGGGTGACTCTCTGCCCTGGGGTGAATTTGCAGAGCCATCTTAATTCGATTCTGTAGAGAGAAACCTTTCTCTGCTTGACATGAGCAGAACACGGGGAGATTTAGCCGATGCATAGTCGGGTTACAGTGCAGAGAAGTCATAAATATGCAAGATGTATATGCAAAACCCTATAACTGTGAATTGCCGGCATTACCGTCACAACTAGATTTTTTTTTAATAAGTTTTTATTATTAGTATTTTCATAGATTTTATCTGTAATAAAAATATAATTAAAAGATGAATACATTGACAAAAGTATTGGGACACATCTGGTAATTATTGGAAGAATGGAGGTTTAGGACAGGGTGGCAAATAAAATCGAGAATTTGTAACCTGAACAATAAGTGCTCATAATCAGTAACACTGCATTTTAACTGGGTTCTTCATTATTCCCTGACTTGTGGTGTGCTCATATTTCTAAGTGGCTTTGGAAAATTAAAGGTAAATTTTAATGTAAATCAAAATTTTATCAACATAGCGGGATGTTCGGGGGTGCTGTTTCTGTACTGGTTAGTCGCCAAGTAAATGTACAGACCATTGCTTTCAGGTTTCCTTTTAATTGCAAGGGTGAGATTTTTAAAACTGTTATAAACAATCTACGATATGTTTCCAAAACTGACGCACACTATATGTTAAAGTATTACTAGACATAGGAATTTAAACAATTACAAACAAAATGCTTCACAGTTTGTAATACAAAAAGTTTTGTCTGTTTTGATTTAGTTAGGAACAAAGGGCAAGTCAGAAATCACAAGTAAAAAAAGTACTACATAACTTACAAGGTATTTAGAACATTTGTATGCTTTTAGGCCTATATGGATTTAGTTATTGGGACACAGATCTCACTGAATTTAGGTGTTTTTACGAAAGCTGCTTTTCTGTTCCAGAGTGTCAGAGCTTGCTCCATTAAGACATGCCAACTTTGGAACTTAGTTAGCAGAACTTGACCAGCCCGCACAGAACCCTGAACTCAACCTCGACAAACACTTTTGGGATGTGTAGTGTCATTAATAGCCAGAGCTAAGTGGCATGAAATAGGAGTGTAATGACTAAAGGAAGATGTTGTGATTATTAAATCCCAATCAGAAAGCCAGTGTGGGCCCGTGCATCATCGTTTATAAACATTTCACTTTTTTCTTCCACAACTATAAGGGACACTTTGTTTAAAAAGTTTGAAACCTGACACAGTGTGGATGTTAATGTAGCAAAAGGAATACTTTTTTATTTATAATAAAAAAGGATATGTGGGGATTTTTTTTTTAAATTCTGCTTTAGCTAATCCTCAGTGTTAATTCTCATTCTGCAATGCAGGAATGGTCTCAGCCTGTGTGAGGTGCACTTGGAGACCGGGAACTGGGATAGAATAGCCTGAAAAACTACACAGATCCTTTAATCATAAGCCGGCTTTCCTTTACCCCTCAGCCTATGACTGGCTCTGCCAGCTGAGATCATGGTCACCTGTTGCAACTGTGTGTTGCCCTGCACTAGAAGTGGGTGTGTGTTGCCCCCCCTGGGGCTTGTATACTTATTATGGGAAAGGTGGAAATTGTTGAGAGCACGGCAAGATAACACAGCGGAGCTGTTTCAACAAAAACACAGCTGTGTTTAACTGTCAGAGTCTCTGTGGTATTGTTTCAAGAATTTGCTCTTATAAAAAAAAAAAGTTTAGAAAAAAAACAGGTGCTTGTCTGAGGAAAGGTTTTATGTCATCTGGAAATAACAAGTGAACCTTTAACTCTGGCTGTGGTACATCTGGTATAGCGGTATACCAGCATATATTCTGTACATTAAACATAAATAAAGGTTGAAGCTGAGGGTGTCCAGTCTTATTTGCTAATGTTGCTGTAACTGCAGGTTTTTATGCAAACAGAGCAAAAGCCTCACCAGATACAACTGCTCTTAACTGCTCTTATTCTCCAGAGACCTGCACCCTGCTGCATGGATTGTATGACAGCCTTCAGATTAGATCAGTGTTGAATGAGTAATGAGCATTTCATGTCTTAATAAAGCTCAGTGGGAGGTGATGCAGGTCAGTAGTACTAGCCGCGAACAGAAGCCCCAAATACAAATATACGTCTCAGTTAAATTATTAAAGAGAGCATTATTAAAGAGAGAATTAGTGCAGTTTTTGTAACACACACACACACACACACACACACACACACACACACACACACACACACACACACACACACACACACATATATATATATATATATATATATATATATATATATATATATATATATATATATATATATATATATAATTATTATTATTATTTTTATTTTTTTATTTTTTATAGTTAGTTCTCTGTTGGTTCTCAATTCTCTATTGGACCATGGCAGAACAGGTGTAATTTGTGTGGTGGATTGTTGATCAGTTCTGCAGTGACACTGATCTGATGAGGGTTTTTTAGTGCAGCAGTTGTGCTGTAGTTTCAAGCAGATGGACTGCACCCTGAAATTGTTGAACAAAGTCCATCTTTTAAGTAAGTGGAACTAATAACATGAAAAATAAGTGGAGCAAAAAGTAGATGTGTCCAAACTTTTGACTGGCTTATTTCCTGAGTATGACCAATATTACTTTGTAGCTTTTTCTTTTTAAATAATAAAGTTTAACTTAAATAACTTATGGGTTATACTTAGCAATCACGGTGCAGTTTTACCAGTATTTTAATTGATTCATACTATCTTGCTGATTTCTTAGTTTTTTCTACAAGTTTGTAAGACTACAGGCAAAATAATCAATTCCTTTTTTGTCATGTTACTGTTAAAAGCTGATTGTAAATACCTGACGCAAGTGCATTTGATGCAGCAGTGCCCCTCACAGGTCCATCCTGCTCCATTAGCTCCATCATACAGTCCGGGCTGTTGTCAAAAATGACACTTTCTTTTTGGAAAAAAAACCCCAAAAACTCTTTGATGCCAAAATCAGACATTTATACGGTGAGTGAACAAAGAGGTGTCAGATTTTCTGGCTTGTACAGAGTCTGTGTGGTTTCTGTGCAGTCAGTGTGTATTGGTGCCTGGAGTGTAATTTGGAGATGAATAAAAAGAAAGACAACCCACCTTTAACATCAAAAGCTCAGATACGCAGTCATAAAACTCAGGAATTAGCCTCATGTTCCTGCTCCCTTACGTGCTATCATTTGTGCAATCTGGCTCCCGTTCTGAACTAATTGAGTAGCCCCGAATTAAACTCTGTACAACACGAGACAGCTATTATTCTTACAGTCCACTGCACATGCTGAAGTGTGCATTGCATCATGCAGATGTGCCACATTCATTTTGCAGTGGTTTATACATGAAAGTCACCATAAAAAGAAAAGAAATAACCTTTTGCGTTGCCATTTAGGAGGCTGATTACATTTTCGGTAACTTATATTAGCTTAATGGTGAAACTATTCTTGCATAACTACCAATTATTTATTTGCTAATACTAATACTTTTTTGTTTTTAAAACATTTTGAGGTTTCCTAATGTGTGTAGCTTGTGGTTTCGATGGAAGTTATATTGGGATGCAGTTCAGCAGCCTGGGTTAATGTGCTGCTCTTTGATTGACAGGTGCAGTGGCCAGCACAGAAGTTAAGATGCGACTACAGGAGTTTGTGCTGAATAAGAAGAAAGCCCTGGCCCAGAGGAGCCTTAACCACTGTATGCCCAATGACCCACGGTACTCTTACTGGTAAGTAACTGTAGAAAAGGCTCACTCAGCGCAGTCCTCCACCTTGAAAAGGTGACCCCAAGCGGTACTGCACAAGCAGTTTTAGCTCTTTTAACTGACATTTCCCACCACTCCTAATTTTTAAAGAACCAGTGAGTTTCTGGACTATTCAGATATTGCTCAGGGTTTGGAGGAGCACAGCATGTTTATGTGAGAGATAATGCAAGCAGCGGGTCATAAAGAGAAAACTATGCATGCACACAAACAGTCCTCTTTATCTCTCACGCTCAAATAATGGTGTCGAAACCAAAGGATTGTGCGCTCCGCTGCAGAGCGAATATTAGCACACCAGGACTCGCTTTTTTACTTTGCTACCCATTTTATGCACTCGCGTCTGCGAGAGGGAAGATAAATACCTGACACAGTGTGTGTGTGTGTGTGTGTGTGTGTGTGTGTGTGTGTGTGTGTGTGTGTGTGTGTGTGTGTGTGTGTGTGTGTGTGTGTGTGTGAGTGAGAGAGGGAACAATGAGAAAGTTTCCCAGTAAGCTGCTTTTTATGTAGAGTTTGAGCCTATAGTGTTGGTTAGATAATCTCTTTTGAGTAGCGTGACTTTACACCTGTGCTCTCAGGTGAACATGCAGCACACAGCATGCCAGTCATTCTATAAAGCGTTGCATGCTGCAGAAACAGCATTCGTGTTAAATGCGTAGTTCAGAGGACTAAAGATCGGAACTGACGCATGAAATTATCAACATTCTTTCTGTTTCTTTATCAGCTCACCATCTTCTATTTATTCAATATACAGTGGTGCGTGAAAGTTTGCCAACCTTTTAGAATTTGTTTATTTTTTTTGGAATTGCTTTGATTAGAACTGAATCAGATTTTTAAACAAAGCCTGCAAGTAACTGAAGAGGACTTACTGTAATTCAACAAATGGGACTTCAATATTAAAATATTTTTTAAATGTTCATTCAAAAATTCTCATTTAAATGAAAGTATATTTTATTTAGTTTATTTATGTTTTGCGCTATAGACCTAAATGTAAAATAATTTGTGCATTGCACTTTATATATAAATTAAACTAAATTTATTGGGACCTGTAAATAGCCTCGTAAATTGGATAGTGCTTACTCAACCACCCACATTGGTAACTTCATTGAACCTGGGATTTGAACCCACAACTTTCTGATTGATAGCCCAAAACCCTAACCACTGAGCTAGCACGTCTGGCTGTTTACAGTCATTTACAGCACAATGTCCTGACATGTTCCTTTAGAATTTGCTATAATTGACAATGGCCTCAAAATAATAATATCTGCCTCCTAATTTCTACCGAACACATTTACAATCACATCATGGCTGCCTTCAGTAACAATGTGAATATGTTTCTTATCGCAGGAAAACCCAGCACAGTTCATTGGATCAGAGTTCCCCTCCTCAGACTGCTATGAGCACTTACAATCATCCGGTGCTGGGACTCTATGATTCCAAAAATGATTTCCCACTCCGCAAGACAGGTAATGGCTCTTTATCTTTCTTGAGTAACCGGGCTTCTTTTAACACAGCTCATCTTTGCTGTAAATGAATGTGAAGCAGGAAGCAGTTATATAGACACGTAAAACACATACTTCTTCTCAGTAAGATAAGCCGTTTCATACCAATGAACTGTATACAACATTTCAGTAATAGATATTATATATCTATATCTATCTATCTATCTAAAGTATATATAGAAAGAGTAATCATTGTATAACACAAACAATAAACAATATGGGACACTATAGAAATTGTAGGGTTAGTGTTTTTATAAAAAAAAAAAAGCTATGGGAAATATGTTTGGTGAGATATGGTTTGAACAGTTACTGAAATGAAACCATATGAAACATATGCACTAGTTGATGGAGTTGATGATAACTCTTGGAGATCTAAGATGTGACCTGGTTAAACTGGCAGAAGCCCAGAAGTTTGAATCAACTGCTTTAATCGCGAACAGTATTATGATGGATTTGCATAATGTGTGAAATCCTCATCTTAAACGCAACTGGTTACTAATGCTGAAAGTAAATGTCCTTTCACTCTGAACTGTAGGAGAATGAAGTACACAGTATACAGATGCCTATGTAAAGTATAAGTGCCTCAAAATTGTCCTTGAGTACATTTTTTCCACCACTAAGAGGATGTTGATGCAAATCTGGTGGAAAACACTGATCATTTTGATGCGTACAGAATTTTCCGCCATCCTTTATTATCGCTTTAATGAGTGAGGCCAACAACCTCTTGATTTCGAAGTCTGGCTATTTATGTGGGTAATTTTATTTTCCCAATTAAATCTTTGCTAACTTTAAAACATCCATCCATTATCTTCCGCTTTATCCTATTTTAGGGTCGCACACAGTCACTCACACAAACACACTCTATATGGGGCAATTTGGAGAACTCAATTGACTTGACCCAGAGAAAACCCACGCGGACACGGGGAGAACATGGAAACTCTAGCGCTAAGAGGCGAACATGCTAACCACTAAGCCACCGTGCCACCCATCTTTAATACACTTTTATACTATAGTATAGAGATTTCTACACATTATACCCTCAGTAGCTTCTTTCCCATTCTATTGCAAGTTGGTCTCCATTCTGCACCTATAGCAGAATCTATTCTCTGGAAAGAATTTATAAGTGTGTCTGGGGTGGGGGTGGGGCTTTAAATTGTGCAGTTGTAGACCAGCCTTGCAACCTTAAGGTTCGATTTCTGGTCCTACCTAACCCCAGTTGCTCCTGAGTATTTGTATACAAGGCTGCCCTCTGTTCCGGGTGTGCTCACTTCACTAGTGTGTGTTTCACTGCTACAGTAGACAAAATAAATCACTTTTCAAAGGTTGGAGGTTTAAATCCCAGCTCCACTGAAGTTACTAATGTGGGTCCTTGAGCAAGACCCTTAACCCTCATTGCTCCCGGGGGAGCTGTATCATGGCTGACCCTGAGTTCTGACTCCAACCTTTTAGATACTTGTAAGCCACTTTGGATAAAAGCTAAATGTCCAAATGTATTATAAATGTGTCCATAGAAAATTTTGACTATTTATCCAGAGGACCATCTGTGAGGTCAGATACTGATGTTTGATTATTTTCTGTCAAAATTTAGAGTGCAGGTCAGTTAAGTTCTTATTAACTTTGCTTTGTTGACTGGGACACAGACATGCTGCAAAAGAACTTCACCAAACTGCCCAAAATGCATGGCTATGTTTGATTTTCTCCACCAATGGGACTGAATGTCACAATAAAGTAATGATTTAAAGGTGTTTCAGCGCTTTTGGCCATATAGTGTATCATGCTGAACCCCACACAGATATAAATGCCGCTGTACCTCTGTTACTTGTCATGACAGTTGACATGGGGCTCACCTGAAGGACCACACTGCTCTCTTTATGTCAGTCAGTGCACTCATGATAGCCACTTCAACATTCCAATGAGATTCATTTTTTTAGTGTTAAGAGTAACAATAATCGCTCACATATAACGAATTGTGGCACTTAAACAGACAAGACAACCACCAACACTCAGGTCTCTGCTGAGATGTTAAACCCTGCAATACTGCACTTTTGTTATACTAGTTACCCTGTTATAATGTAATAATGTTTATATAACAAGTTATAATGTAAATTCCTGCCATTTCTTCTTAATTCCACCTTTTTTCATTTATGAGCCAAAACCAATTGCTTCATTAATCTGCAAGATACACTGAATAAACTTGGATTAAGTTAAATTCAACCTTCGATACAGGTGCCTTTGAAAATAATACATAATAAACCTATTAAAAAATTAAAAAGCTTTTTTAGCCAATTTAGCGTTTGATGCATTTTCTTTGATACAATTAGGTGATTTATTTGCCAGCACAGAAAATATAACCCAACCTTTCTTTTCTGAAATGATTGCATTTGGTGTCAGTTTACAAAAGAACAAGTTATTGTTTTCCTTTGCTTGTTGGTTCAGAATATTAATATTTGGAGGTTTAATTTGACTAATGTGCCAAAAAACAGCTCTTAAAAGTGTTTCCATCAATCCTCATTACATTCACAGTGGGTTTCTGGGTTGTTTGAGCTTCACTACAGAATACTGTAGTAATTTAAAAGTAGAACAAATCTGATTATCTTATAATCTTCTTCTTGATGCACATCATAACCTATAAAATAACATTCAAGCATAAAAGTGTCCTTTTTAAACTCAATTAACACAAGTAATGTGAATTATTAAACTGATAATTAATTTTGTTTGATTATATAACTTTTTTATAACTAATTTCTGCTAATTACTTAATTATTTCTGCTAATTATTTTTTATATACTAATTTCTGACCCCCCCCCCCCCCCCCAAAAAAAAAAAAAAATTAAAATAAAATAAAATAAATACAGTTTAAATTATATTTAAATTGACATAAGCATCTGAAATACAAACAAGTACTTTAGTTGTACCTTGAATAAACTATTCAGTCAGTAACAGACTGCAGAATGAATGTAACACATCTTAATACATCTACACTACCAACAAGTTTGCTGCATTTACAAAGAGTGCGTCTTTAAATGTACATACCAAAGAAACATGCAAGAGAGAGAATGTGCAAGTGTGCTGAGAATCTGCTGTCTGTTGGTTAAACACAACAGCTCTGTTCTTTCAAACTGAATAACAATTGATAAACTTCATCATACTCGAGTATGACTATGGAAAAATAATGCCTTCAACTAGAACAAAAATGAAGAACGTCACTGTTCAGTATAAATAATTCAGTCAAAACCAAAAGAGTTTAATCATCTCCGGGTCAAGAGCCCAACAGTGGCAACTTGGTAGTAACAGAGTCTGAACCTGTAGCCTCCTGCTCTGTCGTCCAATACCTTAACAACTAAGCCAACTTTTATTAGTTTACTAATCTATGCAAAAATGCTTTAATTAATCAAAAGGTCAAAGCATTTTCTCATGGCAAATTTTGAAAAGCCTGTTTGTGAGATATTTTCCCCAGTATGTTAAATTTGTAAATGCACCGAATATAGTAAATGAAAAATATACTGAGCTTTGTTTCTTTTCAATGATGTTTTTTTTTTTTCAAAACAAAAATCAATAAAATATTAAATTTGACCACGCTAATGTAAAATGTTTCAGATATTCAATGTATTCCCAGTTCTTTTGGTATTATAAATGGCACATTATTGCATGTTTTAATGCATAAAGAATAGTAAAGTGTGCTGGTCAGTCTGGGTCATGACCTCGGATGGCAGAGGTCTGAAAGCATGTAAGAAAAGCTTGCCAGGAAACATGATGACATTTTTTAAATTATGTTGCAAAAACAGGCAGAATTCAGCATAAGAGCAGCATGAAGCCTCAGCACTGCTTACTCTAATAACATAACATAACATTAAAGCAAAGATCCGGAAGGTTACACCACCTTAAGGGTTCTTTAGGATGTCAGCGTTGTACCAGCACATTATCATCAAACCAACAAAATCATCAAAAGGGAAAAATGTGAATTTACAGCACCGTCTCTACCTCCACCAACCACTTATTTATTACATTTATTATTTTAAGAAAAACTTTGTAGTTTTACAATCACAGACTGTAGTTTATTTGTGTAATGATGGGTGGGCTTGAATGAGGACCGGAGACAGGTTTTCAACATCACCTTCAACATACAGCTGTAATGGCTTTCCCTCCCTCTGCAGCATGCGATGTACCTGCTTGTAAAGGCACACGGTCATCAGATAAAGTCGCATCAGGTCCTAATTATGCTTAATAAACAATGCTGTCAATTCCACCCCTTCTCCCCTGAGCACCACACTACTGTCACAATCTCTTTGTAGAGTACAGTACAGTATGGCCCCTTTACTCTGATCTGTAATGGTCAGGATAGTACCCCCACAGAGCAGGTGTTATTTGGTTGGTGCTTTATTCCTATCCCAGCTGTTTCACTCTGGTATTTAAATGAAACTATAGCAGCACTGCTGCACTAAAACCCCCTCACCGCATCAGTGTCACTGCACAACTGACAATAAACAATCCACCACCCAAATGATACATGTTCTGTGATGTTCCTGACCAATGGAGAACAGAGAACAGGGACTTACAAAATGTGTACAAAAAGATGCACTACAGTCTGTAATTGTAAAATGTGGAAAAAATAAACAATGGAGCAAGAAGGAGGTGTGTCTACACTTTTGACTGGTACTGTATAAATGCATTCATATATGTAAATAATCTCCAGTGGCCTGACTTCATCCCCATTGCTAATAATTCTTACCAAAACTCACCCCTTTATCTGAAAGAGACATTCCATTCTTTTCTAGTCATACTGTATATTATAATTCTTTAGAATGATACAAATTCTGAAATGTGTTTTGGTAATTCTGGGATTATTTCTTGTAACATTAAGCAACTTTCCTTTGAAATGCTTGCAACCACTATTTCTTCTTATTCATTTTTCACAAAAGCTGCCTTGGCTTTATAATCGGATCCTGTAATTTGCCGCCTTCAGAAATCATATCCTGCTGCTTAGACCTTTTTATACTTTTGTTTTGATCCATGTTGTTTAACAGCAACCATGCTAATAGACCTGAACATGTGTGTAACTGTGGCCACTTAAGTCTTTTTTTATATATATGGTGTTTATTTTAACCTTGTGTCACAGTGAAACACTTTGGTTAACCACTCACTGACATTTTTAATGAACTCATTTCAAAGGAATCAAATCACTACCTGTAACTTTTGTCAGCAGACAGGGTGTCAGTGTTTTTAGAATTCCCCTGACCAGATTACTCTGCCAAACAAGATTGCTGCCTTCTGATAATTGGTGTAAAAAAACAAATAAATAAAAAGTATGAAAAGAGAGGAAAGAGGCTTCTTTTCTCCCCAAGCATTTTCTTATTTGTATCGACAAAACCCCAGGCTTTATGTAAGCGTGAGTCCTAACAAACCAAAGTAATGATGTGCAGCGGGATGAGAAGGGTTGTAACTGGGTCCTGGATTCTTTAGAAACTGGCACAGAATGAAAGGCACTGAACCCTATGTTTTAATCCCAGCCATTAATCGCTAAATGCTGAGAGCCTCTTTTCATCACTGGAGGTTTACATCAGGTATTCAAACAGCCAGTGCTGAGCACATGGCCTTAATAAATGGACTCTGTCTCACAGTCTCATGAGTCTGTGAAACAATCAAAGTCGAAGAGACGATTTCTTCTTTCGCTAATTAGGTTTTGAATTAACACTTTGTTACACCTGGGCACATGATTAAATCCAAACTTTAGGTCTGTATGTTTGTATAATATATAAAGAACCATCCGTATGAAATAAAAATGTTTGACTATCAATGATGTAATTTTAGAATGTGGGGAAAGAAGGAAATGTTAGACTATGTCACCATGGTGTCCAGTTTGCAATTTTGAATTTAGCAGTTGTCATTCTTTTTGTTTTCATGTTAGAACAGTGGTGTTGGGCCATCCTGTTTTGTTTTCTTTTTTTTTCTTTTTTTTTGGGGGGGGGGGGCTTGTAGCTCAGTGGCTATGGTATTGAGCTATAAATTTGAAGGTTGGTGGTTCTCGGTCCACCAGTTGCTCATGTGCGTCCTTAAACGTCATTGCTCCAGGATTGCTGTTTCCTGTCCTTGTACTCTGTTATGTCAACTTGGAATCCTTGTAAGTTGCTTTTGATAAAGGGGTCTAAAAAATTAAATAAAAATGTAAAGAACCTATTACTTGAAACTGTTTGAGTGGCGTTAGCTTAAATAATTTGCCTCATGAAGCGAGAACAAATAAAGTAGTGTTGTCATGACTCACAACACAAGCTAATGTCACACTACATCCAATATAAAATCATATGCTGAATCAAAAATAGCAGTATTAGGGGATGGCCTTCATGTTGGTCTTTCCCCACAGTTTGTGTCTGAAATGTGATCACCATCTGCCAAATCATTTTCATTATTTATGGATTATATTAAGTATCCACCAAAAAGGGATCAAATTGATCAAAATCAATCAAGAAGCAATATGTAGGAATAAAAAATACATCAACATCCAAAAAGAATTTGTGAAAAAGGATGTGAATGCAAAAAAAAAAAATTCCCTGAAGGCACAAAGTTTTCTGAAAAATTCCTTGATGTGTACTTCCTCATAATTAACTTAACTTAGAACTGTTTTTTCCTAAAGCTTAGAGTGACTTCCAGTCACAAGGCTCGGCCTTGGCTTTGTGTTTAGAGGTAAAGTTACCAATGCCCTTTTTTCCCCTCAGTGTGTAATGGAAGGCTTGTGCGACTTCAGTTCTAAAGTTTTTTCGCCAATTCCTGTGTCACACTTGGCCTTACTTTCTAAAAAGTTCTGGGTGGCTGAGGAAGTTCGCTCTCTTACGTGCCTGCTGCCAGCTACTGAGCATTAAAAGCAGTGAGTTTGGTGTGTACAGCAGTCCGGCAGTCTACATCAGGCCCTGAGAGAATGCAGTCGGAGGTCCTGAGCTGCCCCTCTCTGCAGGAAAGCTGCACTTAAGGGCTTTCCTTTTGCACACTCACCTTATAGGCTGCTTAAGATTAAGCCAACGCTTTCATTAATCATGCTGGAATGGACCTGTCAGAGTACTGCAGTGCAGCTGGCCTCAGGCTCTTACAGCCCCCTGAGACTCTAGAGCAATTACAGCAAGGCCAGGGTGGAGAGGAGGGTCCGGTATAGCTGCAGAATGCCCATCACTGTCAGAGAGTGGGTGGATCTACCTTTATAAAATAGTGGGGCTATTTACAGTTTGCATATATTGCAATTTATGTATATTCTTTTATGTTTATAAATGCATGAAATGCAGCAGTTTCTTAATTTTGGTTCTTAACATTATGGCTTGAGTAGCAGTTTTGGATGGATGCAGTAATGAACAGTTTTCAAGGTATCTCAGAGAAGTATCTGCTGGGTTTCAAATTAATTTAGTAACTTATTTAATATATACTGTGAAAAGAGCAAGCAGTCCTGAAACAGGTTATATGGTTCGAGTAAGTTCTAGTGGATTATTTATACAGTTCGTTTTACAACAGTACATTGTCACGATGCAGCTTTACAGTGTTATAAGCCTGAACCCCCAAAGAGCAAGCCGAAGCGATGGTGGCAAGAAAAAGTGTGTTTTTCTTTATGTAGAAACCTTAGGAGGACGAAAGGCTCAGTGTGGGACTCCTCTTCCCTGAGCGGCTGGGTGGCATTAACAGTGTAGGACAGCCATGTACAGATTGTGTAGTGAGTGATCAGGTGTCCGTATTCAACAATTGGAAAAACTATGGTGTCCTCAGCGGCATTAGTTCAACACCATGCACGTCCTGCTCTGGTTTTATATAGAGTTTAATATAGAGATAATATATAGTTTTGTACTTATAATAAACTTTATATTTAAATACAAGTGTCACAGTGGTATCGGATGCCTGCGTGTGAGTGGGAGGCCGTAGGTTCCTTTAAGGGTCTGTGTGTAATTAGAGGTAGAAATTCACTAAGATCCATTTTTATTGTGTATTAGATTTAGTTGCTCATAAATACATTCTAATACATAAATACATGAATGATGTAGGCAGTAAGACCCTCCACCTTTTGAAAATGTATTTTTAGTGGGGAAAGGTTCTAAACCTCAAGTCAAGCGTTTCTTTGTAAGATGGCAGTTCTTCACTTTGTGGCCAGGCACATTTGAGTGTTGATTCCAGCGTTCCCGCTGCAGATAAACCTCAGTTTGCTCTGGCAGCAGCGCCACATTCCTGGGGCTGGAGAGAGTGCTGTCTTTTCAGACGCATGATCTCCGTTTCGTCTTCCTCCTTTAGCCGAGAGCCAACCTACCCCCTTATTTCAGCTGCAAGAGCTCAGATTGTGAAAGCTTAACATTTTGAGATCTCTGATTATTGTGGAGATTGTGTGTTCTTTTTCTGTTCCAGTGCGTGATTCAGCTTTTTGTTATGACGTTTTTTCTTACTGTGTATGACGCATGAGAGGGGAATGAGGGGAAAAAGTGCCGGAGTGCTCTTCTGGCTGCCCATTCATTCATACTTTTATGCATTCGTATGCGGGGGAGTGCGTAGATTCATAGATTCAGAGAATACTGCCTGTTTATGCCGACTGACAGCAAGGTCACAGATATGATATTTGCGCTGTTTGGGTCTTTTTTATGTCTGCATTATTCAGCTGCATCATTCTGACGGGACATTTTGTTGTACTTGAGTTTTCCTTACAGAAAATACAAATGTTAATAAGTGAATAGCTTTAACAACTCTGGTTGCTGCAATTTCAATTTAACAGCATACTTGAAAAAATACAATCAATGACCCTAAAGTTGCCACTTTCTCTTGCCAATAGAGGAATCCATAACTTTGGATGAGCAGTCATTGTGCATGGCCAACTGAGGATGTCAGGGCAGCCAATTAGCACCCCAGCACTGCTTACAGCTTTAACGCTAGTCTGCTGAGGAAGTGTGCTTTTACACTAGACCTGCACCGACTGAGTCACCAGCACGTCCTTAAAGTAATACAAAAATACTTCAACTAAAGGGTCCATTATAAGCAAGGCATGTAATTAATTCATTAAATCATTAATCATGAAATAGTCTCATGCAAGTTTTACACTCTGGTGAATTTTCATGTTTTGGGGATTATATTAAAAGTATTTTAACACAGACATTGCTTCAGTAAATATGCTTCAAAATTCACGACACAGTTTATTCATTTATTGATTAATTTATTACAACATTTGGAAAAAAAACAATTTCGCTGCTTTAAAAGTCATTAGATCTTTTATGTTAAGTGTATTCAGTGTATTAATAATAAATTAACTGTTCATCGACATGAGAATAATGTGTCAGTATTATTTGGTTTTGTCATTTGAGCATTAGCCTTAAACACTATAAAAATGTGCTTTTCTCGACTGACACGACTGGCAGATGTTCATTAATGCAGGAACTGTGTGCAATAGATAGTCATGCATTTTGGAGATCTATAATCTTCCATCTTTTTGGTAACGTGACTATGCATAAAGTCATGTGCAAAGAGTTCCATAAGGGCGTGGTTGGGTGAGTTTAGTGAGGAAGAACCTAACTGGCCTTTGGGGTGTACTGGAACAGACAGCCAGGCCCTCTCATCCAGTATCCCTGTCTGATCTCACTGATGTTCTTAATGGTGAATGGCCATAGATTTCTTCAGGCACATTCCAGAATAGTGGCAGATATAGCAGCAGCACTGTGGCTACGAAAATTACTGGATGGAACCTGGATTTCTATTGGACTGGCAGTTCTGCAGGATGCCCTCAATGGACTTGTATTTTTTTCCCAATTGTTAGTCTTTTCAATTTTTAAATACTTTAAAGCGACACCTGATCTCCACACAATCTGTACACACAAGGCTGTCCTACACTATTGATGCTGCCTGGCCGCTCGAGCAGGATGAGGCCCCACTGACCCTTGGTCCTCCCAAGGTTTTTGCTTAAAATATCAACATAATAGGGAGTGTTTTTCTTGCCACTGTTACTTTGGCTTGCTTTTTGGGGGGGTTAAAGGCTTACAACACTGTAAAACTGCTTTGTGACAATGTAATGTTGTAAAAAGCACTATATAAATAAATTACTTGAACTTGAACTTCAAATGGAATTTGGCCTAAATTAAATGCATTGAAGTCTCCTGTGGGGGTTCCAAAACTTTATTTATAAATTATATCTAGATTTAATGAAAAAATGGACTGCTTAACAAACCTTAACCACTAACTCTACTTCTATTACGGTTAGTCACTAGTTAGCAACTTTTCATACATTAGAATGTCATGTCATGTTTTTGGTAAAACAGCAATATGTGCAGTGCATTTGCTCTGCTGTCCTTCATAAGTTGTGATTTAAATGTAATGAAAGGATTTGCTGGTGTTTGTTCATTTCACACATTATTTACCAAAATCTGTTTTAACAGTCCAGTCGGAGTTAATGCCTATGGTTTGACTCGTTTTGTTGTTCCAGCACCTAACCTCCCAGTTTTCCTCCACATAAGCAGCATTCTAAGTATAATGAAGCAGCATTTCCAATCATGTTAACATGGGGATTTTCAATTTGAAGCTGAAGCATCAAGAAAGAAGACTGCAGTCTGGAAGGCATAAAGCTGAGGTGTTAATGCAGTTAGCCTCCACGGCCTGAAGGCTGCAGTTAGAGCCTTAATGCTCACTAACCATTGTGCAGTGGTGCACAGACCTGCTGGTTTCGAACCACAGGTTTTCTTATCAAGCAAACAGATTACGGACATCTTCCTAATCTTATCAGAAGGTGTTTTGTGTTCAGTTAACATGAGGCCCGTTTCTTAGATTATTATAACTGATTTCCATAGATACTCTCAAAAATCTATTATAAACCTGGAATCTGATTGGCTGAACCAATTGCTCAGCTCCGTCCACTCCTTTAAGCGTTTTACATTCATATTAATGCATGATATACGACACATTACTTTAAATCATGTATCACTATCAATGTCAACCCCCTTTTGGGTGGTTTAGTCTAATATTTCTGCCCCTGTATTAGCTTTATTAGCCTTTATTAGCTTTATAGCCTGTATTAGCCTCACCATGTAACAGATGCATTCGGCACTCTTTCAACAAGCTTTTGTGAGTATTTGCTTTGCAGCTACCAGGTACATTCTTTACCTGGAACATTGTGTTCTTTTCTCCCCTCCCGTGCCATTGGCACTTTTTTTTTTATTAGCGCACGAGCAGCTTTTGGAAGTCATTCTCCTGATTTGAACTCTCTAAGAGTGCTAAACGCTTATTAAAATGGTTCTCGGCAGACGAGTTTGGTCTCATTTCCTGCTCGTTCGGCTTCACTCGGCTGGTGACTTTCCATAGTTGGCACAGTCGCCGCACGTCCTTGATGGCACTCAAACTCCCTTCCTGAGCTTTCTCATCAGCCTTCATCAAGCTTTATAGTGCAGAGGGGAATGTCTTTTCTTGCCTTTCCCCCTGCTCCCTTTTCTCACCTTTTCTTCATTTTCAATTGCTTTCCTCAGCAGTAGCATGTGCAGATTTGCCCCCGACTCCCCCTTCCACGCTCATAAAATCCTGATGTACCAGAATGTCTTCATTACTCGGGGAAGGACTTGAGGAAGTCCCCTGAAGTCTTAGTTATCATAGAGATTCATCAATCAAAGCTTTTCATTCTCTGGTGAACTACAGCATGGAGGTATTAATATCCATTAGTTCTTAAAGTGGAGGATTTAGCAGACATTCACTCAGGGATCTAAAGTCCTGAATTGAAAAAGCACCTGGTTTGAATCATTAAAGATTTAAACCAAATTTAAGTGTGGTTTTAAACCCAGCTAATATTATTGGATGTGTAACTCATCTTGACCAGTTCAATCAGTTGTGTTTATCATTCGGTTGTGCTACTTGACACACTTGCCGCAGTGCGGCCGAAAGACTACAAACCTCATGAAAAATCAAACATGGGCTTGCTTTCCGACTTCAAATAAGTGGTAGATACATTATTCCACTTTGGTTGCAGGACACCACATAATACTTGCCTTTTAAAAGTGTGTTTGTGTGTCTTGAGGTACAGGACAAGTTTTTACCGTTCTGTCTTTAGAACTGCTGTGTGTGTGTGCATGTGTGTGTGTGTCTGTCAGTGTGTGTCTCTGTCAGTGTGTGTCCGTCCATCCGTCCTGTGTGTGTCTGTGTCTCTCCTGTGTGTATGTCTGTGTCGGTGTCTCCTTTTGTGTCTCAGTGTGTGTGTGTATCTGTCTGTCTGTTTGTGTCTGTCTGTGGTTGTCTATCTGTGTGTGTCTGTGTGTCTGTGTGTCTGTGTGTCTGTGTGTGTGTGTGTGTGTGTGTGTGTGTGTGTGTGTAATATCTATTATGATAACTGTTATTAGGTAATATTTCGAGGTTATTTGTATATACAATAATGGAACAGTTCATTGGGATGCACATAATAATTAAATTCAGGTGTTTAATTTATTCCTATAGTCACTGATTTATAAACACTGATCTCGCTCTGAGTTTGGAACCTTTCACTTTTGTGGAAGCAGTGTGGGGAGAGACACACTGTGCATAGCAAGGTCCGTTAATGCATGGTTGGTTATGTTTGTAGTTGAGACACTTGAATCACACCTCAAACCCTGAACAATCAGTTGTGAGATGAACTAGTAACACATTTTCAAAACTTTAGGAAAGGCTTCACAGATGCGTAAAGGCTGCTTTAGCTGCAAAGTGAGGGCCATCATTTTTTATGCAAGCAGGGCATAAAATTCATGAAGGGTATAAATACAGTTCTGAGTTTGGACAGCACTAGTTAAATTCCATGCTTGTGTTTATTTTTCTAAGTGTAAATAAGTTAACACATCGTCTACAGGAAGCAACGTTGTGCACATATTAATAAAGTTACTGTTTATTTGAAATGTACCATGTACAGAAGTACAGCTAATATATATATATATATATATATATATATATATATATATATATATATATATATATATATATATATATATATATATATATTTTTTTTTTTTATTATTATTATTTTAATTTTGTTAATATAATTCATAATATTATTAAGTGCAACAGAAATGTGTTTATAGTTTATTAAGGTTAAATAGTTTCACCATAGAGGGTGTTAGTTTATTGTTTAGAAAAATGCAGTTTAATCATATTTTGCATTGTACTGGATAAGACAGCTGCCATAAAGGCCGTACTTTCAGTTAGGCCCTAATACTGTAATAACCTCATTCCAAACTTGTCGTCAGTGCCCATTCAAATTTTTAATCCCAAACAAAAGAGTCTGGCTTAATTGCATTATTTTTATTCAACACAAAGCTGTAATTACATGATGTTACTTTACATTGTTTTGCAGCCGTAAAGCTATTACAAAGCCAAATTTGATGGTGGGGGTCAGAGAACATGTGATGCATGTCCCCCTGGAGCAACTTATTAGTGGACTTAAGGTTTGAAATAGGGATGAGAAGATTACAGATTGTGATGGTAGGATTATAGTCTAAGAATTAATTATGATTATATGATTATTAGGTAATGCTTAACTTTGTCAGAAATCACAGGTACAATGCACTGTTTATTATGTTTGTTATTTATTTATTTTTAACACAAAATAACATTTTGTTATTTTAAACAGGGCTTTTGTTGAATATTAACACAAGATATTTAATTCTTTTGTAAAAATCAATAGAAGAATAAAAGTCAGTGTACTTTAACGTAAATATTCATATCAAGTTTAAAGCAACAAAGTGTGTGTAAGGACAAAGTGTGCTGTGTGTAACTTTATTTTTGTTCCGTGTGAGTTGCGCCACTTGATCTAAAGTTTCGTCTACCGGCATAATACATACCGTTCTTTTCTTGTAAATGTCGTCATAACGATGTTGAGGCACTCTTACGATTGAATAATTGTAATGTTTTTATTGCAATTAATTGAAAAAAACGATTAATTATCTCATCCAATCTTTTTAATGGGGTTCCAGTCTCATTTGTTTCTTCAATCCACACAGTAGGAACCTTCTTTGTGCTCTAGTGACTTCACCAAACTGTTACCATGTTCTAAAAACACATCAGATCCTAGAATGTTTTTCTATAAAGTTATGTTATTTATCTATCAACCTACGTGTTAATTTGTACTGGCCCGCTCCGATGTGCTACACAGGATATAAAAACGTCAACAGGTGTTTTCTTAACCTCGTTATAAGCAAGAATTCAAAGGCTTCCATCAACAGCTGTGTTTTATGTTCTGGAGAACAACACCATCCGTTGTTTAATACACTCAGGCACTCGTGCTTATTCCAGCTGCGCCCTCTTCATCTTTTTAGTCTGGTTCCTCCGATGAGGGAAGATCAGCATGTCTACTCCGAATGCTCTCCAAGGCTTTTTTGCAATTGTCTTATTACAATTCAGCTTCTGCCCAGGGAGCATGCAGATAACTATCTTTAATGTGCGTGGGACCTCTTTAGTGTCTGATTAATAGCCCATTTTATGTTTTCTAATCAGCACAGTAACAGGAGGCCATGCTGGGTCATGTTCTGCTGTTTTCTCTGGTTATTACAACAGGAGGTCAAAACGAGCCAGGCTTTGAATTTCAACATTGCTTTTAATTTCTCTCCCACACATTGTAGAAGCTTAATAATGGCAAGAAGCTAGATGCGGGGAGTCCAGATGGTGTGTGTTTGCAATGAGACTTTCTCTGTGTGCACTTACTTTGTCTCTTATGACCGAATGTTCTAGACTAATCCATACAGAAGCATACTTCCTACAACAAAGCCATATCTGTGTACTGGCAGCAGGAAGTGGTATATGAGTATAAATCCTTTCTTATTACTCTTTGGGGTGTGTTGTTGACTGAAGACTGCAGTATTCCCACTTTTAATATCTTTCTTGTGCTATATGGTCAGGATGCTGAATTTTTAAACATTAAGTAGTCTGGATGCAGAAATATCTTTTTGTCCACTTTGGTAAATACATGACCAGATGTATAGTAATGTCACTTTAGGGGAAAATGTTTTCTTTGTTGTTTTTTATTAGTAGCATGACATTAACCAGGAATCATGGTCTGTAGGTTAAGTATTTCTTAAATTTATTGTTTTTAAAGAACTTGCAGTAATCTCAGCTTTGCAAGCCACTGGAGTACAAGCGGTCAGTCTTGGAAGATATTCATGGTTATTTCCCTCACACACTTTCTGAAGCACTTCCCAGAGAAACCTATAAATCAGACTCACTCATCCATATTACAGTTTAAGTCATTGACTTTCCTATGTCCGCATTGCTTTTCCACTTTTGAAAGTAACTTTTCTTTAAACCGCGACTTTATATATTTTTTTCACTGTAGCAGTTGTATTATGCAACACGGCATGGTGGCAACTGTGGGCATGACGGTCCCAACCACAGGAGACAAAAAAAACACCATGGACAAATAATAGTTTATGATATGTATTAAAATAAACTTGATAAAAGCAATATAAATGACATCAGGACTCATACCACACATAGTGTTACATAAGACCTTAGATGCACACGTGACCTACAAATCAAACCACTCCTCTGATGGCACACCTCACCCACTACTGCACAACCACACCTCAGTGTGTCTGCACACTAGAGATGTGATGATGAATTGTTTTTGCGATTAATTGCAATAAAATTTACAATAAATATTTGGCTATGAATCCCCTTTTGGGTGGTTTAGTCTAATATTTCTGCCCCTGTATTAGTGATTCTGCCATCACCATGGTCTCTTTCAGGTCCGGCAATAAATTAATCAGAAGAGTGCCTCAATCTCGTCATGATGACATTCATAAGAAAAATAAATATTATGCCGGTAGACAGAACTTTCAACCAAGTGGAGCAACACACACAGAACAAAAATAAAGTTACATTCGCAGCGCACTTGTCTGTTCACTTTGTCCTTAAAGGAAAAACTTTTAAAATATATATATTTTTAAAATGAATCTGAATGTGCACTTTAAGAGACACATATAGTTTTTCATCAGGTTTTTTACAAAATCTTAAAATTTGTGTTATAAAAATATTTGGGGGCGGCACGGTGGCTTAGTGGTTAGCACGTTTGCCTCTCAGCACTAGGGATTCCCGGTTCGAATCTCCATCTGGGTGGAATTTCCATGTTCTCCCCGTGTCCGCGTGGGTTTCCTCCAGGTTCTCCGGTTTCCTCCCACAGTCCAAAAACATGGATCAAGTCAATTGAGTTCTCCAAATTGCCCCATATAGAGTGTGTTTGTGTGCGTGTTTGTGTGTGTGAGTGTGTGCCCAGAGATAGATTGGCGCCCTGTCCTGGGTGTATCTGCCCAGCGCCCAAAACTTTCTGTTTACATTAAATAAATAACAAACAAGAGACTGTGCATTGAGCACCGTCATTTCTGGTCCTGTTTTAGTAAAGTTAATTATTGCCTAAAAATCTGATCAATAGTGCTCACTCTTCACAAAATAAATAAAAGAAACCCAAGCAAAATGGGTTCAAACACATCCGGCCCTGACGCTGCTGCACAGACCATGCCGAGACCCTGGAGGGGTTAGCCCTTCTCCTGAGCGGCACTTTGCTGCCACAGTTGTGCGGCTGGAGCCCAAAACCCTCTAGCCACAGATGTCATGTTACAGTTTGACATTGATTCTTTCTGCAAGTCATATATCCCTTAAGCTATAGAAAGTCTAACATAGTTATACTCATGAGCATTTGTTCATCTGAGGCTTCACTTATTTAGTTTCATCTCTTTCCCTTAAAGCAGTGGTGGACAGTTTTATATGAGAGCTATTTATTTATTTGGTTTGATGAACCGAGGAATAACCTTAGTGTTTCAGTACCGCTGTGGTTTTACGTTGCTCAAGCAAATGTGTTTGTTGTAACTAAAAGCATTCAAAGAGTTTCTGAACTTGCGCAGTGTTTGTATGTAGCAAGTCACTAATAATAGCAATTAAAATGTACTTTTTAAATACTGAATATGTCCTAGAGATGCTAACATGTTTGTACTGATGTCTCCAAAAAGCAAGTATTATTTAAACTGATTATAGAAAATCTAAAGTGTATTCTCTTTTAATATCAACCGTATGTCAGTGGAACAGTGTGAATGAAGATGAGAGTTACGTAAATGCTATAAAATATTTTGTCCAAGAAAAATCAGCCAACTGGCTGAAATGATTTCCACAAAATTAATAAAACATGCCCATCCAGAGGAGAAAGTTTCAGGCGCTGGCAGATCAGGACAGGGCACCAAGCTATCACTCGGCACACTCACTGACTTAGATGCACACACTATATATGGGGCAATTTTAAAGCAGCCCATTTACCTTTAATCCATGTTTCGATCTGCAGTGTTAAAAGGCGAACGTGCTAACCACTAAACCACCGTGCTGCCTAGCTTCTAAAACTTTTCTAATTGTAAATTTGTTTTTACTTGCATCATTTTGTTGTACATAATGTTAATTTCTTTTACACTTTTCTGCCTCCATAGTATTGAAATGTATACCGTTAGAACAGACCCAAAAGGCAAATAACCTCATTTTACTCCGAAATCCCAGCATAGGATTATGCAGCTAACCAATTGTGTAATTTCCACATCAATATTCAGGCCTTAATCCATTCGGAATCTGTGACACGGCTTCAAGAGGTTGAAACTCATTTTTACAAGTTTGACACTGTGGCTCCTCTGAGCAAGGCCGTTAACCCCGTCTGATCCCTGCATCTTATAATCAAGGCTGATCCTGTACCACAAGCATCCAGAAAGTTGATATGAAAAAATGAATTTCCTTATTGCTCATCACAATAGACAATTTATCTGATAAATCAAGAAACTCCAAGTTGTGACATTTATTTCTGAACAAACAGGCAACTCCAGTTTTACTGCATGCATTCAATATGAATGTTGCATTAAAGAATTTTACAGTTGATCATGTTAAAGAAGGCCGGTATGAGTTGGTGCACAGTTAACTTTTCAGGTTTTCCTGATGAATGAGTTTTTGTGCAGGTCATTTAGGTTTCATCACATGAATCCTTACAGATGTTTGCCATAGAGTTCACTTTTTACATAACGGTGTTCTCATACTTAAAGAGTAAAGAACCACAAACGTCTCTAAACATCATGATCTAATGAAGTCTGAGACTAAAAGACCATTAAACAGCTCCAACCCTGATCTGTCAAACGGTGAAGTCACTTTAAAATGGCTTTCTGCTGCTTACCTTGTGTTTGAACTTGATGGAACGTGGTTTTGAGCATGAATGCAGTTTTAAACCAAAACAAAACCAAAACGCGCTGTACTGATGCCTCTCTTCAGCACTTGTTGCTGTCTGATTTCAGAAAGAGGTTGTTACAACTATGTGTCATGACTTCCAACATGTCCCCTGTCCTTGTGGGATGTGTACTGTTTCAAATGACCTTCTTGTGGATTGTGCATGAGGTCTAAAGCAACAGAACCTATACATACTGGTTATCTGGCATCAACAGATTGCTGACCACTGCAGCAAATGTACAAGGAACACCTAAAGGTCTGTGTGAGGCTCAGGGTGACCCTGCATTCTCCTCCACTACTCATTGCTGCAAGCTTTACTTCTGCCAAACAAGCACTTTTTCTGGGCAAGGGAACGTCCTCAGGTCCCTGGCCTCTTGGTCGCCTGCATTCATTTTAGTTAAAGCTGCTGGCTGATTCTCCTCTGCTGGCCTTATGCCAGGGCTGCTCACTGTCCTGCTCACTCACACTTAATATCATACCGAAACCTGATCCTGCAGCAGATATAATGCTTGAATATCAAAACTGTAGGTGCGGCAGAAAAATTCCAAATCATGGTGGCATTTGTGAGATCAGACACAGATGTTTAATGAGCAGGTCTGGCTTCTGATCTTCACACCACAATCACCATGTCTTAACTTTTTCTCAACTGATTTTTGAACAAACGAGACAAAGGAATTTGCATCATACATCCAAGAATATTAATTTTGACAAGTTGACACTAGTGTAAAAATAAATAAGGCACAAGAGGACTTATTATATTATACAAGAGGACGGGTATTATTGTGAATAAAGCAAACTTCTTTACTTTTATTTACTCAAAATATTGCGTAAATAATACAAAACCTTAAGCACTTTAGTGCTTTTATAAAACGGTAACAAACATACTATAATAAAAAAACAAGGTTTGAATCATAAATGCGTTTATTGAAAATAGGGCAACGCATTGACTACATTGATGTAAACATATGAAAATATGTCTAAAGTGTAGGAACACTGCACAACAGCGTGGTGCTCTGTCAGATATGATTTACTTGTATTATTTCTTGTCTTAGAGTATTATTTTAAGACTTTAACATGTTTCCGTTTGTAAAAGTGCATTACTGTTTCTTTGTCGTCCTGTGTCGATACATGCAGCTTTTCTTAATGCCACTCATGTACCAGGTTTTCATATCACAGTCAGATCAATTTGAATGTCCACGCTTGTATATAGTCAACAAAAAATATATAGTCAACTTAGCGGCTTAGCCAATGCCATTTTGGTTTCACACAGCTATTCATAAATGCACCTTGCTTTGTGCACTGGGGCATCCTGATGATTGATCAAAAAGGGCTTTCCCCAAACTGTTTCCTCAAAATTATAAGCATGCAGTTGCCCCAAGACTAAATGTTTTCATTTATACACTTGTGGCAGTGGGACTAAATTAAAACACCTATTCAGGTTGTTGGTTAATATGGAAAAAATATAATCATACACGCTTAAGCATAGTTCATTTATAATTCACAATAACTAAAATTAACATGCCAAAAAATAAAAGTTCCTGGTGAGCAAGTGAATTTTAATCAAATAAGCCCAGAACTTTTTTGTATTTAGGCCACATTACCTCTGTCACAAAAATTTGCTTATACAAATGCTATACAAAGGGGACGTGGTAGCTCAGTGGTCAAGGCGTTGGGCTATCAACCTAAAGGTTGTGGGTTCAAATCCCCCAGGTCCATTGAAGTTACCAGTGTGGGTCCTTGAGCAAGACCTTTAACCCTCATTGCTCCAGGGATGTTGTGATGAACCCTGTGCTCACCTTGTAAGTCGCTTTAGATAAAAGCGTCCAATAAATGACCAAATGTAATGTAAATGATAAATGCAGAATGATAAATACTTGATACAATGTTTTTGCTAAATTCTGTCTTTGGTCCTTCACTAAAACGAGCTTCTTGTTGAATCATAATAGTAAAGACTTGTAATGCTGTCAGTATGCCTCACTTCTGAGAAGCACCATAGAAGAATTAAGGGCATTGCTTAATTCAGTCGTTGGCAGCTATATTCCTCGTCGTTGCCTAATGCATGGGCCTAATGGCAGGATGCAGTACATTCTTTAACATGGATGTCTGGGAACAGTCCAGCCTCTTACAAGAAGTGCCACCCTCATATTTACCTAGTTTGCTTAGAGCAACCGCAAGACCAGGTTTTAAATACAAAGTGCTCTTTGAAAAGTGCTTCAAATTATGGAACCTGTACATTTTAGATGCGTGTCAGTAAGTGCATTAAGACAGGTTTATCTACAGTCTAACTTAGTGTTTCTAAATGGGCGTGACCAAAGGGAAGTGGGTGATTATGGTCATTCTCCAAATGACTACTCACTGCACTTAACGTTGGTCAAATCCCGGTTGATTTAGAACGCCTCTAATGAACATGCACTCATTGCTGGCCACTTGATACTTGACACACGGGCACAAACCAATCAAGGGTCAAAAGGTCTTCTGGATGGTCCATTAAATGAGATGAGTGGAGACAGGGGTGTAACTGTTGAAACAGAATAGCAAGGGGACACTATGTTGGAAATCACACCCTTTACATTGACCTTGTGCTGCCGGTTAAAGACTGAATGTGTCTAGTGCACTCGTTAAAATTGTAGCAGTAGGTGAGAAATGTTTTTACCAGTGGTTCATTTTCATTTTATTACACTTGATTTAATAAATTAAGCTTAAACATTCAGGTTACAGATTAAAATTTTTATAAATTATGATTAACAAACTGAATGGTTGCAGTGTTTATGATGTGCTGTGCTTATATTATTTGCCCCTCTGTGAAATGTAAGCTACATGTATGTAAGCTACAAGTATGATACATGAAAACTGTACTTTCAGGTGGATAGCATATCTGAAATCCTAGTAAAATATATAGTATGTGTGCAGCTCGATCACACATCACTGGCGGTGCATGTCCATGCCAGATTGTGCGAACAGTGAAAACCAAGTACAGCTGAAGTGACAAATGGAAGCCATCCTATCATTCTGGCAATATATCACCAATAAGTCTTTCGGTGACAGTGACATGATGTCATAATTCAAAGAATGTACAGGTCATAAGAGATGAAGTATGTGGCGCATACACTATTAAGGTGGAGCGTTAATGTAGATATGTCTAATAGAGTGCACAGTGAGTGAGCAATGTGTGAAATATAAAGATGTATGTGTATTAATGTGTATAATGAGTGTTTATTCAGTGTTTAATATCATTATTATCATATTTTCACAGCATCTGAACCCAACTTGAAGCTGCGCTCCAGGCTCAAGCAAAAGGTGGTAGAGCGGCGGAGTAGCCCGTTGCTTCGGAGACGAGATGGACCTGTTACCATCCCTAAGAAGCGCTCACTGGATGTGGCAGGTTGGTAATTCTATAAAGTCATCTATTTACAGAACATTTTGGCATTGCGTTTATATAATGGTGTGTATATTAGCAAATATAATTTGTAACCTGTATTTGCATCAGTTTTATTATTATTCTTTTTCTACATACACACAGTTTATTAAGTCATTTTAATCAGTTTTTTTAAATGGCTCTTTTGGCAATACATTGACTTTAGTACTGTACTTATACCTTGCTATGTAACGTTACTGTTTAGATTCAGCTTGTAATAGTGCGCCTGGGTCGGGTCCGAGTTCACCCAACAACAGCTCCAACAACATCACTAATGAGAACGGCATCACCAGCTCCATCTCCAGCCCAGTGGAGGTAATAGTGACATCACATTGCAAATCACACAGCTCTGATGCTGAATCAGATTTAACTCTGAAATAGTGGACAATCCTCCAATTATCCAATTAAGTCTTTTACATTTGAGTGCTGTTGTTGGTAAACCATGTCACATTGATGTCTATAAACTTGCTGGCATAATTAGTGATGTCCAATTATAGGCCAGATCAGGTATTTTAGTAGGTATGTGTGTGTCTGTCTGTCTCTGCGTGTCCATCTGTCTCTGCATGTCAGAATCAAAATCAGAATTCTTTATTAATCCTTGGAGCGAAATTGCATGTCCGTTTGCCTCTGTGTCCGTCCGTCTCTGCGTGTCCGTCCGTCTCTGCATGGTCTGTCTCTGCGTGTCCGTCCGCCTCTGCATGGTCTGTCTCTGCGTGTCCGTCTGTCTCTGCGTGTCCGTCCGTTTGTCTCTACGTTTCCGTCTGTCTTTGCGTTTCCACCTGTCTCTGCATTTCCGTCCGTCTCTGCGTGTCCGTCCGTCCGTCTCTGCGTGTCCGTCCGTCCGTCTCTGCGTGTCTGTCAGTCTGTCTCTGCGTGTCAGTCTGTCTCTGCGTGTCTGTCAGTCGGTCTATGCGTGTCAGTCGGTCTCTGCGTGTCAGTCTGTCTCTGCGTGTCAGTCTGTCTCTGCGTGTCAGTCTGTCTCTGCGTGTCAGTCTGTCTCTGCGTGTCCGTCCGTCTCTGCGTGTCCGTCTGTCCGTCTCTGCGTGTCCGTCAGTCTGTCTCTGCGTGTCAGTCTGTCTCTGCGTGTCAGTCTGTCTCTGCGTGTCCGTCCGTCTCTGCGTGTCCGTCCGTCTCTGCGTGTTCGTCCGTCTCTGCATGGTCTGTCTCTGCGTGTCCGTCTGTCTGTCTCTGCGTGTCCGTCTGTCTCTGGGTGTACAGCTGTATATAACGTTGTGGGGATCAGAACCTGTCTTCACAAACCTGTTAACACTGTTTACTGCAAGCACAATGTAATCTTTCTTTTTAAAAGTGACATCATATTGTATAGTTATATTGATAATGGTTATGGTAGAGATAATGGTTAATGTTAGGGTAGTTGTGTTTATGCTTATGCATTAGGTAAGTCTGTACGAAATAAATATAAGTCTATGTTAAGTCCCCACAATGCATGAAAACATATATATATATATAGACACACGCACACTGTTTACAGATTTAAACATGACAAATGTATGCATAAAAGCTTTCTTACTTGATTCATATAGACAGTGTAAATGTAAGCCATGTTAGACTTGTGCAATTACATTAGATTCTCAAAAAGGTTGCCATTAACATCCAGACCTTTTGGATTTTGGTGAACTACTGCACTAACATCGATTACTGTGTCCACAGGGATCACTCTGCATGACATTTTAATTCCTTCCCATAGTACAGCCAGTGTAGTTGGTTTTGCATAGTATAACACATCTAATATATTATATATGTGAGATTCATATTTCAAAGTGCCCATTTTTCTGCTAAATAAGTATAGTTTATACAATAAAGCAAGTTTTAAAGGCTCGATTATCAAGTTACATTTTTGTCATTTCTATGTTTCACTAAGTTGATATACTGTATGGGAGATTTAAAGAATTCTAATAGGGAAAGCTTTCACGATGATATCAGACTATTAAAAATTGTAATAAAACACTCATTATTTAGAACCTATGGCTTATAAAATGTGAGTGGAGAACGAGAGAGTTATGGTGCTGCTTGAAATTAGCTGTGTTCCACGCGGTCGGTGACTCGATGCTAATTCTCGTTCATCGATTAAAGTGAGTAAAGAGTGAGATTAATATTGACAATTCACTGAATTTCTCAAAAGCCTACAGATTTAACTTATGACTTTACCTTCCTTTTTATAAGTGTTGATGTTGAGCATATAAGGGGGAAAAAAAAACTTAAAACCTGAATATTAAGAAGGCCAATAGAAACCAAAAGTCCTCATTTAAGGTGCTGACTGTATGGAGTGGCTTTATGTAGCACTTGTATTTAACCTGGCCGAGGGTGTGTATGTACCTGGGTGCTTTTACAAGGGCACTCACACCACCACACAGAGGCATTAGTTATGATTGGGTGGTTTATTTATCTGTCTGTGTGTGTTTCTCTTTTCCAGCCAACCTTGGCACATCGCCTTGCCAGCAGAGAGGGTCCTGTTAGCCAGCTGTCTCTGTACACATCGCCCTCCCTCCCTAATATCACTCTGGGTCTGCCAGCTACCAGTTCTACCACTGTAAGTCTTACTCTCATTACTTCTTCCCCAAACTGTTGCCATTCATTAATATTGTTTCTGCGTAAGCATCTATTGCCAGCATTTTTCTATTAATCTGTCACTTGTTGGATTTCTTAGACCTACAAATGTAAATCAAGCTAAAGACTCGGCACAGAGGGCCCCTCTCTACAACCGTCACTGCCCCATATGCAGCTTTTCATGGGCACTACCATTACAGTGGGTCTATTGAGTGACAATGACTTACCCGCTGTGCACTGACGCAAACATCAGCCCTGAAAACAAATATTCAGCGCTCTGATTGATTTTAAGAGAATTAGCCCGTGTGAATGTTTTTATTTCTCTGTGGTTCATTACGTCTGTCCCCTTTTTCCTTTCCCTCTTACATGACCACCTTGTTGCTTTTCCTGCCCTTCTTTTCACACTGTCTTTTTTCTCGCTGTCTTTCACCAGGTGGCTTCAGGCCAGCAGGATGGTGATCGTCTGGGGATAGCAGGTCTACAGCCGGGTCTATCCATAACCACTCCATTCATTCCCGGATCCCACCTGCCCCCGTATCTGGCCGCCTCGGGTTTAGAGCGGGACGGAAGCTCTGCCCACAATCCTCTTCTGCAGCACATGGCCATTCTTGAGCAGTCGAGCTCCCAGAATCCCCTGGTTTCAGGTAGGCTGCATTTACACCACTAAAATCTGGTCTGAAGTCTTTTTTATATGTGGTTCTAATTAAGCAACATGACGTAGGTCATGACGACAGTCATAAGAAAAAAACGTATTATACCGTTAGCTGAAACTTTACATCAACTGGCCGTCACACACAGAACAAAAATAAAGTTACAAGTGCAGCACAATTTTTTGTTTACTTTGTCCTTACAGGAAAATCCTAGTTCTTTTTTTTTTTTTTAAATGGATATGAAAATTTATCAACATTCTGCAAAAGTCCTGCCTCCTCTTTTGTTTGATAACTAAATGGTATTTCATATTTACATTGAATAAAAAACAAACATAAGTTTGTGAAATAATTAATTTTGCATAGTAATCACAATAATCGTATAGTACTGATTATTTCTCAGACAATAATCATACTATAAAAATATGTAATCGTTTCATTCCTAGTCCTTATTCAAGTATTTGTCTGATTGTGGCTGTGCCACTTGAATGAAAACATTCATATAAAAAGACGTGACTTTTTTTTCTTTTCTTATTCATTTTGATCTGTTTATATCATTTTTGTCAGCAATCAGCATCACCTGCATGAAAAAGAAAATAAAAGTAAATATGATTTGCAATATTCAGGAAACTGAATCAGATTCATTTATCTCACAGATAGTGGTGTCACCAGTGACTCGTGTAAAAAAATAAAAAATAAAAATGTACCAAGGTACAAGTCATCTGCAATAATGTGAAGAATTAAGACTGAAGCAAATCAGATCCGAAGACAAATTTAGCATTGAGGCTGTTAATATGAAATCATAAAGTCAACAGGAAGTTCCATGTAGGCTTATACATTCGCAGCAGGTTGTATTATTTCCTTTCTAAATGCTGCTTTATGAACATTTCCCTTTACAAATTGACACCAATTTGTACTGATTGGCTGTAAAGAAGCTTCATTTAAATAAAATTAGTCATAGAGCATGTTAATTAGCCTCCCGTTGTGCAGCGGGTGACAGCAGCCAGCAGGTCGATATGTCTCATGAGCAGAAAGTGTGACGTGTGCACTGACTGAATCCAAGCCGGTTCATGCATCGTGCCTCTGCAACATCGACAAGCTTCTGTCTGCCCAAGAGATTATTGAAATCAGTGCACTGCAGACACAAAGAACCGCAGAGAACCACCATGACTGACTTTAACCAAAGCACTGCTTCACAATAACACTTAAAAACAGTCTGAATCCATTTCCACTTCACTTCAGCCAGGCTCAAGTCAATTTCTATTTTATGTTCAAGCAGTAAGTCACAAGAGCGCGTGCATTATTGTGAACAAATCACAGAAAAGAGTTGTTAGGCATGACATGAAGCAGAGTACACCAGAGTTACACCATTTTCTTGCGATTTCACAGTAATACACAACCTTATATAAACTATAATTAAAAAACAAGGTTTGATTCATAAATACATTTATTGGAAGCAAAATCGTTAATGAACTGATCTTCCACGATGTAATCTTGTCCGGTCTTTAAAGTAAACACTGATCACTGAGTAACAGGTTTCTGGTTTCTCGAACAATCAAATACTTTTTGTATTAAAAAAAAACAAAAACGGTTGTAACAGGCTCAGTGCTCATCAGCTCACTGTTTATATATATCTGTATTTCAGGATTCAAAGTAATGTATTGCATTTCAATATATTGATACGAATATGAAGCGGTCAGAGGTATGTGTCATTGTCAATAATGTCACAGCTGGACGAGTGGCTTTAAGGACCGGAACTACCCATTTTAAATATATATATATATATATATATATATATATATATATATATATATATATATATATATATATATATATATATATATGTATATATGCATGCAAGTCAGGTGATTTTTGACTTTACTAATGTGGGTCCTTGAGCAAGCCTTGACCCATAACCCCCCTCTGTGTAAGTCATTTCAGATAAAAGCGTGTGTCAAATGACCAAATATGGGTAATATTTTCATTTTTGCTAATAAATCCAAAGGAAAAATTTAAATAATCTACATTAATCATTCAAAGCCTTTCCTTTCCATCAGTTACAGATTTGTAAAGACAAACCTGACCCCTGAATATGCTGATCATTGTGTGTGCTTCTGTATTTTTGTGTATGAGTAGGTGTCGGACTCGGTGCTCTGCCGCTGCAGTCCTCCTCTATTCATAAGCTGCGACCTCACCGACCGCTGGGCAGAACTCAGTCTGCGCCGCTGCCTCAGAACTCCCAGGCCCTGCAGCAGCTCGTCGTCCAGCAGCAGCATCACCAGTTCCTCACCAAACACAAACAGCACTTCCAGCAGCAGCAGCTTCATATCAGCAAGGTGCTCTTCATCCCTCCAGTCCTCCTCCCTTACTTTCTTTATTCACTCTCGCTTCTTCTTTGTCTGTTTTCTACCTCGACATCACCATGGCAACCGGGAGGGTGCCTGTTTTCTCATATGGTCAGAGTGCAAGTTGTTTGCATGTAGGAGCGTGTGCTCTGATGCAAAATGCAGAGTCATAAGATGAATGTAGGTGTAGGGGTTTTCTCTCGTGTGAGCACCCTGTCGTTCTTGCTTGTGCTCTTTGAGCTCTTACTCCTCTCTCAAGGATTTAATTACATTTTTGCTTTTTTTCTCAGTCTTGTTTTACTTACTCTCTCTATTCCTCACCTGTATTTTTTTCTTCTCTCATTTGCTCCTCCTTCCTTTTATTCACTCCCCTTTGTTGATCTCTTGGTTTCTTTTCTCTTTTTCTTTTTTGCTCTCTCACATTCTATCTTTCTTTTTTCCTTTTTTTTCTTGCTCTTCCTTGCTTCTGTTTTTCTCACATATTCGCTGCCAAGCTGTCTCTTTCTTTCTGCACTTTTTTCTCACTTTCCTCCTCTTGCTCACTGATCTTTGTGCCATTTAATACTTGTTCTAACCCCTACCATCCCACCAGTTACCCCCGCCTCTCTCCAACCTACCCATTACCCCTGCCTCTCTCTCACCCACCCATTACCGATGCCTCTCTTTGAACTGCTACCCCTCCCACCATCCCACCCCGCTACCCCACCCTAAATGTATAAAATTTTCTAGAAAAGAGTTTGCTGTATGTCTCTAGAAATTCTGTTCATATATCCTGAAAAGGCATTGGTGAAGTCAGATACTGCTGTTTGATTAGAGGGCCTCGTTCACAGTCGCCATTCTAGTTCAAACCAAAGATGTTAGATGGGAGTAAGATCAGAGTTCTGTGCAAGTCTTTCAACATTTACATTAAACTCACACAATTGTGTGGCTCTTGCTCTGGAGCACAAAAAATGGCCTTTTCTAAACTCTTTTTATGAAATCATAAGCCTGTAATTTTCCTAAATGCAGGTACTTGATTTTCTCCACCTGTCTTGGTTGTTATTTTTTGTCTCTCTCTCCTTTTTTGTCACACAATAATTATTTCTATTAATATTTAGATCTTTTTAGTGATTTTTTTTTATTCTATATTTTTTCAAATTTTTTTTTTCTGCTTTTCTGTTCATCTTCTATACTAAAGTTAATATGAAAATTGCTTGACTGTCTAATCTTCTTTGACTCAGTGGTATACAGCACATCATAGCTGGTTTTTAGGAGTAGTGGTAGCCATGGTACTGAACTATTGATCAGAAGGTCATAGGTTCATATCAGAGTATTGCTAAGCTGCCACTGTTGGAGCAGTTAGTAAGGCTTTTAACCCCAAGTTTCATAGATTGCCTGATGTTTGCAGTTCTGAAAATCGCAGTGGATTAAGGCATCGGCAAAATGCTATAATATAAATATAATAAAGTCTGTGTAGTCCAGTTATTTACACTTCCTATATAAGCACCACCCACTGCTTATTAGATGCTTCTTAATATTTATACAAAATATATGCATGATGATTGGTCCAGCAAACAAACTCTATGAATTAACTCCTGATATCAACATTAAACACAACCGGGATTTTTTAACAAGTCAAGATCAGACAATATTAACGAAGTTCCGAATTGGTCATACTGTCCTCACCCACCGACGACATCTGGTTAGTGAACAAACACCAAACTGTCTTTTTTGTGCTGGTTCCCTTGCAATAAAACATATTTTATTGGAATGCTCAAAACTCTTAGCCACCAGAAATGTTTCTTTTTTATAGAGCAGAGAATTTAAAGGATTTGTTTGGGAAAAACTCCACCATTTAAAAGATTAACTTTCTAGATACTGTTGGTCTAAAACAAATGACATGAAAAAGTAAAACTATTTACAGTTTTGATTTTCCTGTCTATGCCATAAAATAGCCAATAAGTCGCCGATATGGAAAAAAAAACACAAACAAACAAACATACAAAATATACCAGATGTTTAAACTGCTTCTATCCTCATGTCCATGTTAGCAGTTCCACTTACCAAACAGATGCCCTCATACGTCTATAATTATAATTACAAACTACATAAAGTCTCAGCACTTGCAAAGTCTTTTGTCCAATCAAATTACTTACTTGGAATCAGCTGTTACTGTAAAACATTTTAAAATTTAATCTTCATTTCTCTGTCACTGAGAGTTAGTATCTATGACTATTTGTTTTATGATTATGTTTATTGTACTGCACATTACTTAACACTGCTTGCAGCATGAAGCTCTGTATAGGGAATTTAAACTGTAGATGTGCAAGTTTGAGACTTTTGCTGTGAGAATAGCTCTGCAATCATGTTGTCATGTTGTGTTTTTTCATTTGCCTTATTTCTTGTTTTCTCTTTCTTTTGCATTCACTTTATTAGACTCTGTTCTGCTTGTCCAACACTAAAGAGTATGTGTGGTATACACACACACACACACACACACACACACACACACACACAGAGGGAGGGAGAGTTGAACTCCCACTCACTCACACAAGCTGAGCGTAGGCAGCACAGCAGGTTCATGCTTCGGGGGGGAGAGGAGCTGCTGAACTAAACAGCTCAGTTCCAGGAAGTGGCTGTGTTTGCTGGGCGCTCTGCAGATGTTAGAGGAATGTAATAGCTCCCTGGCATTTCCACTGTTTATGTACAGAGTGGGAACTCAGCTTTGCTTCTTTCATGCCTTCAGTGAAAAGATAACTGCAGAGCATAAATGTGTTAAGCACTTACCTGCTGGAATATTTTTATGTCACATTAGCATCTTATGACTGGCGGAAAGACATCTTGTACATTAGACAGTAATGAGTTCACACACTAAAATTCAAATGTCTCCCTATACAAGAGTTAGATTTTTCAGAAGTGTCCTTTGCATTAGCAGATCAGCTGTACGTTTTCCTTTATTTAGTTTAAACACAGTAAAACATCATTTGATTTTATGGAATTAGTAATTGTTGGTATAATTAAAGTAGTAAGGAGTTGGTAGTAATCATACAAGCAGTATAAATATGTTGTAATAGTGAAAGCAATACAATTTGTGGTAGTTGTAGTACCAATATTAGTAGTTCAAGATTATTTATTCATGTTTTTGTGAGAGTGAGAGAGTCTCAAAGCAGCATTAATGGTAGTAGTAGTTTAAAGTGTGCAACTTTAGTATTAGTACTTCTCTAATTATCTTCCATTTAATCATATACTAGGGACCTGGGTTGTGTGTGGGGGGGTCCTCATGCCCATCCAGGGGAGATTGTTTTGGGCTCTGGGCAGATAAAACCAGGACAGTGCACAAATCCATCGCTGGACACATTTACTCACACGTTTTATAGGGGCAATTTAGAGCAGATAATCCATGTTTCTGAACTGTGGAAATTGGAGAACCCCGAGGAAAAACTAGAACTCCACTCAGATCTGGAATTGAACCCGGATGTCCAGCACTCGGAGCCCAACATGCTAACCACTAAGCCACTGTATTAGTATTTATAGCAGTAACAGTTAAACTAATAAAATTGATAGTAATGGTATTACTACTAGCATTAGCAGTTTTAGTAACACTATATTAGGAATCTGTGTGGACTGTGAATTGCCTCCAGGTAATTTGTCATATAATTGACTACTGATTGTTATCAAATAACATCGCTGTGTCAACACTTTCACACACACTGCTATAGTGTGGAGCTACTATTCAACACTCTTTTTTCTTTCTGATCATGTAAGTCCATATGAAAGTCACATTCAGAATACAATGATTTCACTTTCATATGTTATTTCAGATTTGGAGAATTGCAGAACAGGGATGGGTTTTCTATAGTGCATGAATGGAAGTGGAGTTCTGAACTGTGTCATCACTACTATTCTAAATGACACCCACTGTGAGCTGAGGTTAGGTCTCTGGACAATTGCAGCATGTACTTACAAGCTCAGTTCATGGCTGCTTTCCAAATGAAACATTACTAAATTCTTTTTGAATTTTGACTGAGTAATTTGTTCTGTTCTGTCAGCCATTAGTGCAGTGTTGGTGCACAGCTTAACATGTGCCCTGTGTAATCCTAACCTTTTCAAATAGCCAGATTCAGATACTCTTCAGGTGACTGAGGTGTCATGGGAAATAGCTGTGAATGTAAACAGTACATTTTTAATTAGAAACTAATGCAGCTATATAATGTGCCAGATGTTGCAATTTTTTTACAATCACGATATGTAATGTTCTTGTTCCTTTGATACTAAGAACTCCGAAAAGCTGAAAGCTAGAGTTGTCTAACCACAATACACATTTTCATTGACCATTTTCTTTACTAGAAAGACAAAAATGTTGTCCGTGTACTTGTTGTTAGTTCCTGACTTTAGTTTAAACTGTTGATGCTTTGTTTTTTTTCATATTACATAAAATCATAAAAGCTTACTCAGCCATTCAGGAACAATTTAGTTCCTCTTCAAAAAAGAGAACAAATGTGTAAAGTGGAAAGTGCTCTAAGAGAGTGAGAGAGAGAATTAAAAAAAAAAAAAAAAGAAAGAAAAAAAACAATCTTGTTTGGAGAACAGAGAGCATGGATGAGTCCATTGCCAAGCACTCTGACGTCAATGATGTTCCCCTGGCTCAGAGCCACGGCGCTGTACTGTTGCCAGAACTGGCTAGAGTTCCCATGTTTATATGTGTGTATGTGTGTGTGTAGAGGTGTTTGATATCACTGTGGTGATAGGGCAAGAGACAGTTGCGGCAGAAACATGCAGAGTGCAGGGGAAATTGACAGCAGCTATGAAGAACAGAAGTTCTTTTCTTCTAGCCTGTAACTCCCATCATTTCTTCTCTCACTGTGTTCAGTTTTGTTTTGAATCGTTCCTCCGCTCTGTTATTGTGAGCTCATATTGCTGGGGCCAGATTTTCTCATGGCTCAATGTCTGCAGCTCCAGCTGTGTGTTCCACCTTTGGGCTTTATAGTAACGTGAGCAGGTGGACGCTCTTCATAACCTGCTGACTTGGTTTCTGTAATTCAAAAATTTAATCTGAACTCTAAGGCTGACTGCTGACTGTGGATAAAGTCATCTAAATCATAGAGAGGTTTTATGATTGCATGGATTTTTTAAAGAGCCTTTTATATATTTTTCCCTGTCCTTAAATTTATATGAAATGCAAAATATTTTTATTTACACACACCATTTAAAAGAGTGAATTTTTTTTTTATATATACATTTGGCCATGTGCAATAGTTTAAGCACCCGTTGTTAAATTATATTTGTTTAATTTTTGCAAAAGCAGTGAGAATACATCAGCTGCAGGGAATTCTTTGATTCAAGCAATTTAGTACTGGTTATCTGTTTACTTCCTTACTATCAGTTTTTTGACAGATGTTCACACTCCTTATCTTTCACCACTGCTAAATTGTTTATGATGGAAATAAAGGAAGAATAGTTTTTTATGGACCCAGTCTTTAAACATGGACACAGAATTTCATGTGGAATCATACTGCATTAGAGTCATTAGACATGTTAGCTTTGCTTTAACTAATGTAAGATATTTTAGACCTTATGCAATTGGTTCACAATCAAATAACTGCTTTATATGGAAACATTACTCAGGCTTCTAATTATTAAGCCAAGCATAATTAGTTGACACAGGCCTTGTTATTGATCAGTCCACCCCCCTCCCCAGTTTACATTGAATGTATTCATAAAGATTTAAAAAGTGTTGGATAATGAATCATTTGGACTCTCCTCAATCTTCCTTTAAAACCAACATGAACTTAATTAACACATAGTTATGGATTCCTTTCTCTCTTTCTGTGATGATAGATTATGGCGGCTAAGCCCACCGAACCCGGCCGGCAACACGAGAGCCACCCGGAGGAGACAGAGGAGGAGCTGAGGGAGCACCAGGCTTTAAATGATACAGCTGAGGGGCTGCAGATGGGAGTCACTATTAAACAGGAGCCACCTGATCCTATAGAGGAGGAACTGCACAGGGAGAGGCAGGCCGAGCACGAGCTGCTCTTCAGACAGGTAAGTGATACAAAACCTTTTGGTGGGTAAGATCCCCCCCCTCTGTCCAGTATCCACTTTATTATAATAAACACGGTGGCTTGGTAATTAGCATGTTGGCCTCTCAGGTGCAAATCCCAATGTGGATGGGTTTTCCACATTCCCTGTGTCTATGTGGGTTTGGCTTCTCTGAATTCCCTCTGTATAATGTTTAAGGGAGTGTGTGCTCAGTGATTGATTGGCAATCAATCATCCAACTGATTTCATGTGTTTTTTTTTTTTTTCTTTGATACAACAATTCTAAATTCTGTTTTGTCAGTGTTTCTTAAATAATCTAATATTCTGCTAAGAAATCTGATATAATGCATCTATTTTAATAAATGACCCAGTTCCACGTTTATAAATAAGCCAGTTTCTTTTTTATATTTAGTATCTTGTGTGTTTAAGCAGTAGTGGTGCTTTTAAGTAGAGCATTTCAATATTGAGTGATGAGCGCCATCTTCTGGTAGTTCAAGTGTAAATGCTGGATTATATTGTATGAGGTTTCGTAGGTTGTTCATTAAAGTGCTTTCTCTAATATTTCTAAGCAGCAGATTCTTCTCTTGGAACAGCAGAGGATTCATCAGCTGAGGAACTACCAGGCATCAATGGAGGCTGCAGGGCAGTCTGTCACATTACCTGGACACCGCCCCCTCTCCAGAGCGCAGTCTTCTCCGGCCTCAGCCACATTCCCAATTGTAGTGCAGGAACCTCCGACCAAGCCTCGCTTCACCACCGGTTGGTATTAGCACAGCCTTTACATTAACACTTAAATACCTGTCTAGGTTTTATGTGCGCCACCCTGTGGTGATAATCAGAATTTATGTTTGTGTTGTACTTGTAAGAACTGACTGGTTGGTTACTGAGTATTTTTTGTCATATTGAATTTACATTAAAAAAAAAAACAATAACATCTAAGTTTTGCATTCTCCTGTGTGTGTGTATATATATATATATATATATATATATATATATATATATATATATATATATATATATATATATATGTGTGTGTGTGTGTGTATCCGTGTATCCGCGCGGTTCATTGCTGAGACTGTTGTTTTGTGTACTTTTCTCATGAATGATTGACATGGTTTGTGTGAAATGAGGAATAAATGAGGTCAGTTAGCAGGTGAGCCTGTCGTGATTTAGTTCTTAGACAGGCTTGTGGGTCTGCAGGTGGGCGTGTGGATTAGTGGGTGGGCCGGTGATTTTGTAGGTCAGTTGGTGGGCATCTGGATAAGTGGGAGGGCAAGTGGATCAGAGGTTGGGTGTGTGTACCAAAATGAGGGCATGTGGATCAGTTGGAATAGTTGTTTGTGTATTGACCTTATTATATCACTGGTTGCGGAAGGTCTGTGGGTGGTTCTGAGAATTTGTCAGAGGACTTGTGAATCTTTGTATGGTTGGGTGTTGTTTTGTGACTGGGCATGGAAATCTGAAAGTCTCTGTGATGATTGTGAATGGGTCATGTGCAAGATGACATTCTTATTATATAGGTCTGTGAGAATATTTATGTGGAATTAATGTGGCTTAATAAAGGGATTTTGTTAAGCTCTGTAAATCTGTGCTGTTGTCTTTTGTGTCGGCTCTGTCTGTGAGAGAGTCTGTAAATCATTCTCTTTGTTGAATTTTTCTAATGCACTCGTTTGGTTGGTGTATTCAGTAACACCTCAGATTCATTTTGCATACATGTGTGCTCACAGGACTGGTATATGACACTCTAATGCAGAAACACCAGTGTATGTGTGGAAATACAAACACTCACCCAGAGCACGCGGGCCGAATCCAGAGTATCTGGTCCAGATTACAGGAGACGGGACTGCGCAGCCAGTGCGAGGTACGTCACAAAAGACTTTTATAGTTAAAACAGTCTTGCAAATCTAAACACAGCTTTTTTGGTTTTCTTTTCCTGCATGACTCCTACGTGCAGTGCTTTTCTGGTCTCAAGAGGGCGCCATAAGCCATGTCTTTGCCTCCTCAGTATGATTGATCATCTGATTCGGTCATCAAAGGGTACAATAATAGAATCAGAATATTCTACATGATATACTTTAATTTCCAATTTTCTTCATTTCTACCAGGCATCCGGATTATTTTCTTTAACTGTTTTTATTGGGTGACACGATGGCAGGTTCATTTCTAAGGGGTTGAGTTTAAGAAATTGCATGAGTTTAAGTTAAGTGTACAAAGTATTGGAAAATGTGATAAAGAGGTAAAGTAGGGTGGAGTAAATACAATTGTAGTAGTGATTTATGTTCGATGAGACCTGCAATGTTGTCCAGCTTAGAGATTGTAGCACTGACCAGAAGACAGGAGGGGAAGGGGCAAGTAGCAGAGATGATGTGATTATTTTTGGAAAGTACGGTACAGGTAGAACATCTGTAGACAAACTTAGGGAGGCAAGATTGAGGTACTTTAGATGAGGTTTATGTTGATATAAGGATTCTGAGGATGGAGTCGACAGGCAGAAGGAGGACAAAGGCGATTTATGGATGCAGTAAAAGTGGACATGCAGGTAAATGAGGAGAATAATCAGAACCGGGTGCGATAGAAAATAAACATTTTATGTGGCGCCCCCTTATGGAAACAGCAGAAAGAAAACGTCAGGTAATATTTTTTTCCAGGCAAATACATAGTAATAAATCTAAATGTAAATCAGAGCTGACTATTTTGTCTTTAGTGATACATATTGGACTAATGAATCTTAAACTAACAGTCTTTTACAGTTTGTGGTTATGGCTTTTTCTTTTCTTGATGGCTGTCTCCAGTGAGAAGAGCAGCATTTAATTCAACACATAACAGGCAAAAGATTTTCAGTAACTTGTTATAATATTACTACTTCTAATAATAATAAATGATAATGAAAATCTTTTGCTTGTTTTGTGTTGAATTTAATGAATTTAATGCTTTAATTTAAAAAACTTTCAAAAGCATGTGTGGAGTTTGGAAATGAAAGTGATGAGTGTACAGTACAGCTTTATTTGACTCGATCACATAATACATTTTGCGTGAAATGCTGACAGTTGTGACACATTTAGGCTAAATTTAACAATAAATGTGTTTTTTTTCTCAGTCTTTTTTGTGAGAAAACAGTAACAGTGTGCATTAGTCACATAGATAGTTTTATATGTCGCCGTCTTCTTTTTTTTTGCTGAAGTGTTGACTCCTTTGTGAGTCAGTGAGTCGTGATCCTTATTGTGGTAGAGCTTTTGGCTAAACTGGCTTCTGTAGCAAAGAACATGTCAGAAAAATCTAAAATAATTTAGGAGGATTTAAAAATGATTAAAGATCTGTGTTGGGGTTTTATTCTATCATTTCAGAGGTTGGTGGCTCGAACCTGAGACCATCAAAAGTTCTTTATCTGTCTTTATCTTAAAAGGTCTTTATCTGTCTTTAAAAGGTCGTTAACTCTCATGCTTAAGGAGTGCTGTCACCTTTTCTCTCACCTTATTCATCAAGTAAATGCAAAAGTCGCTTTGAATATAAGGAACTGAAAAATGACTAAATGTAATGTAATGAGTGACACAGTGGCGCAGTGGTTAGCGCTCTCACCTCGTTGCCTGAATCCCCTACATCTAAATCCAAGGTAGGGCAGATAAAGGCCCCCTCCCAGAACCATGTGCTATCCTCAGGGGATTCAGGTCTTCTTCCACAATCTAAAAACATGCTGGTGGGTGAATTGATGTATCAAATGGGAAAATATCCTATGAACTATCAGGTATTAAATAATAATCTTCGATAAATAATAATGAATACCATGCTTTTTAAACCAACCTTTATTTACACAGTGCTATTTACTACAGCTCATTCGAGAACCAAACCCAGATCAGATGAAGTTATTTTTATGTGCATAATAAATTTGTCAGAATTCCAGTTGTAGGCAGGAAAATGAGGGGACATAAATAAAAAAAAAATCTGCGGCCACATTGCATGCATCTCTCTTATTTATATATTAACAGTAAAGAGTCAGCTTGGCTAGAAGTCATTTTTTCGGGAACAGGACACCTGCAGCGACTCATTCCTCCTCGCTGCCGTCATTCAGTTCTCTAAAATGTGCAGTGACTTAACCTAAAACTGGCGTTTCTAGCTGGCTCGATTCTCTCCCGCCCGGCTCTTCCCTTGCTCTATGCTCCATTGCGTCACAGCTATTAGAGCCAGTCGCATAGCTCCCGTCTCTGTTTTCCTGCAAACAAGTAAACAAGCAGAGCACCATTAGTGAATCCCTAAATCTCTTGTATTTTCTTTTTCTGTTGCCCCCATCCTTTTGCTGCTTGGTATGGGATGTGCGTGTAGTTAGCTCTGCTGTGAGATTGTTTATTGTTCTGGGAGATGGGAACACAGAATTGGGCCTCATTTAAAGGCAGTCAAGACTCTAATACCCCCTAATCTACAGCAGGGGGGCCCTTACAGACACTGCAGCCATTTCGAGCCGCTGCCAACCCAAGCCGGGCCCCGGAGGGCCCCCTTTAACTGCGTCCGCTGTTAAACTTGAGAGCTTATCTACCCTCCACTGCTGCAGGTGTCGGCGTAGCTTTTACACACACACCCAAACACACGCGCGTACACACACACACACACACACACACACACACACACATACACACACACACACACAGGTGAGCAGCTCTAGCTTGCCCAGCCTCCCTCTGTACGAGACCCTCGCGGCCTGGCTGGCTGCCACACTCATGCTATTGCAAAGCCGCAAATTTCCTGCTAAACCTCTTTGTTCTGATGCTGTTTTGGAACTGTGTAAAGCCTGAGATGTCACATTTGCAAACCTTTTTTGTGTCTACTCCATAAGGACTTGATAAATGTGAATTTAACATCGTGTAATAGACTTATAATTATTAGTCCTATCTTTAAAAGTGCACTGTTTTAATTTGTATCACTGTACATTATGGTGCAGATATCTACCATGTCTATGACTTAAGTGTGAAATTGTCCACTGGTTACAATGAAGTAATTGTTTAGGATGATTGTTTAGCACTTTCAGAAGCATGGAACTGACCACAAATATAAACTGATAAACTTATTATATTATATAAAATATAAACTGATAAAGTTATTTATTACAATATATGACTGAACAAATAACTTTCCTGATGTCCTGATGCTGCAATCATTCATGGCTATGCTGTTGACATAACACTGATGCTTATCAATCGTGGGTGTCAGTAAGATCATACACATAGAATGTCATTCGTAGTAAATTCATTTTATTTATTTATCTTATCTATTTTGCTCACCGTGCAAACACTTGTTTTCCAAGGCACTTAGTACTTAGACATAGTACCTGTTGGGACCAGGAATTGAACCAGGGACCTTCATGTCACAAGGCTGTTTTTTTTTGTTTTTTTTTCTCCCCTCAAGTCTATGACTGCTCCAGTGCATCCCTCACCCTAAAAAGTCTCAAAGCCAAAGCCTCAACATTATTGAGTTTCTCCTACAAGATGTAACAATGTTCTTACCAGTCCTTCCAAGCTATTAACAGAACAGCTCTACAAATTTTTGGCAGAAATACTGGGCAAACAATTCAGGATCCAGATGCGCAAAGCTAATCGAAACATAATTTAAAGGACTAGCAGCATATGGTGGGGAGGCCAAGTATTGATCCAGGCTGGATGAATGGAAGTGGGCAATGAACAGAGGTTTTTTTATTTATTTATTTATTTATTTACTTTTATTTTATTTTTTTTTTAAATGAAGCCCAAGGTCCTGTAAGGTGACGTTTTTTGTATGTGCAAGTACTAATCTTGTCGGTTATTTATACTATTACTATTTATAGACTGTGTACAATTTCTAATTTATTACTAACAAATAATAATGTTACTAACAAATAATAATGTTTTGTTTAACTTTTAATTATGAGTTTGAAAAAGTAGTCATGTGGCATTTTAATAGTAAGCAGGTCTGTTATGTGCATTAAATATCCATGCTGCACTAGAACACAGTGCAAAAGTCTGAGGTGGCTGAATATTTACGCAACACACAAAGGATTATTCTGTTATAGTGTGTCTTTAAGTGTTCCTATGTTATGTTATGTTTCATTATTTGAATGTGTGTGTATGTATATGTATATACATACACATAGCTAAGTGGTTAGGGTGTTGGGCTGTCAATCTGAAGGTTGGGGGTTCAAATCCCAGGTCCACTGAAGTTGCCAGTGGTGGGTCCTTAAGCAAGACCCTTAACCCTCATTGCTCCAGGGATGTTGTGATTAACCCTGTGCTCACCTTGTAAGTCGCTTTGGATAAAAGCGTCTGCTAAATGACCCAATTTAATTTAATTAATTTAATTTAATTAATTTAATTTAATTTTAATATATATATTGTACACACACTTTTGAACTGGTACTGATGCATAATTTCTGAATGTAGCCTCATATCTTGTGACACCAGCTCTGTCCATCAATCTAAATATAGAAAGACTACAGACAAATATTAGGACACCACTGTACAAATATTATTTGACTGTGAGCTATTATTTGCTTATACTTTAAAAAGTCCAACAGTGAAGATATTCAACCTGCCGACTCCACACTCTAACAAAGGGCAAGTGCATAAAAGACACCATATGGACATTTGTTATGTAAACACTTGAGACTTATTGGACATCCCCTTCCGATGCCACGTGCGTTAATTTATGGCTAAAACAACGCTCACTGTTCTGCACAGGTTTTTTTTTTTTTTTTTTTTGGATTGTTAGTGAGCACTAGCACCTATTCGGTCAAAAGTAGATTCGCTCTAATCTTGGGCATAAGGTGCTACAATTATTTTCATAGACATTAAGGTCAGTGCTGCGTTGTACCTTTAATATTCACGCTTTTAGTAGATGTCTATATTCAGAGAATGTTGTAATGTTGTTCTTAATTACATTTTAAGTCCTCTAGGTTTAAAGTCTTGATTAAGAGTCCAACTCCATTAGTTTGTGAGTGAAATGTGAGCCACAATAACATGGCTTGCTTTAGATTTATTAATAAAATATTTGCTTATATATTTTTGAGCAAGAATATTATATAATTAGCATGTATCAGTCGAAATAGATTATCTGCAGGCTTTCAATTTTATAGACACTTTTACATGTGCACTTCAACCTTGTATCCAGACATTACATAGAGGAGCTTTATGTAAAAATGTTAATGTCTGAATCAGTTAAACCAGACATTTAACAGACTTTACAGTCATAGTATGAAGTATTTGTACTACCCGGCTGAGACCATGTGCAAGGAGAGCTATTGAGAGTCTGCAGAACATGCAGTGACTGTATGGAGTATTGATGTTTTGTGACTGGCACCAGAAAACCTGAAAAATACAAACTTCTGAGGATGCAGTGAGGGTGAGCATTCACAAGAAGACCCCATAGAAAATGCCTGACTAAACTGATGGTACACCCTGATACTAAAATCGTTTTAAGAGGGGTAAGATGAAGAAGAGAGACTGGAGGTTCAGCAACTCTATTTGTAAGGGCCAAAACTCAGTTCATCAGGCACACTTATAGTCCCCTCGAAAAGTACAATATCAAATTTATTTCAGAAAAGAATTTCAGCTTATTTTATAGGTTTTATATAGGTATGAACATCTGATGTGTTAAAGAACTTACATATAAAACAGCACATTTTGTGTCAGACCACCCAATTTGTGGAACATGTGACTGACGGGTGTTCCTTGTTTCCTAGGTCATGTTAGATAGAGCGCTTTAACAATATAAATTTAATACCTTTCAGTGTCGTCTTAGTTTAAGTCTTGAATGCCACCTGAAGCGACTGGATTTCTTGTTAAAAGACTAGCCAACATAAAGACCTGAAAGTTGCCTATGGGAGAAAAGCAAGCTGTTTTAAGCTAAAAACCGGGGGAAGGAATCTGTTAAAGGCGTTGAACCAACATTGAAGATATCAAGTTTAACGATTTGGAATCGTCTGCAAAAGTAAAAATCTACGGGTGTCCTAAGCAATGTACTTGTTCAAATAAAAGCAATAACAGCTGATGAGCTCGAGGTTTAGAGAGTTCTGAAAATAAAGCCGAAAAAAAACACTCTTTAATTTTCCCAACCTCATTCAAACAGCAATTAAAGCATCACTATCAATTGTTTAGAACTGTAGAACCTGTACCATAGGAAATTTTAATCAGCAGTTTTTGTGACATGACAAGCCCAAAATGAAGGTTCTGTTCATGATCTAATACATATAGGCTTAGCTTTAAAACATGTTGGTGGTAGTTTATCAGGACTCCCACGGCTGCTTCTAATTTCCAGAGAAAAGCTTTGAAATCTTATGCAGTGAAGCCATGGTTTACAACACACTGCCAGCTCAATAAATGACTTTATTAGCGGAAAGATGTGGAAAATTTTTAAATTGCCAAGTGAATCATCACACCCTTATTCAGTTAAGCTGCAGTTCACCCTCTGAAGCAGTGACTGAGGGGAGAAATGAACGATAACCAACAATGTGGTGTCATCTCTGGTTCACAGGCTTGCTGCAGATATTGCGGGAAAGAATACGAAACCAAATAAAAACGTCTCTGTCTGTAAATATAAAATGCTCGGTGTTCCATATTCTTTAAGACATTTAAATTCCCCAAAAGTGTGTTTTGCTTGTTAACTACCTGTGATCTTTCTAGTTCCTGTAAGGTGTCCTTGAGTGTTCTGAAAATATATTATCATTATTAAATGCTATAGTATAGTTTTAAACTCTAATCATGTTGATCATTTGTTTCCAAAAAACAAATCAACAAATCTTCTGCCCTCAATATTGCAATAATTGTCAAAAAAAAATTCATGTGACCCAGGTGTATTGTATGGGGTATTAATATCTGTGTTTCAAGATTCAAAGCTTTTATTGTCATATACACGGTAAAGAAACATGTTTCCCTTTCTTACTTTGCCGTCCACCCTGGATGAGTAAGAAAAAGTATATATAATAATGAAAAATATAAATATAAAAAACACACACACTCTATGTACAAAATCTTTTGAGGAAGACATTTTTTTTACATTGTGCAAAGTTGCATTATATTGCAGTAGTCCAATGTAAAGTTTGTGCAAAGATTGCTTGAGGTCTGTGAGGTGGTCATCAGCTCAGCTGTTCATAAGCAATTATCTTCAATTAAATGATTTTGAATTGTTCACAATAGTTATAATAAGAATACAATTAAACAACTGCCTGATTAAAAGTAAATTTAAAGTAAATATCAATGCCAACACGGTCTGTGCCTGTGCTGTGTGTATGCAGTGCATTCGGGGAAGGAAGGCCACACTGGAGGAGCTGCAGACGGTCCACTCTGAAGCTCATGTGCTGCTTTACGGGACCAACCCACTGAGACAGAAATTAGACAGTAAGAGAAACCACACCAACTTGCATAAACATACAGCTGCTTGTGTTAGAGCTCTGTGGATCAAAATGCAGCTCGCTCTTGCTTGTGTGTATGACCAATCAACATTCCCTTCACCCCTAACACACACACACACATATACACACGCACACACACACACACACACACAAATTGCTAATCACACTGCTGCCTTTATATTTTTCGCCCTGTTTTTAGCATTATGGCCAATTCCTCCTCAAAGCTCGTTTTCCTAAACAACAGCATTTCCCCCGCTTTGACTTTCATCAGCAATGGCTGTGATTTGAATCTGCCCCAGAGCTGTCCGTCAAAGCCACCACCTTTTTGCCAAAGAGGCCGGCGCACAGTTTTCCATGACTTCAGCTGCTGCTAGATTAAACACTGGTTCAGCTTTGAGCTTTTTCAGCAATTAAAACCCCTCACACGAGGTTTATCAGGACACACACACACACACACACACACACACACACACAAATGCAATGTACAAAACCAGCTCCATACCCGATCTTGCCTCTGCACTGTCAGAAAGGGTAATATGGTGATTAAGTCCAGATCTGCATAATATTGCATTTCACAGACAAAACAGACCTGAACAAACACTTTAGCCATATCAGTCATCGGGTAAGCACAACTGCCTTTACAGTGTAATAGCGAAGAAGACCACAGGGGTCATAAAATATGAACTAGGAACTGAATCAGTTTGGATTGCTCTGTATATAAGTAATGTATACCATTCATTTCACAATTCACGATTCTTAGAAATATATATATTTCAGTTATTTTATTAGGTACAGCGCATTGTTTCTCCTCTTACCATATAGATGGACTTTGTAGTTACATTCTGTAGTCCATCTGTTTCTCTACATACTTTCTTCGACCCAATTACTCCATTCTCTGATCAGGACCCCCCACAGAGCAGGTATCATTAGGGTGGTGGATGATTGGACAAGATCAGACACCTGTATATTTGGATTAGTGTACTGTCCTCTTTACAGCAGCAATTCTGTGTCTGATCCACTTGTACCTTCACAACACTAACGCATCACCTCTACCATGTCAGTATCACTGCAGTACTGACAATCATCCACCACCCTAATACCTCCTCTGTGGGGGTCCTGATCATCAGAGAACATACTATGTAGAGAAACAGAACGACAGTCTATATCTATATTTCTCTCTCTCTCTCTCTCTCTCTCTCTCTCTCTCTCTCTCTCTCTCTCTCTCTCTCTATATATATATATATATATATATATATATATATATATATATATATATATATATATATATATATATATGGGCGTGGTAGCTCAGTGGTTAGGACGTTGGGCTATCAATCTGAAGGTTGGGGGTTAAAATCCCAGGTCCACTGAAGTTACCAATGTGGGTCCTTGAGCGAGACCCTTAACCCTCATTGCTCCAGGGATGTTGTGATGAACCCTGTGCTCACCTTTGGATAAAAGCGTCCAATAAATGACCAAATGTAATATATGTTACTATATATATATTTATATATATGCTACTAAAAAATCTATATCTATAATCTATGTAATAAAAATAAAAATCTAACATATTTGTATAAACATTATAAATTTAAATCTGTAAACTTTAGTCAACAAAACACTTAACATAAGCCGGATGTCCAAATATTCCATAGGAAGGTATGCAAACTCTAGAGGATTGAAAGCTGATCAATAAGCATTAAACATACTTTCATTGATCACTGCCTTGCCTCTCCTTAACTCCTCATAATGTTATTGATTTATACAAAACACACATAGAATCTTGACCTTCTATTTCTCATTGGTCAGCAACTCTTTATTTGTCTGCAGGCTCTGTGACACCCATGTTCGTGAGGTTGCCCTGTGGGGGCATTGGGGTAAGTTTCTCTTTCTCCTTCCTATATTCCCGTGTGTAAATAATGGGACTGTTTGTTCTCTTTCAAGCCCCCCACGCCTGAAACTCCAATGGCAACAAAAACCGTTGCTGTGCTTTCCACTGAGTGGTTAATTGTGTCCAGATGTTTTTTATAAACATGCCTGGTGCAGCAAATATGGGGGTGGAAGTGCGTGTATAAAAATACTGTGGCGAGGGGCTTATTGTTGTATTCTGATGTGTTGTATGTGTTTATTAAACAAGGTGTATGCGTGGGTTGCTGTGTTGTGGTGGAGTGGTGTAGACAGTATACTCACTTAAGTGCATTCTTTTTTTTTTAAATTGAGGAATTCAATACATTGAAAATAATATTATATATTTCTTTTCGTGGATATCACAAGATAAAAATCTTTTAGTAGTTATTATTGACCTTTAGAGCTTAAGGCTCTTTGGCCCTCTTTAAACTTAAATCTTTGAATGTCAAACAACATCTTATAAATAAGAGCAAAAGCATGCGTGCGTATTTCTATATAAATCCACACTGTTGCTTTGAACTGCTGGCATTTCACATACTTACTTATTAGGAACCTGTGGAGGTTTATATACTCTTTACAATCACAACGAAGCAGCTCAAGATGTCTTACCACCTCTACATGGTTCGAGCAGAAACACCTGTGATTGGTGGCCATGAGTGTTTAGTGCTTTTGTGCACGAGGGAAACTTATATTTAGGTGATGTGGAAATTAGTTTGTTTGGTGTTTCTTTCTCTGTTAGTTAAATGAAGTTTCTTTTTCCAAAAAAAAAAAAAAACACATACAAGCGACCAATTATACCTAAACTAACATTTGCAGGAAACGTCAACACAAGACTGGGCTGAAAAAGCGTTCGTTTACATATAATTATGGCTATTTCCATAAAAGACAAAATTTAATGCATATGAGATTTCAACTAATTTTTTTCTATATTTATATACATGTGTATATTGTGCAATGAGATTTTGTGATGAAATGATGGCAGGTTTGGATTAATAACGGCATGAATGCGATCTGGCTACGGGGTGCAGGTTAACCCCCATCAGCACTATTTGCTGGATGATGAACAGCAGGCAGGGCTGGCAGGCTGCTGTAGTATACGCGGTGTGGCTTGGTGAGAAACAGAAGGTCTCTGGACTCTTTTATGGAAATGGAACAAAATTGTTGTCTTCCTGCGTCTCCACAGCTAGCCTCCGCTCTGAAAATTAGCCTGTCAGAGTCAGGAGAGGCTGCCTTTCTTCATTCCAACACGCCTTCCCCCTCATGCCCCAAATCTTTGTCCATTAGGAGGCTCTTTCCCACTCACACCATTTTTATTGTCTGTGTTTGCTCAAACATACAAGTACAATACACATATTGGAATTTGGCCTTGCCTCACCCCTGCTTGATTAGTAAATATACACACATTCTCTGTCACCCTCGTCTTCTCTCAGCTTGTTTTCCCCTCACTCAGCCATGCTGTGGTTGTTCGTACAACTGACCTTTTAATTCTGTTGTTTCTTTCCTGCTCTTCCAAGCATTTCCCTGACCTTGCTCTCATTCTCTATTTTTTCCCCCGACTGTAAATTCACCGCTGGCTTGTAATTCGTCACTCTTGGCCCAGCTTGAAAAGACTGCAGGTCTTTTTTTTTCTCTGCACTGCCCTTGAGCACTAGCACTCATGCCATTAGGAACGAAATTCATAAATTGCCAAAGAATATGTATGCACAGAGGGAGCCCCAGGGATTAAGTCAGCCGAACCCCAGCCCCTCTGAATTCAAAGCTTGCACACAGCATGAGCAAAACCCTGCCCCAGTTCTGTGCTTAAAAAAATGTATATCAGTTTAAGGGGGTTAGTCCATGTTCCCGGGACAGTGGACACAGCATTTAAGAAATGGCATATTCAACCCAAACACATGTGAATACAATCAGCAAGGCAGTTCTATGACACCACCGCCTTGTTGTGTCAGTAAGTTTTCATACTTAACTTTTTTTAATGATTGGAAAAAATGTATACAATATGAAGTTTCTCATTACAAATCTTGACCCCAGTATGTTTATTAACAATATTAATAAATATGAACTGTACATTAAGTTTTAAGGACATCTTTTCATCTTCAAATCTTGTTTCAGGCAAGTTTATTGAGGGACAGCGTGTTTAATATATGTATACAATTTCTCCAAGATATTGTAAAAGCGCAACAGAAAACCTGTTTTAGAATCGATAAGCTTTGTGGCCAAAGCCTATTGGAAAACCATTTCTGTTTACTTTCTTATCAAAAAAGATAAGTTTTGGCAAGTCATCAGTGGAACAAATACAGAGGTCAGATTTAAAACATTTCAATATCTAAGATGAATCAGGAGGTTTATTATTAGTTTTTTTTAATCCAAAATTCCTGTGTGTGCTCACCACATGCTTATTTTGGCTAAATGGACTAAATTGTCACAACTTTATTCCAAAACCTTGTGAAAACATAACCCAGAAGATTGGCGACCAATAAAGCTGCAAATTCTGAGAACAAATTAAGAAAGTTTAAGAAAAGTTTACTAGTAACCTGAGGAAGTTCAGGTGACATGCTGTGGGTTGAGTTCAGCAATTATGGTTAGTGCAAATATAAACAGTAATGCACTAAAAAGGCAACCAATCACATACCTCTGTCCCAATATTCATGAGCTATATTGCCAACATCAAACTCTAGATTTGCTTACATTCAGAAATTAGTTAGTTAGTAGAAACATTGTAGTAGAAGAATAGAATCTATTCTTTGTATCTGTGGTGTGGTAGCTCAGTGGTTAGGGTGTTGGACAATCAATCTAAAGGTTGTGGTTCAAGTCCACTGAAGTTACCATTGTGGGTCCCTGAGCAAGGCCCTTAACCCTTATTGGATTAAGACCTTCATTGCTTAAGGCATGCTATATGGCCCACCTTGTGTTCTGACCCCCACCAAGTTTGGGTACTTGTAAGAAGGCGCTTTAGGTAAAAGCCAAATGACCACATGTAATGTAAATATATATATATATATATATATATATATATATATATATATATATATATATATATATACATATATATATATATATGTTACATACATAGCATCAGGTCCTTCATTTATAAAATCATGTTTATTAACCTACTACATGATTTCTTTATGTTAAATACCAAGACATTTAACATGGTTATTGTCTACACTGCAGATGTAGCAGGAGATTTCTGTGAAGGCCCTGGAGTATCCCAGAAATGGCAGTGGTGAAGTAATGGAAGGATGTGTTCTTGATGACGATCAATTGTAATGCTTTTGCTGAGGCCACCTGTTTAGGAGAACAGAAATGAATCATTTGGTTTAAAGGTCCTAAAGTGCACTCTGCACGTGCTGTATGCATCTGTGCAGTTGTAATATTTTTGTCTAGCCGTATGTTGGATGCACGTGACTGCCTGCTTTATGTGTGCGGGTTCATGGGCCTGAGCCAGATTCAAGTAATTTCAGGCCACAAGACAGGTGTGTGTTGGTATAATGAGTAAGGACTGATGAATGAGTGTTCTCTGTGTCCGCTCTTGGGAGAAACACACATATACACACACACATACACCTTTTGCCAGGTTTCCTTCTTATGTTTACCCTGTAAATCATTGAATAAATGTTCTCTCTCACCCATTATGCTTAGTTGTCTACCTGTCATGTGAGGATCTGTGCCCATGCTCGCATGTGCTCGTTGGTTGCTTGTCTTGGTGGAGTGAGGGGATCCATATCTTTTCCAACTTAAGCTTTTCAGATATACTATATGGACAAAGCTATTAGGGCACATGCGCATTACACCTATAGAAGCCTTTTATGGTACCCTATTACAAGGTTTTGGATAATGGGAGTTTTTGCCCATCTACAAGAGCATTTGTGGGGATACTGGTGTTCTGGGTTCTGTAAATGTGAGTCGATATCTTCTATCTGGACCTTGCATTGTGCATCTCTCTTCATTGGCTCCCTGTAGTTGCTCGCATTCAGTACAAGGCACTGACTCTGGCCTACAGGACAATCTCTGAATCTTCCCCTCTTACCTTGAATCTGTCTTTACAAAATACACTCCAACTCATTCACTTTGCTCTAGTGATGAATGTCGCCTGGTGATTTAACCTCACAGTGGTGCTAATTCTCACTCGTATCGTTTATACTGCTAAAGTAGTGGAACAATCTTGCCAACTCTGTCCATAAAGCTAAGTCATTTAGCATCTTCAAGAAACAACTCCAAACACATCTCTTGAACAAACATTTGATTAAAAAAAAGCCTGATCAGATAATTATCAGGTTTGATAATTCCACAGTGTAACTGGTTTTCTTCAAAACTACTGACTTGTGGTGTTCTCATTTGTAAGTCACTTTGAATAAAAGCGTCTGCTAAATGACTACATGTAAATTAGTATACATGTAATTGGGGTATAATTCTGCCAAACTGGGCCTTCCCAAAATGTCTAACTTCATAAAGCATGACTAGGTTCTTTAGCATAATTAGCTGTGGTAGTTGGATTAAATAAAACACATGAATGCAGTTATGACTTTTGTCCATGTAGTGTAATTCTTTATCTCCCATGTAGCTGATCAGCCAAGATGGGATTGGTGTCCAGAGTGTTTTATACTGGAAGTTTACTGGTAAATAGCCCTTGGTGCACACTCATTAGGTGGCTAAATTTGTGTCATACAAAATATAGATCTCATGGCTATCTATGGAAATTACAAAAAAAACACCATTGAAAGTGTTCTCACATCTAACATGTTTATTTTTTGTACTGTTGTCATAAGGTGCTCCTCCCCTATCCTCCTTCCTGTCTAAAATTCTGAATGGTCAAAGATATGAGGTTGTTTTAACACCAAAAGTCAATAGCATACATTTGAAGTGCAAGACAGTGTGTCTTTAAATATATGTAAACTATGTTCCCTGTTGTCTTTACCCTGCTCTTGCCCAGATTTATTTTTGTTCTGCTACAAATCTGCTTTGATCTTATGTTGCTCTTGTACCTTTTGTCCCAGCATGTGCACTGAAATGCATCTCGTATGTTTGTGAATCTGCTTTTTGCTCTTGCATTCGGAAATTCACCAAAAGCAACTCCGCCGTAATGACTGGTGTCCAGGGACAAGTGGCATTTAGCCACGAGGTTGAGAAATACCAGGTCTAAGATGTCTGTACATGGCACTGGCTACATGTTCCTGGTGGGTGGGTGAGGTTGAGTAGAAGAATCGACACATTAAGTTGGAAAATCTGATTTAATTCGCTGAGTTCAGTTTCAGTCCAGCTCTCATATTTAGGTGCCAATAGGAAAAAGAGGCTATATGATCACTCTAAAACTCTAGATTGTTTAAAAACTGGCTTGCTCATTATGTAATGACTTGCCAACATTTATAAATGCACGTTAATAAAACGTGGCATAAAGGTAAACCTCATAGTAACTAGCTATTAGGCTAAAAACACTTGCCCCTGTCACTCAGTAATACAGTTAATGTGATGGGGCGTAAGCGACAAGTGGGCTTGATATTATCTGAGGTCTAACTTTACCCGTCAACAGACTGCTAGCTTATAAAGGCAATGTTTAATCAGCTTGCTGTTTGTACACTAAAAGCCTTTGGTCTCGTGTTTAAGTGAAAGGAAAGTCGATGTTTACGGTCTTCGGCATGTTTAGCCAAGGCTGCCTTCTTCTGTTGGGTGAGAATTTTTCAGTCCAATCTGTTTAGCTGAAGCAAATATCAGTTCTCTGTGTGGCTGCAGAGCTCTTAGCAAATGACAGACAGCACGCTGTGACAGCCAGGCTAGTTCAGTCACACTTTGAGGTTCTCAGGGTGTCAATACATATTACACATTATAAAGACTGGTTAGTTTTAAGCCCACTGTTTCTTAACTAAAGGAAACAATCAGTTTGGTTTTATCAAAATCCCTCACACTACAAGGTTGTTACATATGACATTTGTTTTGACAGGTGGACAGCGACACTATTTGGAACGAGGTACACTCATCCAGTGCGGCGCGCCTGGCAGTCGGCTCAGTGGTGGAGCTGGTGTTTAAGGTGGCATCTGGAGAACTGAAGGTAGGAGTGTCATGCTGCGCACAAACTGTTTCGCCAACGCCATCATTTTATTGGCTCTGTAATGGCATTGTGATGTAAACATAAATCTAATACTGTGTACTTTATTCTGTAGTATTCTATAGTAGATCATTATTTTTGAGGCGGCCCTGAAAAGTCAGCTAACCGCTTGTAACATGAAAGAGGACATTGTATTTATGCTTAAGTGCTGGTATTATGGACCAGCAAACAATACTGCAGCCATGTTCCATCATTGCTCAGTACAGAGCAGGTCAGGGATTTCAAAGTGGACAAATTAGAACTTTATTGTAGAGAATGATTTAGGCGCTGGACAGATACACCCAAGACAGGGTGCCAGTCTATTGCTGGGCACACACTCACTCAGACACACACTCTAAGAGGCAGTTTAGATATGGGCAAATAAAGCCAATTTAACTTGAATCCATGTTTTCGGACTGTGAGTGGAAACCGGAGAACCCAGAAGAAAACCCACGTGGACACAGGGAGAACATGGAAACTCCACCCAGATTCGAACCTGGATCCCCAGCGCTACGAGGCAAATGTGCTACCCTTTATGCCACCGTGCCGCCCATAATACTAAATAATGATATCATTAATTATAATAATAATAGTAGTAGTAGTTCAGCTTAATGGAAGGCAATAATGATATTAAAACTAATACATACTAATAAAGTCCCAGGTTTATATATGCCTGCTTATTTTTTCAGCTTAAATGTCTTTAGTGAGGAAATAAATTTTGATAGCAGTGTGCCTGCCAGACATCTTACCTCAGTACCTCAGCCACAACTGTGCAGCCCAACCCAATGCAGTAACTAAGATCTGCTATTATACAGTGCTCTCTCTCTCTCTGACTCTCTCTGTCTGTCCCTCTCTCTCTCTCTCTCTCTCTCTCTCTCTCTCTCTCTCTCTCTCTCTCTCTCTCTCTCTCTCTCTCTCTCTCTCTCTCTCTCTCATTATGCTGATATCCTCTGGAGAAAGGAAGGAAAACAGCACAGCGCAGCTGCTTCAGCGTCATTAGAATTGGGACTCCCTATGCAAGGGGATTGTTAGCAGTGGCTAACAGCTCAGCATTTCTGTCAATCCCCCGAGTAGTGACACATGGACCTTAGCACTTCTGCTAGTCCCGCTGGAGGTTCTGTGTCGTGCGTAGCGTGATCCTCTACTGAACCTTTTACCGATATGCAGATATGATTAACTAATTAATCTGCAAAGAGCTTTACACTTAACTTTACACATGTTCCACTGAGGACCTGACATATGCATTACTGTAGTCATTTAAACGCTAATGGTCTATTGAAACTTGCACCTGTGTGAGCCTCGCAGTGTACTGGTCGTAATAGTGACTCATGACTCATGCAGCTGGATGAATGTGTGATTACAGAATGGCTTTGCTGTAGTGCGACCTCCTGGACACCATGCAGAGGAAAGCACCCCCATGTGAGTTTTCAAATCCACATCATCCTATCAAATAGCACTATATTTATTTTGGTAAATATTGCAAGTATTTGAGGACTACAATAGAAGTCCAGTTGTCTTGGCAACAGATGATGCGTGCATTGTTTTATAGTCACTAGAATGGTTTAATTTAAATATTAAATGTCTATCAGTGAGTCCTTTTCTTTTAAAAATGTTAAGTCATTAAATCTATTCTCATCCTTTACCAGTACTTGTATTGATCAACTTAAATATCAAATTATGGTCAAAAAAATAGAGATACAGGACACCACAAAAAATTTCTTCATCTGTAATTCTCACTTTCTGAAAAGGGATTTTCAAGTTTTGGTTAAGAATTATTTCGTTAAACGGACCTGGGTCTCATCTGGCCATCTGGCTGTCCCTGTTATGGCCCATGAGGTCATTGGGAAGTTAGAAATCAAACGTACATAAGTGTTTAGAAATGCTTTCCAGGAATTTAGCTTTAGATATATTTCAAACATTCGTGCAAACACAAAAAAGCCACAACGTAAAAGTTACCTTCAAAGTAAAAGCATTGCAGATGTACTGTGTCAGAGTACAAGGGCATCAATTTCATCTGTTGGTTCAACCCTCCTCACCAGTCCCAGTTTCTAATGTGTGATCCTTTGAGAAAACTCTCTGCCAACTCTGCCTTACAAAGAACACATTTGATAATGTAAACCTAACCCCAAATGACTGAATTTATTACCTGCACCTTAGTTGCTTTGCTCGTATATTAGATTAACGGTTATGTCTACTTTTTTTACTATTATCTATTTAAATCAGTTTATCCCTGATTGTGATTTGCTGTGGATCATGTTTTCCACAGTGGTATTTCATTTAGAATTCATCTGTACAGATACAGTCTTTTTTGTGGATATTTTATAACTTTGATGGTCCAGATATACGGACACCCAACCTGTTGTGTTTTTATGTCTGAAAGCAAAATTGTATGATGTCATTGCATTCAGAGGAAACCTATTCCATGAATATGCAGTACACGGAATCTAAATCACTTCACAGTCAGTAATCTTTATAACTTTCTGTGCTCTCTTATAGCAAGCTTTTTTTTTTTTAGATCAGCCTCATTACAGAAAGGTTAAGTGAAATAATTGTTCGGCAGATGTTTTGAGGGAAGGGTTCAGTACATGTGATGCAGCCCTGAATGCGCCAAGCCCAGCTGAGGTTCTGTGTATGTAGTACTTGTCTCAATCCGGTGTGGGCTGCAGGCCAGGCCACAGCGCCGCTCTCCCACTCTGATGTGACGCCAAAGCTCTGTGGGTGAATTATCATTAGTGAAATCCACTTGACCAGGGGGGTTCACTTAACACAGGACTACACACGCCACACTGCGCTGCACACTATGTAATGCTCCCCTCTGTTCCTGCAGTTCCTCTTTCTTGCTATCCTCTATCTTTATTGAGATTTTTTTTTTATTACAGGGGATTCTGCTATTTCAACTCTGTGGCCATTGCTGCTAAATTGCTCCAGCAACGACTAAATGTCAGCAAGATTTTAATAGTAGACTGGGTAAGTGAGTAATCTGACAAATATACTGACCATATACTGTAGTAACTATAGACATAGATATTGTTCTGATTGAAAAAATAAATAAATAACATACAAATATTAAGAGACATTCGCAGTATAAATATATTTCAACATTACTCAATGAAAAACAACAGAAAAGTGTATATATATATATATATATATATATATATATATATATATATATATATATATATATATATATATATATATATATATAAAGAAAATCAGAATCATAATACTTTATTAATCCCTGGAAATCCCAGTTGTCACAGATTCCAAAAACAAATTTTGATTGAAGTTTTACTAGTAATATGACTAAAGTACAAAAATAATACAAATAAGATAAAGGGTAAAGTGGCGTTGGCAAGTTAAATATATTAAAATATATTGCATATATGTTTATTTATATATTTATATAAGATTTAATTCTTGTTTGTTTTATCTCCAGTTTTTAGTCCTAATATACACTGACAGGGTAATAGATCTATATAGGTCACTTGATGTTGTTCTCAGTACTGACTTGAAATAAAACCCTAGTGTGCTGGGATCCTGCTGGAATGATGACCAGACTCTACTGAGATCATTAGGGTCTCAAGATGACTTTTAAATGTCCTTCATTTCCTTCTGTCTGCCACACAGACCAATAGACTGAGTGGTACAGGCCATAATACGCACAGAGCCTCAGATCAAAAGACACAGGATGAGACAAATATCTATTAAATATCACCCTTGTAATACACCACACTCAAAATAGAATGTTTACCCATTTTAGTTTTGGTCAGAATGTCTTTTCCAGTGTCGTGTCTGATTTTGACATCATGTAAATATAAAAATATATATTACTTTTTTATATTGTGAGTCATCTCCTGGACAGAGGTTGTTTGATGTTTTTTTTATTATTTAATTTTTTTCCCTCCGCGTACAGTAATTGGACATGAATTGTTTTTAAGTTGTGAATAATGCAAAAAACACTGTCTTCTTCTTAGGACGTTCACCACGGCAATGGCACCCAGCAGGCTTTCTACAGTGACCCCAACATATTATATCTGTCTCTTCATCGTTATGACGACGGAAACTTTTTTCCTGGCAGTGGAGCTCCTGATGAGGTCAGAAGCCACAGACACAGTGAAGACAGGGATTCATCATGCATCACAAAGCAGAAGGGAATCTGGATTAAAACCATCATCATTTTCCATTAGGACATATACACATTTAGAAGCCAAACACACCTTCCTTAACTTTTTAGCACAGCCAAAAACGATGTGCACTCTCTGTTCTGATGCTAGAATCCACATACTGTATAGAAGACACATGCACTTATTACAAATCAGGACAAAGACAAATATTGTACACCACAACACATGCATTGTGAAGCTGTTTGTTATGCAACACATGCACTCATTATAAAATCCACCAGACCACAATTCCACAAATTATACATTCCTTTAAATATACAGTACATTTAAAATAAAAATGAAACATTGAGGTATTATACTTAAACGCATTCTAAATTTTTCCCTCTCCAGGTGGGTTCGGGGCCTGGCGAGGGCTTTAATGTAAACATGGCCTTCACTGGTGGTCTTGAGCCTCCTATGGGTGATGCGGAGTACTTAGCTGCCTTCAGGTAACATCTTGTTCTTCTCTTTGCTTGCTTCTTTTTTTTTTCAAGTCCTGTTCGGTGCAGAACCTGTGAAGTGTACTGTAGGTTATACAGTAGGTCACTGAGGTTGCCTTGTATTCTAGGTGCACATTTATAAAAAAAAAAAAAAAAAGGATTTTTTTTCTAAAACATGCAGATGCTTCATTTCTCTACATACTGTAACCGTAAAGTAGAATTCAGCAAGGCTTCTGCCAGCGCAATAGAATGGCACAATGGACAAGGCGTTTGTTGTACTAACGAGCCTGTATTCCATTAAACTGCTGTTTTGATTCTATCCATGACAGAAATATTTCAATTGCTCAGCATTTTCACAAAGGATTCTCAGCATCTGCATCCAAATACGAAACAATAGTCGAAAGCAACGAAAATTGCAAAACAACGTCTTTTATCAATTTGTTTAAGCACTGCTCTTCTTGGCCAGTCGCTTTTATCTGGGTGGGGGGGAAGATGGGAAGCTTTGAGGACGTGCCAGTGGGTCTGAGCCCCATTAGCTCCGGTGTCCGGAGCTATTAATAACCCTTTCCCTCTGAACGTGAGCGTGCGGCCTATGAGAACCGCTCCTGCCGTGGCGCTTTGAAGAAGTCAGTGCACTCCGAACGCCTTCGCTCAGATACACCGGGTAGACGAGCAGCATGACGAACGGTCCACAGCAGGTCCATGATAAAACTGGAAGGCCTGTGCTCATCCCTTTCATCAGCTCTCTTTCGATCCTCCACTCAAGCCTTTTTGTCATGTCTTCCATTCTGCTGGGCACTGTAAATCTCCCTGCAGCGCGTCCCTGATAAACAGCCCAGTTTAAGTCCAACCAAAGCTCCGCACGCAGGGCTTAAGTGATGCCATCTGGTTTGTTGGCCACAGCACCCACTACTTCTTTGTCTGAGCTCAGACATGTCACTTCCCACCACACATCCGTTTACAGTAAGAATGAAAATCCACTGGCAATGCAGTTGAGTAGTAACTAAATAAAAAGCATCAATAGTGATAAACCAAATTAAGACATATTTTGAATTTGTTTTGAATACCAGGTAGTGCAGACTAGAGATGAGATGATTAATCATTGGTTTAATTAATCTTTATAAAGGTAAAATGATATAATCGTAAGAGCAACTCAACATCGTAATCAAGTGAACAAGGTTTTTTGGGGGTTTACATTAAACAAACATTAGAAACCATGCATTGTTCCTATGATACTCATGCATGATAATCGCGATTAATTCTTCTACAATAATCGTCTCATCCCTAGTACAGACAAGGTCTTTTTTGTTGTAGTTTACATGTTCTCTCTGTGTCTGTGAAGACAATTATTAGTTCATCATCCACAGTCAAACTTTCTAAGAACACATTACTTGTATTTTTTGATTCTCTGAATTGCACTTCTGCTACACATGGCTTACAGAATATTGGATGAAGAAATAGGTGTGCATATGTTCTTTATAAACATTCCAAAACTACATGAATCTAAAGGATTAATAAACATCAGTACATTGCAAACGATAAAACAGTAAGCTGAACACAGATGAATATGCACTGACTATGTGCAGAGTTCAGGCAATCCCAAGCATCACTGTGAAAGGAATATGAATGATTACACATTAAAGAATGAGTCAGGGTTAGTCAGAGGAACCCCTTTCTGCTGGCGAAGCACTGAGCGGTGGTGCAGTGCTGTAATGCTCTGCTCTTATGCTCTTTAGAACACACTTGCTGAGTTGCTAGATGATTTAGTCAGGCTTCCATCTGCCAGCTGCCACTCAGACTTGGCACCGCTCCTCATTTAGCCAGCCCATTCATACTGATCCATATACCCACAGCAACACAGCCTGCCTGGGACATCATGTCTGCCTTTTTTTTTTTTTTTTTTTTTTTTTCTTTTTTTTTTTACTTTTCCGTGTCCCTAACTACTCTGCTGCTGCTGAATTTGATTTTAACATTTTAATAAACTGTTTGTTTATAATAAGCAATATTAATTAGAGTTTCAGTGTTCTGCATTCTTTACTCAGAAGACTTTCATAAATTAATCCAGACATATACAGATTCAGGTATGAAACCCTGTAATACATTTGGGTGTCAATGAGTTGACATGTTCTTTGCACAAATAATTGGTAAATATAATGAGTATTAGTGAAACAAAAAAATATTTTGTCATAGGTCTAAATAGAAGTATAATCTAATTTCCAAATTTGTTTTGAATGTTTGAGACTGTTTTTAATTCTCTAAATATCCCAGTTAAAAGTGTTCCAATTCTGAGGTATTTTGAAAATAATTGTCAGAGAGTCCTCACGTACTGTCATCTTACATAGTTAAAAGTCTAAGATGCAAAAAAAATGAGTGAATGATAGTCGGTTAGAGCTTGTGATAGCTGTGGTGGCACAGAAGAACATAATGATTGAGGGCTTGGGCCTGTGCACAGTGCACTTGGATTTCAGTGTAAATAAAACACAAATGGAACCTAGTATTAAATGATACAAAAAGTGAAATGTTATAAACCAGTACTTATTTAAGGCAGTGGATCGCGGTGCTTGTGGCCTGTGATACAGGAGTGCAGTCCATGCACAGTATGTCTGTTTGCATGTGTGCTACTGGTGAGATGTACTTTGGACACAGTTTCATTTCAGTGAATAAATATGGTAAGATTCATTATGGTATCATACTGACTTATTTACTTGTTTTTTTTTTTTCAAATTGCATATCATCAAGGCTATGTATTTCACATTTGAATTTAGCAGACGCTTTTCTCCAAAGCGACTTACAAATAAGAGAACAACATAATTCAGTAGTTAAGGAAAAAACAGCTCAAATTAATATAATAAGGTATATATCATAATATGTTTAGAACACATGTTAAATTAGTTTCTTGTAGATCTTGTGTCTGTTCTTTTGTAGACAGCAGCCTAGGGTGTATTGTTTTTTTACACATGAACTCCAGACGACGACTGTAGAATAAGAAACAAGTGAAGCACGCAGCACATTGCAGATGATTCCCCATGTGCTTAAAGTTTCTAACTGTAAAACATAATGGAAAAACAAGATAAACTTATTAGGTATCTGTCAGTTTGTGTTATAGGAAGAGGGTGTTTGGCCCTTTACTACTAGTGCATTGTTATCAGCCCTATTGTAAGTGATGCAGCTTGTAAAAATCTGGCAGCTGACACTTGACTCTGAGGAAGCACACCTATTCTTTTTTAGATGCTGTGTGATGGAGAAGTCAGATGTCTGATCAGTCACAGTTAGACATGACTTCGAAGAAAAATATGATGCAGTCTAAACAACAGCAGCTTTTTTTTTTAGGGTGCAAAAGTTTTGGCTGTACATGAACCATCTGCCTTGTGGACAAATGTGGGCATCTAGAACTTCTTCTCACCACAGTTTTTTTTCCCATTTATATGAAATGAGTTCTCTAATATTTTTGACTCCCATATGACCATAATAGACTTGACAGTTGTATTTACTAAATCTTGGCTTGGCAACTTTTAATTTTCAATCCACTGAGGAAATTACCCCAAATTGCCCACTTCACCAGATGGTCTTAGAGTTTCTTTTCACTCCCTTTGTTACCCACAATTCTCGCATTAATTGCACAACATTGTATCTGTCTCAGGGGCTTGATTTATTTCTTCCATAAGACCAGAGAAGGACAATGCTTTGGAGTTCCGCCCTTCCATTTTCACTCTCTACCAATTACCACCAGCTTCTACTTTAAAAGACTTTTAACTCCCAGCCATTTAAGTTCTCTCATCTCACTAAATAATTCCTGCAGTGATCAGTTATGAATGGAAAAGTCTGTATTTGACCAAACAGATGAGTTAATCAGATAAATAAAGGCTGCTGTGGTGTAAACAAGAAACATATTTCTATCTTTCATTCCCAGCGTTTTATTCAGTCTCTTTCCATTTTCCTTATTTCCCTCTCAGCTGCGTTTTGTGGGCTGTGTGAGACAATGCATGCCTTGCGGGCAGCACCTTCTTATTTAGCCACAGCCAGTGCCACGTTGCATTTACTGGGGATCAAGCTTGAGATGAAGAAAGGGAGAGAAAAAAGATAAGAAAATTGGCTCTAATGAAAACCAGAAGCCCAGGCATTCTCACCATGAACTTGGAGAAGGAGAGGAGAATTGAAGTTAATGCAAACCAGCTCTCCGCAATGCCAGATGACAAGGCTTTGAAGTGTTTTTTCCCCCTTCTTCTCCTTTTAGTTTTTTCCTGACTTTTTTGTATATGGGGAAAGATTGGAAAAGCCTTTGAGCCTGACAGATAGGCTTGCATTACATTAACCCTTTCTAGGTTTGGGTGGGTTTTCAAGTAAATGTTTTGTTACTCATACCTACTGCTGGTGTGTCATTTCTCGTGAATCGCAAGTTTGGCTCATTTATGGACAACTTAAGGAACTTGTTTTTTTTGTCTTTGTTCATTACAGCCAAATCATTTGAGGACTCTGCTAATTAGCCATTATAAATCCTTGCCAGACATCTTCACTAATGACGGTGTCTTCTGCTGTGTAGCAGCCGCTGTTTGAGTCGTCCATTGAAGCATGTTTCCTGAAGTCATCAGTGGTATTTTTGGACTATTTAGCTTTCAGAGAGCATTGCAAGTCCTTTGTCATTGTCATGAAAGAGAAAAACCTTCTCAGATTTCAGAATTGTTTTTTAAGTGCCTGTATTTAAAAGAGAACAAATGTTTTTGGATCATTTGGAAAAGGCCTGGATCCTATCTACCACGGTATCACTCTTCTACAAATTCCTCAAGATCTACATTGTGCTCTGGTTCAATTCCTAAAGCCACACAACTCCATAGAAGAGAGCAGCAGTGTTCGGTTCCCTGTGTTTTTCTTTCAGATTTCTTTTTTTTTTTTTTTTTTAAACCTGTTTTAGTTCCTCTTAAAGAATTTCACTATTGTGGTGAATTTTTTGTGCCAGCTGAGATCAAACTGGTGATTCCATCCTGCCAATCTAAAAGACTATTCCATACTATACTAACAATACTAATTGTTTTACCAGCTTTGTGGTTCACATGGTCAGTCCAAATGATTTATGTGCATATCTGAATAAAATGGAATCAAAGAATATATAGACAACAGTACTGAGACACCTACACTGTGCAGTGTTGAAAGAGAAATGTCTCCCTCTATCATTTATAAGGTATTATACTGAAATTAGATGACAGGGCCTGGCTTACAATATAGATTGTAGTTTAACTTAAAGGTGTTTGATGTGGTTTGAGGTGGTTGGACTAGTTCTGCAGTGGTTGGGTGGTTCTGCAGTTCTGCCAGGATGGCCTCAATAAAGTGATATCGTTTTTCTATTTTTTTTAAATGGACACGTGATCACTGCACAATCTGTACATGGATGTCCTGCACTATCGATTCACCCATTGAGCCAAGGTTTCTTCTTAAAAACCCAACTTAACAGGGATTTTCTTCTTGCTGCTTTCACTTCGGCTTGCTCTTTAGGGCATCAGGCTCCAGCACATCATAACTGTTTTTTTTTTTTTTTTATTGTTTATTGACCTGTGCTGCTTTTTTCAGCTGCTTTTTCCTGCATGTCACCAGTACATCTCAGAGACTTGCTAATTTTGCAAGCTATATGTTGGTACCTTGTGGCAAGTCCAAAGCTTTGTTGTGATTAATGGAGACTGGCAATTAACTTTAGCCAATGAGCATCAAAAAATGCAGAGCTTTTTATTTGCTCAGACATGCCAAATCAATATTTTTAGTGTCGATTTCAAGGGAATGCTCCTGTCAAACATGACAGACCGACCTGTTTGTCATAGTTAAAACTCTTGTGATGTGTGTCACCCTGCTTCTGTTCAGTTTTGTTGTGTTCTAGGATTGAGAAGAGGTTGTGTAGTGCAAAATGTACTGAAATCTGAACTTTAAGAATTAAGTAGCATATTCTATCATCAGAAGTACTGTTCTGTACTGATCTAAAGAAGAGTATAATAATAGTAACTGGTAATCGATTTTAGCATTTTGGTAACAGGTGACTTTACCAAACTGATATGAGAAAAGAACTAGAAGTTCTCATGGTTTTCTAAAAGAGTGTTGTGAACACAAACTCAGGGCAGTTGTTTTACTGCTGGGAAGATAGTAAGAAAGCAGTATTATTCTGGGAATTGGGGTGTAGAGGTGTCTCATGGCTTTGGTTCAACACTTGGGAATGCGAGAAGAGCTCACATGATATAAGAGCATGTTCCTCAGGCCCTGGGAAAGCCACTCCAAGCAGCACAGTATGTTCTTTCAATGGGGCAGCTCATAGTACTGGCCTGCAATAACCACTAAACACACGGAGGGATGCTGACAGTTACCATTAATCCTGGCTCAAAAATGAGCTTGATATAGACAACTGAGGATTTCCAGGCTTTTCCTCTCAGTTTGCACTTCTTAACGTTAAATGTCGCATACTGAAGCCCATCAGTGTCTATAGAGTACATTAACTATAAGGATGAATGCTTGTGAAGGTCAATATAGAATCCTCGTATTTTTTTCCTGTTAATAATATTTTGAATGCAGCTCTTTGGCTTGGAACCACATTGAAGACCCCATCATTCATTGGCTGCTGCTTTTTAAATATGTATTTACTATACACAAGCCTTTCGGGATCCAAAAAGAATGCTGAATGTGTGTAGGACTGAATGAGAGTGTGTTTCCTACCAGGGGGGTCTGAGTGAATGCTAAGTGATTATTAAGGCTTTTTTTTCCCTTGACTTTACGAGTTCTGCATTCTCTTTATGAGCCTATACTTCAAGACGTAAGCCTAGAAGAAAAAGTTCTATGAACCTATGCCGATACCACCTCTGCTCCTTACCAGTGTACCTTGCTTTCCAGTTTGACTCGTAAATAGGCAGAAAAACATCTATAGGGTCATTTTTAAAAAGTCTGTTGATCATGGAAGGAGGTCTTATTATTTCATGTTTCACAGAGTCTACTGACAGGCTCTGTTTAAAGACCTTATACCCAGGTCTGCATTCCTACTCCTCTGAGAGAATCACACCAGGGCCTCACACGAGATTAAAGCTTGGGGATGAGCATGGAGAAGAAGGTTATGCGAGCGGGCCGAACTCTGTAAAGTGTCAGGAGCATCTGGGGTTTCAGTGGGTCACAGTCTGCTTTCACTTGTAAACAGTACATATGTGTGGTCCTTAGGGCTGTAAATATTAATCGATTTGAACAGATGCATCGATATTCTGCAAGAGTATCGATAAGTGTGTTTATATTGCCGCATTTGTCTTTGCCTATTTTTAACATCCGCTCTGACGTACACATATCCGTTTCTCCAAACACCGGCGCTACAAAACCCACACCTTTTTAAAAATACATGATACTCCACATCCTTAAAACGAAAACGCTAATGCAAACTGTAAAAAGTGTCTAAGTTTTTCACTGGTGCACATGAAACTGTAATTCATACACCAATCATCTCATGAGGCTGGTACTGTATTAGACTTTGTTATGAAAGGCTCTGATTTACACCCCTAGTGGTCCTAATTTTGTTTCATTTAATTTGTCAGAAAAGCAGGCCATATACAAAACATTAGTGGATATTCATTACTGCACTTTATTTAATGTACTGTATATAATACATTAACAACAAGAGCGAGAATCAAGAGAGAGAATCAATAGGTTGTTCCACAGCAGCCTGCAAACCTTTTAATCACATATGCTAGTGTTAACACCCAAATCTCAAATCTAAATATTTTTGTTTACCATGTAGAACATGGGAATTGATGGTGGTACAGAGCTTAGTTCTTCCCTGCCACAGCTAGAAAGTCCAATGTTTAATTCCTAGTGAACAAAGGTCCTTCCTTTGTTGAGCGTATGGTATTTGCATGTCCTCTCTGTGCATTGCATGGATTTACTTCAGGGACTCCGATTTCCCCCCGGATTTCAAGGGCAGATGATGGATGGTGGTGATACTAAAATACCCCTCTGACTGTATCCCTTGTAACCATTTGGGTCAGGGGTGATCTGTAATGTATATGATTGATCAGACATTAATCTCCTTAAAGTAACAAAATGCAACATATTGTGGTTAAGGAACTTCCTTGCTGGGGCACGGTGGCTTAGTGGTTAGCACGTTTGCCTCTCAGTGCTAGGGATTCCCGGTTCGAATCCCAATCTATGTGGAGTTTTCATGTTTTCCCTGTGTCCCCATGTTCTCCCCGTTTCCTCCGTGTTCTCTGGTTTCCTCCCACAGCCCAAAAACATGGATCAACGTCAGTTAAATTCTCCAAATTGCCCTATATAGAATGAGTTTGAGTGTCCTTCTGTGTGAGTGAGTGTGCCCAGCCCTGTCCTGGGTGTATCTGCCCAGCGCCCGAAACGTTCTCTCCTAGATGGGCATGGGGAACCTGTGTTTCACTGCATAGATGGGTTAAATGTGGAGGAGAAATTATTCTGTGTGTAAGTAAATTAGGCAAAATAAATCAATAGATCCCACCTAAAGTCGTAGTAAAATTTTATATGAAAGGAGAAGTCATAAGCTTGTGTTTAAGGAACCAGTCTTGTGACCTGATGGTCCCCGGTTTGGTTCCCGGGTTCCATGAAGTGCTATGAATGAAGTGCCCTTCAGCAAGGCACCTAACCCCCAGTTGGTCCCCCGGGGGCCTATACAAGAATGCCCACCACTCCAGACATGAGTGCACTCTTCACTCAGTGTGTGTGTGTTTCACTGCATGGATGGGTTAAATGTGGAGGCCAATGTCCTCTGTGTTTAAAGCACTGTAGGCAAAATACATCAGTTTACTTACTAGATCACTTTATTACCTAATTTTTTGTCTATTTAAGCATTGTTTAGGTATTTTTAAGAGGTTGTAGCCCCTCTCCTTATGGATTATGTGCTTTATAGAACAGTACTTAGAGTAGTTCATAAGCACCAGTAGACGGAGCCCATGGAGACTAAAATTTGTCAGTCTTTGGAAGGTGACACAAAGCACAATGCTTTCCTATGAATGCTTGAGTCCAAGACCATCATCCCATGGCCTCTATGCAACCATACAGCGGATCTGAAACTCAGAGGAAGCATCTAATACCCTTTGTCCCTTCTGGTCAATCGCAGCTGTAATGGAAAGAAATCAGGTGATGTGGTCCACTTCTCATTACTGAAAAAAAAAATTAACGATAAGTCATTAAAACTTAAACATACATGTTTGTGGCTAATCTGAGTACAATCCAAATACTTTGGAAAGCATGATACAACCTAGCTTTGAAATGCTTCATTAAAATATTTTGGAGGACTCCTGTCCCAGGGATCATAAATTTCATTGTCTATAGCCTAATTAGCTCAGCCCTTTTCTTCTTCCCAACTCGGGCGGCACATGACTCATGCATGCTGTTAAACGCAGACTTTCCGCACACAGCACCAAAGTCGCAGCTGTGGCTTTTGGTAGAGCACGGTGCGTTTTGGTGGGGGGTCCGTCGGGAGAATGCGTTGATGTGAGCATTTTTTGGGTTTTGCACGGCGCTTCCTCGTCTCACAGAGCACTTCAAAGACCTGCTCTTGGGTTTGGTGCCACCGTGCCACTGGCATGCTTCAAGCCCCTCTCTAGGTTTGTGGTCGCCATCGGCATGCCTGTGGTCTTCACGTGAAGTATCAAAGCATTCGTGTGTTGCTCCAGACACACTGCGGCAGCTCAAGCAAGGCGTTACTAGGGCAACAAGGGGCTGTGAGGTGAGGGAGCATAGCGCATGCTTTCTTTCCCTGTGTTAACTAATGCATGTTCTTTAAACATCTTGACCCTACACCTTCAAGTGTGGCCTTTTTCAAGCAGCTGTTTTGGGTTTGAATGCTTCAGCATGTTTTTATGCATGCTTTTCTGTCTTATGTCCAGCCACATTTTACCAAACCAAACATGTAATGAGCAGTCTTTGTTGACTTTGTAAATATTATTAAGCATTCTCAGCTTGTTTTGAATGGATGTGCTAGTCTGACCCACACCCTTGAAAACAACTGTACACCAATAAACCCAGCACACAGTGGTGCAGACATTTTCAGCTGTTGTCTGGGACCTTGCTGCATACACTGTGTGTGTGTGTGTGTGTGTGTGTGTGTATATATTTGCTAATCCAAAAAAAATTCTTCATTTATTTAATTAAAAGGTGGTTCCAACAACAATGTTCATTCAAAGTAATCAACGCATCTGACGTGGCTCCTCCTGATATAGGTGTGCTGCCTCTATATGCTGTAACATTGTGTGCCTTGGGGAAGTTCGGCAAAACAGCCGCAAGTCAACCATTGTATTTTATATCAGAATCAGATTTATTTTTCCAAGTATGTTACACACTGAATTTGTTGTAACATCTTGGAATGACTACAAAAACACGGAGTTGGCAATTCTTCATGTCTTCTCAAACCACCTCCATGAACCTCTTTCATCAACAAAGTGAGCAGCCAATTACTGGTAGTTCGTAATTGTGCATGTGTCATGAGTTGTTCTTTAAAACCCAGATGGTCATCAGTTTTAGAAATGTACATATTTGCACGTCTGGCATCAATAATCATGTCACTGTCAACCTTACCAAGTTTCTGAAGCAACTACAGTTGATGCTGGCATAAAATAGTTTCTAAAATCTATTGTTCATTGCATAGTGGAACTATTGGTACAAATTCAAACATTGCGCTTTACTACACAAGTCTTTTTAGGGCACTCAAGCAACCACCCACATCTAAGCAGAATGTATCCCCAGAGCCAGGAAACCATAACGTCTGACCTCCCTAAAGCAAATGTAATAAATGGCTGCAACCACAGCTGTATGGAAGTCCTTTGCTCAGCCTGATTTTGAGACAAGCGCCTCTTGATGCATGTCCTGCAATAACAGCCCTTGCCTGAATATACTGTGCTGTAAATTGATCTCATATCAGAGCTGCACCAGTGCAACATTATGCATTGTTTTTGGTGATGAATATTAATTTGGGTTTGTTAAGCACATTTACATCACTACAATATCTGTGACATTTGCATAAGCTGGCAGGAGAATAGTACAAAGTTTCAAATCAATTCATGTATGTCAGTGCTGCATCTTTTTTGTTTTTTCTTTTTTTTCTAAGCAGAGAATAAACATTACACAAAGGAGGCAGGTCTTGTATAAAGCCCTTGGTATGAGTCAGTGTTGTAGCTGTAGGATGTTAATGTTTTAAGAATACACTGAGGACCATGTCAGCTATTTGCAGACTGATTTCAGCTGTGGTATTTGTGGCCAGGCCTCAGCTGTGCAGGACCAACCCACATATTAAGTAAAGGAACACAAAGCCAGCCTATAATCTGCCTACACCTACACTGCAGCCAGATCCACAGGGAGAGCTTTGACTGCAGCCCCACCAAACCCAGCCAGATCTAGTTCCTCTCCAGCTGCAGATTGGCCGGTGAAACGCAACATCATAATGGAGCTTAATATAGCCTTCCAGCTGGGTGTGCTGCAGGGATGCTGGAAGCAGCCTTCCAGAGGTTATACCCATAAGCTCAGTCATAATATCCTCCTGCTCAGACGATATGCATATCTCATGCTGGCCAGCGCGCTCATATCCCTTACTCAGCAGTGATATTTATTCTTCTTTATGGCATGAGACCCTGCATCTGGAAGAGTGTGTTTGTGCACATTTCTATACTTTTATTAAAGTACTAGGCTGAAAGAGGACTGACAGGATTTGCTTGAAGCCGTCTTGACACCATATGTTCGGGCCGGCCATGCTGTCATCAGGTCAGTGCCGCACACTGGAAGAGTCAACTAACTGTGTGCAAGCTGCTAGGCTGAAAATCACACGCTTACCACAAAATGGGCTATTAAACCACAGCCTTTCTGTAAATCACACGGTGAAACTCCGTTATTGGGTCTATGCTTCCCCTTTAGAACATGGCTTTGTATACTGAACAGTTTTATATTATGCAATATAAATACATTCATTCTACAAAGTAATGTAAGGTTTTATATTTCTGAGAATTATTAAGTGAAATAAATTAAAACCGATTCCAGATCTTCAGATCCAGAATTTAATTTATTTCACTTAATAATAACAGGTAACAGGTAAAAATTGGGGTCTGAAGATTTTGGTATCCATATAGCCTTCAACCCAACTCCATATGTAGAATGTAAACTTCTTACTAATTGTAATTAAAAAGCAATATTTGATGGATTAACAATAAAATAAAAACATGCTGGTTCTACACTGTCCATTTTATCAGCTCTCCCTGTTCTTCCTCTACCTGTGTCCACGTGGGTTTCCTCCAGATATTCCGATTTCCTTCCACTGTCCGAAAACATGGTTTTAAGGTGCATTGGATGCTCTATTGCCTCTATATGTAGTATGTGTTTTGGTGTGTCTGTGTGAGTAAGTGTGTGCCTAGCGATAGATTGGTGCCCTGTCCTGGGTGTATCTGTGAACCCAGCGTTCTCTGTGAGCCAAAAAGTCCTCCCATGGATGAGCATGGGAACTCCCCATGACACTAATATAGAATTAAGCAGAAGATAATGAATGATTGCACTAACTTGGTGGTGGTGCTATGTTGGAGTGCAGAGAATGTTTAACATATAGAATCTGTACCACACACACTGACATACCTACCTACCTAAACTCTCTTGTGTTGCTCCAAAGATTGTTAGTCATCCTTTAGTCTTTTCATAGTGGACCCACGGCACTGCTGTCTCAATATTTCTGGTGTTTGGTCTAAAGGATACCTACTTGGTGGTTATTCTTTTGGGGGCATGATCATTAAAGAAATGTGTGAAAATGAACTAACAATACAAAATAGTGTGAATTAAAACTTCACAGGATATTGTGTACATGAATAAGAAGGCATTTTTATTTTATTGCTGTATAAGAGGTTTCATCTGTTCGATTGACTTGATCTTGCTGCATTTTATTAGTGTTGATGCCTTGATGGGAATTTATTTAATTTCCTGTCATTTTTCTCAAGATGTCTGAAAGGACCTTTTTTTAAGTATTAATTAATGTTTAATTGAACCCTTATTTGTCTGTGTTTGATTGTCTTTTAATGTATGTTTTTTTATTTTTTTGCAGGACTGTAGTGATGCCCATTGCTAATGAGTTTGCTCCTGATGTGGTCCTGGTCTCATCAGGTTTTGATGCTGTAGAGGGCCACCCGCCACCACTGGGGGGATACAGACTCACTGCCAAGTGTGAGTGTCCTGAGTTCCTTTCAATTAAACACAGCATCCCTGCAGAACACTTTCCTCCCTCCCACACACCAGGCTTTCACGCAACATAACAAAACAGTGACTCACTAGTATCAAACTCACTCTCTCTTTCCATCTGTCTCTCTTTTTCTCTCCTGTTTGTATTACCTTCTCTCTTTTTATGGCATGTCTGTGTGGCCAGCAAGAGAAGAGGAAAGTCACACACTGCTTCACTACTTGGTTGAGGGCAAATCTTTATTTTTAATGTGTTAAAGGTGTTGCTGTAGTTCTTGTAGAATGTGTGATTTGGCGACTGTAACTAAAACAGAGAGAGATTATTTCCTTGGACAAATAATTCAGAGCACTAAAGACTCTCTGATGTGTTTTCTAACACACATTCATTACATTCACATTTTATTTTTGGTTTCTGATAAATCTGCAGGACACATTAAATAATGCTGAACTTAAGGCACATAAGTAAAACAGCATTCTGAACAATAGAACATTACTCTGGCCATTGTCTGCTGGTTGGTTTAAAGCCCATTTGACAGAAGAACATGGCAACTTCGATTTCCTGAGGTATAGCAGGAGATATACTGTGTATATGTACTACTGGTCACTTTATTAGATACACTTCCACTGTTTCTACACTTTATCCATTTTATCAGTTTTAGTTACTATATAGATACACTTTGTAGTTTTACAATTACAGTCTGTACTCCACAGGACCACCATGAATCAAGTATTGTTTGTGTGGTATATGATTTTCACAATTGATTTGTATTGAGGGTGTTTTGAGTTGGTGAGTGGGGATCAGACATTAGTAATAGTGTAAAAAATAAAAATTGTAATAATAATATATATATATATATATATATATATATATATATATATATATATATATATGTGTGTATATATATATATGTATATATATATATATATATATATATATATATATATATATATATATATATATATATATATATGTATATATATATATATATATATGTTTTTTTAAATATACTACATCTTTTTTTGTATGACAACCAAAACCCCCATTAGCTCCAATGAAGGTTTAGAATATTACTAACAAAAATTTTGCAGCTACAAATTAGTTAGTTTTTCTGATTTTACATTTTACGGCAATGTGATGTAAGAAGGTGGATGTGTTTAGGACATTGCACAGTAAGTCGACACAGTGTGTAAAATCTAGTACTGCTATCTCTGACCCACACATACCAGAGCAGCACATACACTAACACATCACAACCATGTCAATGCCACTGCAATTCTAAAGAATTTTCAAAATGGTGCCTCGTATGGTAAGTGGAACAAATCTAATGGACCGTATGTGTATAAGGGTGGCAAGGGATTTTCACTTCATTTACTGGTCAAACTGTTTTGTCATATTTTATGTTAGATTACAGTTTTATTTTTATTTCAAACAGATTTATCTAATCTGTTATATTCTACACTAAAAAGGGAGGCAATAATATGTTTAATGAATATGTTTAGCCTATGTTTGCACCCCAGATTAGATACAATCCAATTTCAATCTGATTGTGGTACAGAAAGTTTTCATATCAGCTCAACAGTCTGTGACAGAACCCATTTTCTCTCAGACCCATGCTTATCACTATCGCCAAGAAGCACTACAAAAATATACCTCTGCTTTATCGCTTTAGTACTAATTGCTATAATACACACACACACACACACACACACAAACGTACTCAACCATGCTTCGATCGGAATCAAAACAATCAAATGTTTACTTAAATGCATTTTCTCTTTGTGTCAACCACACAGTGACCTGCTAACTGAAAAAAATTTAATGTAAAATGTGTGTTTTTCAAATTCATATTAAAAATTGTTCTGTTAGTTGTTAAAACATGCTAGCTTAGCAGAGATGTTTAATATTTTTATAAATAGGCAAAGGTCAGGGATCATTCTGTTTCTTTTAAAACCACACACACACAATTATGTCTTCATGGACCTTCTTTTGGTACATTTATCCCGGAACAAACCTGAACTGGGTTCACTTACTGTGCACTCTATTAGGCACATCTAACTTATTGCTCCACCGTGTAGATCATAGACAATAACTCATCTGCTGCTGCATGGTTTCTGTTAATCGTCCATTTATCCTTTCAGTGCTTACAGGATGTTGAATACAGAATACTTGTGGCTGAACATTTTTGGTTAGTGTTCTGTTCTGTCCAGCAATAACACTGGGGTGTTTTGACATTCCCAGCATCACTGCTGCATCGAAACTAATACAACATCACCATCAAATAAGACATGGTCTGTGGTGGTCCTGATTATTAGAGAACAGCATTAAGGGGGATAACAAAATGTAGAGAATCAGATAAACTACAGTCTAACAGTTATCATATAGATACAATTACAGACTGTAGTTGTATCTATATGATAAGTAGAGCTAACATAATATAAAAACAAGGTGTTTATAACAAAGTGTCTATTGACTTATGTCCTATTTTGCCCAGTACTGTATTTATAGTAATTATTAGTCTTATCTTGAGTTTACCATAGAATTTGATTAAGGTTTGGAACTGAACCTGGTGGGGTGAATACTAAACAGTGTATGTTAAACAGGAGGAATCAATGTCCCAATAAGGGCTTTTTAGACATGGTTTCCCAGTGGTAAGCGTGTTGGGCCATCAGTCTGTAGATGGTTTGAAGTCCATTAAAAAGTTAACCCTCATTGCTCCAGGGTTGCTGTATAATGGCTGAGCCTGTGCTCTGGCCCCAACCATCAAGTTGGGGTAGTTGTTAGATACATTGGATAAAAGCATCATCAAAGTTATGTAATATAATGAAGTGTAAGCTTTAAGGGAAAAAGACACATTCCACGCACATGAACCTAAGAAATATCAGTCCTTCAATAAAGTTCTGAATTTCCATGGTATGGTTCTGTTTTTTTCTTTTACTGATCATCAAAGAGACTATAAGTAGAGCCATGTGCTTTAAAATTCTTGAGAATTTTTTTTTTGTTTTTATCTGGACATTAAAGATGAATTGTTGGACCTTCTAGATGAACACAGATATAAAATATGTCATGGAATTTGTAAAGAAAACTTTAAATTCATCAGGGTCCCCTAGAATAGATATAAATAGAAAATGGGCTGAAATCCCACCTGAGCTCTGTGAGAGATTATGTTCTTTATACAGGAAACATCTTGAAGCTGTCAGTGCAAACAAAGGCTTTTCCACCAAATATTACATTCATCCAATTTTCATATTCAATACATTTATTTTACATTAAATTAATTTAAAAGTTGAGTTTTGTTTTTGATACCACTGTCTAATTGTATGTTATTTAAATATCTACATTAGAAATGCATACACCAGACAGATGCACCTACACATTATCCGATAAAGGGGAAACGTTTTAGAAAATACGTTCTTTTTTTAATAATAAATTACACTCTTTTGGCTTTTTACAAATTTTGTGGGATTTTTATGTGTTTTGGGGAATTAATTGGAAGTACATTAGTGAGGGCAGACATTGAAACTCACCCAGTTATTCCTTCATGTACCTTCATGTATTGGGACACACTCATGCTAGAGCAAATAACAGCTTTTCCAAACGGCTTCCAAAATGTTTGAAGCATACAGGTGTCTGATTTTAAACACCTTTGTCAGAGGGACCAAATAAAGTTCCTGAAATCAACAATTTCCAGTTGCTTTACTTTTGTCCATATCGTATGTGTTACAACTAGTGTTTCATATGTTATACTGTACTGTCAGTGTCCGGCACTTTGATGCTGTATTTCATTTTATGTCTTACACTGGGTGCAGCTAAAGAAATGTTGCTAAATATTCAAGACCATAAAGTGAAGAAAAGTACTGAATTAGAAAGGTGCCTCTAAAAAATGTTTAAATGCAGCCTGGAGTTGAAATTCAGAGACACCGTTATTAAAAGTAAATCTTCCTTAGGTTATGCATCCAAGCTCACTAAATCCTAAAAACAAATATGATGTAATACCCTTCTTCCCCCTCGATCTGTTTTCTTTTTGCTTTGACCCTGGATGCTTTTATGGGGTGCCAAGTGCAGGCTTTGGGCACGCTTTAACCACAGCTCATAGTTCCTCTCTCTTTATGCAGGTTTTGGCTACCTGACCAAGCAGCTGATGGGTCTGGCCGGTGGCCGTCTCGTACTTGCCCTCGAGGGGGGTCATGACCTCACTGCCATCTGCGATGCGTCTGAAGCATGTGTTTCTGCTTTGCTAGGAAACGAGGTAAGAACAGTGTGCGGCATCGAGGAAAAGAGGAAATTCATGAACTGTAGTTGAAAATGACTGAATGCAGAAGTACGGTGGCGGTCTGTCTGTCTGTTAAAAGTGATTTCACATCATGTCTCTAACATCGAAGGCCTTATTTTATAAGAATGAATATTCATTTTATAGGTTTGTCCACAGTCTATATGACATCAGATTTGCCCTTCAAAGTATTTCAAATAACAAAACGAAATATCTAATCAGTTAAATAGTCTGAACTTTATATATTACAAGGTTCAAGTTAGAATCCTTATGTAGTGCTAAATTTTTTAAAAGATTTCTTTTTCTGTCAGTCATACTTATTCATTATTCACCCTGCAACTCCTCTCTACTCCACCTCCCACGTTACAAGTGTAAGATTGGGGGAGAGCAGTAAGAAGAGCTGGGGTTAATTGATGTGTGTTCTTTCTTAAACAAGCTATTTTCTGTGATTGATGGCACACAAAGGATTACATGCAATAAAGTACAGGTCTTCCTTTCCTTTAATGCTAATGGTGTGAATCATTTGTGGTTTTGGCCCTGAATCAGTATTTTCCCTGTACATTTCCATCATGATATCACTTTTCCAAACAAGACAGAGAAAGTACTAAGTGTGCTGCACTAAAGTTTTGGTAACTGCTCTTAAATGGCTAAACAATACAAACTTACCCTGTTATGTTTCCATGTTTTGAAGTAACACCATCATGTCAGGTCTATGTTCCAAAGCCTTCCACATGGTTACTAACAAAAAGTAACGTACTGTGGCAGAGCTGGGAACTATTTTAGCCATTAAGTTACAAATCTAAATAAACCAGACACACAGGTACTAAAATATAATAAACTAGACACACAGGTACCTCTTGTTTTTCTTTTCTATGTAATCCCACCCTGTCAGCATTTATTAGCCAGGGATGATTAGGCAGTCTGCTCTTTACATAAACACATTTGATTTGTATTATTAATAGATACTGGTATTGTTTTAAAGATGAATTGATATTAAAAACGTATAAACAGTTCAGATATATTGTTTAAAGGGCAGACTTATTAAAGTACTGTGCATATTTTGTATGGTTTTCAGACCATTCCACCCACCTTCTCAGGTTTTTCGTTAATTGGCTAAAGAGAAAACCTGCTGAAGTCATCTACAGAATAGCCTGAGGAACATGCTGACCACACTAAAGAGCATCATCCATGCTGTGACACTCAGACTTGGTTTATAGGCTTGTGGAGGCTGGATGACACATCAGACATTGTACACTACATAGGTCATGCACAAGCATTATGTCATACCGTATGTAGTTCTGGTAAATAAATAGTCTTAGGGGTTTGAATCTTACATGCATTGTGTTAATTTTGAGATATGCAAATTCTTGGTAAAAACCTTGCATAAGAGAACAGTGCATCTTTCACGCTGCACATGTTTTAAATCACTAGGGATTTTAGAGGAATGAAAGGTGATGATAGCTAGAAAGGGGTCAGTGGAAGACAGACATGCAAAGCAGTGGGGGAGCAAAGGAGAAAAGTGATTCTTGTGTTAAGAGCAGAAATGTCACTGAAAAAAAAAAAAAACTTTCTCAGCTGGGGAGCGGTGGGCATGTCTCGCCATACCTGGAAGAAACATTAGAGAACGAGCCGTGTCTCGTTCTCTGTACTGCAGAGTGGTGTCCCCGCAGCACATCTGAAAGCTGTTACTCTCACACTTCAGGCCGATGGGGTCACTAACGGAGAGCAAGAGACACCGATGAAGTAATCAAAGGAAATTAGAAGTCATTTGAAGTCTAAAGGAAGCTGCTATCATCATAAATCAGTGCGAGTGAGACTTTTTCAATAGAACTTCCAGAAGATCAAACGTGGCTTGCATACAATCACGAGCCCTAGACCTAAAACAACATTTAATTTTGCTGAAATTCATAACATGAGGACTAAACTTCACGTAGTTCAATGGCTCGGCTCATTAGCCGAGCCTGACTGTTTCACTGCCAGGTAAAATAACGATGCATATCAGATGCCAAATTCAAACACACATAATTAATAAGGTAACACAGGTGTTTTTTGTGGCATGCGTTCAGGGAAAACATGGTATCCGAGCAATTGCACAGCATTGGACGAACCAAGCGGTGTCACTCCAAACCCAAAATCAAATCTCTTCTATGATAAAAGATCAAGTAAACTTTGAGCATGGTTTGTAATCAGAATTACAGGAAGCAAGAGTTTTATCATGGTCTTTACAAAAGGCTTCAGTGTAATAGAGATGGAATGCAGGCCCTGATTTGTGATGAGGAAGATAGAACAAGAGAGGGAGTGTGGGTGTGTGTGCATACACACGCTCAGGAGCATGTTGAATGCTCTCGTGGGATCCCAGCTGCATCAGCTAGGCTGACACTGAACTAACTGGACTTGCTCATACTTGGACTTAAGCGCACACATTTTAATCAGAGTAAAATAAAATAGATTTGTTTCCGGAGGATTCTCTGCCATCTTGTCTTGCTGCTAGTCTGTGATGAGGAGGCTTTAGAAGGAGCCTCTAACTGGCTTCTCATTACATCCAGGCTTTTACTCTGAATCCAGCGTGAAAAGTATGTGGTTTTATTAAAAGGTATAAAGGTAGAAGACGAAGGTTTTTTTCTGATAGAGCAAGGGTTGTGTTTCTTCTTAAAGTTCAGATTAGTGGATAAACTATGCCACCTTTTTTCCACCCAGACCTTTTCTATTGAAATACCTCATGAATGATGCATAAGCTCTGACGTTAGTCAACTCTGAACTCACGACTAATTGGTGAATGTGCACTAACAGATGTTGCTCTCCAACTTGTGGTTCATAGTAATTATTTGATAAACAACAGCCTAATAGGCTAATTGTTACCAGTCACTGATGAGGTTATTCCTGTTTTTACCCGGCAGTTACTGTAAACATGCTTTTACCTCGGAGCTACACCTTCCGCTCTGTGGGAATGCTACAAAGGAACTGATCGTTTAGTAGGTCACTGTAAGAATTAAGCATAATATACATTAATCAGTCATCACAGACCTTCTCATGCTTATTCACATAATGCAATAATGGACGGTACTATGATTTGTACTCTCCAAGCACTGATCTGTATTAGTTATGTAAGAATCATTATCACTGACCCCAAATGCTGGTGTCAGTGTATTTCTCACCCAAGGTAAGATTTATCAGATGCTAGCCTGACCTCCACCCTGCCTCGTCCAAAAATTGAGCTGTAGGACAATATGGGAAAATCAAATTTTCTGTTACTGTGGTAACACCAGTGTGTATAACAAAGACTGTTAAAGAAAAATTCAACCCTAATACCTGTTTTTAGATTTTGATTAAGAAGTAGATCAAAACAAGACTAATTTTGGGAGAAATATGAAGTTCCGCATTGCTTTCTTGTCTTTTTGATCAGTGCGAACTTTTAGCCATATCACCGATGTTCAGCAAAAGTTTACTCCATTCTCACAAGAGCCAATGTGCCAACCACATTCAGTTCCTAACCTGCCAAACTGCAGATTGCTCAGTCAATTCCCATTAGAGTTTATATCAAAGTACCACAGCTTCTAGTCAGTTTGATGGAGGGCCAGTCTGTGTCTGGGAAGGGTTAGACTGTCAGCAAGGGTTGGGGAAGGGTGCGTACAGCAGTAGGATATTGAGAAGAGAATGCTGAGGTTAGTGGGTAAAGCTTGTGGTGAGCCATAGATGGAGTGAGGCATTTTAAATTGACATTTTGGGAGATTGGGAAATCCATGCAGCAGAGCAAGCAAGTGGGTGGCCAAATGGTTTCACACACATTCAAATGATTGATCACTTCACCACATGGGGCCGATCACATCATTCACTTGGTCGTCCTAATGCCACGCTATGCACGAGAGGTCAACCTGGTCCACTACCGTATTCTAGTGACTGAACAATCTATGTGAATATTTCACTTTCTGCATTAGAAATAGTACATATACCCATTATGTAATATCTGCTGTTAATATTATTATTAAGCTTAACATTTTATAATATATGTTGTGATGTTTAATTTTAGAGGGGCTGGATCTTATGCAAGTAATCAAATTATATTAATTTTATATATTATATTATATATAATAAATTAACTAAAGTGTAATTAAAGTGTAGACTACATTGCATTTAGGTGTTTTTGTGTCTTTTAGTGATGTGTTTTTAGCTGACACTTAAAAGAAAGTAAAGAAAAGTCCACCAAGAGATGATGTAGAAATGTGATACTTAACAGAAACCATAGATGAGGATGAAGAGTAAAACCAGGTTTTTAAATATGCAAGAGCTTAGATGTACCAGATGACACAATGCATAAACAATGTACTGTATGACCATGTGCATCTTTAATTTCGCTTAATGGTAGTGAGACCTTTCTGCTTGTATCTATTCCATTCCAATTTTAGTTCAGAATTTTATCTTCTGAGCGATGGGTCCAGAAGCAATACTTGCAAGGATTTAGAAGATAATGAATTCTGAATGGAATTCTTAGTTTTAAGCAGTTTGCAGGCAAAAAAGAATTTGTTTTAATCAGCACATTTATTCTCATGTTGTCATCATCAGGGTTACTGTTTTGATATATGCTGGGGAAATGCCGGATTTAACCCCAATGCAATGAACACCTTTTCATTCTGTAAACAGGTTTAAATCTTTGCCTAGTTTATGTATTTTGTCCTGATTACTTGGATCACCTGATCTTCTGTCTACAGTGCTTTACACACAGAGGAATTTGTCCTCCATATTTAACCAATCCATGCTGTGAAACACACACATATATACACATTGTGTGAGGTGGGCACACATGCCTGGAGCTGTGGGCAGTCTTGTACATGACGCATGTGGAGTAATTGGGGTAAGGTGCCTTGCTCAAGGGCATTTAAGCCATAGTACTTGGTGGGACTGGGAATCGAACTTAGGACCTTCTGATTGCAAGTCTGGTTCCTTAACCACAAGCTAAACCCCATATAGCTACCACTGCAGCAATAAATCTAGAATTTTAAAGAGTATGTTTTATCTTTTTCTTCCCCGTTTTTGAATTTGCACATTTTGGCCAATGTCAGTTGCTATAAATAAACATTTGCTAACTTGCTTCATGGAATGAGTGCTTATCTCGTGCTCCCTCACTTCTTTCGTTCCTGGGAAAATTTTAGCTTCTGCCTACTTATTTTACTCATTATTCCCCCCTCGCTCTTAAATTCTTTTTTGTATGAAATCAGTGCCTATAGGGAAGACCTTTATTCCTCCCACTTTGTTTTCACATGATAAATTTGATTACATATGATGTTTAAGCATATTGCCCACAGCAGTAAAATAGTATTAAAAATAATGGATGCATCCTCAAGGTTTGTTTTTGGGTCCGTTCCATCAATTAATCAATCTATACCCTATGTGCATTTGGAGGTGGCGTGACAAAAATGCTCTTTCATTCATTTGAACAATTATGGCCTTCTGTATGTCTTTACTAGGGTATCAGCACCAATCTTTGCTGAAAGCCCTACTGCTGTATATAGCCACTATGCAGAATTCAATCCCTGTTATAATTAATTATTAAGCTGTTATAATTAATATAAATATATTACTTTATAATAATGTGACTGATAATGTGATGGCATCATTTTTAGAGCAATTCCATTGTTTCATTAAATTTACAAATGTATTGTTTTTCTTTTTGGTAATGTTTTTATTTATTGTGATTTTGTATTCATAGCTTGAACCACTTTCTGAGAAGATTCTGCAGCAGAGGCCCAATCTCAATGCTATACGCTCCATGGAAAAAGTTCTGGAAGCCCATAGTAAGTTAAAAAATCCCTATGTCTAAGATGTATTCTCTGTACTTTAAACGTTTAGTTGAGCTTATTGCTTCCTCCTCACAGCTAGATAGATGTTTGATTCCCAATTGGGAATGCATGAGTTTAGTCTTGTCACTCCAGTTTCCTCCCACATCTCACATCTCACATGCTGATGGGTAAATTGGAGAAAAATTGTATCATTTGTAACTGTCCCTGTTGAAAATTAAACATCTAATTGAATCATAGCAAAGTGCTGTTAACATCTTTTCCCATGATTTTCACAATAATGCAGACCCTCTCTTGCCTTATTGCTTTTATAAAACTGTTACAAACACATTATAATGAAAAAACAGGGTTTGATTCATAAATATATTTATTTAAAACAAAAAGATTAAGGGCGGCACGGTGGCTTAGTGATTAGCACGTTCGCCTCTCAGCGCTAGGGATTCCCAGTTTGAATCCCCATCTGGGTGGAGTTTCCATGTTCTCCCCGTGTCCGCGTGGGTTTCCTCCGGGTTCTCCGGTTTCCTCCCACAGTCCAAAAACATGGATCAAGTCAATTGAATTCTCAAAATTGCCCCATATAGAGTGTGTCTGTGTGAGTGTGTGTCCAGCGATGGATTGGCGCCCTGTCCTGGGTCTATCTGCCCAGCGCCCGAGACGTTCTCCCCTGGATGGGCATGGGGAACCCCACCGCGACCCTAATAGAGGATAAAACGGGAGATAATGAATGAATGAAAATGATTATGAAACTGGACTTCCACAACATCATCTACTGTGTTTTTATAGCTTCACAACTGATTGGTGGGTTCAGAGGTTTAAAATAACTTTTACTTGTGTTTGTTTTAGGCAAGTACTGGCGTTGCCTGCAACGGAGTGCTTCGACACTGGGATACTCTCTGATCGAGGCCCAGAAGTGTGAGACAGAGGAGGCTGAGACTGTAACTGCTATGGCTTCTCTGTCCGTTGCCACCAACAACTTGGGAAGGAGGTTGGTTTGAATAATTTACAGTAATATACAGCAATTCAAATGTATATGCAATGTTGACTGATGTTCATTTTTGGATCTTTTGTGCTAGTTGTAGGTCTGAAGAGGAACCAATGGAGGAAGAACCACCACTGTAGACGCAGGCTGACCTCCTTATCTCGGAGACCTCCTTGGCTCACAGCCTTCTGCTGGTGTGTGACCTCACTGCTCTCTCCACCCGTTTCATTTCGACCGCCACGTGGCACCGTTGCCCTTGAGCGCCTTTTCAGCACAGAAATCGAAACGGACCGAAGACCTCTACACATCCAAGCACACCGGTGTGGAAAGCCTCTACTGTCTTGGTCTGGCTCTGTCTACTACAGGGGGCATCTATCCAGGCCTCCAATTTGCTCTGACCGCACAGACACCCGCTTTCAAATGGGACACGGATTCACGGCCCAGATGTGAAAGCCGGTGCTTTGAAAAGGAAAATAAACTTCAGAAACTTCTCTTCATAGCCACTAATGTCCGCATGGTTCCAACTGTGGACTTTGTCATGGCTGTGCCGTTGAGTTTGATTTCTTGTCTTACTGGTTGTTTAATTTGTTTCATCTTTTCTTGAGGAGGGAAACATGACTGGTGCTGTTTCATTCCGAACTTCTGCAATTTTTTGATTAATTTTTCCCCCCATCCCCAGTTTTCCGAAGAGATGTTTGAGAGAAGGAGCTGGAGATGCGGTGGACATTATGGAGGATCTGTGGGAAAGAAGTGTTAATCCTTCTCCCATACTGGAGAGACTCTGATAGCTTGTGCCTTTTTACAAAGCTGGTGGATTTAGAGATGATTTGGAAGAACTTTGCCTTAAACTTGTTCCCTTAGGGGAAGCCCCCTCCCCCCTTTTTTTTTGGTTTACTCCCATAACCCCAATGCCCCGCCAGTAGTGGAATGGTTGAAGGGCCAGAAGGACAGGCAGCCCTTTGGCCATTTACCTGGAATGTCCTGCAGACTTCTGCGTGTCTCAAACACATTACCTTCATTTTATTGATATTTTATTTTCAGAGGCATTTGTTGTATGTTTGCTTTTTTTTGTTTTGTTTTGTTTTTTTGTTTTTTTACTATACTTACATTTGGACATTTTAAAACAACATATAAGGTAGTTGCCAGCTGTGCATAGGCAAACATTGTTGGAGCTGTTTTCACTTGAACTCTACAGTGTTTCAGAGAGCAAGTGCAGCCCGATGTAGCTACTTGTTCCGACTCGATGACCAAATCTATACATTCGTCTCCGTTTACTAGCATGCACTGTTACTGACGCCATTCCTTCAGACAGGTTTGAATGCTATACCAGTAGAGGAAAACAAACTAAAAGCATGAGTGCCACTAGCTTTCAGGTTGAACTGTTTATCTTCGTGTACAACTTTGTGACTTTGGGGAAAAAAAAGATCTATCTTATTATTCCTATTTTTTCCATGTATTTCTCACAGCACACAGACTTTTTATAGGTATCAGTATCACAGTGTTAATACCCGGTTTAAGAGCGTTAGCTAAACGCAGATAGCCACTTTTTCTCGGCATCTTTGAAATAATGAGAATAAGGGCTGGAAAATCTAATTTTACATTATACCGTCGAGCCTTCAGATGTTCCCAGCGTGAGGTTTCCTGCAAGCAGGCGTTTAGCAGCACTGCTGCAGACAGCCTGTTTCACTACTGGCAGGTGCTACCATTTGTGTGAATGTGAGTGAGTGAATATGCTTGGAAGAGTGTTATGTGTCGTACGATCAAGGGAGAACCCGGACCAGCAGCCTCCCTCCAGGTGGAAAGGCTAAAACACATTTGAGACGTCTGCGACACGCCGACGATCTGCATGAATATCTCTAGCTGAGCGTGTAGCTTTGCAGCACGTATGCGTTCCAGTGACGCACTTACTTCTATATATACAAGCATGCTCATTTGGACGCTGATTGAACAGTCGTTGATTTGACCTTGAAGGCCAGAATTGTTTGAAAACCCCAACTCATGTTCAGCCTCACGGCAACTACCTTCAGCATTGTTCTTACAAAAGTTCTAATGGAAAGCGCTCATGGGAGAAAGGTGTATTAAGGAAGGAGGCCAGACTTGCAGTTACAGTCATTTTTAATGTCTTAATGGTATACAGCATGACTACTCCATTCTGAATTGCCAGTTGTTTTGTTTGTTATTTGCATTTTCCTTTTTTGTTTTTTTTTTATACATTGTTTTTTTGTTGTTGTTTCGTTTGTTTTAATTTTGTGCGTCTTGCCCTGTTACACTCTGTACAGTCGACAATGTTGTTTTACATGCTTAAAGATTTTAAGACCATTGTTCTCTTCGAGAGCAGCCTTTTTACACATGCGCTGGGGTTCCGCTTTGATTTGGGAGAGCAAAAATGAGATGTTTCTACTTTGTATAATGATAATTCCAACGATTGTGTATTTACTATATGTTCTGTTCATAGTAGATTTATATATGAAAAGATATATAGATATATTATAAAAGATTACCTTCTCCTTTGACCATCGTTAGAAGTGCAAGTTGATTATGCTCATGTTATCTCTCTGTAGACTCTCTTCTCTCCTCTTGGCTGCCATTGGCTCAGCGCTGGAACCTGTAGCACTACACTGGTTTTACTTTTGCAGGCCAACTGCATGTCGTAACACAGACATAACCAGGATCACTAAGCAAACCTACTGAAAGCGCAGGGTACAGACTGACTCAGTGACTACACTGGCACGCAAGTCTGTCACGTTAGACCATATGCGATATGGATACCATTCTCAGTTTGTGAAAAGGCTTCTTAAAGCACTTGGATCAAAATGCATTTCTCAGTATACTCCAGCATGTTCATATGTAGAAAATCTGCAGTAGACTTAAACTGTAAAACAAAAAAATAAAAAATAAATATACATCTATAATAAATATAATACATATACGATATATAATACATAATACACATTTGATGTATTGACGATATATCTTATTGTGTGATGTGTTAAATATACAGACTAATGCAGCTGTTTTCAGCAATGATATGAATTTAAACATCATACTTGTGTATTTTTAGCCGATTGTAATCCAGTTATTGGGTTTTTAGTGCATGTGTAATGTTATATGGAACAATTTCTTTCTTTCTACAGAAAAGTATCAGTAATATAAAAACACTGTGCTAATGAATACAGTAACCAGATTACTGGTGGTAAGGATTTGCTTTAATAGTATTGGCTAAAAAAAAAAAAAAAAAGTATTTTTGTCGTTGGCAAGTTTTTACAGATGCTGCATATTGAAATACAGGAGAATAGTACTAAATAATATATTTTAAAAAGTTTGAATTGATTCATGCTGCAGTTATTATTTTGTACATGTGAACATGCTCGTCGGAGGATTTAATCTCACTATGCCACATGCTTAGTGTTGTAGTGACCCCTAAAAGCTTCCGTTTCTGACCTGCCCACCGCACGTCTAATCACTTTGCAATAACAGCCTGAACGATGGCAGCCTTTTTCTTTATTTATCCTGTAAGGACCTTTTTTTCTGGTTTATCTACCCGGCATTCAAATACTTGTCATTTTGTTGTTGTTGTTGCTTTAACAAAGCAAAAAGCATTCCTTTTATTTCAAGTTTATTAGCATTTATTTTCCCATCTGTCATTCCTGCTTATTTGCCATTAAATCTGGGCCGAGCCTTGTTTATTCGAAGGCCTGAGCAATTTTTTGTATGGATCTCTTTGCTCCACCTTTGTCGTTATCTGCATGGTTTAAGTGTCGGCATGCCTGTCTGTCCTTGTAACATATTTGCACAACCGATGAGCACTGTAGGACGAGACTTTTCCAGCATCGGCGAACGCTTGGGACACGACTGCTATCTCTGTTCTGTGGTCAGGAAGAACGATGCTCCTCGGGTCCAACTCACGTGCTTTTTACTTGTAAAAAATGAAAAGAGGAAGCTAAACAATTTAAAAGCATTTGAATATTTTGCAAAACAAACTATCTAGCACTTGTGACATACAGACAACAAATTTTATTGTATTTATGTAGAACCTTGTTTTAGGTGAACTACACACTACATATTATGCCTGTGTGATATATCTATTTTTTTCCTTCCTCGGGGTGTATTTGAGGGTTGAGTGGAGAGCATCTGGAGTCATCAAAGGGCTTCTCCCAGATGTTTGACAGGTATGTCATCCTCAACCTGTACTTCCCTTTATAGCCAGTAATATATCTATGACCACTGTGGCTTGAGAGCAGTTCTAGGTTTACAGACGTAAGAAATGCATATTATTTTTATCACTTTGTTTTGAGTTTGTTTCCATTGTTACAGAGGACTTTTTTCTTGGGACCTTTGCTCTAACATTTGTCTTTGACATCAACTATAAAGTATCTTGTTTTGGAAAACCACAATGTCTTGTTTTTATTTCACCAGCCGCAGGAACTATATTTGGCGAAGAAATTATTTTTGGAGAAGAAACATTGAGACTAGAAAAGCTTCAGAACAGGTGCCAAGTGTTTTTTACCAAGCTTTGTTATAATATTTAGTAACATCAAAATATTTTTGATAAGGTTTGGACAATACAAATAATGTTAGGTACTTCGTTAAGATGATCAACTCACAACATACAGTATCTGAGTTTTTAAGTCAACCAAACAGCGTGGTGCATGCTGTACATTTCTTAACATAGTCACAAAAATGTCTGCACTTATATACTGTATATATAAGCTTGTGTTTGTGCTACAAGTTTAATGTCGGCAGTCCCTCATAATTAGAGACTTTGCTCATTAGTTCTCAGAATTATCTATTTTTCCTTAAAATATAATATTTTTATATCTCAAAATAAAAAATCACTAGGCCCAGATAAATTAATGGTAAGTGTTGGAATCACATCTTGTAAAAACACCTGCTGGCTTCTCTCTTATTTGTATTTACATTGATGCTTAACAGTCTGTGATCATCCAGTTTTCATTATTTTGCATAAATATAAACTGGTCTTATTACCAGAAAAAGTTCTGATTGACTTCTAATAGCTGTAGAGCAGTGACTTTTTCGTTATAATCCTCACATGCACGTTTTGGTGTTCAGTTCTTTTGATGGTGGAGGAGAGACTTTTGGTTGTTTTTATCCAATTGTCCCTTGATAACCTTATGAGTGGTTGCACGTCCTGTAGAGTTATTGGTTGCATTTAGAGTTATGCTTTTAAATAGGTTATATTTATCTACTGTTGGTCCTTGTTTTAAAATCTAGTGCAGTTTCTTAGCATATTATTGCAGAAATATGAATTTTTTTTAAAGCGTTCACAAATTTATGGGCACAGATATACATATACTTGTTTATGTATATATGTAAAAATGTTGTGAATAATTTTATTTAAACCCATTCCAAATTTTATTTGAACAACATTCAAAAACAATTTTAATTCATTTCAACGGTTTATTTTGTCTATATTGTTGTATTGTTGCAGAATTGTAACATAATGACCATGTAGCTCTCACTCACTCAAACCTGTTGAGTGTGCAAAGTGCTTCCCTAAAGCATCAACATATGATTCTCATCAGACACTAATCATTAGACATACCGAAACAATTGACTTGTCTGATACAATTATGATATCAGACCAATGATGCGATATGATAAAAAAATGTTGTTGTTTTTTTTTCTTTGTAGGTGTGAGATTTTTCATGACCTTTAATAATAGTGATTATCATACAGGTCATCTGAGGAGAGTTAATCACACTCTATAAACAAAAGTCTTAGAACACGCAGGGGCTTTAATGGCATCCTACACTTTTTTTAAGATTTTGGTGTGTTTGTATAAATTACTGCTCATCCGTCTAATCAAGCGTTTTTAGAGGTCAGACACTGATGCCGAATAAGAGAGTATGGCATACAACAACATACTATTTAATTTTGTCATAAAGGTGTTAAATCAGAACAGTTCTTCTATACCCCAACACCCATCTTGGTTTCTGCATTGCACAAATTTTTCCCAAACTTTTCACAAGGTTGGAAGCATTCAGTAGTCAAAAACACATTTTATTACATTTTTTTTTTACACAACCGTGACAATGAGACCAAACAAAACAGCAGAATTCAGAATAAGGGCTGTGGTTCAATACTTTCATCCAAACTAAATATCATTTAGTTCAGTGATAGTAATTGTTACATTTAGTATTGCATTTGTTCACAAAAATATTTATACACCTCTTTACAAGGAACTAAGTATGGTACAGTTTACTGATCTAGCCACCAACTGATTATACTCTTAACTAATAAGGTGAAATTGGGTTTGTTTGATCAGGGACCATAGATGCAATTGGGAGCATGAACTGTGTAGTATCTCGTCCTGGCTCACACATACACAGCCCTGTTTTTTCAGTTATCCAGTTGATGAATATAATACTTCATTTGTTTATATGAGCTTTTTTTTTATCTTGAGGTTTGGCAGAAGCCTTACTCGTAATCAGGCTAAATCCACAGCTATTTTCCTTAAACTGTGTCTGACAAGGAACTGAATGGTTTAGGAACTAGTTTGTTTCTTCACACAGTTAATCCTTTCAGATCTCTCTATTTATCGAGGCAGAGGACAGGTTGAGGTTGTCCAGCAGAACTAAGCAGTTAAAAGTTTATTCTTCGTTAGTTTATTTATTTATATATATGTATGTCTGTCTGTCTGTCTATATATATATATATATATATATATATATATATATATATATATATATATAAACGTCAGTGTTGATCATTCCATGTGCAAATTGAAACCATTGTTTCCATAGAAACCAATCTAGTTTTATGAAACAAAAAGTTGGACTATTTTAAACAGTATCATTATATGCACCCAGTTATTTTTCCAGAAGACTGATGCTCTTTTTAAATTTAATTATGGAGCTTGCTGATAAAAGTGGGGACACTACAACACCTCATAGCAATATGCCCTGTTTGATTTTCTTGTGGATGGTCAGGGTCCTTTAGGTGTGGAATTTGTATGTGTTTTCCTTTGCGGCTGTATGCATTTCCCAAAAACCAACCACCTAAGAACTTGATGGTTTAAACTTCCCTTAAGCATAAATGTGTTAATATTTGCTCTGAGTAGGACAGGTAACCTATATGGGATAATTCTACATCTGATCTATGAGTATTGGACAGTATAATTAAGATTCTATAAAAAGTTTTACATCTCACAAATGTAAAACATCAAACAAAATTTAATTCTAGTAATACACTATCCTATTTTAACATACCCACAAGGAATGTAGTCTGTAACTATATAATGTTAATTGTGAAATCATCATTTATTCTTTATTCTGTCCTGATGCCTGTGCACCCCCAGTTAAATCTGGGAAGCTGTTGGTGTTCTTCATTCCGTTCTTTGCCCACTATAGGGCAGTAGGGAGTCTGTGGCATCAGATTAGTCATTCCAAAGCTCTACAGCAATTCTGTCCAAGAGCCGTCTCAAATCTCTGTCCAAATAAGCAAATACAAGCCACTACAACATCTGATAAGAAACAACAAGCATACAAATCCAACACCTGACCTGTAGAGCTGTGTTCAAATAAACAGGCATCAATGAAACTCATACTGCACTGTTTGTGGAACTTACACAGTAGCTATGTGTAATGTTGTGTATGTGTAATGGAGAAAACACATGGCACAGGGACATTGGAGGTGTTGCAAGAAAAACAGAGATGTGAGGGACAACATTTATCTTGTTACTGATGAGCCATTCAGAACAGCTCAGAGTGGAATGTAGCCATGTTCCGGGACGACGAGGAGCCGACTGGCTGTTTGCGGCAGTGAAACTGCTAAATAGCTCATCACTATTTGACTAGGTTGACTCACCCTGTAACCCCTGGCCTGTAGCTGCGGGTTAGACAAACTCTGAACAGTCTCTGCACTTGATTTAAGACCATTTAATTGTGAGCTGCAACAAATACTGCTTCCCACAATAAATCTTTAACAAAGAATTGAATCGTGGCATGAAGACATCCTCAGTCATTTTCTTAACCACAACGACATTCATGCCTGCGGTCACATATTCTCCCCCTCATGCATGCATTCTCGCCGCCTTCTACTGCTCATCTTCTTCGGGGAGGCCGTACAGTCTATCATTACCAGCTCTTATATTAGCTTCTCCTCTCTGAGCATCTTTCAGTGCACAGCTCTAGTTTTTAATTGTGGTGTTGAATGGTGGGAAGGCCCTTGCAGCTCTACACCAAATTACAGGTCAGGCCTCCAGTGGAGTTTTGATATGAAATGAAAACCAAATCATAAGTTTAGAGAGTAGTTGTATGTAGATGTTTTCAAATGCAGGTAACATTGGATGCTTCAAATCTACCAGCTACATCACTTGCTTGTCACACAACAGACCAGGATTTTCTGTTTTTATTTGAATCGTTAATTACTTGGTCATTTCGCAGAGACTTTTCTCCAAAGCACATTACAAGTATCCAGACTTGATGTTTGGGATTGATGTACTGGGTCAGCCATGATACTGCATGTGCACCAATACCAATGAAGCAATTAGGGTTAAGGGCCTTACTCAAAGCATCAGTAACTTCAGTGGACTTGGGACTTCAACCACAAACCTTCAGATTAATAGCCTCAAATCCTAACCACTACGCTACTACACCCACACTTCATTTTGAAAAATATAGCTTTAAAGTTTAAGCTATAAATATGAGTCCTAATCTTTCATCTTTTTTTAAAGCTCAAACAATGGGTCAATGTTACTGGCAGAACACTGCATGAAGTCCTTTTGTGGTTCTGCTCTTATTCACAAAGTACTGTGTTCAGCCACAATTTTTTATCTCCATCCATCCATTCATTATCTTCCGCTTTATCCTCTATCAGGGTCATGGAGGGGTTCCCCATGCCCATCCAGGGGAGAACATCTCAGGCGCTGGGCAGATACACCCAGGACAGGGCACCAATCTATCGCTGGGCACACACTCACTCACACAAACACACTCTATATGGGGCAATTTGGAGAATTCAATTGACTTGATCCATGTTTTTGGACTGTGGGAGGAAACCGGAGAACCAGGAGGAAACCCACGCGGACACGGGGAGAACATGGAAAGTCCGTGCTAACCACTAAGCCACCGTGCCGCCCAAAATCCAATTATAATAATTAGATTAAAAATGACAAAATATCCACATATTCCTCATTGTTCCTTTTTGTGGTCTGGTCTCTCTCTCCACAGACCTATATTGGTCTCTTTTTGGTGGGCATCTCTGTTGCTGTTATGGTGGGTAGGTAAGGAGAATTTTTTATTTATTTTTTTTTTTTATTATTATTATAAAGAAGCAGTGTGTAAAATAATTAATTGATTACCACTTCTCCTTATTAATCTGAAATACATTGTTACTAGCAGTTTATTTAGAAAATATAAAGCATATCTGAAATGCATGTGGACAGTCAGGTAACGGTTAAAGGCATTAACTTGGCTATAAACCTTTGCTTGCTGTAGTTTTAAAATTTACCTTAATTAGAGCTAAAAAGAAGGAGATCTGAATACATTGCCACAATTGTCTACCAGGCTTCATTCTGAGTAGAATTTGTATGTTTCCTCTTTCTCAAAAACAGATTAATGAGTTGAATGGATGTAAAATGTGAATTTCTCTATTATTATGTCCAGAGGGGCGGCACGGTGGCTTAGTGGTTAGCACGTTCGCCTCTCAGCGCTAGGAATTCCCGGTTCGAATCCCCATCTGGGTGGAGTTTCCATGTTCTCCCCGTGTCCGCGTGGGTTTCCTCCGGGTTCTCCGGTTTCCTCCCACAGTCCAAAAACATGGATCAAGTCAATTGAATTCTCAAAATTGCCCCACATAGAGTGTGTTTGTGTGAGTGAGTGTGTGCCCAGTGATGGATTGGCGCCCTGTCCTGGGTCTATCTGCCCAGCGCCCGAGATGTTCTCCCCTGGATGGGCATGGGGAACCCCACCGCGACCCTAATAGAGGATAAAAGCGGGAGATAATGAATGAATTATGTCCAGAGCAGGGATAGGCTTATGCGAACCCCATCTTCCATGCAACTTTAATAAGGCTAAAGTATTTTTAGATTATTTTGCATGTTTTAGAAAAAAAAAATCACATACCATGTGAAAGTAATAAAACAAAGTTTCATAAGAAGCTTGCATACAGACAAATGAAAATTTTCAGGTGTCCACATACTTCTTACTCATCTAGTCTACCTACTGGTTGCTAAATATAGAAAATAAGCCCCTTAAAATGTTCATTTTAAGCTCTGCATGTGTTTCTTGACTGTAGGGTTTCGTTTTACGTTCAGTGACTTCAGGCTTGAATTTAGAGTGTTTTGATGTTTGCCGAAGTTCAGGTGGTTGTGCTGAAACCTCTGTGCTATCGTTTTACCCGTTCTGAAATATTCCAGACAGCTTTCCGGATCATTTATCAGAGAGTGGTTAGGTGCAATGCTGCAGACTGACCAGCCATGGAAGCCCATGCCTCGGCCTTGAATGCAGCATGTTTGGAAAGCTGGGCTGCGTTTGCTTGTACTGCTGGGTGTTTAGTCTAGCGAGCAGCACCCAACCTGGAGAGGCACAAGGAGAGCATATTTGCCTACTGACCCATCGCTGTGTGCTCTCAGGTGAGACTTGGCCGATGGAATGTGGTGCAGAGCTGGAGGTCAAACCATGAGAAAAATGACAAGAGTGAAAATGTGATCATAGTGTTCACACTGCGTGAGCTCTTCACATCCACAGAGACAGAACAGTAAATAAATAAGGCTTCAATGCTCTCTGTCTGGTCCCATCGGGTACATTAAGAGAGCCTCAGAAGACTTTGTGCTGGCTGCAAGTCTTTCCTTCACACACACACACACACACACACACACAAAGCTTGCCCTTGGGCACTCCTAGCCATATTTTTCACATTAGCCCCTCATCCACCTTAGTGAAAGCACACGCAAATTGAAGCTGCATCAAATTCTGGTGGTTGTTCTAGCCCACATTATACAGGTGACCTGCCACCTTCCTGCTGTATGAGATGAAACGTTGAGTGAGAAAAGCTCGACCCCCTCAAAGCTATTTTCATTTCAAGCCCCTTCATGTGATCGGCTTCAGCATACCCTTAAGCACGGCTAACCTTGTAAAGGAGACTTAGTTTTATCCTACAGACTCCACATCAGGAACGAATTACCACTACATCCCTGTGCAGTAATCTGTTCTGGGCTACTGGCCTGTCCACAACAACAAACACACAAATCCTCCAGCGCATTTACACATTATTGGTCCATTAGTCTTTCTGCTATAATTCATTTTCCATTGAATAATTCTCACACTAAAGTGCAAAAGTGCATTGAATGTAGCAGTTGCTATAGTAAACCTCCTGACTGCTCTGACAGTTTCAAACAGTTTGTTTTTTAGTGTCATTCTCCATTGTTAAAATTAATAAATAATAAATATTAATGAATACATTTTAAAATATGTCTAAATGTGATGACAGATTGTGTAAATATGTAATTTGCATGCAACTGAATAAAAAGAAATATATGTTTAAACATCAAAAGTATATTGAATGGAGAGACGTATTGAGACCTACTGCTTGTTCAGTCGTTCACATTATCACCATCTGTAAAATTAAGAGTCATATAATCTTTTGCACAATTGTATGATTCCAATGGAAACATGGATTCAACCTGAATTTGTTGCTCTGACATCCCACCAGCACTACTTTGCCCCAATGTACAAAACAGGGGTCATAATGACATGATCTGGTGAGTTTGGTGGGAAAGAGCCCTGACTTTAACTCCATCAAACACCTTTGGGATTGAAAAATAGATATTGTCTGGTCCTTTCATCCAACAGTATTTTCAACCATCAAAAATGCTTGTTAGGATAAATTGGCAGTGGTCCTTTGGCGCTCTTCAAATTCCTGCAGTAAACATGCCAGTTGAGTGAAAGCTTGCAACTGCAGAGGAGAACCAACTTGAATAGGATGTCATAAAACTCCTGTTGATGTAATGTGTATTTGTCCTGAATCATTTGCCTCTTTTAAGGGTTATAATCCAACTGTTTCATTGGTAACCTGGTAAATTTATTTCAGTCTTGAATTGCTGTTATTTTTAAACTAGATTTTGTTTTGATAATATCTAAGACAAGAACTACTCTCCCAAAGACTATCAAAAAGTCAGGTGATTTCTCATACTGAACCACTCTTTCACAATATAAACTAGAATATGCCCATGCTCTTAGCCAAATAAAAATCCCATTGATGAGGTAAGCAGGTTGTTTAACACATTTGGAATTTATAAGACTTCATTGCATTTTTGCACAAAATTGCTGAACCAAAACCTGACCAAATAGCATTTAACTCTCAAGGGTCTAAATACCCATTAATATCTTTTTCTTTTGGCTTGTTGGTTTAGAGGACAAAAACTTGGCTCAATTTTACACTTAATGCCCTTCTTCCTGTTTAACCTAGCATTGGAGTGCACTGATACATACGCCTCTAATGTCTAGGAACTATTTTTACTTGTTACTCTGGTCAGATATTTAAGAAGTTTGGCATGTTCTTGGGTTTTATTTACATGAAAGCATCTAGAAGTAGGTAAACCTGTGATGCCCTAAAACTGTATGTGATACACATCTGACTGGTGAAAACTGAGGATAAATAACCACAAAGATGGGGGGTGGCCATGCCCATGTCCATGCCCATCCAGGGGAGAAAGTTTTGGGTGCTGGGCAGATACACCCAGGACAGGGTGCAAATCTATCGCTGGGCACACTCACTCACTTGGGCACATACAATATAAGGGCAATTTAAAGCAGCCAATTTTCTTTGAATCAATTTTTTGGAAACCCATGCAGACACAGGGGGAACATGAAAACTCAAACCTGGGTCCCCAGAGCTCAGAGGCGAACGTGTGAAACGCTATGCCATCGTTTCACCCAACAAAGATTTATGTTGTTGGTTTTCTATTAAAACTCATAAAGAGCTGTAATGACCAGATTTAAAAAAAAAAAACAAAAAAAAAAAAACATGGACAGCAAATGGTTCTTGGTTAAAGAAACTCTTAGATATTCTATTAGCTGTTATTTTGCATCAGACTGTTGGTTGCCTTAAGATTTAATACATTATTTACATGATTTTAATTCTTTTTTTTTTTAATTCTTGTGTATGATGGATTGTTGTAAATTAATCTGAAATTTTAAAATAAAATTTTAAAATTAATTAAATTTGAAATTAATTTTAAAATCTGAAAAAATGTGCTATCACAGCACTACATAATTTTGTTCTCTTAAGATGATCATCCTTTAAGATTAGAGCCAAAAAATCATTGATTACAATGTGAAATGACATTTGAGGTAAGAATGTGTTAGGATCTAAAACCAATGAGGTGATGCTTTACATCATATTACAAACCAACAATCTGGAGAGATGATTAAGCATTTATTTAAAAAACTTAATTCTGATTAGTCAGTTAAGGCATTTTTGTTTTTCATAAGGCATTATTGTTTCTGAATATCAGACCCCTGATAAGAAAAACAGATGGTTGCTATGGATATTTTGCTGTTTAGAAATTGTTTTGTGTGAAAACATTAATTGTTATAAGTAAGTTGCTTTGGATAAAAGCATTTGCTAAATTCCCAAATTCAAATGTAATGTACAGCAAGCCAATCTTTATTGCAGAATACGTTTTTGGTCAATTGCTCTACTGTAACCAGTAGCGCAATAATGCAATGGTTTCTGCTTCTGTCACTTCAAAAATGCCCTAGATTCGATTCTCTGAAGGGACCAATGCAGGTCAGCTCCATGTGGCATCTGTCTGTCCTCCCTTTACCTGCATAGATTTACTCCGGTGCCTCTGGTTTCCCCTCCATATTTCAAAGACGGGGCAGGTAAATTGTCCGAACCGTAGTGTCTATGTATCAATGGATTCGTAGTGCTGGTTCCCTGATAAAAAAAAAGATTGAAGGAGGAAGGGCATCCGGTGTAAAGCTGCCAAATTAAATTGAGTAATTCTTTCCACTGTGGCAACACCTAACAGGAACAGCTCAAAGCAGAACATGCTGTACATGAACCCTTGCATATTAAACAACAAATTACAAATGTTTCTTTATATATGTAATGAAATGACTAATAATAAAGTAGTAAAATAAAAAGTATTTTCAGAAACAAATTCCAGAGAACAAATCAAAATGAGACAAAATAATGTTTAACAAGCAATTTAGTGATTTAAGTCAAATTGCACTGTATTTCTGACTTTATGCATTTTAGAAGCCTCAGTAGTCTGAAATATATATTGCTGTCCTTGTAACAGCTTCATTGTCAGCTTGTGTTTGTTTGTATGTCACCCAGAGTAAGACTGTTCCTCCTGTAGCATGACCTTGTTGACCTCAGCTCACCTCAGTACTAATAAAAAGGAAAGTGTGTGTGCGTCTGCCTCTATGGCTCAGGTTACAGCACACCAAGGAGGTAGAATCAACACTTTTCTTTAACTACTACAAATCACTGCAGGCTGACTCCTTTTATTTAGAAGTTTAAATGAATTGAATAAATGGTAGAAGTGCATGCTTTGGCTATTTACAGCTTTTATATATGAGCTGACCCACAGGGTGTAGTATGCAAGAGTCAGTTCGTCTATAGACTGTCTTGTGTTTTATGAGCCTGCTCTGCGTGTGCACTGTGCTTAAAGCTTCAGTCTTGCTGTTTTCTGGACAGTCGTATGAAGAGCTCTTAAAGATTTGGGGTGGAAGCCGACTGAAATAAAAAGACAAGCGGTGGCTAAAGATTATTGCAAAACTATTCGAGAAAGAGCCAGAAGCAAACAGTGCGGCCTTGAAAAGCAGCTCCAGGACAGTTGTAATTTCCCCTGCTGGCCTGCACACCCATTTCTCCACCTACATTCACAGCCATCTTTACAGCCACTTCAGTGTTCTTAACTGATTTTCTGGTCCCATTTCATTCCAACTTTAAGGGCTGTGGAAATTTTTTGGCGATGTTGCAGTGATAATGTGAGGGGAAGTTGGACTGTTTACCAAAGTATTTGATGCTTAAGGTAATCTGTCAGTGATACAGGAGGATTTGGAAAGGAGATACAACATTTTTTATTACATAGAATATCCTTAATTAAAATACTCCGCATGTTTGAGATTTTAAAAAGACTGTCACTTTATCATGTACATCGCCTTGTTTCTATGCTTATTATGTCAGCTTCACTAATCATTTTAGATGCACTTTGTTTACTATGCATCTTTATCCCTTTGTTAGTCCAACTCATGCTGTTAACTTATGGTCAAGACCACAAAACGGGTACTATTTAGTTGGTAGATGATTGTTAGAACTGTCGTAACATTAAAATGGTGGTGATGTGTTAGTCTGTATTAAATGGATATGAGTGGATGAAACACAGGGTCGACCTCAGTGGCTGAAAAAATCTCCAGCTATCAGCATCCTATGGGCAGCACCATGTGGGTTTTCTTGCAGGGTCCCTAAATTTTGGAATAAGCTCACTGTCACATATAAGATCAAAATGCAATGCTCAGGTTAAACATTAAGTTGGTAATTTAGTATTGTCTGTGCTGTTTTTTTTACAACTTCACCCAACTAAATAAAATCACTATTTGTGATTTAAAATAATTAAAATAAAATTTAAAAAGTAGATTAAAAAACACATTCTTTCGTGTTTAAATGTTCCCTATAATAAATAAAGCTGTGGAACTGAAGTTAAACTTATGTTATCATTTTATCACTTCACTCAGCTCAATATTAGTGGTAAGTGTGGCACTGAAATGACAGTACAGGATGCTTTTTAGAGTACATTGCTCTGCAGTTTCTGCCCTTTTATTTATACTGTTCTAGTGAGTTATATTGGAGTTACATTCTGTCCGGTACTTTATTGTGATGTCATAAATGTCTTAACTATTCGTTGTTTTTTCTTTTTGTTGGGTCCTTGTTTATTAGAGAACAGAGTAAAGGGGACTTACAATGTATGCAAAGCCCTAGATGGACTACAGTCTGTAATGCACATTAATATGTTGAGTGGATCTAACTAAATCGGCAGGTGTAGAAACAGATGTTAGTAAAGTGGATAGTACGTTTATATTACACAGATACTCAATATCTGATTAGCTGTAGTGTTAAACATAAAGTCAAAAGCAATTTTTTTAAATTATTTGTGTCATTGCAAAGCCTACTTAGTTAATTTTAATACATAATGTTTTTTTCATGGTTTAACATGTCGGCTAATCATCAGGGAGAGTCACATGCTGTTTGAGACTCATTGGCTGAAATATAGTTGGGCAAATGTTTTTGGGAACCTAAAAGAATAATGATGTTCTAAAGCTTACAAAAATGAATAAACTTTGTAGCAATAGACAGATTGAAACTAACTAAACTCAGTATTTATTGTGAGCTGCCACTGGTTTTGAAACAGCGTCATTTTTAATTTCATAGTTAATTTATCGTTATTAATGTAATTGGATACTTGAAAGCTAAGATACATGTTTTATACACTGTCAAAAATTTTGCTAAAGTACAGATGTGTGTAATTTGATTCAGAATTATGGCAGTGTTCTAGGTCTATAATACTGACATTAATGTTTGAAAAGTAACCTTTTTCACATCCAAGGCAAATTAATGTTTACATACCTGGTAATGTGCCACAGACTAAAATGATTGAGCCAACAGAGAATTGTGGAAAAAAATAGTTTACTATTTAGTGAGCCAAAATTATTTTTGAAAATTTGAACAACATTACAAAATGCCTAACTCACCATATCTATAATATAGAGTAATAATAATGAGATTCCAAATGCAGTTCTACTTAATGCCAGAAACGCACAGCTAATTTATTTAAAGTACAATTATGGTTATCACAGCGGATTTATTCATTCAAAATATTCTTATTTATGGTTTACAGAGTACCAACAGTGATTACACACAGCTCAAACTACTAATTAGAGCTGATCACATTAAAACCATATATGGTAAACCTAATATGTTTAAGATAAGGGGTATATATATGGTCCCTTGCTCCTGCATTCTATGCACAAAAGTATTGGAATTTTTGCTACATGTTGCACTGTTTAGAGCTTTTTCACATCTTATTCTGAGTTGGTTTCTAACTTGCAGCTTTCAATTTTCTTGAAACTGTATGGACCCTTTTTGCCACTCCAGGTGCATTAGCTAAGGCTGTTTCAACAAATTCTTGCACTCTGTGAGCCCACAGACCATTTTCAGCATTGATGTAGTGGTGAGGTGTTAATGTGTGTTGTTCTGATATAAGCAGTGCTGCTAGTTTTTTAAACACTGTGTCTACTCAATGTGTACTCTATCTTATTGCTTTAAATACTACTGTTTTGTTGCTCATTTGTTGCTGCACAAATTGTGGTAGTCATCCTCTAATCCTCCTTCACCGCTTACAGGATGTTGGTGTCTGCATATTTTTGGTTTAGGATGTAGTAGCTATAATGAGGTGTTTAAAAGCTCAAGAAGCACTTCTGCATCCACTCGTACCACCATGCGAGCAATATATTGCTATTGTCTTGTGAAAATACAGAGTAAAGCGGGCAAATAGAGTATGTTGAGAAACAGAGAGAATACAGCGTTTAATTGTAGAACTTCAAAGTGCATCTATATTATTATTAGAGGCTTGGTAGCTCAATGGACAGGGTGTTGGGCTATCAATTTGAAGTTTGTTGGTTTCAAATACGAGATCCACTGATATTACCGATGTGGATTCTTGAGGAAGGGCCTCAACCCTAATTGCTCCAGGGCTGCTTTATCAATGCTTTGTTCTGATCTCAACCAAGTTGAGATACTTGTAAGTCGTTTTGGATAAAAGCGTCTGTTAAATGACCAAATGTAATGTAAATGTATCTATATAATGGAATATAAGTGGAACAGATTTTAAAATACAGTTAATGTAGCACCAAGGAGATGGCCCTAATGAAATGGGTGGGGTGTATATATTATATTATTTGTTTTTAGTAGTAGAAAACCCAATGCATTAAAAATAAGAAATAATAAATCTTATTTACTGCAAATCACAACTTTATAGATCTCACAGTTACATGTTTGATGACAGTGTACAGTATATTTCACTCTACAGACACCATCCTGCCATCACCGCAGTAATCTCCCTCAGCTTTGGAGGCTTTTTTAAAGTCCTCCAGATGCCCCAAAGAGACCAGAAAGAACACTTCTGCAGCTTTTCCCAACTGCAATTTACCCAATCACAGCTCAAAAAACAGCAATCTGACATCAGAGGAAATGCTATATGTCTTGAAATCTGAAACTCACTCAGTGGGACCAGGATGCTTGATGCCATTTGAAGTTTTGAGTAGCACTGCCGGCATCCATGAGGCAGAATGACTACGATTTGTGGAATGCATGGGTTTTGTTTTGGCTCAGCACACATTCAGCTCAACTGAGGGTCCAGAAGAAAACACAGCAGAAGACATCAAGGGCTGAGTATGAGAGCCTCCCAAATAAAGATCCCAATGCCAAAACTGAGCAGACTTTAAGTTATCAACAACAACCCTTATTTTCATAGCAGAAGGAAAGTTAACAAGGTACCTCAAAGGAGATTAAAAAGGCTGTATCACACCAGCACCCCCCATACACTGAGCCAGCATGAAATCTTATTTGAGACACACACAGCATAAACCTCTAGTTTATCCATTTTACTGCGAATTAAACTTTAGATGCTTTTTCCGTCTGATTTTTACTGGAACCATCTGGGCCTGGCACAGCACTGAAAGTGCGGCCCGGGGCCCTTGGACTCTTGGATGGAGCTCAGTCACTAATCTAAGCCCTGAGATAATTGAGACTGTACACAACACACTTCTGATAGAACCTTTGCTTACTGAGACATACACACACTAATATACCAAACTCACAATACAGACATTCACAGACACATTCTGAATCACACATACTTTGCTTATATGGATTTACATGTAGCTCTTCCATGACTGAAACTTGTTTATCTTTCTTTTGTTTTTACTTTTGCGTAACAACAAATTGTTATTGTCATTGCTAAATAGACTGTGGTCCAGATTCCCACGATGTCTGTCTGTCTCTCTCTCTCTCCCTCTTTATCCTGTTATAAATATTATTTTGGCATCTTTCCTCTTTTTTATATAACCCCAAAATGCTATTGTCTCAGTGACATTTAGGAAACTAAGATTGGGACGAGAGTCCTGCTTCCAGTGAAGAGGAATGTAGCTTCAAGTTCATATTGGCAGGTGCCAAGAATTTTGGAATGAAGAAGTGACAAACTTAAACTTTAGTTTTTTTTCTGACACTACCAGAGAATAATAATAGCACAAGTTTCTTTGCCCTTACAAACACCAAGAATGGCTGAGTTCCACAACTGGACCAGTCTGACTTTCTCTACCCTGAAATAAATTAGACTTATTTGCCCTCGACAAACAGCCCTCTGCTTCAAAATCACCCACAAGCTGAATTGTACTTTGATAAGATAAAGATCTCCACATTGTAAATGATCATTAGTTCTGCACTCCACACTACATTCATGTAGCGCATAGTCTGTAACAACAGAGCCTTTTATATTCTCCAGATCTGTATCTGCGCAAAATTAGCTGTAAACAGTTTCACCCTTTGCTCGTGTGGCTGGGTTTTCAGGAGACTAGATGTAGGTGCTGAGAGAATAAATCGTTGTTTGCATTAATTTAAATGGACCCTCAGTCGCTGCCATGATTTGAGGCACAAAGTGTTTAATGTGTTTCTCTAATAACAAAGCAGCACTGTTTCTACAAGCTCTTAAAAATTTGCTGACCAACCCATGTTGGCATGGCATCAGTTCTTATGCCAGTAGCCTACAGTTTGTTGAAATCTAGTTATGATGATTTTATATAATGTGGCATGCTACCATGCAGAATATTGGCTTACATAATTTACAGCTCACTCTTTTGTTCAAAAAATATGTTTTAATAAATAAGCAAAATGCAGTGGACGGAAATTATTATTTTTGCATAGAACACAGAATTTAAAAATAAAATGTAAAAATGCAGTAATCCATGCAGGAATCTATTGCTCTAAAAAGCATTGGTCCCCTTAACAGCCGACCAAACTCACAGGTAGCATTATGTACATTATCAAGATTTTCATATACATCTCTCTATATATAAACTCTTCTATTTCAAGAGGAACAAAAGAAATAGGTCTATAATTTCATTAAACATAGTCTTCCTGTACTATCACCACGAGGATGGTTAAGGCTAATCTGTAGAAATGTGTAAAAGAATGAGTAAATGGCAGATGTGCGCTCCCTTTGGTTTCCTGGCAGTGAACTGAAGTTTGTCTCTGGGCTTCATTAACACGTCCAGTCTGCACCCATGTTGTACAAAATGTGTCTTTGGTCGAAGATTCGCTGCTTCTTCAATAAATCCTTTGGAGTCTTCAGAGTTAGTGGAAGTAAACAGTCTAGAAGAAAGAAAGCATAGGGAAAGAAATGAGCCCATGTTCCTCTGTTTACATTTAGAAGTGACATTTAACCCTTTAACGTCCTGCTCAACCGTTTGGTAGAGGTGCATATTTAGAAAACTGGGGGGTCTATTTAAAAACACAGGGCTGAAGCAACCGTTATGATTTTATGGTTCCATGTTCTTCAACTGGGTGGCACGGTGGTTTAGTGTTTAGCATGTTCTCCTCTCAGCACTAGGGATTCCCGTTTCGAATCCCCATCTGGGTGGAGTTTCCATGTTCTCCCCGTGTCCGCGTGGGTTTCCTCCGGGTTCTCCGGTTTCCTCCCACAGTCCAAAAACATGGATCAAGTCAATTGAATTCTCCAAATTGCCCCATATAGAGTGTGTCTGTGTGAGTGAGTGTGTGCCCAGTGATAGATTGCTCCCCTGTCCTGGGTCTATCTGCTCAGCACCTGAGACGTTCTCCCCTGGATGGGCATGGGGAACCCCCCCCCTCCCGCGACTCTAATAGAGGATAAAGTGGAAGATGGATGGATGTTTTTATTAATGCCCCAAACATATATAAAAAAGAAATAAATAATTTTTCCTCTGCTTTTTTCTTGGTGAGAACATTAAAGGGTTAAACAGTTCTGTGCGTCCTGGATGTTTAATCCACGTTGCAGTGCGTCCAGTGCGCAGTGTTTGAGCTCCGTAAAGCATATAGCGGATCATATTCGCCTGGGAAGTCATTAATGAGTGGGTGATTTGGCCATAAGTGGGAGCACATGGTCTAAAGGAAAACGCCTTTACACTTTCCACGCGTTGCCCAGATCCAGCCATGGCATTACGTCATTGCTAAATAACAGCGTGTTTTAATATACTCTCATTTTGGTTTTGGAAATAAACCTCTACACCTGCTCGCTTCCTCTTTCCCAACCAAACACTGTAATCCATGCCAGCAGAAATGCTGCAGGTCCAGCGTTCCTGCACTGCAGTCTGCGTTCTTCACAGGAGCGCGTTTAATTCACCTGAGCTCGTCATAACGTTCATTTCATTTTGGGATTTTTTTTTTCCTGCTAATAATATTTTTTGCATTAAAACGTCTCGCATACAAATAGATTAGACCTGTCATAATCTCACAAGAGCCCCTTATGGCGGGACTCCCCTGTTGTCATTATTCCCAGCCTATTTATGTTCATTATGTTTACATTTCTACAATTAACACACGCTGCAACTTTATTCGTTTATATTCATTGCACGCGTATTCTTATATTCTCTTTATGTATATTTTATTTATATTTACTGTTCTACGTTTATAGTATATTTTACAGTATTAATACCATACATGTACTGTACACTGCGTCTTATAGTCGCTTATTATTTTTATAAATCTTATTTCCTTTAATGTAACTGCATTGGCTGCTGCAATACACAAATTTCCCTCTGAGATTAATAAAGTGATGGATATATCTATTTATCTAATCTAATAAGCACAAACGTATGCTTTATTAGCTGGATTTTATATATCAGTTCATTTCTAATGCTTGTTGTTTATAGCACTTGTTTTAAGTTTGACTAAAAAGGTTACTAAATAAATAAATGCGCTATTACCACGTCACACTGCATTTTACATTTTATTTTAGATGAAAATCTCACTAAAACGTTGTTTTAAAAAAGGCAATAGTATTTATAAATAAAGTTTTGTATATTGTGTGTTAGAACCATCAACATTTCTGTAGTTACATGTTTTTTTCTAATTATCGCATTTGAACCAAATAGGGGAAATGTTTCTGAATACACGTGTAAACGCTCTGTTAATTAATCATTAAAGAAAAAGCTAGTCCTTATAGACCATTAAGTTCAGTATAAAGATAATCGTTCTGTCTGTAGCTTCTCTCTCAATTAAAATCTGAGATTCCGGTGGTCAGTCGTTTTTAGTCTTTTATCACATTTAGACGTAATCGCCTTTGCTTAACAATTTTAAACAACTAGCAACAACCACAAAAATATGAGAAATCGAAAATTTCTCGTCCAAATCATGTCATATCTGGTGACTTTGTAGCAGTGAAAATGTTTGGTGCTGAAACCACTTTTCTTATTCTAACAATAAAACCCTAAAAATTCAGATTACTAATTACAATAATAATAATAATAATAATAATAATAATAATAATAATAATAATAATGAGCTAATTGATGTTTTACATTAGTACTGTTCTTTAGGCTGACACTAAAAGATGGATTGGATGGATTTTCATATTCGTTTCCATTTGTATTTTAACTTGTGTGAAAAAATACATAACATTTGACAATTTTATCACTTGACTTTACGACACTTCTTTTGTGAAGTTTGAGTCTTATTGGTTGAATTGTTTAAAACATTGATGCTACCAGTACAGTTTTATTCTAAAATTCTCGCATCTCTTATAAGTTTTATAAAAAGCTCTTTCTGCAAAATCAGTTCGTGATCAATTAATGCTTTTTAAAACTGGTGGAATTCAATCTTCAAACTTCGTTGAGAATTCATTTAAGAAATATAAGCACGTCTAAAAGCAATGCATCATTCTGTAAACACAATGGGAAAATGTAAATGATAACTTGAAAGTGCTTTTGAGCAATATTGCAATATATTTTACACCAGATTATATTCTGTCAATAATAATACCCAGGATTTGTTCGTATTTTTTAGACGAGTACAATTTCACATGTTATTCGTTATAGCCTACCCAGTGCAAATATCCCAATATTAACTGGTCATTTTCAGCCAGATGGAATTTGAAGATGGCAAGCAAAGCATGTGAATGTGGTTTGAATACAAAGGTTGGATGGCGACTGCAGCTTTCTTTTCTCCTGGTGATACCCACCCGTGTGGCATAACTCTCAGGCCGGCGGGCCGGTTGTTAGTGCGAGGCGGACATGGACCACGCTCCCTCCATCCTCCACACCGAGAAGGCATAACTAAGTCTCTCGTGGGCCACGTAACTGCAGCTGGACATCTTGTTGTCCATCTCGTCGCTCTGCAGCACCTGGTAGAGGAAGTCAATGTAGCGCGATGCCAGCTTGAGCGTCTGGATCTTGCTCAGCTTGTCTGACGGCAGCGTGGGGATGATCTTGCGCAGGGAGGCGAACGCCTCGTTTAGAGACTGAGTCCGTTGGCGCTCGCGAACGTTCGCCAGAACGCGCTGGTTCTGCAGCTCCTCGTAGGACTGAGCCCGGCTCGGACTCGCCTTCTTGTTCCGCTTGACCAGGCCGGGGCTGCCGCTGCCGCTGCCGCTCTCCTCCTCACTCCACTTCTTGCTGGGTCTCCTCTTTCTGCCCAGGCGCTTGTGCTGCTGCTGCTGCTGCTGCCGGTCCAGCTCCTCCTCACTCAGACTGTCCACCGGAGACACCGGGGAGCTGGAGCTCTCCTCCATTTCTCGTTTGAAGAAATGCAAAGGAGGAAACACGCTTTCTGCCTTCGAATCCGTCTTGAAACTGTAAATCCGTGACAACTGCAGACCACAGACGCGAAATAATCGGGCTTTCGGGGGCTTACAGCCTGCGTGCGGGAGGAGCGTCAGCCTCCCCCGGCGATGCGCGCTCGAGTCTGCTCTTCAGCCCGAAGCTTCCGCACACCAAACGCGCTGGCCCGCTTCGTCTACCGCAGGAAGTTTCCTCCGAAAGTTTTTTGGAAACTTTATCCCACTCTCTGATGCTAAATAGATGAAGGGGAGGTCGCATCGCGCCGCGATTGGCTGCCCGATTCGCAGGCGGGACCAGTTTTAAGTTACTCTGCGTAAAGACGTCAAGAAGTACCCAGTTCCTTCTGGAGATAAATACATACTATAAACCTTCCACAAATCGGACTTTTATTTTATTTTTAAGAGGATCATTAACACCAATAACATTGACCCACAGTAAATATTAATAATACGAATACTACTAATAATAAAATATGAAGAATAATATGAATTATAATTATATGAAACATAATTATAAACATTAGACTATATTTCAGTTTTCAAGCATACCAAATATTAGAGGTCTTAACGCTATACTATATATATATAAGTTTGTTTTCAGGTTTATAGTAATATTGAAATCCCCTTCTCTTTTTTTCCAGCTACAAACTACAGTCTAAAAAGACAATAATAATGATTATCTTAATAATAACACGTATTTAAGGCTTCAACGAATTGAAAACTCGTTTGGTAGAATTTGTCATTTACTGTTTGAAATAAGGATGGCCGATTTGTTAATAATTTTACAAATTAATCAATTGATAAACATAATTGATGACGAGGAGGATGATGTTAATAACATCAAAACAATAATATTAATATAATAATAATAATAATTATAATAATAATAATAATAATAATAATAATAATAATAATAGGCTGTAATTATCGTCATGACTAATAAAATAAATAATAAAGCAAAGTGATGCAGAAATGCAAATTTCAGCTATTTCATGATATATTTCAACAATGGTAGTAAAGAGTGTAGCTAAGTTTTTTTTTTGTTTTGTAAACCTTTGTTTGTCTGAATGATCATTTTAAGGCGGCACTGTTTCTTTGATGTGTCTCAGACACGAACCTGATGAAACTGCCCTTCTGCTTTGGGGAGTACGAGCCTGTACGGTGTGACGTCACGTGTTTAAGATGTCGCACCTGCCTCTCATTAGGACAGGAGCGCGAGCGGTGCGTATAAACATTCCAGGTAGGCCTTCAAACAAAAATCACAAAAATATCTTATTTAGAGAAGAAGACGGTTTCTGTTGTTTTTTTATCGTCTGCAACTTCTAGCTCTCGACTAAATGCTGATTATCTGGTCGATAATAAACCGGAGCTAGTTTGGATTGTTAGCATCGCTGCAGTTGTTCACATTTTTCTTTATTTTCTCAATAAAATCATCATTAACTTTAGATTGAGTTGTTTTTAATACTGTTCATGTGAAAATCTCTTTTATGCACACGATTTAGTTTTCACAATCAATAGGGACACGACTCTGCCTCAGAATAAAAATCATAATAAAGACAACAACAATAATAATTAAGAATAAATAATAATAATAACAAAAGGAATATTTTAGAGATATTCAGATATGCCTATGGTTAGTATGTACATCACATTGCATGTCCATTGTTTTTGAGAGGCCGGTTTATTTACAAACCAGTGTTATGTTGTAATTATTAATTTAACAGTAAAAGTACTTAAAAACAGGAGATAGACCTACATGCTCTTTTCAAAGGAATGTAATTCTTTTATAAGTTGATCACTCATACTGTGTCTGTACATATTTGGGTTTGACTGCTTGGATTGTGAGAATAACATGCATATTTACCCTCTTCAAAAAATAAGCAAGTATCTTCCATTTCTTACAAATAACTGTATGTAGCTTCATTAATTATACATTACGTTTAGAGAAAATAATATGAAAATTCCAATTAGTAGCCAAAACACGCAAAGATCATATAAACGTAAGATAAAATAGTTAGTTGTGGAAAAACATTTAAAACACAATTTGTAATTTTGTTAAAGTCTTTAATTTAGTTTCAACAAATTTTAACCATTTTAATGTTTTGTATTTTGAAAAGTAAATGTAATAGCCATGAAATATTACATAAATAAAATATAATGATTCATAATTTAGATTGCATATGAATAAATTAAACAGTACTGTTTACCTAACCCCATACAATTACTGTAGATGTATTTAATGAATATTTAATGTGTGAACAATTGCACAAAATAACTTGACATTACAACAAAAGCATAATACAGTTAGTACTGTGTTTGAATTTGTACATCATAATTGTATAGTATAGTGTATTGTAATTTTCTGGAATAAATAAACAACTAAAACATTTAAGTATACAAATATAAAGCCAATTTAAAGTGTTTATATACTCATAGTATTTTTTTCAGACTGTTTGATATTTGTTTGGACATGTTCTAAGCTTCAGTAACTCAGTTTGTTTCATGTTTTCTCATTTTGAATATTACTAAAACATTCAAACAGCAGGACGCCCTTTGTGTAGGTTCTAGTTTTGACAACTATACATTTGTTAAAATTTGGTTCGGTTGAAATAACATTGTTTTTGAGAATATTGCTGCTTTAACAGTTTTCAGATCCTGGTTCATAAAGAGAGACAATAGGGCTAGTTTAGGAGGTGCGCTTTGTAATACGTTCTTTTGAATCCATCCTTTTAACCACGATGAAAGTCTTCTGAATGTTGTTTTCCAATGAAAAAAAAATGTCCAGACTTTCACAATACACCAACCACATGTCCAAGACAGCCTGTTGTGCTGAACTTTTGGCAAAGCCTCACAAGCTCTCCCTCTTGAATGCAAAGCCTGGACTGTCTCTTTGAAAAAGACAATAATAATGCATGTCAGATTTGTTTTACCAGAGTCCAGTCCTTCAGAAGGGTCTGCTGGGTGTTTGATATACTGATGAAGCTTGGTCAGTTTTGTTAGTATTTGAATGGTGACTATTCCTTTGATTTTTGCTTCCTGAATTATGCGTATGCAGTGCATGTGTTTAGGGTGCATGGGTCAATAAAAGGCCATGCTGTTGCATAATGCAAATGTTTCAAATGTATCGGAACATTAAGGACATTGAGAGGTGTTTTTAAAATAACTTCTCTCACAGTCATCTAATATTCTCATGATTCATTTGGGAAAATCCTATTGTACAGTATCAGTCAATTGGTATGGTTTCTGAGAAAATAGTGTGTTTTTCAGGTGTTTTTTTTCTATAATAAATGTTGGTTTGGAATTCTCATCCTGCCATAGAGCTATCCTGAGTCCAAGTTACACATTTCAAGAGTGACTTATTGACTGCATTTTTCCAAACAGTCGGTAACTGTTATTTAGATCTTTTCAAATCATGAATACCAAAAGTTAAAGCAGTCTCACTTATAATGGAATTAAAATGACATAAATTATATGGTAAATTCAACTATGGTAATTGGCCCTCATTTCAAAACTGTATCATGGTTAGACCACCCTATCTGTTTTTTTATTTTGTTTTCAGAATTACTTGAACAGTAAGCAGAACTATGAAGGTTAAAACCCTGGCCTGTCAAATCAGTGCCAAGTCTGGCGCTTTACCCTCACTTGTCATGCTTCTTTAGTATTGCTGTCATTTTAACAAAAGAACATGATCAGAACGATGTTTCTTTATTCATTTAGTGGATACTGGACTGTTAAAAAAAAAAAAAAAGATTGCAGGTTTAATTTCCCTCTGTGGAGCCATTGATGGAGCTTCTTGGTCATCTGTAGAACAAAGTAATAACATGTATAGTAAGTTGAATTTATTTAGAAAATAACATCTTTATTGTTATAATATATTGTCCAAAATGTAACTATTTGGACTTGGATATTATGATTTGGGTTTGATTCAATAGGTCAGGTCAAGCCTCAGCGATGTTATGTGGCAATAAAAATGAAGTACTAAATGACAAGGTTATAGCGCTCCAGTGAACGCCTTGTATCTTGATGGCATATTCCAGAACAACAACGTCAACATTTATTGGCCTCAAACTGCTGGGTTGTGAAGCAAAACAGCAAATGTGACAATAATCCAAGCTAAATGTGGTCAAAAAATTGTGTTTATCCCTTTTTTATCATGTAGTGACATGATACAGTTGTTAAAGTACAGTTGAAAATCTTTTTCGTGTCCTCACTTGAACCTTTAAGGTGTAAGTGCAGGACCAGCTATGATACCCATGGGGCAGGCTTAACCCTTGATTAAATGCCCAAACTAGCAATTTGTTGGATCTGTAGTTTGAGCCCTCAGTTATCCAAAAAATAGGTCAAAGCTCTAACTCCTGATTCATCACTTACAGTTTAATTAAAATGATCATGATTTCTTTTTTCTAAACCTTTTATACTGTCCAGAGTTTCTATATAAGTTGTGGTTTTAGGGAAATGGAATGGAAACACTTACAAGACGTACAGACAATACATACAACACAGTTATGCCTGCGATTGCATATCAGGCAATTTTAGTTTTCCAAATTAGATACTAGTATTCACACTGTGTGAGGAAACACTACAGAGACATGAGAAGAACATACGAATCCTATGCAAAATCCTAAGCACTTTCCTCTCCTTGTCTGGGAATTAAAACAAGGACATTTGTGTTATAATGTAAGCAGTGCACCAGAGTGTAGCTTATAAACACAGGTGTTATTATAAAAATAGAGATTTGAAAGGCTTCAATGTGAGAAATTATCAGTATTATATCTTATTAAACATAAGTTGTATTTTTAGAGCCTAGTGATAAAGGTCTCTGAAAAATTCCAGTCTAGTGCCTTTTTAGATTGAAGATGAAAGGACCATTTCTTCCACCTGCATTCCTCCATCACCCCTACAGCTTCAGAGCGACTCCATATGGACGTTGCGTCAGTGCACACCCCCCTTAAACATGAGGTGACGGCAGGTATAATACAACACACGTTTCACCACAGATCCTAGTAGGCATAGTTCCTGTACTGCTGGACTGAGCAAAGGCCTCTGGAGATGACCCATATCAGATCAAAGATGTGTAATGCCATATTTCACTCTGCTAAGATGATGCGTTTACATCTTCCTGACACCTCCAAATCAACACCACATGGCCTGGAACTCTTTAATAAGCTGAAATCCTTTCTGCAGAGGCCTGTCATGTGCGTTGGCAGAGGGATGCGGCGCCTCTCTAGGGCTACAGTAAATAGAAAATGAGCAGGAGGAGGAGAAAAGTCCTGCATTAGAGGTGAGTGGCACAATGTGTGGCACAGGCACCGTATGATTTTAGTGGATGTTGCCCTAAGCAATCAAAGCTTCATCAGAAGAGATGGGTGTTGTGACATACAGCACTATTGGTGGAGAATGGCTTAGGAATGCTTTGTAAAGATGGAAGAGTTGATTTGAAGTATGGGGGATGTGATTTGTAGGATGTGCTTTATGATCAGTGATTTTATAGCCCAGATGCATTTCACGATTGGTGCACTATATTAGTATTTGCCTTGAATGTCTTTTGGCAAACCTATTGTTTAAGGCAGATGTACACAATGTGTTTTTGTGCATTGCTTTTGTTTAACTTATGGTCTCCAAGCCAAATGTTCCCATTGTTAAATAATGAATTAAATAAAGTTTACTTGTTATATTTTATCATTATTAAAGGTCTAGCCCATTCAGCTGTTAAAAATAAGTAGCCTATCTACCAAGCTGGAAATATTTGAATACTGTGTGCATTATATTATAAATAACAGCTTGGTACCTCTTTGCTGAATTCAACACTAATGGAAAAGTAAATCATAAATCGCCAATCGCATCTGCCTTGTTGTAAAACAAGTGAATATTCATTTAGACCTATTAGTTATGTTAATAATGTTCATGCTTAGAAGCTGTGGTAACTGTTCAGATATACACTTACTAGGTTCTTTACTGGTTACACTTTTTTAAATCTTTGAAGAGTTTATATGATCTTTACATGATCTCTTCATGTTTACATGTGTTTCTTCTGGGAACTTAGATTTCCTCTAATGGTTTAAACAACATGCCATATGAAATTTTCCTGTAATGTGAATACTTCCATTCACGGATGTGCTTGTGTGTCTTGCCTTGTGATGGGGTAATGACCTGTCCAAAATGTTTTCCTGTATTATGTCCTGTAAGTGCTATAATAGGCTTCAGCACCACCTATGAACCTGATCAGGATAAGCTGCTAATATATAAATGATGGAATCAAATCTGTGTGTTCACACTCAAATTGATGATTATGCAAATAAGCAGGGCACAAAAATATTTATTGCTAAAATTTAATTTCCCAGTTTTCAGCTGTGGCATTTTTCTTGTTATTCTGTGCTGCCAAAATGATGCAAATATGTTCTGTACATGTCAGACAAGATGCTGGCACCATTGCTCCTGACTTTCTAACAAGTAGCTGAGTGTAAACATGTGCTTTGTTGCACAGCTTGTAACGTTGGTGTGAATGTGACACACTTCGGTGAACTAGGAGTGTAAACATATTACGACAAACACGACTGTTTGGATACACAATCTTTTCATTTGCACCTTTAGGTCTGCATTTAGAAGAAGGGGGTGTGATGCTTTTGGAGTGATGCCCACTGATATTTAGTAACTCATTGTCACTTGTGTCTGTTCTTTACCTTAGGAAATTGCTTTTGTTTACGATATGTGGCATCACCATAAAAAGAACACATAAAATGTATTTATGTCACTATTATATATTCAATTTGTGATGATCCTTAACAACATAATACTAAATCATACAATTTTTTCAGTGGACATTAATTGTTTGGCTGCTTTAATTATTTTGTGAAGTCTTGTTGTTTTGCACATTTGAGTCAGTTCAGAATTATGATTTTTGCTGATTGTCAGATAAAGGCAAAAATAATATAGACTTATAAAGTCAGAGTGTGAGACACTAGCTTGATGATTGATTTTTATTTCCAAATTGTTCTTTTTCTAACAGAATGGAATTTAATAGTTTTGTAATTGTAAACTTAAACTTTGAGGTCTGTTCTGACTCCTCTCTGTGAGTATTTTTTTTTCTCTCTCTAATGGTAAATGTTTTGTTCTGACAAGGAGGCCTATTGTTTCCCCAATATATCAGTCAGCATGTTATACCTGGCAAAAACAGGCAGCTTTGGTTTCATGATTATTAATATAAAGGAAAAACGATACGATTAGCTAAAGTGATTTACATTATCTACATGCTTTTATTTTCTTATGTTTCAATGCTTAATGACAAGGTGTACCTGAAATCGCATTAAGGCGCCTTCATAAATGTTGCATTAGGGAATGTGTAACAGCTTGAAGCATTTAGAGTTGTTTAATGTGATGCAGGCTTCAGCTGCTGTATGTGCTGTCAGGCCTGGATCATGGGGCTTTGCGTGGCTTCTCTCCAGGGTGCCAGGGGCCCCAGAACACTGTTGCCTCTGCTCGCTTTGATTTCAGCTGAGGTGAAGCAAATGGGCCAGAACGCCTCCATTACACACTCTCGATTGTATACTGACAAGCTAAACCTCTAATGCGTTACTAAAAGAAATATGAAAACATAAAAAACGTAAATTAAATGATACTGGTTAGAAGTTAGATTTATTTCCTCAATATCTTAAACAAACCAGTTAAAGATCAGGGTCTGGTAGCTTCCTTTTGGTAGTACAAAGCAGGTTGTAAACATTGGACACGTCTGTCTTTGACATCATATGACTAAACTAGACATGTCTATCCTTTCTACCAGTGAATTATAGGCTTCTTTTATCAAACCTCTTGATTATTCTTTCTTAATTTATTAGTCTCTTCATTTATTCAACAGTTCAGAGATTTCATTTTAAAGCAATGATTTACTTTCTTTTAGTAGAAACATACTACTAACATAAGCCACTTTCATACTTGATGCACTTTCAATACATTTCTGTAAAAATATAATTTCAAACTTCAGACTAAACCTAATTTGGAGTTAAAATTGTCTAACTGTAAAACTTTGCTGATCCTTTATTAACATGACAAATAAAACAAATGCCAAAGACAGATCACAAGATGAATAAATTTTTTTGAGACAATAATTTTGAGACAAATTATTGGTTTATTCATTTAACCTTTTTCTTATGTAGCCATTAATAGATTTAAATTATTTGTTAACACCTGATTTAAGTTGCATTTACCTTCAAAACATTGTTTAGGAAGAACTATAATCTGTTTCTTTGAATAGTTACCTGCAGTCTGCAGCTAATTATAATAGTAAATATACAGCCAGTTCCTTTTCTGACACATTTTGAATGAGTCTGAGTGTTTTAATGAGAAATGCTCTTGTGACCCTAGTGCCAAGGTTAGCCGCAGTCTCACAGCGTTGTGAGACCAGGTGGCCAGAACAACAGTGCTGACCCTCGGCAAACACTGACTGTTTATCCTACTGATTGACCTGACACAAAGTAATAACTGATGTATGTGATGCAAAAAAGGCATTTACAGTAAAGTGCAAGTTTGAAGTCAAAATTTAAATCCATGAACATTTCAGTTTGAAGATGTATTATACAATAATGCAACAATATATGGCAGGTTCTAATTCTAGAGGAATGGTTTTATTTCATAATTTGAGAAATGCCAGTTACTTCAGGATAAATACATTTTCTGTATCATCTGTAACATCATCTGTTCAGAATCAGAGAGTAAGCTGTGATTTCAGTTGAAAGATATTTAATTAGTGTAAGAATCCAACAAAGCCTTGTGAAATACTGTATATGTGGATAAGCTGAAGAAAAGCATATTGCCCTGATTGCCACTCACAGCTGCCAGTCATCTCCTTGTTTACATATCTTGGCACTGTGAAGATTATTAGTGTTGACCTAACTAAAACATGTGCTTCCATAGATAAAGTCATGATTATTGAGTGCATGTAGAATTCCCATATACATGAACACATAAAATATGTTAATGTTTATAACACATCAAATTTGTACTTATTAATATTGTTGAAAATAAGTTTTAAATTAAGTTTGATTCCAGCAGTTATTTCAGTACAGTCGTCAATCAGATGACAATCAAATATTAGCTTAAAGGTCATAACAGATTTATTTTTAATCACGAGTGGTCCTTATAATAATCTTGATTTGTGAACAAATCCGGTATTAGAAATCCTTTTCTGGTGTCAAATAAAACCTGGTCTCACACTTTCTGGCAGTATGACTTTTTCCCTTAAAAAATTATCTTTTATCAATTGTTCTTAGTGACTATGAGACCAGAAAAGAATGTCACTGCATTGGTCTCACTGCATTGGTCGTTATTGAACATGGTATATGTGATGGTCTAGCTGCTGATCTATATGAGCTTCCCCAATATTTGTATTATGGGGAGCAACAGCATAATAACTGGATTACAGGATATTGTGAAGTGTTCTGTTTTTTAATTAAAAAGTCAACAATGAATTAATCGGTTTCAGCAACAGTGTAAGTTTTCAACAGCGTAAAATAAAAGTCTTTTTTTGTAATTATTATTATTTTAATAGTTGTAACAGTTTTTGGTCTTGGTAGCAGTATCTATATATTTACGTATAGCCATAGTATCCCTTGTCACTGTGTTGTCAATTGTTTAAGCTCAGCATCTCGGTTGCTTTAAAGCACGAGTTTGTTTATTGTACTAAGACACCAGTCTGCAACATTATTAGGCATTTTGCAAAATACACACTACTATATATGTACTGTGAGTGTTTTATTGTTACAAATTATCTGATTATTTTAATTAAGTGTATTTGTGTATTTTATATTTTGTATATATTTTAATATATACCTATTGTGTCTGCTTTCTGATGTCATGTGGCTTTTATTTTCATTTAGTCATAAAGAACATCAAGTAAATGAGATCCACAAAACATAAAAAATGCTCATTAATAAATAACAGTAAGACTGGTGGTTTAAAACTAAAAAGGTTGAATTAAAGAATGTGTTAAGGCATTTTAACAAAGTAATGCATAGAAGCAGTGATTACATTTAATGTGGACACATTAAAGGTTTGACACATTTTCCATATAAAACTGATTGTATTTTTAAAAATAAAAAAATTATTTTTGGGTGGCACAGTGAAAAAAGTGGTTAGCGGGTCAGCGCTGGGGATCCAGGTTTGTATTGCAATCTGGGTGGAGTTTTCATGTTCTCCCTGCGTGGGTTTCCTTTGTGACCTCTGGGTTTCTTCCCACAGTCCAAAAACATGGATCAAGGTGAATTGAATTCTCCAAATTGCCCCATATTGAGTGTGAGTGAATGTGCCCAGCGATAGATTGGCGCCCTGTCCTGGGTGTATCTGCCCAGCACCTGAAACGTTCTCCCCTGGATGGGCATGGGGAACCCCCCCGCGACCCTAATATAGGATAAAGCGGAAGACAATGAATGAATGAATAATTGCCCCTATATATTGTGTGTGTCTTTGTTTGTGAATGTGTGCCCAGTGATGGATCGGTGACCTGTCCTGGGTGTATCTGCACAGCGTCTGAAATGATCTCCTCTGCATTAGCATGAGGAACCCCCCCTTTATTAAACCAGTGCATACATACCAACAATTTGTGCACTGTGGTAGTTCAGTGGGGTTCCTGGCCACTAGAAAACCAAGCTGAAATAACTAACAAAAAATGCAAAATTGATGGACTACAATCTGTTTTAAAACTTCTTAGTGGTAATCGAAATGGTTGATAGAATATGTGTGTAAACAAGTATGTGTGCAGATGTATTGAAATGACTTTTTGTTTTTGCTAATCTTAACACATTAACATTGCATTTAGTCATTGTGCAATTGCTTTTATCTAAACTTACAAGTTAGTGAACAACACAAGTCAGTATATAACGGCTTTTTGTTTTTGTCAAAATTTTAAAACTTGTGAATATAAATAGAAATATTAAATGGTTTATATACTTTATATTAATGTTAAATATCTAGTTTGGTTAGCAAAAATCTATTTAATCATTATCTCCTTTTGTTTTTTTTTTTTATTTAAAAAAAAACATTTAGTCATTTTTACATTTAGTCATTTAGCAGACGCTTTTATCCAAAGCGACTTACAAATGAGAACACCACAAGTCAGAAGCCATGGTTAAAAACAACTATACTGTAAATTCATCAAACCTGATTGTTATTCGATGCTGCGGCCCCTCCCCCCTTTTTTTTTTTTTTTTTTTTTTTTTACTACAACAGGTATTTGTTAAAGAGATGCGTCTTCAGTAGTTTCTTAAAAACTACTTTCTGTTTAGTGATTCTGCCTTACGGACAGAGTTGGGAAGATCGTTCCACCATTTTGCAGTGGTGAACGCCATGGAGTGAGAATTAGCTCCTCGGTGAGGTGGAATCGCCAGGCGGCAATCATCACTGGAGCGAAGTGAACGAAATATATTGTTAACGAAATTAAATAAAATGTGAATCAGTTAAGTCATACTATATTTTATTAACTTGACCTAAAATATTAAACTAATTAAATGCTAACTAAGTCCTGTAGAATCTGACATCACTGAGCATAACCTCGGAGGAATTTGTTGGAATGTGCACTCCTAAATAGGTTGTCAATTGCCACACACACACACACACACACACATATATATACAGTGAGTCCAAGAAGTATTTGATCCCTTGCTGATTTTCTTTGTTTGCCCACTAATAAAGACACTATCCTTCTGCACTTTTAATGGTAGATATATTCTAACATGGAGAGACAGAATATCAAGACAAAAATCCAGAATATAATTTTAAAGAATATATTTTAATTAATTTGTATTTCAATGAGGAAAATAAGTATTTGATCCCTCTTGCCAAACACACTCAATACTTAGTGGCAAAGCCTTTGTTTGCAAGCACAGCGGTGAGACGTTTGTTGTAGTTAACCACAAGTTCAGCACACACACCAGGGGGAATTTTGGCCCACTCTTCTTTGCAGATCCTCTCTAAATCATGAAGGTTGGTGGGCTGTCGCTTGGCAACTCTGACCTTCAGCTCCCTCCATAGATTTTCGATCGGATTGAGGTCTGGCGACTGGCTGGGCCACTCCATGACCTTAATGTGTTTTTTCTTGAGCCAATCCCTTGTTGCCTTTGCTGTATGTTTAGGGTCGTTATCATGTTGGAAGACCCAACCACGGCCCATTTTCAGATCCCTGGAAGAGGGGAGGAGGTTGTCCCTCAGGATTGTGCGGTACATGGCTCCATCCATCTTCCCAGTTATGCGATGTAGTAGCCCTGTACCCTTGGCAGAGAAACACCCCCAAAACATTATGCTTCCACCTCCATGCTTGACGGTGGGCACAGTGTTCTTGGGGTCATAGGCAGCATTTTTCTTCCTCCACACATGGCGGGTGGAGTTGAGGCCAAAAAGTTCAATTTTGGTCTTGTCTGACCACAAAACCTTCTCCCAATAACTTGGTTCATCTTTCAAATGATCATTGGCATACTTGAGGCGCGCCTTCACATGTGCTCTCTTCAGCAGGGGTACCTTTCGGGCACTGCAGGATGTGAATCCATTGTTGCGCAAAGTGTTGCCAATTGTTTCCTTGCAAACTGTGGTCCCAGCTGCCTTCAGGTCATTTGCTAACTCCTGCCGAGTGGTTGCAGGACGATTTCTGACCGTTCTCAGCATCAGTGCCACCCCACGAAGCGAAATCTTCTTTGGAGCACCGGGCCGAGGTCTGTTGATTGTCATGTTATACTCTTTAAACTTTCTGATAATTGCACCAATAGTTGTTACTTTCACATCCAACACCTTACTAATCTTTTTGTAGCCCATTCCAGCTTTGTGAAGGTCAACAATTCTGACTCTGAGGTCCTGTGACAGCTCTTTGGTTTCACCCATGTTGGAGACTTGAAATCTGTGTGATCTGTCTGATTCTGTGGACAGGTGTTTTTCACACAAGTGATTAGTGAGAACAGGTGGCTTCAGGTCAGGTAACAAGTTGATTGGGAGTGTCTAACTGGTCTGTAAAAGCCAGAACTGCTAATGAATACTAAGGGATCAAATACTTATTTCACTCCATGAAATACAAATCAATTAATATATATTCCTTAGATTTATTTTCTGGATTTTCTTTTTAATATTCTGTCTCTCCATGTAAGAATACATCTACCATTAAAAGTATAGAATGATCATGTCTTTATTAGTGGGCCAACGAAGAAAATCAGCAAGGGATCAAATACTTCTTGGACTCACTGTATATATATATATATATATATATATATATATATATATATATATATATATATATATATATATATATATTTTTTTTTTTTTATATATATTTATTTATTTTTGGACACTACTGTACATTTGCTTAAACTTTAAACTTTGCTCAAACTTTTAAATTCTATTTGACCTCCCCTATCATATTCAACAAATTGCCACCCACATATACATGTGCCCACACATACAATTAATTTGAAAAGAGTCATTCAGGAGAGTTGAGAATTTTCTTACTTTCCACAGATATTTTTGAGCAGTCCGCAGCCAAAGTCACGAGCAAGCTTGTCAGTTATGCATAGTTGGCAGTGTAAATCTCTCAAATAGTGTTTAAGAATGACACAAAGAGTTCTCCTGGGCCACACATCATGTAAGAGGAGAAGCACATTGCTTGAATGGTGTAATTGAAGCCTCTGGTCAGCAACAGCACAGAAGGGATAACATTTTGCCGCTTTGGGGCTGGGACCTTGTGAGCAACTGCACACCTGCTGTATAGAAGAGGTTTTGCCAAGCTCATCGTTCTAGATGAAGCAAAACAGGCAGCCAAACATATAAATTAAGTACCAATCTCTAAAGACTAGTCTGAAACAGCTCAACACAAAATATTCCAGTGTCAACTAGAGGTGCATAGGCACAGAGGCTGTGTAAAGGTGCTGGCAAATAAGTAATCCAAAGATTCAAATTCACTCAACAGGTGACGTTTGAACAGCAATAAGCCCACGAGACAGGACACAACCACCTTGTAGAGCCAGAGAACCCCAAAGACGAACCATAAAGTTTCTGCAGCTTGCAGTTTTGAGCTTGCAACTCTAATGAACTTGCCATACCTTCCAAGCTAAAGCTTAATTGTATCCACTGAGAGCTATTAACAATGAAGAAATAGCAGTTACGGGACAGAACAGAGATGAGACAGATCATAGGGCTCACCTGAAATCCAGGTGTGTTCAGTGGGACCTTTCACCTGCATTCATTTTCAATAGAACATTTAACATAATTTTTTTAAGCATGTGCACTGGAGACAAAGTCTAAACCCTTAATACTTTGTAACTCTTTACTAGGACGTGAGTGAGGTCTCAGGGGTCCAATGAGGTATTGAATTAATGGGAAAATTGTTAAAACAAGCTCTGTCTGTGAGTCGAGGCCGAAGTGCTGAGACGGGACAGATGTGAATTCAGAGCCACCAGTGGAACTGATTTTCTGGGCCAATGCAAACACATGCACCTGTAGTAAAGCATATGGCTGTAGTAATACCTACATGGATCTTTTTTATACTGTTATATCAATTTGAAATGTTTTAAATTCATAAAATGACTAATAATAAACCAACCGAATATTTAATAACCACATAGAATAACATGGGGGAATACATTCATCTACTTATAGGATTGTCAGATGTGTACATAATTACAGGTTTTGAGGTCAAAAATCAGCAATCTGAAACCCAATCATAAATACTGAAAAAGAACACACCAATAAATAAAAAGATATCAAAGAAAAGCATTAATACAAGCTTTATATAAAAAAAACCCTATATTTAGTGCAAAACAATACTACTGTGATGGAAATGCACTCGCTATGCACACTGCACATTCCCACCCATAGGCTCGTCACTATGCTTGGATGCATCCAAAACACTTAAACAGGTGCCCCAAGATGGTTAGCAGTTCTCTTATCTTGCACACAAAGACAAGTGGCATGTCTTTGCCAAGTTCAAATCCAGTCTCATTCACAGTTAACACACAACTAGAGTGGCACTGCTAAACAATCTCCTTCTAATGTTGAAACAAATTAGAATTAAAAAGCATCCGGTGTGCACCGACATGTAACGCGGTGAGAAATGTGCAGATGTCAGTGTGCCATGATGCCAAGCAGCCATTGACGCGGTGAATTTCCTTAGAGGCAGGCAAGTCAGTCCTGAGAACTAATCCCACTTTATCCAAGAAAGGCGAGCTGTCAGATCTGGAGGTGAAAAAGACAAAAGCCGGACAAACATGAGCCTTTACTTAGATTTTAATGACGAGTGAAGTACTTTCAGGTCCAGGCTAAACAAATGCAGTACATTTATTAATTAAAACTGTGCCCCTGATGAGGGAACATGGTTAAGTTAAATACTCAGGCAGCCTATTGAGCTCGGTGAAAGTACTTGTGTTGGAGTAAAGAAAGCTTTTGAGAACAAAACAAAGACAGATGGGAATAAGATCGAAAACATAAATAGATAGGATTGTTTAACAGTATGTGATCATGGAATCAGATTCTCTATAATTGAAGATTTCATGCATGCAATTTCCTCAATTCATTTTAATTGTAGCACAGTCTAGAACATTTTTATTGTAACTCAATTAAACAAAACCAAATTATTGTATATTCCTTATACATGTTCTTGGCTTCTATAATGAATGAGTATTACTCAGGAAATATTATTATACGTCATAAATGGATTTCAAAATTTCATTTTGTAGACCAGATCTGTGCACCTGTGTAATATTTTTAATTAATTAATTTAATGTGTTAAATATCAACTTGGTTATACGTTTAAGATATGAAATGTATCTAAAGTTAAAGTAAATTCATTAATTTTCAATAAAAGGTTTGACACTTAATTCCACACACATACATACATACATACACACACACATACACACACCCCTTACTTTTGTGGATATTTGTTTCTGCATTACCTCCATTTACCAGTTCTGAGTATTGGTTACACTCAAGGTTACACAGAAGCACTAGTCTATCTATTCATATGCTTACTTTTTAAGCTGTTATTAAACAATCATTAATCACTGCATCAGAGCAGGTATAATTTAGGTGGTGGATGATTCTCAGCATTGCAGTGTCATTGATATAATGGCTGGGTGTTATGTGTATCAATAGTGCTTCCGTTTTTGACAGTGTCTGCTCACTCTGACCTCTGATGGTTGTAAAAATCATAGTTATGATTGTAAAATTATAAATAATAGCTTATTTGTGCCTCACATTTTGTGCTAAAGGAATGCTAATGTTCACATCCGTTTGTAACACTCACTTGCACAGACACACACACACACACACACACACTATATAGGGGCAATTCAGATAGTGGGAATTTAGAACAGCCAATTTACCTTGAATTCATGTTTTTGGACTGTGGGAGGAAACCCACGCAGACAAGGGGAGAAACATATAGAAACTTCACCCAGATTGGGATTCAAACCTAAATCTTTAGTGCTGAGGTGAAATTTCAACAACTAAACCACTGTGCCATCAGATATATATTTTATAATTTTTGAAGTAAATAAACAATTCTGTTTTTTTATTTGTTTTGGTTTATCCACTTAAAAAACACTATAAGTCATATTTATGCAGAAATATAGAACATCCAAAAGGGTTTAACAATTTTCAAGCAATACTTATATGATATTTATATATAATATCTTGCATCTTACCACTCGTGTTCCAGATGGCATTGGTGTGGTTTTTGTAGCCGTTCTTTATACACTCGTCTATGTAAGCCTTTGGGTCGGCGCCTGACGCTAGAATCTCACGGAGCAGTGCGATGTAAGCGATGGCCAGTCTGAGGGTGTCAATTTTGGACAGGCGCTTTTCGTATGGGAAAGTTGGAACGTGGCAGCGCAGCTCCTCAAATGCCGAGTTGATGCTGAGCATGCGTTTGCGCTCACGGATGTTGGCTGCGTGTCGTTGTACCCGGTACGGGTGGTGGTGCAGCTGGTGCTGATGCTGATGCTGATGCTGATGCTGGAGCGCACTGAAGCTGGATGCAAATCGGCGCGGCCTCGATTTGCGCTTCTCGTGCTCTTCTCGTTGTTCCTCAGCAGCCCCGTTAATCACTTCCTCCGTCTGGGTGTGTGAGCTGAGGTCTGGCAAAGCCAGCTGCGCCTCGGGAAACACTGACTGACTGCCGAAAGAAGACCACGGAGAAAGTTCACCTGTTACCGCCGTGCACTCAAACAGCAGCGAGTCGAGTTGCGTCTGTAACTGAAAGTTGGGATCCATCTGGCCCCAAAAGGCAAAGTCGGTGGTGGTGGCATCTTGGTCAAAATCAAACAGAATGTCCTCCATCGCGACTCTTTCATCCACCTGCTCGTTCTGTCTGCCTGCGGTTACTTTTATAGGCCGGTCTGCACTGATGCTGAAACACTTTACTGTCTGACATCTGATGGAACTGGCCCGAAACTAACGTTAAGCCTATGCCCACTTGTACACTTACACTAAGCCCATCCAGGGGGATTAAATAGCTCAAGGAGTTGCAGGGCGCGCAGCGGGGCGCTTGTGTCCATTCAACAGGTTGAAAAAGACCTCATTAGGACACGCGTCTCCTCCTAATAGCGCTCTCGTTGGCGTTTAAAAAGAAGCGCAGGACGCATTCAAACGAAGCGGCTGATCCTGCAAACACAGACGGGGACAACACGTGCTCAATTATAAACTTCCCTTAAGTCGTTTCCCATACATCACAAAGGATGTGCCAATATTGACCATCAAAGGAAAAGCAGCTTATTTGCTGCGCTCGAGGATTTTTGAGACAAGGCATTCAACCGACATGTCAACCAAGATCAGAATCCTCACATCTACAATGATGGGACATTACAAGGTTTCCTAACCTAATATTTAGTCATAACTTCAATTAGATATCAATTACATATTTAATGGATCCTACATACAACAGGATAACCCGAAATGATCAAATTTAATTTGGAACAAAAACATGGAATTACTCTTAGCTTTAAAATGTAGTCTTATATATTTATTTAATTTTATTATTTAGTTATTTAAAACATATCTATCACAAGTGATAATTTTTATGTATAATACTTTTCTTGTAAGGTTTGCTTTGTTAATTACTGAATAATTAGACAGAAAACCACAAGTTGTTAAACAGAACGGTCACCACTTTCCTTAATGGTCCAAGAATGCTTAAGTCCTAGTTGTATATAGGCTGAAGTAGATAAACCCCTAAATGTGTAATGGTTATCTAACTGAAGTTATGACTAAATAAAAAGTTAATAAACCTTATAAGAATTCTGGTGAACTATTGATCAACTCTCTAATATACTGAATACCTTGGCTTTTAAATATCAAAGCACGAATAACTTAATGACCAGTTATTTTTTTTGCCCTAGTTTACCAGAGAAATCTACATATAAGTGATATTACCTTTAAAAGGACTGATTACTTTGACATTTCACTAGCTAAAAAAATGTACAATGATCGAATTCCTGTAGTTTGGGAACTGTACGCTTCCAACTTTAAGGGGACAATATATTGAAGGCCCTTATCTGTTCCAGAAGACTGTGTAGTGCATAAAGCAAGGTATATAAAGATATGAGTTTTGTGTAAAAGAACTTGACTGACTCTTACAAAACTCTGACTTTAATCCCATTAACACCTTTGGGATGAATTAGAATGAAGATGAATTAGGATGGCTCACACCATAATCAGTGATGTCACAAATGATATTCTGAATGAATGGTCAATGATACAAATAATTATATATATACATGAACACACATACATGCTTATCAGTGGCTAAATATAATTATATACACATATGAATCCCAAACATCATTTGAATCAGTGGATAAATTTAATTTGTACACATTTGAATACCAATATGTTGGGATTTCAGCGTCTTGAAATCCCAATTGACATTAAGCTGCTTTTTTTGAAAACCTTGCTAAGCCTCCAAAAAATTCTGTCTGTAAGACAAATTATGTTTTTGCTTCGTCAACTTTTGTTAGTGTTTATCATGTCCACACAACTACAAATATTTTCATGTGAGAATTTGGTTATAAACACCAGTCCAGTTTCCACAATAAAATGTCTAAACAGGTATGATCATGCTTTTCAAAACAATGTCAACTGCCTGAGTTTGCAAACATTTCTCAGATATGTTTCTAGTTATGTTTTATTTGATTTATAATACTGTTAAGTTTAAACAATACTTTTTCACTGCATAGCAAGAACTATGATGTTAAAACATCTTACTTGAAACTAAAAGGAAAGTTATGTTTTGTTAAGTTAAATGTTTATTAACCAACATAACCACATTTATATTTAACAGTGCTAAAAGATGTGGTATTGTGGTTTAGTAGTTAATGTCTTTGCCTAACAATAAAACAAGATCAAAGGTTCAAACTTAGTTATTTCTACACTTTGTGTGTGTGTGTTATCTCAGAGTGCTCCAGTTTACATTTACATTTAATCATTTAGCAGACGCTTTTATCCAAAGCGACTTACAAATAAAAACATCACAAGTCAGTAGTTATGAAGAAAACCAACTACACTGTATAATTATCAAACCTGATCGTTATGTGATGCTGCCCCCCCCCCCAGTTTCCTTCCACAGACTAAAATCATGCTAGTAGGTGTAAAAATATGCATGAGTGTGATGGATGGACCAATGACTTGTTTAGGGTGCTTCCTGGCCATTTACTCTTTGAGAACTGGTATGGATTACAGCAGCCCATAATCAGAAAATCAGTGCTTAGAAAAAATAATCTCATCTTCTGTTGGAGGGGAGAAAGTTTTGCATCGCTGGGCACACACGCATTCACACTATTAAGGGGTACTCAGTTTACTTTGAATCTGTTTTTGGCTGTGGGCAAAACCAGAAGAAGTAAGCATTAAATTAAATTTTTTAATGAAATCAGTGTGAAATACTGAGTTAATGCACATAAGCATTTGCTAAAAAAGGTAGCACAGTGGGCTGCTGTAGCCTCATTGCAAGAAGTTTTTAGAATTGATTCCCAGGCAGGGCAAACAGGGTCCTTTCTCATTGGAACTTGCATGAGCTATATGGGTTTTCTAAGGGAGAGACAGTTTTTCCCAACAAAAAAATAAAGTATGCAAATCAAGTGAATCAGATATTAATAATCGCCCCTTGATGTTCATAATTAATTAATGCAATTAATGCATTAATAAATTAGCTGTTAATTTAATTGTCCTTAATATCGATCTATCGATCGATCTATTGATCGATAGATTTTAAGGACAATTTAACTAAATCACCAAAAGGGGCTTTTGCTGTAACTTTTTTTTTTTTTTTTTTAAGCTTATATTTTATTCTATTTTTTTTAGCTTATAGGCTTATAGTTCTACTCCATAATAAAGTATTCTCTATTCATGGTACTATTGTTTTGGTGTACTCCTAATTACTGTTCTGTAGCTTGCATTCCACTTAAACATATTAAAACATTTTTTGATATATAATAAATGTTTATATTCCAACACCATTTATTATTATATATAGATATAATATATATAATTTATATATTTATATATAGTTTTCTTCAAATTCAGCCCAACTATATTGTGCCATTGAGTAAATCAGTAAATCATGAGCATTTTGACAATTTCAATCAGTTTTGTTTAGACACTCAGTCAAAGGGCAGTACATAAAAGTGCTTTTTCTGTTTAGAACTGAAGTGGATGGAAATGAGAGGATTGTCAGAACCGTCTGCTCCATACAGAGCTCTGAGTCTGCTGCAGCTGACACCCAGCCTCACTACAGTGATGCACACACTTGTGTGCACATGCACACACACATTAAAAGCTACATTAACTGGCGGTGTACACTTTTTAAAACAAATTGTTTTGAGTATAAATACTAGTGTGTTCATAATAATTTCGCACAAAGGCGATGACCATTACTCGCCAGTGATTTGCTGATCTGCAGATTTGTTTAAGATTCCTGCAGAATTCAACATTTATATCCACTATATGGACATGAGTATTTAGACACCTACATAAAATGTTAAGTCCCCCCCCCCACACACACACAGTCTAAAGCCACGAATTCTTTCTACAAAAAAAGCGTGTCTAAATGTCTTCATACAGAAGAGCATTTGTAAAGTTAGACACTGATGTTGAGATAAGAGGGGCTGACTTGCTATTTCTGTACTAGTTCATCACAAAGGTTTTTTATTCACATCAAATTCACCAAACCATACTGTTATAGACCTTTCTTTATGCACAGCCATGCTAAAATATAATATATCACAATGGTGAAAGTGTACAATTGTCCAAGATGCATGGATTTTATACACCTGAATTCAGTTAAATAAAAGTAATTATGCTTATTATAATCACATTTTTGCATTTTAAATAATTTTTGTTTTAAAATACTATTAAAACCCTCTTCAATAAGACCATAATAACTAAATAAAAATAATATTTAAAAATGACTGCAAGAACATCAGCCAAAGGTTGACATTTCTATAGCCATGTTTACTCTTGAAAGCAATAATAAAGATGTTTAATGCAAATGGAGATGTTAAAAACCTGTCTGACAGAAAATTTATGGCTACATTGATCCCACACACTGTAAAGAGGATATTTCGAGTAGCCAAAAGAATCTCCAAGGATCATAGCTAGGGAGCTGCAAACAATAATTAGGTTTTGGGATCAGGGCTTTTCCATAACTACAATCAGATGACACAACCAGTATTTGTTAGAGAGGATTTTCAGAAATCTGACAAACAGAGATTAACAAACTCAAGGGGCTAGTGTGCCAGACATTACTAAAACTTTGCAATGAGAATCAAAATAGAGCTTGTTGGCCAAAAACTAGTGGGATGGTCTTAATAAACAGTGTACCCGTTGTTTTAAATGACTCAGTTGCACAAACGCTCAGTATTTTCTGTCAAAACCAACGTCAAGGAAACAGCATCAGGACCTCCATCAGTCACTGTGTTCATTGTGTGCTAAAGTTTTCTAACCATCATTGTGGTTTTTCTATTTTCATCAGATTGCATAATATTTAATAAGTATTTTACTAGTACTATAGTACTATAAGTGTGTGCTATACACTAAACATTGCTGTAAGTGCTTAACTCGGTTCCTGTGTTTCTACTTCATGATAAAACCTGTGGCTATTTGTGGGTCAGTTGTTGGAGTAGATACTGTGATTACCCTGTAGCTAGAAAAGCTACTGAATGTCTCACATTTAAAAATAGCCTTGTATACACTGTATAGACAACATTATTAGGGCTAAACTATACATTACAACTACAAATGCTTTTCCAAAATTCCCTTTTCAAGCTGCCCCAACCTTTGCTGCTTTGATTGCATGGTTTTCATTTATTTGGAAAGGCTTTCTTCAAGATTTTAGAGCATTTATATGAGAATTTGATCTCCCATACTTCCAAAAGATTATTTCTGTGATGATTTGATGATTTATATCATTTTATAGCTCTTTAATGGGTTTGATGTCAGGAATTTATGCACAGTCAATCTAGAACAGAAAAGAGCATTAAATAAGTTTTTCCCCAACAAAATTGGAAATGACATGGCTGTGTTCTTAATTATATACATCTGTGGCAGTGTCATATAAGGACGAAGTGCTAAAAATTTTCTTTGCAAAAAAGAAGCCAACCGTTATGGATGTCTTAACATATTTAAGAATGCATTTGGTAAAGCGTTCAGGGTTTTTTTTTGTCCTCCACCTCTTCCGCTTAATCCTATACTAGGGTCTAGGCCCCGGGGGTGGGGAAGGCATTTTAGACACTGGCAGATGCTGGCACACAGGACAGGGTGCCAATCCATGGGTGGGCACACTCACTCCCTCAGACACGCACACTATATGTATTGAGGCAATTTAGAGCAGACAATTTACCTTAAATCCATGTTTTTGGACTGTCGGAGAAAACCAGAAAACTCCTAGAAAACCCACACAGACATGGGGAGAACTCCACTCATATAAGGATTTGAAACTGGATCCTGAGTACAGAGAGGGGGACATGCTAAATAAAACATAACATATTTAAATTATGCAGCAGAATTAAATTTATCTATATTGTCCTTTTATATTTAATTATTAGAAATAAAAAATGAGTATAAACCATAAACACATTATCCATCTTTATCAGTATCCAAATAGTTTACTATACAGTTTCATTGGTAAGAATTTGTTCTGTTCTGTGAGGTCAAAGACAGACTGAGCAAATGACTCCGCTCAGCAGGTTCAGCTGTTGTGTTTAGCAAATGGGCTTCTGCAAAATATATTAAAGTAGCTTATATTATTCAAAATGTCATGATAAAGTGGCCTGTTGATTATTAATTTCTGTACAGTTATTCGTTTAGATATCAGGAAACCAGCACTGATTTTAAGAATAAAAAAAGGAGCTATGGGAGCCAGATGACTGGAGTGTGCGCGCCCTCATCAAGCATGTGAGGCGTGCCAGGCAAGCAAAGTCCTGAAGCCATCACATCTGTAGCTAATTAGTTTTGTTCATTTTCCAACTCAACTTTAGAATCATACTTAAGATAACAGGATATATAAATGGATTCCAGATTAAAGAGACATTAGCCTTAGTTAGCCTACACCTGTTCCATGTGATTCCAAGACACTTGTATTCTCTGTATTGTTCTTATTAATTTCCGATGGTATTAGGCTTGACATTATATCATTGAGCCTAGAATAAAAAATATACAACTGAGTGTGCTGATATGTCTTAATCAAAATGGGCATTTAAAGCACTCGGTGGGACTAAACTATTAACCAGCAATGTACAGGTCAGGTGGAAGTTATAGAAATATTTAAATCACACTGTCTGGCATCAACAGTCATGGCACTGTCAGAGTCACTGTGATCACAATGTTCTCTATTTTGACAGTTGATGTGTGCAAAGTTGCCACAATATTAGCTGATTAATTAATTAGTGACAGAATTTGAAACTTAGTGGGTAGTGCAATCATTTTATAGTAAGCAGGCTGAGTTCACTCATTGCCCTCTAGTTTAAATGTCTGTGCACGCACACTGCTTGGATTTATGACCTGTCCTGGATTGTTTCCCAAATATTTTTGCCTGATCAAATGTACGTTTTATTCCAGCAATCCTAACAACCTTTATTTCAATTGGTACTTTTAAAAATGGATCTCCAGGTGTCCTAATAAATTGCTCAATGAGCGAACGTACTGAGTCCAATTTTTTTTGTGTGCCCCAACATTTATGTTAAAACCAAAGCTGATCTTATAATCACAAATAATAGGAGCTGCTTATAATTCATCAGATATTCACTGTAATTCTAGTCTTACTTTGGTAGATCTATGATGTAATATTGCAACAGTAGTGATTGTCTGTTAGTTTTCTTGGCATTAGAATGACCTTTCTTGATTACTAATTGAAGTATCATAATTTTAACCTTCTCTACTTTAGTCTTTTCTGACAAGGCCTGGAAAAGCTGCAACACTAGCCTTCAAGTTGTTGAAATGAGTATGACAATTACTTTTAAAGGTGCACAGATGTGACCAGCTGTTAAGAGCTTTTTACTAAGACAATGAATTTATGTAAAGATGATTGCATGATCAAAAGTAAAACTGTTTCAGATAAAAAAATGATAGTCAAGTTGATCAGCTTTATAGTGGTTGTATCTGATGTGGTGACAGAGTGCAGAAGGAACAGCAATATCATTTATGGCCATCCACACCAGCACACAGTGGTAGGACGGTGTCTCCTGTGGGAGGAAAGCTGTGACATTCTCAACCACTTAGTCGTTCTCTCGTTAAAACCAGGGGACACTAACCTCTCATTTTTTGGCCTTTCCTTTCACACACTCTGCCTGGAAAAGACATCATGTACATAAAATCCCCTTGCACAAACAGTCCACCCGCGGCTGGGCAGGGACACCACAAGAGACAGTGAGAATTGAGCCACAGTCTTCAGATCTGACATGCATTCTGATGAGCAAGTCTATGCTTCCTTTTGTCTGTCTCTTACTCGCTTTCACTGGGAAAAGCTAAGAAGGGGTGTTAATTGTTCCACCAGATCTTAAATGCATGTGACAGAGCTGCTGAATGGCCTCATGGTTCAGGGGGTCAGAGCTCTCGGCTCCTGAGGATGTGCAAAGCAAAAGCATTGTGGTAGAACCTGAGAAGTTTCACCCTAAGTTGCAGAAGGTGAAGAGATACTCCATAGGGATGAACCTGTCGACAAGCCATATGTGAATGATTATAGCTCTTTTCTCTTCACGCTGAATGAGATAAAGGCCAATAGGCTTTATCTCTAATGCACAGGTGCAGCTGGACTATATGGAGAAAAATGACCTGTTTTTTGGGGTCACTCAGTAAACAACATGATGCAGCAAGAATGAGTATCTGTGGTTTTGTTGTTATTCAGAAGCTTAGTCTGTGCTTTCTCAACTTTTGCTAAAAGAAAAGAAAAATTAATTATCCTGCATTATTTTTTATTTATGACAAAAGTGCAGTGGTGTAAATAGAATTGCATTCAAAGGATTGTGTTGGAACGCAGACGATATTGGGTATTTGCACATTTTAACAATTGCATTTAAAAATGACTATCTATTTACAGCAACATACAACATGAAGAGGCAGGATTAAGTTTCAAATCCTCATACTATACCAAATAAACAAAATGTCTTTCTTTTTATACTAGTCCATAGGTTTTTTTAAACACTTAACATTAATTATTCATCCAATCATTTTATAATTATTGGAGCACTGTGCTGGGGCTGAGCCCAAAAAAAGAAAAACATACACCATGTGACCAGTCCATCGCAGGTCAGACACACAAACATATTCACACCAATAGGCAACGCAGTATATATAATTCACCTACTAGTATAATCTTCAAAATAACTTAATATCAACTTACAATAAAGTAAAATAATGTGATAGGTTTTAGAAATGCAATTAATAAAATACATGTAGATATTGTATTTAATGTAATTTGGGTAAAAGTGTCTGATAAATGGCAAAATGTAAATGTATTAAGCAACTAGGTTTTTTTTATACTAATCTGTTCAGGTGCTACTCACTATTGCAACTGCAAGGTCGTTGCTTAAGATTTGGCAGTCAAGCTCTACACAATGTAAGTTTAACTTAAGTTTTGGAGGATGAAGAGCTGTGTTTTACTTATGTTGTTCAGTGTAAAAGTACATTCATTCATTCATTCATTTTCTCCCGCTTTATCCTCTATTAGGGTCGCGGTGGGGTTCCCCATGCCCATCCAGGGGAGAACGTCTCGGGCGCTGGGCAGATACACCCAGGACAGGGCGCCAATCCATCGCTGGGCACACACTCACACACTCAAACACACTCTATATGGGGCAATTTGGAGAACTCAATTGACTTGATCCATGTTTTTGGACTGTGGGAGGAAACCGGAGAACCCGGAGGAAACCCACGCGGACACGGGGAGAACATGGAAACTCCACCCAGATGGGGATTCGAACCGGGAATCCCTAGCGCTGAGAGGCGAACGTGCTAACCACTAAGCCACCGTGCCGCATTGTAAAAGTACAATGTGCAATTAAAATACAAGCATTCTATTTTATTCTGAGTCCAGCCATTTAGATAGGATGTATGTAGTGGCTGACACTGAAAACATTTTTGGAGAATCCCCATATAGGTAACTTTTATTACCATGAAGACATGAAAAAATGGATCGGGTACATCTGTAGTCATGGGATAAATCTTTACTTCACTTATGTAAGAATTAAAATCACTCCAAAGCTTTAAACACCAACCAAGCTGCAGCATTCAACATCACAGAACAGAACTCATTGCCATTATTCCATGTGAAATAACATTAACATTACATGGTGGAACACTTTTTGCAGGTGGTACACCTTGTTATCGAGGTTATTGGTTTAGTTCCTGGGTTAATGGCTGGGATGCTTGCAGTGTATAGTTTGTATCCCCTCCTCATGTCTGTATGCGCTGTTGCAGTTTGTAAGTCATCTTCTACCTTCATCAGTGGTCAATGAATGTGGCATACCAGATGTGGGAGGATGGACATATTTAATTGGTGGACTATTTTCATACAGCACAGAGGTGTTAAAAACTTCAGAAGCACGGCTGTATCTGATCCAGTCGAACCCACACAACATAAACACAACACCACCACTGCTGTATCATTCAATAATTGATGGCAGAATAAAATGGACCAACAGACTACGTAGAAAAACAAAAGGCCCTCAGTCTGCAATTGCGCAGTAGCATCTAAATAATAAGTGTAATAAAATGAGTGTAGAAATGTGAAGGTGTTTCTTAATGATAGGAGGGTATACTTTTAACTGATACATTTATGAAAGCATATTTTTGCAATCCAGCGAATACTATATCAAATTAATTGCAAACAAATTTATTGATTATTACTTTTTCAAACTTGTGATTGACATGATGTGATAAAGTAAAAACACCTAATATTGGTTAAAAAAAACACACTTTCATTGTGTATCAGTAATTGCTCACTATTGCTCAGTGTTGTTACTCATTGATGACTCATTGAACAGGAAAAGCATGGCTTTTGGTATTGCAGATCTGACGAAAATAATTATAATGCAGTCTTTATATTGTCCATTCATATAAAGGACAGTATGACTAGGATTTTAAACAATTTATCATTTAAACACAAGCATAGTGACAAAATGAGAGCATGTGCCTCAGATATGTTTTTATAGATTTTTGCCACTCCGGGGTGAGTGATCGCATGTGAGTCATTCCATATAATAGCTACTACACTACGTCAGGATTTCACTGAAGCTGTTACACCCACAATAAAAGTACAAAAAAGATCTGGCAATTATCCTTCATCTTTGTCAGGTGTGATTTCCAATATCTGGCAGTTATGCAGTCTGGCTCATCAACAGTCACTCAGCAGCCTGGAATAAGAGTGGATGAGCAGTTCCGCAAATACGCAAAAAAATAAAGAACCAGACCTCCAAAACATGCTGCTTCTGCCCATTTCCTTTTGACTGTGCTCTAAATTCAACTTTAGTGAGATTAGTTCCTGACTGAGATTTTATTTGATCATGAAAAAGTTATTTGAGGATAAAAGCAAAAATAGAACACTGACGATTTCCTCAATCCATGTTTATAGTGTTTCATCCTCCGTATAAAACTGAAAACAAACTGTGTTATAGATTCAAAGCTTTTATTGTCATGTGCACATATAGAAACATGTTTCCCTGTGCAATGAAATTCTTACTTTGCCGTCCACCCTGGGTGAGTAAGAAAAAGTTAGTATAGTAATAATAATGAAAATATAAATAAATTATAGGTATTTGCCTGTAGTGTAATTCAGTCAAGAATAAACCTAGGGTTTTTTTTTTTTTTTTTTTTTTTTTTTTTTTTTTTAACTATTATACAAAATATTTTCAGTTAACTTTCTACATGCATTATCCATATTGTCAGTTCTCCTTGTACTACAGATATGCACTTTGTAGTTTAACAATTATAGACTATAGTCTATCTGCATACTTAGTTAGTTCCCTTTCCTTTGTTTTTAATTAACCAGGACCACCAGAAAGTAAGCATTATTTTGTTGCCGAGTAAATTGTAGTACTGCAGTGACATTGGCATATTGGTGTGTTTCGATTACATGAGTAATCGTTCTGCCGTAAGCCGTTCTGCTGTAGTTTTATATACTATATATATATATATATATATATATATATATATATATATATATATATAAATAAATTTGGGCAAACATACCACCCATACATATACATTTGATTTGAAACTAGTGCGACTTTTGAAGCATTTTAATATGCTGCATTAATTCAATTCAACCTCTGAAAAAAAGCCACACTGCATTTTTGTAACCCAAAGCACACATCTGAAACCAATTGAAAGGCCTGCATGGTTTCCGTGAAAAGGACAATTTGGTGGTGGTGGGGGGTGCCATGGTTAAGGGGTACCTTCCCTAGAGAGCCCACCTCTGGAGTGTGCCAGTCTGTTTTCCTCTCCATGCCCAAGATACAAGCAGGCATTTGCATGTAAGGAACAGATGCATCGAAGCACAAAAAGAAAACATCAATAAAGGCTCTGTGCCAGAGTGAGCAATTTATTCAACTGCCTGCCTGACGAAGGTCTTTCCTATATGCCGTTAAATTATAGCAACACTAACAGAGCACAGATTACGTAGCATCAAAGCGTTATACCCATCAGACAATATTCCTACCCCCTTTCAACTCAAAGCATAGATCGGAATTTAAATGTTAGTCTTAAATGTTATCACGGTTGGGGCCGGTAATTAAGTGGTAAATAAGAACCAAGTGGGGGCTGTACAGAAGCCATGTGAACGTAACTGCTAATTGCAAAAACCCTTGAGGCTTGGCGAAAGGTCACAAGTCCTTGCGGTATCACTTTAATTTCCCATGAAGACACACAGAGAGGAAAAGGCATATTTTAAGCATTACAAAGAAAACAGTTTTGGCAAGTCAAGATACTGTACAGTACAGAATGCATACACACAATCTTGCTGGCCACTTTATTAGGTTCACCAACTTGTTTCTACTCTTTTTTCCATTAATTCAGCCCCACTTAAAACCTAAATCTACTAATTTGTAGTTGTATAGTTACAGAATTAACACCCATCTGTTTCTTTACATACTTTGTTAGTCTTATTTACTTTGTTCACTATCGACCAATCTTCAGAAAACCACCACAGATCAGGTATGGTTTGGGTGGCAGATGATTCTTAGCACTGCAGTGACACTGATGTGCTGGTGCTGTGTTAGTGTGTGTTGTACTGGTAGGAGTGAATCAGCAGCAGTACAGAGTTTTTTTAAATATCATGGTGCTTACACATTGCTTGATCAAACCAAAATGTTAGAGAAACAGATTACAGTCTGTAATTATAGAAATTTAACATGTTTATCTCTTCCTTTCAATTTTGCCTAAACTGGAGTTACTTCACAATAGAGGATGGTCACAAGTTTGATTCTGATAATGACAGTGGTGTGAAAGCACCCACCTCGGCTGCCTTAATGTGCCATTGTTTAAGTTTGTATAAAAAGAAGGCGGTAGCATGGAAAGAGGTCTTCTGTCTTTTTGATGTTTTACTATTTTAAGTATACTGCATCAAACTATATTTGTTATAGTTTTATAAGCTCGATTTTGTACAATCAGTATACAGTTATAATAGGGTATACTAATAGCGTATCAAAGGGTAGCTGTCAATTGTGAGACAACTATCTCAATATGGGGTTAGCATATTTTGAAATATATATGTTTATTAATGTTTATTAACTATTGATCTTATATGAAGCATAAACACTGGTTATATTTATAATATGCTAACTTGAGAAAAATGAATTTAAATTAAGGTATATTATGTATCACAGAATATTGATTTTATTTATTGTTTGGGTATAAATGAAAGTTTTTATTGTAGTACAGTAGTATGTAATTAGTTCCCAGCCCAAATTATGGCTTGTATGTTGAAATATTTTTAGTAGCACACTGATGGTTAGCACTAAAGGTCCTTATTTTATAACATGTCCTTATTTTTTTGTAGTTTGCATGTTCTCTTTGCCTCTGTATAAATTTTCTTAAGCAGTTCTGATTTCCTTTTATAGTTCCAAAACATTTATCATGTTAATTGCTTGGACAAAATGCTTAGCAATGGAGGAAAACATTGTAATGCGTGTGTGAATGTTTGCAAGTCTGTTATACTATGTGCTGCAGATGCTGAGATAGGCTTTAACACCCTAAGAACATTAGACCAAGGTAAATAGAGTTAAAATTAGTGAATGACCGTGTGATTTTATTATTCATTCATTATCATCCACTTAATCCTCAACAAGGGTTTTGGGGGTTCCATGCCCATCCATGGGAGAATCTTTCAGGCGCTGGGCAGACACACCCAGGACAAGGCACCAATCTATCACTGTGCACACTCACTCGCACAGAATCTCACATATGCACACACTATATAGGGTAATTTAGAGTATTCAATTTACCTTGTATTCATATTTTTGGATTGTGGGATGAAACCGGAGGACCCAGAGGAAACCCACGTGGACACAGGGACACGTGGAAACTCCTCCCAGATTAGAATTCGAAACTGGAATCCTCAGCACTGAGAGGCAAACATGCTAATCACTAAGCCACTGTGCTGACTGATTTTTATATATATATATATATATATATATATATATATATATATATATATATATATATATATATATATATATATTGATTTTATATTTTATGTTGATTGATTTATTCATTCATTCATTATCTTCCGCTTTATCCTATATATTAGGGTCACGGGGGGGGTTCCCCATGCCCATCCAGGGGAGAACATTTCGGGCGATTGGCAGATACACACAGGACAGGGCGCCAATCTATCGCTGGGCACACATTCACACAGACACGCACACATACACACACTATATGGGGCAATTTGGAGAACTCAATTGACTTCATCCATGTTTTTGGACTGTGGGAGGAAACCGGAGAACCCAGAGGAAACCCACGCGGACACGGGGAGAACATGAACTCCACCCAGATTGGGATTCGAACCGGGAATCCCTAGCGCTGAGAGGCGAACGTGCTAACTACTAAGCCACCGTGCCGCCGTTGATTGATTTATATATTATATATTTTTATATTAATTTAAAATATAAAAAATGAAAGATATATATGTAGTGCATGTTAAGAATTACCTTTTTAATTTTAATTAAGTTAAAATTTGAAAAGAATTAATGGTGACAGTACCTTCCTTTCTTTGGTTTCAAGTGACATGAATCTATACATTGCCAGAGAATTTTGTGTTAAGTTTCACAGTCAGTGCCAAAGGTGTTGCACTTTCTACTGTGTTTCAACTTCTGCCAAGCAATTGAGACCATAATCCTCTATGATTTCCTAAATAAAATTCCCTTATTTAAAAAGAAAAGGGAAAAAAGAGTTGAAACAAGTCGATTATGAGAAACAGATTGCTAAACATAAACACCAATCAGAGAAACATGGCAACAGGAAACAGGATGAAAGTACTTTCACAGAGAAAAACATAGGATCAATAGCTCATCATATTTCATCATGCACCGGGTGTGAGCGAGAAAGACCAGCCAGACAAATACCAGACACTTCAAGGCCTCTTCCCTGGCCTGCTGCACGCCTATGGAAATCATTTTGGCAGGAGTTTATACCCTGGGTCAGGTTCTAAATTATAAAAGAGGGAGTCACCCTGTGTGCATTGATTTGAAAGAGGTCAGATCTTAATTGTTAGGTCATTAGCCCTCCTGAGACCTTCAGTGCATCATTCTGGCTGATTTGTTAGGTTAAATATTTGTAGGAAAAAGGCCTTTTTTTATAGTGAAGCAACATATTTTTTGGAAGTGCTGTTGATAATTTAATAGTGGTTAACAAAATCCTCAAGGCTTTATATTTTAGCTTCTCTTTAAAACATTTCATAAATGAATACTCTTGTACTTTTGCTCATGTCATTATTTTGTATGAATTTGAACAGCTTACATTTACGTTTAAATGTGGTCATTAAGCAAATACTTAAACAACACACAAGTCATAGTTAATGACAAACCAGTACTCTGTAGTAGTGTCAAACCTAATCTTTGTTATTTTAATATATTTTTTAGTATATTTTATGTATCTTATATACAAAAATGTATTTTTTTGAATGTTAACAGATTTTTAATTGCGTTTTTCTTTTACCTCAAACATAGAGCTTTCTTTTGATTTGTCTAGACTCAATTTAATATAGTTTTTACACATATACACTCAACTCCTATACTAAATTAAGAAAAAGTTGCTTGGCAGAAAAAGTAGTAGCATATTTTTAAAAAATTCAAAAGGCGCATGGCATCTAGCCTGAGGGTTTTCCCTGCATGAGAGTTTCTGGCATGAGGGACTGGCCATAGGGGAATGTATGTGGGTAACCTAACATTGAATTTAATGGTGACATTTATATGAAGTCCATAATAATTCAACTACATGAAAGTGGAAAAAAAAAAAAAACTCTTCAAAAGAGACCACAAATACAAAGAATGTGGTGAGAGTGGTTTTTTGTAATAATTTGGACTCACATTACATAAAACATGACAGCTTACATGTATGCAAAAAAGAACAAAGTATTAAATTAAATAAAAATTGTATTCCCTTATTTTTGCCAGCAGTGTGGTTAAATTCTACATTGGTAATGAGAACTAAACTCTTATAATCATTACTTTTTTTTCCTGTACAGAACAAAATTAATTTTTGATATATAATCTTACTACAGTCAGAAGAAAGGTAGGAACATTTTCATTTTCTCTTTTTTATTATTATTTTTTTTTAATGTACTGACACTGACATAAGTATTCTTTTTATTACTTTGTTGAACCACAGAACAGCTAGAATGTTTTTTGTGGGCTTTGTAAGATCTGGCAACCAAAAAGTAAATGCAGGTCAGCAGTGTTTGGCAATGGTTTACTCTTTCGGGTGCAATGAAAAATAATTTCCTCCTAAAAGAAAATGCATGAGGGAGCCGATTTGGAATGGCTGTCAGTAATATGAAGAATGCATGAGGAATGCATGCATGATTGTGAAAGTAGGACTGACAAATGTCAAAGACAGACCATTTTTCTTGTATCTGCATGCCAAAGCAATATTTACCCATAATTTCAAAGCTTGATTGGTAATGAAGGTTGTCCTTTATGCTGTCTTGAGAATGTTAGTGTTGTTAAAGCATTTAAATATTGATGCCATATGATTTATGATTATGTTCACTTAATAGTCTTAAAAAACAAAACTGGTTGATCAAACAGGTTAACCACACTGACCATTTTAAATACAGTATTTATTCCTGGGAATGAGCATGAATGCTGAACCAATCTCATAAACCCAATCAAACCACACACTATAGTCATGTTTTGCTATTGCATAGGTATGTTGCTCTCTACCTTTGAGTGACAAGAATAAGCTTTTAAATACAAATGAGATAAATATAACTTTCAAATGAGCACCACCACATGACAAACTACATTGTCTTATATTAAAAAAAAATAGGTACTTAAAATAGTAAAAATAGTAATATATTTAAGAAAGTGTATATATATATATATATATCGAGAGCACAATAAGGTACTACTAATCACATGCCATTGATTACCTAATCATAAACAAATGTGACCACTTCTATTAGAGCTACAGTTTGGCATTCTGGTCTTAAGCATTCAGTTGTGTATTAAAACAATGGCAATAAGACATTAGCAGTAATCTTAGAGAAGCAATTGTTGCTGCTCATCAATCTGGGAAGTGTTCAATGCCAGTACTTTAAAATCCATCAATTCACAGTGAAAGATTTTTTTTTTCACAAGTGGAAAACATAAAGAACAGCGGACAGTCTTCCCACAGTTTTTTTTTTTTTTTTTTTAGCAAATTCACCCCAGGTTAGAAATGTGCAATGCTCTGTAAAAGTGCAAAATACAATCTAAGATCTACATTTCAGATTCTACAAGCTTTAGTTAACATTTTAAATATTTTTGTACATGATGGGACTAAAGAGGAAACATTTTGATGTACATTTTAAAAATTTGTGATGAGACTGTTTCTTTAAAAAAAGAGAACATGGTAGTGTGGCTTAATTTTGCAAAACAAATCTGAGTAAATCAGAAGACTTCTGAAACAATGTCTATTAGAAGGAGAAGACAAGATTTTTAGCTCAGATGCCCTGCAGCACACTTGGCGAAGACCAAACACAGCATGTCAGGATAGCATACTACACCTATTTAGATGTTATGCACCTTTAAGTCACTTAGTTGTCCATGGCCTTCTTCATACAGAAAATTAAATGGAAACTTAATATTAGATGTGGTTATTTATTTAGAAATATAATCCAATAGTACATTCTTGTAAGTAACAAAGATTAAATTAAGTTATCATTGCTATTGGAAACCAGGGTTATTATATTGGCTTTAAGGTGGCACAATATTTAACAAGGAATATGTTATTAAATCAGTTTGTTTAGTGTGTTGGCATCTGCTTAAGTTAAGGAATATAATTTACCTCTGCAAAGTGGTCCTCTTAAGTTCTCTTTGCCTGGAGTAATCATTTGTACAAACTTTCCTTCTTTACACACACACACACACACACACACACACACACACACACACACACACACACACACACACACACACACACACACACACACAAACACTGCTAAATGCATATATCCCTGCTTGTCTTAAGCATATTTAGACCCTTTCCACACTTACATTTTACATATCTCAATTTTTGATTGGGGTGTATTTCTATGCAAAGTGACCCTTTATGGATTTTTTTTTTTGCCCACACTAATAAATTCATCTGTGATGCTAATTGATTAGGATGGGTCTAAGCCGAACTCTGGTTTTGGAAGCCTCTATTTAAATTAGCTGGATCGTTTTATATTGGAAAACATCACACTGGAATGTTCTCTTCTAAACACAAATGTTAAAGTCTACTTTCAGCTAGGTAGTTCATTGTTTTTTAGACAGTGGAACTTTCTTTGTTTTATTAACAGAGGAAGACAGAGAAGACCATAAAAGACCATAAAATTCTATGCCATACTGCTTGAAGATTGTTTCTGTGAAAAACATCGGCTGACGGGCAGTTCTGTGGCCTATGGATCATGAAATCGTAGACTAAATCAGTAAGTACTAGATGTGATTGGAAAAACAAGAAGTCAGTTTATGTCCTGAACTTTGAGCACTCCATGATCCTGTGAAGCTGAATACCCATGTCACATTCCCAAATCCACAAAGCCCAGAAAAGTTAACAGACATCAAAGGGAACCTCAAGGTAAAGATATCGCGTCAGCAGGTCCCAGCCAGGCTGGCAAGGAAATGGGTCAATGTGGTTCTTATTATTTGATAAGCATCCCATATTTTTGGAGGTATTTTAATAGCTAGGATTGATTCCTTTTCAAGGTTGGGAGGCTGTAGAGGGAGTCCCTGCACGGCAGGTTCTCCAGGGGTCGACAGATTATTATTACGCTATGCCACCACTCCACAGGAGACCTGATTCACACTTCATTCTGCCATGACAACTGACCAGATCAGGTTTTCACATTACTCACCCTGCTGGAATTAATTACACATCCTCTCAGGAAAGCACAATGCAAATACTAAAGTTTAGACACTCATACAATCATGAGCAGCAGACTATCATTCCTGCTCTTAAGCTTTTTTTGTAATTAAGTGTGAAACAATAACACTAAATACTTTCAATTAAAATATTGCAGACAATGCGTTTTTTGTTCAGAGACACCTGTATCATGAGATGTAAGAATCATTAGTTAATCCTTTGATTGGATAGATATAGAGGTCAGAAGTCCAGCATCATAGTAGAATCATAGTTCATGTCAGCTTTTTGACAGACCACAAGCCCAAGGCGTAAAAAAATACTGCTTGGATCATTTACTGACATGAGAGTTTGTTTGTTGGATGACATTGTCTTACCCCATTGGTATGTCCTTTGTGGTGATTACAAAGGATTTTTCTGCCTTTCTAAACTACCCAGAAACTCTGTTCATACAGTGTCTCTTTTGTTTTCTTGGAAAGGGTAAAGGTTTAATTTAGCCTTCAATCTGCATTGTGTATTTCTCGCCAATCCGAATGTGTTTCTGTTGTACAAAGGATTCGAAAATTACTCATAATGTGGCCGGTATGAAAAAGGAAATTCTTTAATCCTTTGCAAAATAAATCCAATAATTAATACAGCTTAGAAACACCCACTCACTTTGTTTGATTTTTCAAGATGGCTTTCAGAATCTCCTTTTTTCTTCTATGAAGAAAATGTGTTGTGAAAGGCTGAATGTTACATATTGCAAATGGACTGTAAAATGAGAGCAGTTGCAAATTAAGTGCAAGATGTAGGAATCATGCTGGAAGTATGCACTGTGTGCGAAGACTCACTATGATCTGGATTTACCCAGAATCCCAACTGGGGTACCTAAGAAATGACCTGTACTATGAGATTACAAAAAAATTCTTAGATAAAAGACAAAATGAAGCAGGTTTAACTACACTCAATACATCCATGTACAATGTATAAACAGCTGTGATGTTGGACATTCTCACATTTTCAACTTTGCAGGCAAAATGTAGTTGTTTTTTTTTTGCCCAGACAACTGGGAACTAGAAACATTACAGTTTCCCTGTGAGTCAATGCTTTACATTTGTCTTGTGTTTTATGCCAACATCATTGAAGTTACACCAAAATAACATCAAATGTGTTACGATCAGGATGAATATTATGTGACAAATGCTTTCTTGCAGACTCTTGATGGGAGGAGGAAAGGTATGAAAGAGTTGCTGAAAGACAATCCACTCCATCAAGTCAACATAAGCATGATGGTATATTGACCTGTCCTATGAGATGCGTAGTCGGGATGTGGGATTTCTTTTTTTTTCCACAGTTTTTTTTTCTTTTATTTGAAAGTCTCTGTGCCCAGACGGAATGGATTTGCAGGCTTGCTTTGATCCCCTTTTTATGATTCTTTTATTTGTTTTAGCCACATCCTTTTCAGAGCAGCGCTCGATGAAAGATGCTTTGAATTAGGGGCTGGGGAAATAGCGCATACGGCATTTTCTCTGCTTCTCAGGAGGTGACATGGTGGGCTGCAGTGCAACCAATAACTGCCTAACACTGACATACTGCTTAAAAGTGGCACACTTTGATTTCCCTCTTTGGTACAAATAAAAACCTTTCAGATGTCAGCATTTATTAGGAAATCAGGTTTATGTGCACTAAAATTTGTTCTGGAAGGATGGGTTCTGAACAAAATGGGTTTTGGTGAGATTGGTAAATGGACTTGTGGTAACTGTTGATCACTTGCTTAATGTTGCACATCAGCTTGCAACTCATTGCTCATTACAAAACAACCTAAATTCTGGGATGATGGCAGGTGTCACCAAATAAACTGCTCTTTTAACTTTCAAAATTAGTATAATATTGCAATATTACTTTTTATTTATCTCATAACAACTAGTAATAGAATGATCTTAAAATATATTGTAGGGAAATTATTTGAGTGCTACTTGGAATGTCTCTCTTTTTTTTTTTTTTTAAGAGTTTTAGTTTTAATATATTTGCTGTTGGCGGCACGGTGGCTTAGTGGTTAGCACGTTCGCCTCTCAGCACTAGGGATTCCCAGTTCGAATCCCCATCTGGGTGGAGTTTCCATGTTCTCCCCGTGTCTGCGTGGGTTTCCTCCGGGTTCTCCGGTTTCCTCCCACAGTCCAAAAACATGGATCAAGTCAATTGAGTTCTCCAAATTGCCCCATATAGAGTGTGTATGCGTGCGTGTCTGTGTGAATGAGTGTGTGCCCAGTGATAGGTTGGCGCCCTGTCCTGGGTGCCCAGCGCCCGAAATGTTCTCCCCTGGATGGGCATGGGGAACCCCACCGCGACCCTAATAGAGGATAAAGCTGAAGATGATGAATGAATGAATATTTACTGTTTAATCAATTTGCAAAATGGTCTAAAACACTTTTCATTTAAACATTTAATGATTAATAAATTAGGGCTCACTCATCTACTTAACATTTTCCTAAATAGTCTACATGCCAATTCCTGTGATTCTTGTTATTTGAGGGGAGGCAAAACATGGTAGAAGCCATATATGAACATTAGTAAGTTTGGATAGGATATTTTTGTTACTTTTTTTATTGCTTTTATTTTTTATTTCTTTTATAGTAATAAATAATTAAAATGCATAGGTTCAATGTATGTGTTGCAATCAGTATTATATTATAGTCATGGATAAGGGTCATTGTGTTCATTACTTGGGTGAAATGAAATTAATATCAATTTGATATACATAATTTAGCTTGTGGGTGAAGCGGTGGCTTCGTGGTTCACCTCTCAGCGCTAAGGATTCCCGGTTCGAATCCCAATCTGGGTGGAGTTTCCATGTTCTCCCCGTGTCCCCTTAGGTTTCCTCTGGGTTCTTCTTCCTTTCACAGTCCAAAAACGTGGATCAAGGTCAATTGAATTCTCTAAATTACCTCATATAGAGTGTGTCTGTGTGAGTAAGTGTGTGCCCAGCGATAGATTGGCACCCTATGTGTATCTGCCCAGTGCCCGAAATGTTCTCCCCTGGATGGGCATGGGAACCCCCCCATGACCCTAGTAGAGGATAAAGCGGAAGGTAATGGATGGATGGATAAGTTAGCTTGTTATCAGTACTAACAACTGTGGCAAAAAGAATTAAAACAATTTTTTTTTTTGAATGATGGATAGTTGTTTTATTTAAAAAAAAAAATCTATGTATTTTAACATAAAATAATAAATATTCATTTAATTTATATAGAAACAGTTTTAGTACCAGTCTCAGTACCATGTCTTTTCAGAATTTAATTAGATTGAGGTAATAGTTTAAAATTTAAACAAACTCATATACATTCATGCTTGAAGTTTTTCCAAGTAAATTCTCTGTATTGATTTCCATTTTGCTTTAAAGCAAGGATCAGCTTTCTAATTTATTTCCAACAGTAAATGGCTTATGTTTATATATTATATTTATTTTACAAAAGAGGGATATAAGTTTGGTTTAGTAATGTATAAGTTTTTGTAAGTGCTTCTTTCTTAGTAATGACCATGTGTATTTGATCTGTATGGCCTCAACAAGCTTGTACAAACTTCAATAATTCATTTTATCCTAGAGTGATTTTACAACCTTCCAGAAATCCTTATTTTCTGTGTCTTTAATATAAATAAATGCTCGATGAGATTTAGGTAAATGTAAAAGAGACGGCTATCAGTAACCAGTTCTACAGTTTCATGCTACAGTAAATGTTTTCCTGCATGTCTTATTTGCTTGTTTTTATATTGTTTCTCAATGGACAGGAGCCTCACCTTTAATAGGTCTTGTAGTGGTATGAATGGATTAGATACAGCAGGGCTACTGCAGTTTTTAAAATCTATATATTTATGCCCTTTCTAAGATATTTTTAACTTGCTGGTTCACCTCATTGTTTCCCAGTTTCTGTTAGTCATTCTGTAGTTGTTTATGACTGATCACAGAATACCCAAAGACTAAACATCACTTCCACACCAGTCCCACGCACAGAGATTTTCACTTATGGATTTTACTGTGATTTTTATTTTTTTTTATTTTTTTTTGTAGTAATACAAAATTTACCTATATGGGAAGTAACACTCTTAAAATAGATATTGAGTGGGAGGAGCGCTGCTGTTGATCAGTGTACACATAAGGACACACAATGACTTTATGCCTTCCTATTATCTTAAAGCAGGGGACAACTTAACTAAACAATGTCAGCCTTCCTTTGTCATGAAAATATGAGTGAGATTCCAGTCTTAGCCCAGGCCCTAACTTTTAAACATTAAATTAATTTAAATACTTTAAAAATATTTTTCATCAAATTTCACCAAAACAGCTCTGTCAAACTAAATATTTAAAACAATGACAATGTGTTTAGTGGTGGTTGAATTTTACACATTTTAATCTGAATTTTGATGCCCCGTTTTTGAAATGAACATTACAACTGCAAGCAAGTAAACCAACAGCTTTTATGAACTGCTGAATCTAGCTAGCTATTATTATATTACACTTCCTACTACAGTGACTAAATAATAATTATCTTTTTAGTATAAAAAAAAAAATTAACATTATTATATTATAGCTTAATTTATTTGAAGCTCTTTTAAAATTTGCTTATATCGCTTTATAATAGCGTTGAATATTGTGGCACATTTAGAAGATACACGTATTTGCATTGAGCCATTCTGCTCTGAAGAGCCTTTGAATTTTCAGCCTCTTACTTTTCCCATCCACCCCATCAGCTGCCATCAGAGCGAGTTAGGATTGCGTGCGTGTGTTTGGTCGAGGAAGAAACTGTAAACACTCCTAATTTCTCAATGGAAGTGACCTGCTGACAGACACTAGAAGGACTAATGAAGTAAATAAACAATGAGTGTATAAATAGACTGGATAAATAAACGCATTTGCCGTAACATCTGCCCTTTGTCCCAGGCTTGGCTTTTCGTCCAGGCAGCTGGCTGGTGGACACAGTCATGCCAAAAGCATATTGCTCCTCCACATGAGGAATGAAATGAAGTCTCTTTAGTCTTTTGTTTCCCAGTCAGACCGCAAGTTATCAGAGACCTTGAAATAAAAATGTAATGATGGCTATAAATGCAGGATGAGATAAGATCATGATGTAGGTACTGTATGTGTGTGTGAATGTATATGTATATATACTAGTAACTAGTGCAAATAGTTCAAGAGTCTTCTGTAAATCTGTAGTAACAGATTGTAGTCTCTGTTTCACTGCATAACTGAACAGCAACTAGGTGTTAGGTGAGTGCTGGATGTTTCTTAGCACTTTAGTGACACTGACATCATGATGGTGTGGGAGTGTGTGTGGCGCCAATAAGAGTTGATAGGAGATGGCAGTGATGCTGGAGTTTTTTATGTTAATGTCAATCAGAGAAAAAACATACATCCTCTTTTTCATGATTTTATGTATAAAACATATAGTCTTTTTTTTTTTTTAGAATGTCTAAAAATCAGGTTAATTCAAATCTCAGACAAACAAATCATATGATGGCCTTAATAAAAAACCAAGCCAGAATAGAAGTGCTTAATTTGGAAAATTAAGTACACCTCATGGGTTAATAACTTTCACTTTTAGCAGCGATAATTTCAACTTGATCAGTCCCTTTAATCATCCAAGGGGAATTTTTGCTTTGTTACTTCAGTTTGTAACTTCAGAGGTTTGTGGTAAATAATTTAAGCACAGCGCTGTGAACGCTGCATTGAGGTGTGGACTTGGCTGGTGTATTGCAATACCTTAATTCTTCTTCTTTTTCAGCCATTTAGTAAATTTATTGGTGTCTTTGGAATTGCTCTCTTGGTTAATGGCTCAGGCTTGACCAAGCTTAAGGTTTTGGGTAGATCATACAATAGACTCTAGAATACTTTAGTATAGTATTACTGTGTAGTAAATGACTGCAAGTTGGCCAGGACCTGTGGCTACAACAGCAAAATTATAATCATCTATTCACCACCCTGCTTGACAGTTGGTATATGTGATGCCATGATGTGTATGCTTTTGCCAATTATGCAGTATGTTTTAACCAATGTTTCACATGGTCTGATCTTAAGGTAAATTTGTTGTAAAATCTAAATATTTCAACTGTGAATAGTTTTCATTTCTGTGATATTATTGACTTTAAAGTGTTTGGAGGAGGCCTTGTGTCTCCTCTCGTTGGTCCAAACCTTAATGCCTTAATGCCCATAAAAAGTTAGCAACTTGCAAAAAACTCTGCAAAAAATTGCTGATGATCATTTCATCCAGGGTATATGATGAGCAATACCAAACCACTAACAAATCCATACACACATCAGGTTTGCCTGCATCTATTAACTACAGTGTAATGTTTGACTTTAAAGCAGGTGCACGTTGCTAAGGGTGATATAATCACAACCTGATTACTCCTATATACCAGGACAACCTGTTTAGGATGGAGTGGGTGGTTAGAAAGAAAGAGAGAGGGAAGAAGAGAAAAAAGAGGAAGCAGGCAAAAGAACAGACCTGAGCCCACATGTGGTACACATTTGACACTATAAACACACACAATCTCTTTGGCAAAACTCCCACCCATCAAACACAGAACGAAGAATAACAGTGTGTAGCTCTGCATTGCATGCAAAGCACATCCTACGTCCTCTTCCTTCTCTTCCACACTGAGCCCTTTTTATCTGAGAAATATGGCCACCATTACTGTAGGAAGTGTGCCGCGATAAATACGAAGGCACTAGGAGTTGAAATGTTTATGCAGCACGTTAGAGAAGCGTAATTGGGCCAAGCCCACTTCATTCCCTTCCTCACGCTTCGACAGAAGAAAATACACAAAAGCAATTACCAGCCTAGACTGGCCCTATCACACATACACATACACGTATAAACACCCACATGCGCACATGCCATATGTTTCTGCCTCCTGTTTATCAGAGTGGGTCTGAACCAAACTAAACCACAGAGTGTTTATGATAGCTGAAATGATTGCACACGGTGCCTCAGGCAGTACTGGCAGTGTCCATGCCTGCATGGTTCAAAGGGGAGTGCAGTAATAAAGCCCTGACATACACCAACCCACTCGCATCACAAACTACGGTGGCTCCAGGTGAATTTTAGTAAGCTTTGGAAGCTTAGTAACAGGTTAAAATAATGCTACTACATTTCAAATATTTTGTTAGTTTTTGCTTCTGTGGTTCTTTTGGTCACTTAGACCAGCCCAGTCAGGAAAAGTTTTTAACTATACCCGTTATAGGATATATCATCTGGAAATCTAGATACGTCTTTATTCTCTAACAAAATGCAGCAATTTAACTATTATGGTAAATTAAGAATACATTTAAAATAAACAATTTTAGAAAATTTTACTCTTAATTTCCCAAAGGGAATCCTCCCAAAAGAGTTCAATAAAGTCTTATCTTATTTCTATTATCTTATCATTCACAGCAAGCAAAACAAACTCTAACACCTGCATATAATCCAGTGTTTGCCTAATGTTGACTAAGCAAATAAATTATTATTGTTTGTGGGTGTACTTTAGGGATTTACTAACAAACTAACATTGCATCTCTGAAAATTGCATTAACCTTAGGACTATAGTCATTGTCTGTGTCACCATTCAAAATTCTTTGAATATTTATTTTTTCATATTTTATAAGTCTTTACAATGTAGAACAGACGTGAGCAATAATCACATCGCATCAAATGCTCCAGTTTCTTTGGTGTTATTGTAATATTGATTCAGTTTAATGACACTAAAAATCCTATAATCCAGGAATCTGAAAGCCTTTTGATGGTTTTAAATACATTTAAAAGGTTGTCCATCAAACAGTTTAGAAATTAAATTTAATATCAAATTATAAGTGTAGGTTTTGTGTAAATGGACTATTTCAATGTTTTGTGCGTTTCTAATTATGTTTAGAGGTAGGGATAATCTGATGTTATTCACACATCATATGAAGTAACATTATTGCTAGTGACACAGGATAAGTGAAAGTGAAAGGTAAGTGAAATCAGATTTTTAACACTGTAAAGATAAGATGAGATAAGATAAGATGACTTTTATTAGTTCCATCATGGGGAAATTAACCTTGCTGACATCAACAAAGGGACAGTATTACACAAGTTGTATAAAGGAAGAGTTAAAAAAGAAATATGAAAACAATTCAATCCAGTATTTTATTATAAATAATTCTGAATATTTATCTTTTCCTAGTTTCTTTTTTCCCCTAATCTTAGCACATGTCCAACAAATAGCCATATCAATTAATACATGCATAGAAGTTTAACAAACTAAGTTGCTTCTACTTGTGGTTTTGCATCACTTAAATAGTCACTCAGATGTAATCTACTAAGTGAAAAATCAGATGCTGGTTGGTGACATTAGGGAATGTGTAAAGTGCAAATGTGAGCAGCAGAATATCTCTGGACTCGGATCAAGTTCCAGCTGTTTTTGAGTTCACTTTTATTTCTAACCCCAACATATGATGTGACATTCAAATTCTGATCTGGAATTATCAAAATCTATCCATCATTTTTTTTTTATCAGAAAAAAATTTATATTTCAATCATTCTTAAATACTTAAGCATTATGTTACTGTTTTTTTTTTGTTTGTTTGTTTTTTTTTTTTTTGTAGCTGCTGGAAGTGGAGTCAGTCTGATAAACTTAATGCATAGTTTTATATGCAGAGAATTAAGATTATCCTGAAAGATCTTGAAACAAATAATGGGAGACAGAAGCTGAACAAACAATTCTGAAACATAAATCTGTTTCTGTTTATTAACTATTACTTACAACATTTTACTTTGATGAGAGAGTAGATCTTTTGAACAGTAATTAATTGAAAACATTAAAACTTGATGACAAAGTCACCATTTCGTAAACCTGTCAATGTAATAAAACAATCTCTAAAAACAGCAGAAATGAAGAAGATCCTTGGTTTCCAGACTGGATGGACATGGTTTTTATATGTGGAGTTGATAATATGTGCATGTCTTCTCTGATTTCATGTGGAGTTGTATACTGATTGTAGGTGAATTGAAAACTAAATTACCTGTGTATTACCTAGTTGGTACGGGCTACTGGTTTTAGTGAAATGGCTTTCGAATGGTTTACCTGGCACAACTATGGCTCAATGACCAGACTGCTGTCTACTGCTGGTAAAAAACACCAAGCAACTTAAAGACATGTTTATAATATACTGAGTATTTAAACTTAAACTTAAAACCTGCATCTGAGTATAATGAGTAATTTAATGAGAACTTTTATTAGTTTCAGAGACTCTTCTATGTTTTATAGATACTAGTTTATGATAAAGTGCATAGCATTTATCTGTAGTTTAATTTTTTCCCCAAAAACACATGTTACTTCAGCCCTAGTTTAGCCCTTGGTTCTTTTTTCTTAAAAGAATTATGTGATTGTTTAGGACATCGTGTAAATTAAAGTATGAGGCTAACCTAATGAGTTGTGTCACTGGTGTGTGGGTGGGAAAATGAAAAGATAGATTACCACAGTAAAATATGGACCCTGCTTTCATGAGAAGCAAATTAAAGGGAGTGTATCAGCTAATCGGTCAATGTTTTTCAGACTGTTTAAACCAGGCTCTCTATAAAGGAATAACTCGCTTTAGGATGTGATGTCAAGCACAAGAACATTGTCCCTGCCAATCAGGGAGTGGCTGCTGTATGTCAACACATCACATATGTTTTAGATAGAATTAATAGATTTTAACGTTTAGCCATACTCACAACAAGTACATAGCAACAAAATGCTGTTAGCAACTATCAAAATCGTAAAACATAGCATTGTGCAAATGCTGCATATGCATTTCTCTCGACTCTTAACAGTTCTTCACCATAGTGGCTGCTTCATGGGTAAAGACGCTTGATGAACTTAAAATAAAAAACAAAAATGAAAAAACATTTTACATGGATGTTCTCTTAATTTAAGAGAGAATCTTTGAAAAATGAATTAATATATATATATATATATATATATATATATATATATATATATATATATATATATATATATATATAAGAAAATTATAAAATAAGAAAATATAGGTGTAATTCTTAACTCTAAATAGCTGTGATTTTGACTCATATTTTTCCCCTGAATGTATTGAAAAAATGATACTTTATAAAGTTTGGACCCCAATCCCCCCCCCCCCCCCCCCCCCAGTAGATGATTAAGTGGAAGATAATAGATAGATGGATGGTTAATATTACCAAATATTATCAAATTTTAGCAAGCACAGTTTTTTACAACTACCACTGCTTTTTTAATATAAATTATGGATAAAAGATGTAAATTACCCACAAAATGAGCCCACTCCTCTTTACATTCGATATGCAATTTCTCTTGATATAAAGAACACTCTCTGTATTTATCTCAGTACTGTGTCACTGAAAAATCGACATTTGAGATTATAAATCAACAGCTTGCTCTGAAAACTTCAGAAACCATCGGAAACCACAAAAGCATTATACTTCATCATGGAATTCACTAAGGACAGGATCCTCGTCTCACTGTCACGCAACTCTGGTGAGCTCCAAAGCAACTCTGCAAAGTTTTTCAGTCTCCTGCTGTGACCAGTGAACACTCCAAATGTAATTAATGCAGGGGTATTCATATATCTGTGTCACTGCATCTGCAGTATATGAATTCTTTTTTACTATTTGTATTAGCAAATTGTATATGTTCAATTTACCTTTGATTTGCTTTTAGGACCAACCAGTGACCAGTGAAAGTCGGTGTACTTCGCACGTCCTTATTTTGCTGATAAATTTGAATTTAATTGAGCTGAACTATTGATACATTTAGGCCTGTGATCCTTGCAATAATATTAGGATACAAAAGTGCAGTAAAGGGAGTATCACATGCACACCTGCCTTCTGCAGTTAGTGTCTGGGGAAACACAGAGAAGCAGACAGGAAATTCATGATCTTGACAGGAAACTAAAATAGGGGGAGAGCAGTAAAAAGTCTTTGCAAATCAGGGTTCATTAAAAAAGTTGGGCTAAGCAGGGGTGCTCTAAGCAAGCGTGCCTGATTTTGGCCCCCTCTCGGCTTAACTCCGCTTGGGGAGTATCAGGTTTAGCTGCATAGGGCTGGCCTCATGGGCTTTTGTTTTTTTATGTGCTCGGATTTGGATCCTTTTTGTCGCAATCGTTTGTTCCAACAGGCACATTTGCCCCCTGGACTTTGGACTGTTCGATTCAACCCTGGACTCACCTTGATTTCTCCTGAAATATACAGTTTAAAGAAAACCGTTAGAAATTGTAATGCAGGTGAATTTTAATATATGATGCCTTGATGTATAGCAGCTTGTATGAAACAAAACATTCAAGAATCGTTTAATGCTTATGGTTAATCAATTGGACTATGCTGTGATGATTAGCCTAATGGTGAAAAATTGCAGGCCAAAATGTAAGGTTTGCATTTAAATTAGTGTTTTTGACAAAAAAAACATTCCATATTTGTGTGTTCTTTTAGTGATTCTCGTTTAATTAACTCAAAATTAATGCTTTTGACTATTTACTTATTCTTTCACTAAAGAAAAAGCTGAACAAAAAATACTAAAGTTGTAAAATATGTTCATGGGCAAAACAAAGCCCCTGTTGAAACATGAACCTTCTAAACATTTCATTCGTTTCTTCTTACATTTACATGAGATTTATTAAGTCTGCCTGTGCCTTCTTATCAAAGGAGGAAATGGTCGATTTGATGTGGCATTGGGGTTTTTTCGACTTGGAGCTGTTCCCACACTCTGTCAGATGGGTCAGTCCGTGAGGAGGAGGCTTCAGTGGCACATGTTCCAAACAGGACAAAATAATTTTTAGAAAGTTTTATGCTCATTTTAAGGTATTTTTATTAAGTCTGTGCAATATTAATTTATTCCTGGATACTTGCTAGAGTAATTAGGTTAATGCTGTGTTTGTGGCTCTCACTTGCATTATGGCTAGAATGATGCACTGTTGGGACATTTATTTTCAGTTCTTTTGGGTAGGTCATTGGTCTTAAGATAGAAACCATTCCTCTGCTTATTTATATGGCTGCAAGCCAAAGTGTTGGAAACTTTACTGCAGTAAAACACATTTAACCACATTCCCATGCTGTTCATGGAATTAATTGCTTCCATTTTTGAGAATGCTTGTGTTGCTGAATGGTGGTTTGTTAGCGGATTGACAATTTTGTTAATTTTCACTGAAAAGATATTGAGGTGTTGCCTGTCCAGAAGCACAGGGTTTTATTTCGTTTTGGAACAGTTTTTTTAGTGCCATAGATTTACTGAAGCAATTAACCATGGGTAATTTGGCTTAATGAATACTATCCATTGCAGCTCCTCTTTGCTTACATCACTGGAAATTTGGAAAGCCACTAGTATTTCAAAGGAAAGGAGGCAAACTATTTCCTTTTTTTTCATATCAATAACAAAAGCAGGGGCTTTAAATAAGCCACTGTTTATATGTACATGATACATGACAGTTATACTAAAAAAAGCTCATTGCATTTCCTAAAAAAAAACATTGCTAATACCATGAAATATGTATTCAAAGGACTACATTGTTTCCACCCATAAATATCAGTATAAACCTCAGTTTCTTCTTTAGTGATATTTATGTATACCTTGGACCACTGTTACAGTCTCTATATTTTTGTCTTGTAAAAGTTTTATATCAGGGTGGCAGGTATGGTTCTTGGTTAACATGTTCGCCTCTTTCCCGGTTCGAATCCCAATCTGGGTGGAATATCCATGTTCTCCCCGTGTCTGCGTGGGTTTCCTCCGGGTTCTCAGATTTCCTCCCACAGTCCAAAAACATGGATCAATTGAAGGTCAATTGAATTCTCCAAATTGCCCCATTATAGAGTGTGTTTGTGTGAGTGAGTGAGTGTGCCCAGTGATAGATTTGTGAGTGAGTGAGTGTGCCCTGTGATAGTTTGGCGCTCTGTCCTGAGTGTATGGGCAAGGTAGCTCAGTGGTCAGGGCGTTGGGTTATCAATCTGAAGGTTGGGGGTTCAAATCCCAGGTCCACTGAAGTTACCAGTGTGGGTCCTTGAGCAAGACCCTTAACCCTCATTGCTCCAGGGATGTTGTGATGAACCCTGTGATCACCTTGTAAGTCGCTTTGGATAAAAGCGTTGGCTAAACTACCAAATGTAATGTAAATGTAAATGTATTTGCCCAGCGCCCGAAACGTTCTCCCCTAGATGAGCATAGGGAACCCCATCGTGAATCTAGTAGAGGATAAAGCGGAAGATGATGGATGGATGGAAGTTTTATATCAAAGAGTATATTATAAATGCAAAAACTGCATGTAACAGCGCCGCTAAGTTCTGTCAGTGTTTCAAGTATTTACTTTAACATCTGTGGACACATCTGTAGCTCACATTCTCCAACACGTTCTATAATTTAATAGTTAAGTCTTTCATTTAAATAATTTGATCATCGTCAAATAAATTTCATTCATTCATTCATTCATTATCTCCCGCTTTATCCTATATTAGGGTCGCAGGGGGGTTCCCCATGCCCATCCAGGGGAGAACGCTTCGGGCGCTGGGCAGATACACCCAGGACAGGACACCAATCTATCGCTGGGCACACACTCACACAGACACATACACACTCTATATGGGGCAATTTGGAGAACTCAGTTGACTTGTTCCATGTTTTTGGACTGTGGGAGGAAACCGGAGAACCCGAAGGAAACCCACGTTGACACAGGGAGAACATTGAAACTCCACCCAGATGGGGATTCGAACCAGGAATCCATAGTGCTGAGGGGCAAACGTGCTAACCACTAAGCCACCGTGCCGCCGTCAAATGAATTTATAAATCATTAATCATTGAATGGTTTAGTCAAAGCTGCACATGCTCAAGCACTCTCAAACAATTCTCTGTTGGCACCCTAGATGGTTCTTCACATTTCTACCTGAAAAATGCTTTTAAGTATGTACCATTTTAAATGGTTTCTGTGGAAATCTTTCACATTTCAAATCAATAATTGTTTCATAGTAACAGCTGAAGGCATATTAAATGAATTGTGCATTTTTGGAATATTTTATGTTTGTTTTATATTCTAACTTTACAATTACAGTAACAAAAACTCTTTTTATTTTACAATCCTCCTTTCCTGTGTATGCTACAATTATGCAGGCAACTACCAGTGCCCCTAGAGAAAAAAAAAAGAAGTCATGTCTAGTGCCATTAGGCAATTTTGGTTTTCCAATTAAAACTATGACATTTATTAGTGAATTCCCTCCATTCCATATTTCCTGCTTTAAACCCCAGTAATGATTTCTGTGTCGCCTTTTAAAGGCGCAGCACCAGCACATCTGCCATCTTATTAACTAACAATCATCTAGTACAGGAAAGACACACACATACACACACACACAGAGCTAATTGGTTCCAGATGTATATGACAAAAAATGAAAAATGACCAATCATATGTGAATCACGTTTTATTGGCTAACCCTTCCCGTTACAGAGCAGTTACAAGGCACGAATGTGAAACCCTGTTCTACCTTAACTCTTTATTAATTTACCTCAAGTTTTGACAGCATTCTTCCTACAGGAGTCAGAACAGCAAATATTGTGAACTGAATCATGTGATCTGGAAAACGGATAAAATGTTTGGCCCTGTATCCACAACCAACAATATTTTAAGCAACAGAGGAAGTTTAAAAGTTAAAAAAGTAATTAAACCCTGAGATTCTAATGCAAGTGTGAATAAATAAAACAGACTCTAAACAGCATCCAGCTGTTGCTCAATTTCAATAAAAGCAAAGTAAATTGTTTAATATGCAACATGGGCATCCATACAGATTTTTATTTGCTCATATAAATGCGTCTGATGTTGTCTGTTGAATTTCCTATTTAACCCATGTCTACTGCAGACCTTCCACCTAAAAACCTGTAATCACTAGCAAACGCATTTATGAGGCAAGTCGTCTATTTCCAGAATCCACAACTCTTAAACTAAAAGCAGCCAAATGCTGTGTCTAGTGTAGCAGTGTGACTTAATGTTCATAAGCTATTTGCATAGTTGCTATGTTGCTTATATGTATATCTGGTAACACCAACTTAAAAGCATATTCTATTTTATTAAGGCTAACCATTGGTGGTTGATTCTGCTAATAGAAACGAGGATGTAGACACAACAGAGTAATCTATTATTTTCGGAGATAAGGTTCATAACTACACTGTGTGATGCACATATTAATGCATTATCTACAAGGCTACAATCTAATATACAATGCCATTTATGTGTTTTTATTTTATGTTTATTTGGTCATTTTGTTTATATCCACTACCAGATTAAGAATTATCTTATATTATTCTTTGTAAAGAGTTCACACATGATATATAGGGGAAAAGATACAAGTTGTTATGTTAGTTAAATTAATATAATACAGTCATATGCAAAAGTTTGGGCACCCCTATTAATCTTAATCATTTTTAGTTCTAAATATTTGGGTGTTTGCAACAGCCATTTTAGTTTGATATATCTAATAACTGATGGACACAGTAATATTTCAGGATTGAAATGGGGTTTATTGTACTAACAGAACCAAAATTTGACAGGTGCAAAAGTATGGGCACCTCAACAGAAAAGTGACATTAATATTTAGTAGATCCTCCTATTGCAAAAATAATAGCCTCTAGTCGCTTCCTGTAGCTTTTAATCAGTTCCTGGATCCTGGATGAAGGTATTTGACCATTCCTCTTTACAAAACAGTTCCAGTTCAGTTAAGTTTGATGGTCGCCGAGCATGGACAGCCCGCTTCAAATCATCCCACAGATGTTCAATGATATTCAGGTCTGGGGACTGGGATGGCCATTCCAGAACATTGTAATTGTTCCTCTGCATGAATTCCTGAGTAGATTTGGAGCGGTGTTTTGGATCATTGTCTTGCTTGAAATATCCATCCCCTGCATAACTTCAACTTCCTCACTGATTCTTGAACATTTTTCTCAAGAATCTGCTGATACTGAGTGGAATCCATGCGACCTTCAACTTTAACAAGATTCCCGGTGCCGGCATTGGCCACACAGGCCCAAAGCATGATGGAACCTCCACCAAATTTTACAGTGGGTAGCAAGTGTTTTTCTTCGAATGCTGTGTTTTTTTGACGCCATGCATAATGCCTTTTTGTATGACCAAACAACTCAATCTTTGTTTCATCAGTCCAAAGGACCTTCTTTCAAAATGAAGCTGGTTTGTCCAAATGTGCTTTTGCATACCTCAGGCGACTCTGTTTGTGGCTTGCTTACAGAAACAGCTTCTTTCGAATCACTCTCCCATATAGCTTCTCCTTGTGCAAAGTGCGCTGTATTGTTGACCGATGCACAGTGACACCATCTGCAGCAAGATGATGCTGCAGCTCTTTGGAGGTGGTCTGTGGATTGTCCTTGACTGTTCTCACCATTCTTCTCCTCTGTCTTTCTGATTTTTTTCTTGGCCTGTCACTTCTGGGCTTAACAAGAACTGTCCCTGTGGTCTTCCATTTCCTTACTATGTTCCTCACAGTGGAAACTGACAGGTTAAATCTCTGAGACAACTTTTTGTATCCTTCCCCTGAACAACTATGTTGAACAATCTTTGTTTTCAGATCATTTGAGGATCAGTTGTTTTGAGGAGCCCATGATGCCACTCTTCAGAAGAGATTCAAATAGGAGAACAACTTGCAATTAGCCACCTTAAATACGTTTACTCATGATTGGATACACCTGGCTATGGAGTTCAAAGCTCAATGTGTTTCAGTAAGTCAGCAAAAAGTAATTAGGAGTATTCAAATCAATAAAATGATAAGGGTACCCATACTTTTGCACCTGTCAAATTTTGGTTTAATGCATATTGCACATTTTCTGTTAGTACAATAAACCTCATTTCAATCCTGAAATATTACTGTGTCCATCAGTTATTAGATATATCAAACTGAAATGGCTGTTGCAAACACCCAAATATTTAGAACTAAAAATGATTAAGATTAGTATGCATATGATTGTAAATAATAAATCTGAATTTAATTTATAATAAATAATTAATTAATTAATTAGTTAATTAAACAATGATAAATTTACTATCACTTTTCTACATATCTATTTTTTCTATAACTCCTAACTGGTAAAAGGTTTCTTTCACACAATGAATGTGTTAACATATTAAGTATTAATAAAGCATGACATTTGACTCTTGCATAGGACTATATACACAATAAAATCTAGCTTCTTAGTCTTGTTATAAGCAAAATAAAATGACTATATTGGAGCCAACATCTTTTATAACTTAAATAGTACAATATTAATATCAATTCAGTAGTTCAAAACCAAAACAAATTTAAAATTTACAATGGCATTTAATCTAAATTGTGAACCTAAATAAGTTCTGCTGTAACAGTTGTCATTGACAATTGATGAATGGTATTCACCTGTGTGCAGTTACAGGTCGCATGAATAAAATATATCTAAACCTGTTACAGTAGGAACACAAATTGTGATACAGCATTTTTAAACAAATATTATTATCAAGCCCAGTAAGATGTCAAATCAGATCTTATAAATATAAACCAAGAGACAACAAGTAAAGAGGCTGGAGAGAGCTATAACTCAGATGAGGTTCTCATGAAAATTGTTGCCATGAATAGCTCCAGTTTAATGGAACAGTTGCACATAATACAAATTATAATAACCTCTTTAGACATTTAAAAAAACAGGCAGATGGTACACTGTCTAATAACTGACTGCAAAATGCTGGTTAACAAAAATAAAACACTTCTCATCACCGGGAATTTAATCTACAAAGTGGTTAAACATGGCGATGGCAGCATCATATTGGAATCAGCAGTAACTAAAAAACATAGTAACATAGATAGAAGCAAACTGGATGGTACCAAATGTACAACAGCAGTAAATATTTTCAACATTTTACACATCACAGTGACTTACAAAAGAAGACACATGGTCAAATGTGGGCAATTCAAGTATTGCAGCTTTCTGCGACTATACAAGTAAACTTTAAAACCACTGAGACAACACTTTTTTAGTCTGCAATTAAAACTGTATCATACATTTACCTTTCATCAGTACAAAAACTATGCAGTTTGTTAACATTCAAATCCAGAAGAATTTATACATAAAGTATATCAGTGTGTTAGCATGCTCAACTCAAAACTTAGACCTTGTTGTCCTTTCTTAGCACCCGTTTGACAAGGGGCAAAAAATAATATCAACAGATTTCCAGTCCATTGCAAAGGAGACATTCATGTCTTCTAGGAGATATACCCACAAAGAAATAAGGAGAACATGCAAACTCTACCCTGACAACAACACTGCTTTGTGTTTAAATTTTAACAACAAATTACAAATGGCTCGCAAAAAATCAAAAGCTAAGCAAGTTTTAAAAATAATAATGTATTTTTATTGTAATGAAGGCTAAAGAAAAATACCTTTCTAATAAAACACTTCATCACTTTTATTGACAGTTGTTCTTTAGCTTTAAAAATTTAAAATGTAAAATTCCACATAAGGATTACCCCATTAGGAACCAGCAAATATTAAGTTAATAATACATAATTTGAATAAGGCAGAAAATTCAGATAAACCATCATCTAAATTACAAATTAAAGCTCAAAAAGCAGAGTCGCAAACAAAACTATAATTTTTTAAATATTTTTTAAAGCAGAGATTACAGTAATCACAACACTCACTGTCAATTTTATTATATTGTCATTATAAAAAAATGTTTACATAAAATGTATTTATTAAATAAAATAATTTGTCATTAAAACTTTAGTCATTTATTCATTTTCAATTTCAATGCTGTAAGGTGACTGTACTAAATGCTATTCACATGTGTATATAGTTTGAATTAGAAGATATCTGCTCAACCATGTTGTACTGTAATGCCACACTCAACTTCATAAAATAAAAACAAGTAAAAAAAAGGATATTGAAAATATGAAAAAAATTCAGAATGAAAATCAGGATCCATAATAATTAAGCTTTTAATGATTGCGTGTGCTATGTGTATTTATTTTTGCAAATCTTGACATCGGTCAAGTTGTCCTATTTAAGTCAATTTAAAATCATTGATTTTGATAAAACTACAAACATAAACATTACAAACTTGTTCAGGTACAACTGGTTCCATTCTTAACATTTGCCTCAACTGGCGAACTGTTTTGTTAAATTAAATTAAATTAAATGTTTAATAACAATTGAGTTATTTAACAATTTAGTAAAGGTGAATAGTCAGCAAAACTACTGAAACACTTAGATTAAGAATTATATATTTGGTAACAGGTCAGCAATGAATGTTCAGTAATCACAAATGTTCAAAATAAAAACCACCCTCTGTTGGACAGGTGACAGAAATCTTAAACATTGTAAATAAATGTATGTAGGTATAGGACACACATACCTAATTTGACAAAATATATTTAGCAGTTTATTGTATTATAATTGCATACAACACTACTTTATACTAAACAGGAACATTTAAGTTTATAAGTTTGTGCATTTTACAGTAGTCTGACAGCAGATTCTCAATTTTCTAAGCCTAAAGAGCCAAATGGCAAGTAAGCACTTCCTGGTATTTGTTTGTTTGTAGAGGTAGGGACCTTGTGAGGACCATGTTTTACAAGTAATAATCATTCTAAAGGTAATATCACACTATCAGCACATTATGTCATAAAGTGAATGAGGACTGCCTGACATGAGGACAGTGCCATCTTTTGGACAGCACTGATCCACACACAGATGCAGCATATAAAACTATAAAACCAATTCATCAAAAATGTTGTATTATAAAACAACTTTATTTATTTTTTAAAAATTAAAATTTTTAATTTTGGGAGTCAACGTCGCAGAAAAGCAGTTACTTGTTTAATATAATGTACCAATCATTAAATTAGCCTTACAGTCACTGAAAAAGGAAAACAAACTTGGAATTCTGGTAGATTAACTTGGCGCAAACAAACAGGAGAGAATTTTGCAGTGGGAAACATCACCTCTTGAGTGCTCGCTTGGGGTTTTGGGTTTTTTAGTGGCAGCGCTCCAAATCCACAACTGAGGAGTAGTCGGAAAACGATGTGTTTGATCCTCATTCTCACAGTTAAGACCTTAATAGCTGCATTAAAGCAGAAACATGCTGGATGGTTACATGATGGAAATGATGCACTTGTGTTTATGTATATTTAAGTAAATCCTACCTTTCCCTCCTGGAAACATACTGTATTTTCAGCGCATCCAGCACATTTCCACGGCTGTTTTGCTTGGGGTATTTCACAATATGTGGCTTCACTGAAACATCACTGAAAGTTCTAATAGAAATGAATTATACATTTTGTTTATATACCCTGAGGGTTTTTTTGAGCAAGGCTACTAGAAAAAAAGTCTGAGGCTGTTTACATGTAAACCTCAGAGGAATCCTGTATCATATAAAACTCTTTTGGGGTCACTGACATCTCAGCATGATAGCTGATCTTCAGAGCAGTGAAGAATACACTGTCAGCAGTAACTAATGTAGTCCCTGCGCAAGCTGGGAAAACTGACTCATGACTTCATGTGACTCAAATTCTCAGTAGTAATTTAGTAAAGTAAATTCTGATATTTTTTTTATTGAACAATAAATCCAAACAGAAAAGCCACATATAAGCCACAAAAATAAGTTTAAAACATCACCAAAATTATGTTTTTAAGTGTCCCTTCAGTTAAAGGTCAAAAGTATTGCTTAAGCATATAAAAATGTTTAATTCTAAAAAGAATAAATATGTCCTAAAATCTTATAACATTATGTATTAGCATGTTCACACTCAAGAATCTTTAAAGTAATTTAAACATGGTTGTGGGCACGGTGGCTTAGTGGTTAGCACGTTAGCCTCTCAGCGCTAGGGATTCCCGGTTCGAATCCCCATCTGGCTGGAGTTTCCATGTTCTCCCCGTGTCCACGTGGGTTTCCTCCGGGTTCTCCGGTTTCCTCCCACAGTCCAAAAACATGGATCAAGGTCAATTGAGTTCTCCAAATTGCCCCATATAGTGTGTTTGTGTGTGTGTCTGTGTAAGTGAGTGTTTTCCCAGCAATAGATTGGCGCCCTGCCCTGGGTGTATCTTCCTAGCTCCCAAAACACTCCCCCCCCCCCCCCCCGTGACCCTAGTACAGGATAAAGCAGAAGATAATGCTTTATGGATGGATGGATGTATTTGACAGCATTCAAGTAAAAAAATACTGGCATATTGATGGTAATAAGATGGCATATTGGAAAGATTTTATTTATTACCGGCATCTGACAATATCAAAACAAAGTCAATGCTGAAACAATATAAATTACATTTCATAATATAAATAAAACTAGGAGTAAAAACAGCTCTTTATGGTGACCACAGCTGAATAGGTTTAAAACTAACTGTAAAAGAAACATCAAATGTTGCTATGTTGTTATTGTAATGACACAACTAGCTCTGTATTGATTAAGCATATTGTTTATGCATCCTTACTAATATAAATGCTTTATATACACTCACCGAGCACTTTATTAGGAACACCTACCAATCATTCTAATACCCCTGAATGCCAACACCTGCTTCTCATCTCCTAATTAAATAGTTCTATTCCCTCGCCTGCTTTCATTTACCACTTTTCTATTTATAGCCCTCTGTATCACTTTGTTTAGGATGTTTCTCATATTAGCCATGTTTATTTGGGGCTGTGTGATCTAGTGAGTGTGTTTTGTGCAATATGCTCATCACAGGTTTCCAAGTTCAGACTGAGCAGTCTACTACATTCTATGTTCTATCATCAAAGTCCAGCAACTTTACTATCTCTACTTGGCAGTTCGTTTTGGTTGTGTTCTTTGTTTTGATTACTTTTTTTGTGGTCAGTTGTCTGAAAAGTAGGCTAGGAAAACATAATTTTTGTATAATATTTCTGGACAATGACAGGTGCTCAATAATAGGAAACCGGAGAACCCGGAGGAAACCCACACGGACATGGGGAGAACATGAAAACTCCACCCGGATTGGGATTCGAACTGGAAATCCCCAGCGCTGAGAGGCGAACGTGCTAACCACCAAGCCACAGTGCCGCCCACCGATATTAAAAATGATCATTAAAAATACAATTTGCCTAAATATGTGCATATAGCATATAGACTCATTTAAATGAAACAGCCAAACCTTTGCTTGATATTATCTAATCGGCCAATAGTGAGGCAGCAGCATTTAATCATGTAATAGGAGTTAATATTCACATCAGAATGAATAAAAAATATTGAGTTAAGAGGAGTGCCAACCAGGCTGATTTGGAGAACTGCTTTTTACCCTGTTTTTACATAAATCCAGCTCAATATGATAATTACATTGTTAAACTAAAGAGAAAACCTTCAGTAAAATATATTATCTATATATATTATATAATATGTTAAAAATGAAATGCCTTGTTCAAGAATTACCGAGATTAGACAGTGGGATCAAGCGGAGAAAAAGGAAGTGGCACCTTAGTACAATTGAGGTAAGTAAAAAGGTGTCCTAAAAATAAACATGGTGAATCTTGAAGCTGTTTTGTGAGCAAATGGAGAGACTACCAATTAGTGTCGTAATAAAGAGCTCAGTGCATTTTAATCTTTTCCCCCCAGCAAAGCAAAACAGTCAAAGCTCCACCTATGAGACATCACAGTCCAATTGCCATTTGGAGTTAAGCTCACCTGATGCTGCCCATTTTATTTGGTTTTGTAATAACTACAAGCTTTAGATAAAAGCAGCGTCATATTCGACTGCCTTTTAGTTTAATGGCTGAATTAAAGCGTTCATTAAAAATAAAATAAACTGTTTTATGGTTTAACAATAAATCTACATTGTTCTTTCACTTTGGATTAAAGTGTCTGCTAAATGTCAACAGTTCCATACTACAATTACTGGACCATGCTTAGTAAATACATTACGAGTAGTTTATAGTCATAGGGAATTCATATTGTGATGTATTATCTTAATCTCACAGTAAAACAAATAAAGAAAATCAGCGTTTATTTAAATACTTCTTCAAAACTATAAACATAAAGTGCCACAAATATTGGTACCACTAATTTAATGGTATACAAGCTTGCTTTGCCCATGAAACAATGGCTAATCTTATTTTATAAGGTTAAAGAATAACTGAGCAAGGAATATAAGACAAGCCCCTTCAGAATATCATGAGACTGTCCAGGATCACGTTAATAAAGACAGTATTGAAACTCTCCAGCAGTACTGTTGTGTCTGATCAACTCCGGGACATACTTGCACACAATCACAAATCAGTGTCACTGCAGAGCTGAGAATGATCCAAAACGCAAACAGTATCTAGTCAGTTGTGGGTATAACCATTCTAAACCAGAATAAAGCGGACAAACGCAGTGTCTAGAGAAACACACAGTCTAGTCTGTAATTGTATCATGTGCATCTATATGAATCCATAAAACAGGAAGTCGTCTGCAAAAGGATTTCTATACAAAACTGAAGAATGTTCAACACTTTAGTAACATAATCTGAATAATTGTGGTCAAAATGTATTCATTTGAAAATTTGGATTGTTTTAATTTTAGAGTAATCTAATTCACTAAAAGCTCAAATTCTTGTAATGTTATATATATATATATATATATATCAGGGGTGCAAATAATTGTAACAGCTGCTATATTAGGATATGTGATTAAGTAAAATGTTTCAAAGTATATTCTTATAAACCTTTAACCTTTAAGTCTGTTCTTTTTGAGACATGTAAATATGGTACCGTACTTGTAATATATTAGTAAAATAAACATGATAGCATTTTCACATAATACGCTGTTGCAAGTTCATTTATATAAACAGATTTACTGTCATGCTTGACTTATGGAACATCATGCTGTGAAAGTTAGTAGTGTGTTAGATAGTATGTATTAGTGTGTTACTGGTACTCTAGTCAATCACCTTTACAAACAGTGTTACCATGTGTAAAACAACTGGCAAAGCAGCAAAACCACAGTGCATGTCTTTAGTTTGTTCCAAATCAGAGATTCCATGTTTGTAAACCATCAGTAGCTGTCACTCAGGAGATGGTACAAAAATCCTTGTGGAGCAAAAAATTCTTGATGGCATCTGGCAGTGGAAGGCTGGGTATGTGCCTTAGACGGTGTTTGTCCATGGTCCGCCGGATGGTTATCCGACACAAATGAGTCAACTTCATTGGCCATTCTAAAAGACAGAGGAAAGTTTTTATAATATTTTGATGTAACTCTGTGCATTAAATAAAAAAATGCATGCAAAGTTTTATATAAAAAAAAATAACATACCACTTTCACTATAGAACTAATATATACACTCATAAGCAACTGTTAAATACACCTCCTTGTTTTGTTAGGAAATCTGAAATTTCCCCGATGAACCAATTTTGAAGGCGTCAAAAAGCACAGTACAGATGATTTCATTCAGATGAGTTATTTGAATCAAGCGGTTTATTTATGGCAAACCGAGTCAAAGCAGTGTTCGTCCAAGACAAGCTCAAGATCGCGATCCGACTCTGATCTCAGCACCACACCGGTCCCACCAAGACAGAGCCCCGAAGTCCAGTTTCTTACTGTATTTATTGAAACACCCATCCCTTGCTCTGCTTATTCTGAAACAACTTGTGGAAGGAGTTCTATGGGGGGGGTGAACACGCCGTTCCATCCCTTATCTGGGGGAGCTCGATACAGCTCGGCTGCCCTTGAGCTTTATCCACCAGCCACAAGATGCCAGGTGCATCTAGTTTTCATGAAATATAGGCCTGGGGCAATTGTCTGCCAGATTGCCCCATCGTTATTGAATTCCCTTGAACACAAAGTACTTATAAATCACAAATTTTTATCCCTTTAGTTTCTAAATTCATTGCTTCTTTTCAGTTCCACTAACCATATAGATATTCTTTGTCATTCCATATTTACAAAATGGTTCTTTATAATTTGTTAGTCCACTTTATTCTGTTCACTAATGGTTAGGGTGAAGAGGAGAGAATCAGGAGTTAAAGAATTTAAATACTTTGTGTAACTTTTTCACATCTGAATTTGTATTTACCCAATTCTTCCAAAGATCAGATTTTTGTAGTATTATGACCTGATTTGTAAAACAATAACATTTTAAGAGATGGGGTACTTTATTTTTCACATAGATGTATATCTATGTATATAAAGACAAATGACTTGTTAACATAGTACACATGGCCGAACGAAAAATGCAAAATATAAAATCATCAAACTATAATAAAACTTACTCCTGGCCTCTTGATAGATGTGTAAGGCTTCTGGATTGACTCTTACTCTTCCCACAGTGTTGGGGTTAGGTTCCTCCCATGGCACAAGGTGTGGATCAGCTCCGTGGTCAAGTAGCAGCCTGACGAAGGCTGGTTCACAGCCATGTCTGAGAACAGCGTCCAGCAAACATGAGGCCAGGCCTCTATTCAATGCCTCTCGGCTAACTGGACCAGTGTAGTTGTAATCAGGGTTTGCCCCAGCTTCCAGGAGCAGCCGGAAACAATGCAAATGGTGGTAGGCAGCACTGATATACAGAGGGCAAACCACAAGTGTGGATAAGGTCCGGGCACTGAACAGAGGTCTTGGGCCAAGCTGGTGGTCTACGTCCACATCAGCTCCAAATCTGCATAAAAACACATTATGTACTAATCAAACAAGAACAATATGCTGGATTCTTTTATTTGTTACCAGACTAACTAAACACATAAAAGACCTCAGTCACAAAACCCAACAGCTTTAATGCAGTTAGCCAGTTTTATTTTTTTGTGTTTGCTTTCATTATTGATATTTTATTGCCTTGTCAATCGGAAAATAACACTATGTAATCAGTATGTTTGTACCAGAAAGAAAAATGCCAATATGTACATATGAGGCCTGTTATTAACATGTTTGTAGCAACTTCTGCACCTTTGTTCAATTCCCAAAATACAAATATGTACCCCACTGTACTTGTTCTTTAACCTATATATTTAACACAATATTTATTGTTGCTTTTTAAAGTACAGATTTGAAAACTATGATAAAACATCTTAATTTAGGTTTGGAAGAAATCCTCTTATTATGATGATGCAATTGCAGTATATATAATTTAGCATTTATTACATTAGTATTTGATCAGATAACCCTTTTCAATTGTGACAATGTTGTAGTAACTGATTGACAATGTGTGCCTTCATGAATGTAGCTAAGAATTAGAGGTGGGCATGGTAGTTCCCACCTCTTAGAGTGTCGGGCTATTAATTTCAATGTTTACCAGTCACAAAATCCTACCTGATTAGCTCTTGCAGGATGTCCACTCTGCCCACCCGGGCTGCATGATATAAAGGTGTGCTGCGATGGTGTCTGCTACCATTGGGATCGGCTCCAGCCTCTAGCAGAATCCGAACACAGTCCAGATGCCCATTAACTACAGCCACATACAAAGCTGTCTGACCTTTTACATCCACCAAGTCTACCTCAGCCCCCTGGCCAATAAGGAAGTCCACACAGTTGCCGTGACCAGCCGTAGCTGCTATCCTCAATGGTGTACATGGCAGCCAGCCACAGCACCAAACTGATTTCTCATTAATCCGACTGCATTTTCAGAAAAAATTTGAATAAGAAGGAATGCAACATCTCATTATAATCATGGATAACAGCATATAAATTTAAACAAGAAATAAAGAAAATGTGTAATGGGAGAGGAGACTCACTGCTTAAAACTGTCTTCTTGCAACAGGTTCTTGATGGTGTCCAGGTCTCCTACATAGGCAGCATTGTGTAGACGCATGTCCTCACATTGCTCCAGTGGTTTATCACAGAACTGTTCTTGAAGCCATTCCTTAAGATTACGACCTGAGAGACAGTAACATAGAAAATAAGAACAAATGTAATAATCTATAAAGCCAGGGTCTAGTGTAGGCCAGTATAATAATGTTGTCTATTTAATGTTCAGGGATTCTAGGAATACACGGCATATTTTAGGGATGGATGACAACGATTAAAATGAAAGGGTGTTCTGCCACTATGGTATACTGGTATCAGATAGAACAGTGCTGCTGGAGTTTTTGACCACTGAATCCTCAAATTATAAAATCTAATGGCCACATTGACATTATTGTTTTACCTTGTAATAATACACACACACACAATATATAAAGTGAATAGACTTTATAAAAAATTAAGAGACAACGTGAGATAAACTTGACTATGGACTGCAATAACTAATAATTCTACTGTCCTAAATTCCCAAATGATTTAAAAATATAACTGAAAGAAAAGGTAATGGATTCCAATTTTCTTTTCCAATATTCTCTTATTAATTCATAAAATCTTTTCTTTGTGAATCTATCTGTTAAATAAAGGTTCATATAAAATAATAAGTGAAAAAAATTACTAATACTTACTGTAAAGCTTAAGTACAGTGTCTTGACTTTTAAATACCGACTGTAATGCTCCAGGTTAGATTACAATGTTTGGATATTTACATAGCCTGTCTTGCTAATGTTTCCCCAATGCTTCTGGAAACAGAATTCACATACATACCTGCTGTACAGCTGCTGAATAACCTGCAGTTAATAGATGATTGGGTACTATGCAATTACTGTAATACTGCTGGATAAATGACTGGATTTGGATATTTAAACACTCACTGTACTGTAGTTACAGTGTTCAGATAAATACTTGCTGTCATTAGGGTGGGAAAATTACACATTTTTACTTATTAAATAGCTGCTGAAATGTGCTTTAGTAAATATTAGTGTTGATATTAAATACCTGCTGTGGTGCTGCTGGGTAAATGAATGTGTTGATATTAAATACCTGCTGTGGTGCTGCTGGATAAATTACAGTGTTGATGTTAAATACCTGCTGTGGTGCTGCTGGATAAATTACAGTGTTGATATTAAATACCTGCTGTGGTGCTGCTGGATAAATTACAGTGTTGATGTTAAATACCTGCTGTGGTGCTGCTGGGTAAATGACAGTGTTGATATTAAATACCTGCTGTGGTGCTGCTGGATAAATGACAGTGTTGCTATTAAATGTGTTGATATTAAATACCTGCTGTGGTGCTGCTGGATAAATGACAGTGTTGACATTAAATACCTGATGTGGTGCTGCTGGATAAATTACAGTGTTGATGTTAAATACCTGCTGTGGTGCTGCTGGGTAAATTACAGTGTTGATGTTAAATACCTGCTGTGGTGCTGCTGGATAAATGACAGTGTTGATATTAAATACCTGCTGTGGTGCTGCTGCATAAATGACAGTGTTGATATTAAATACCTGCTGTGGTGCTGCTGGGTAAATGACAGTGTTGATATTAAATACCTGCTGTGGTGCTGCTGGGTAAATGATAGTGTTGATATTAAATACCTGCTGTGGTGCTGCTGGATAAATGACAGTGTTGATATTAAATACCTGCTGTGGTGCTGCTGGGTAAATGATAGTGTTGATATTAAATACCGGCTGTGGTGCTGCTGGATAAATGACAGTGTTGATATTAAATACCTGCTGTGGTGCTGCTGGGTAAATTACAGTTTTGATATTAAATACCTGCTGTGGTGCTGCTGGATAAATGACAGTGTTGATATTAAATACCTGCTGTGGTGCTGCTGCATAAATGACAGTGTTGATATTAAATACCTGCTGTGGTGCTGCTGGGTAAATGACAGTGTTGATATTAAATACCTGCTGTGGTGCTGCTGGGTAAATTACAGTTTTGATATTAAATACCTGCTGTGGTGCTGCTGGATAAATGACAGTGTTGATATTAAATACCTGCTGTGGTGCTGCTGCATAAATGACAGTGTTTAGATATTTAATACCTGCTGTGGTGCTGCTGGATAAATGACAGTGTTGCTATTAAATGTGTTGATATTAAATACCTGTTGTGGTGCTGATGGATAAATGACAGTGTTGATATTAAATACCTGCTGTGGTGCTGCTGGGTAAATGACAGTGTTGATATTAAATACCTGCTGTGGTGCTGCTGGATAAATGACAGTGTTGATATTAAATACCTGCTGTGGTGCTGCTGCATAAATGACGATGTTTGGATATTAAATACCTGCTGTGGTGCTGCTGGGTAAATGACAGTGTTGATATTAAATACCTGCTGTGGTGCTGCTGGGTAAATGACGGTGTTGATATTAAATACCTGCTGTGGTGCTGCTGGGTAAATGACGGTGTTGATATTAAATACCTGCTGTGGTGCTGCTGCACAAATGACAGTGTTGATATTAAATACCTGCCGTGGTGCTGCTGGATAAATGACAGTGTTGATATTAAATACCTGCTGTGGTGCTGCTGGGTAAATGACGGTGTTGATATTAAATACCTGCTGTGGTGCTGCTGGATAAATGACGGTGTTGATATTAAATACCTGCTGTGGTGCTGCTGGATAAATGACGGTGTTGATATTAAATACCTGCTGTGGTGCTGCTGGGTAAATGACAGTGTTGATATTAAATACCTGCTGTGGTGCTGCTGGATAAATGACAGTGTTGATATTAAATACCTGCTGTGGTGCTGCTGCATAAATGACGATGTTTGGATATTAAATACCTGCTGTGGTGCTGCTGGGTAAATGACAGTGTTGATATTAAATACCTGCTGTGGTGCTGCTGGGTAAATGACGGTGTTGATATTAAATACCTGCTGTGGTGCTGCTGGGTAAATGACGGTGTTGATATTAAATACCTGCTGTGGTGCTGCTGCACAAATGACAGTGTTGATATTAAATACCTGCCGTGGTGCTGCTGGATAAATGACAGTGTTGATATTAAATACCTGCTGTGGTGCTGCTGGGTAAATGACGGTGTTGATATTAAATACCTGCTGTGGTGCTGCTGGATAAATGACGGGTGTTGATATTAAATACCTGCTGTGGTGCTGCTGGATAAATGACGGTGTTGATATTAAATACCTGCTGTGGTGCTGCTGGGTAAATGACAGTGTTGATATTAAATACCTGCTGTGGTGCTGCTGGATAAATGACAGTGTTGATATTAAATACCTGCTGTGGTGCTGCTGCATAAATGACGATGTTTGGATATTAAATACCTGCTGTGGTGCTGCTGGGTAAATGACAGTGTTGATATTAAATACCTGCTGTGTGGTGCTGCTGGGTAAATGACGGTGTTGATATTAAATACCTGCTGTGGTGCTGCTGGGTAAATGACGGTGTTGATATTAAATACCTGCTGTGGTGCTGCTGCACAAATGACAGTGTTGATATTAAATACCTGCTGTGGTGCTGCTGGATAAATGACAGTGTTGATATTAAATACCTGCTGTGGTGCTGCTGGGTAAATGACGGTGTTGATATTAAATACCTGCTGTGGTGCTGCTGGATAAATGACGGTGTTGATATTAAATACCGGCTGTGGTGCTGCTGGATAAATGACAGTGTTGATATTAAATACCTGCTGTGGTGCTGCTGGATAAATGACAGTGTTGATGTTAAATACCTGCTGTGGTGCTGCTGGATAAATGACGGTGTTGATATTAAATACCTGCTGTGGTGCTGCTGGGTAAATAAGACACAGTAACCAGCGGGTAGTTGGTGGTGGGTGGTTCATCCTCAACGTCTCCCTCAGTAACATCTCCATATTCCGCCATCTCTCTCTTCTAACCTTCTGGAACACAGAAGTGCAGCCGGGTTTGTGGTGTTCGCTGGTTTGTGGTGTTATTTGGGTATTCGCTGTTTAAACGCTGGTCTTATCGACAGTGTTGACAGTCGCTTCAGGGTGAATGATGTTCTGGCGTTGTTTGCTTGAGCCGTATTCTGATTGGCTGACTCAGCCACTTCCGCGTTTTGCTTGAAGAGTAACAGCAACAAGTGCCACGTGGAGCGTTGAGCAAAATAAAGGTTTTAAAAGCGTTCTGTGATTTACCAGCTGAGCATCGCAAAGAACGCACACCACCTTCTGATGCCTACATTCATATTTTCAGTTTGATCGTTTACACATCACACGATCACATGATCCCTTCTCCGTAGTTAGTTTAATCTATAAAACCGGGGTTTTATACTCCATTTGTTAACTGTAAAATATTGACAGTGTTTTGAATATTATGCTTACGGTTAACTATTCATTCATTCATTATCTCCCGCTTTATCCTCTATTAGGGTCGCGGGGGGGTTCCCCATGCCCATCCAGGGGAGAACGTCTCGGGCGCTGGGCAGATAGACACAGGACAGGGCGCCAATCCATCGCTGGGTACACACTCACACACTCAAACACACTCTACATGGGGCAATTTTGAGAACTCAATTGACTTGATCCATGTTTTTTGACTGTAGGAGGAAACCGGAGAACCCGGAGGAAACCCACGCGGACACGGAGAGAACATGGAAACTCCACCCAGATGGGGATTCGAACCGGGAATCCCTAGCGCTGAGAGGCGAACGTGCTAACCACTAAGCCACCGTGCTGCCCTTGCAGTTAACTAGATTCAGCAAATACATAACAGTATAAACTTATTGCTGTTCCTATGAAACAATTATGTACATATTTTGGTACCCTTTATTACTTTACACATGGTCTTAAACAATTCGTAGAAATACATAAATAAATATGCATGTTCAGCAGGGTGAATGGCCCAACAGTCCTGCAGGATAGAATAATGGGAAGTTAACAAGCAGTATGGATTTTGCTAACAAGGCGTGGGGCTTTCTCTCATCACCCCTTAAATCACTCACTGCAATTAATGGGAGCATAACTCCAAAGTATATTTTGCTTGTAAATGGTTCCTGAGGGTATCCAAGCTGCCTCAGTGGGATTTGTGATAAAACATGCCACACCGTGCGGATCCTTTCAGTAAATAGAACTTTTGCCATATTTATCTCAAAAATTAGCTATAATTTATAAATAACGTAATATTCGTTTGAGAGTTTTTTGTAACAAAAGCAATTACATTTGTTTAAAAGTGTAGTTTTTTTTTCAGTATTTTTTTTTCTTATTTCTTTTCAAGAAATAAGTCTGATTTAATGTATTTGGGAACAGATCTGCAGATCCTGAAAAACAGCAAATGTTTAGTAACGGGAAGCTTTAGCTGTGAGCTGGGCCACTGCTTCTCCAGTGCGTGTCCAGTGGTCAGTCAGCGGTCCGGCACCATGTTCCTTGTTACTCTGTGGTAGGTGAGGTGAGTCTGTCATTGGTGAAAGTTTATTTCGCACAGCCACAGAGGCGTACCTCACTGCTGCTTGACGACAATTGAACCATGGACACTGGGCCATGGGCTCTAAAAATAAACAGGCAGTCGGACAGGCCTATGTGTCACTCAGAAAGGACTGGCGCACAGACAGCCAGAACACCCAGCTCTCTAAACACAGACTTCTCTGCGGTGGGGAAAAAAAAGAATATATTTTTTATTCAATTTGTCTCTCACTAGGTTCCATTCAGACAATAACTCAGGGTCACAGATACTTTTGTTACATCAACACTCTCTGTTTTACCAAATTAATGTATAACCTGAAAATGATGCTAATTTAATTTACTGACCTTAATATACGTATGTAATGATGCATTTTAGGAATAATGTATTTTTGAAATTATCTTTAGGACGGCAGCACGGTGGCTTAGTGGTTAGCACATTCGCCTCTCAGCGCTAGGGGTTCCCGGTTCGAATCCCTATCTGGGTGGAGTTTCCATGTTCTACCCGTGTCTGCGTGGGTTTCCTCCGGGTTCTCCGGTTTCCTCCCACAGTCCAAAAACTTGGATCAAGTCAATTGAGTTCTCCAAAATTGCCCCATATAGAGTCTGTGTGAGTGAGTGTCTGTTTGAGTGAGTGTGTGCCCAGTGATGGGTTGGCGCCCTGTCCTGGGTGTATCTGCCCAGCGCCTGAGACGTTCTCTCCTGGATGGGTATGGGGAACCCCACCGCGACCCTAATAGAGGATAAAGCGGAAGATAATGAATGAATGAATGATCTTTAGGACATGTTTTGCATTCTCCCATTCTGTTGTCTTTGAAATCAGTGTACAACCTTTTAACAACTGTGTCCTAGTCGCATATGCGATCATTTACTACTTGCTCATACACTACAGATTTGATGGATTAAGCAATGATGTTAACAGAGTTGAAATACTAAAGTATCTATAATAATTTAATGTTTTCAAGCATTACATTAATATTTACATTTAGTCATTTAGCAGCCATTTAGTCAATAGCAAGCCTGCGTTGTTATGGAATTTAGCAAGGCTTTTAAGTAAAATTAAAATGACACGTACTGAATACCTGAAAAATTCTACACACGTTTTTTTTTTAGAAATAGGATATATGAGAGAACATAAATGTCTGAATCATTTGTACAGAACGTTAAAAGGACTTTAAACTAAAAATATTTGACCTGCCATTTTAAAATTACAGTAAGGTCTGAATTTATGCAAAAAAATAAATAAAAGCCTGTATGCTAGTTATCACATAATGTATCCAAAGAATCACTGATGACAGTGTCAACCAAAACACAAGAAAATTTGGTTACATCTGGGCCAATGCCATAGTCATCAGGGAAATTCAAGCATGGGTGAATCGACCTGTTGTTTATGATGGAAAATTATAACGTGGTCATGTGATAATTTCATACGTTTTTGAAATTTACAATGACACAATTAAAAAAATCTGAGAAACATCTGGACTTGATTCTTTGGCTACTGCTCCAATTTTAAAATGTGAAAAATGTATAGTTTGTTTATACTTTTCTAGTCAAGTTGTTAAGGGCCAAGTTAAAATTCCAAATTACCCAATGTCCAAAATATAAAAGTTTTTATTTTTATTTTTTTTATTTTTTTACATAGTCCTCACTACACAAAGAAATCAATAATAACCCCAACTTAAATTGTCCTCTGAAATACAGAAGAGAATAGGTTTACTGAAATGTAGCTCTTTATTTCACTCCACTACAAAATTTATTCACCTATGATACATACAACATATACATAATATACAAGGATAGACAATATGGATATGGTATAAATAGTTTACAGTAAATGTGGTCTGAAAGATAATGTTTTATGTGTATATTTATTAGATGACCTATTTGGTATACTTCATTGCAACTGTAGTGATATAATACTGATGTGAAACATTATCATATAGATGTTAATTTACAGACAAAACTGCATTACAAGTGCCTTTACATTTTACTCTCACTACATATAATTGTTGTAGGTAAAATATAATTTTTTTCATGTTTTTGAATGACTTGGGAAATTAGAACACATTACATCCATAAGTTTTTGTTTGATCATCCAACCACTTGGTGGTGTAGCATCAGATTTCTTTTCTAAGGTATAGTACAATTATGTTTAAAGCTGAAAGAGTGAGATTTCTGAAGTTCTAAAGTACTCTGACAATCTTACTGATCAAAGTGCAGAGGTGCTTGAGCAGCTCCAGCTTTTGGCATGTTATGACCACTGATATACAGAGGTGTCAGGACTGGAGAATACAAGTAACATTCACAAAGCATTGTTGGTGTGCTGGAGGTGAAATGCTGGTTTATGTGTCGTTACATGTTCCATAGATTGCTATCATAAATTCACTTCTAGAAATCTGGTGAAGTACATTAAAATCAGCAACATGTGTTAAGCAGCCTATTGACACTTATAAGCTTGTTGAATTGGGCTTACTCAAATCTACAAAAGAGTCAATGTGACTTCTGATTTTCATTGTATTTTTATGAGTGATACCTTTAAAAGGATTTAGTAAAATTAAGCATCTACATTAGTGATAAATTTAAAGACTAAATTCAATAAATAAAAAACACTTTAATGATCTAGTCACTAGTGACTTTGTGGTTGTACTTAACATTAAATTAAATTGATTTTTTTGTTCTTTTATTTCAGTAGCCATCATTTCTCCTGATTGAAGTGGAGTAGGCTTCAGCACTCCCCATGACCTAATTGTGAAAGGTCACCCTAAACATCACAGATCAAACTCAGAAACAGAACATTTTCCACCCTGAATAGAATTTAAAACTCAGTATTTTTATGGCGATCAAAAAAGAAATAAAAGGATTAATAAATCCACTTTTATGTGCAGGACTAGAGACCAGAGGATTAATCGTTCAAGCCCAAACTCTGCCAGTCTGCACAGAGTTGCTTGTATGGTTTATGTTGTTACACTTTGGATTTTGGTACATACTAAATGCTATAAACATCATAACATTTCTATTTAATTTAGGGAAATGCAGCATTAATATAGTACAGCATATTGAGATGTAAGGCAGTGCTTACTGTACCAAGCTGCACAAATGGTACATTCACCTGTTCTTTGCCTATTCAAATCACCTATTAGAAAAAAACCTTGACTTTAAAAGCTGATATAGACAGAAGCATGAACCAGACTTTAGATAATACAGCTAGTAAAAAACAGGGGCCTATTGCTTAAAACAAGCTTTGCGGGAAAAAAGAGGTACAGTACCACTGAGGCAAAGGCAAGTCAAAATTCAATTATTTATATTGCCAAGCATGTTGCAATATTGCCATGTTCTCTTTTTAAACTACTAACATGCATCAGTCTGGCCATGACTTTGATCAAGCTACAAACACAAAGTAAACATATTTATTTCATGTAGATAAGAAGAAATGTGGAAATCAATATCACTGTGATGAACACATCACACTCCTCATCAAAATGTGCAACTTACCCATGTAAATTATGAAACACAGTGCAACTCACAATTAAAACATAAGTGTGAGGAAACCCAATCTGTAACAGACCCAGCGATTGTCCAAAGGCACATTTAATTTTCATAATTCCTCCAACATCCTGGCAAAGTGTTATTCAGACCTCCATCAGCAGAAAACCAGTGGGCTCTACTGAAAGAGAGCAGTGCTCCCTGATTTATTTCACATATTGCTTTGGTCATTATCGTGAAGAAAATGTAATGCTTGACAACATCTTCTGAATATTTTCCTCATTCCCAAGGATTTTGGACTTGATGGAACAGATCTTTTCTTGTTCATTTTTGATGAGCTGCTCCAGTTCTGTTAACTGAGCCTTCAGTGGCTGCACAGCATCGTCGGTGATTCTGCGGAAAACATAGAAATAAGATCAACAGATGTCATCTTAGTTAGTATGCATCGGCAAAAAGTTACACTTAAATACACAACTGCCGACTAACACCAACCGTCTAATCACTGCGGAAGAGGACATCAAGAGCATAAACGCCGCAGTAATCTGTATTGTGGACATTAAGTCTGTAGCCTCTATATTATGAACTAACTGCTTATTGCACTCTGGTCAGATTAGAAACTGCATTTCATTACCCTGTATCTGTTACATGTGTAATGACAAAGTGGAACCTAATTTAATCTAATCTAATCTAATCACCTCTAAAATACAAACTTCAAACGAAGCACCATTTTGCATACCGATGTCACAAACTGGCTATTTTTTGATGCAAAAAATAGGGAAAAAAACTACAGGTACTGAATCAAAAATATAGATAGTGCATCATGGCTCATACTGCTTTCACCTTTAAGCACAGGCAGTCACACTAGCTAAAACAAATGGGAGACTATAGCATTATTTCTTCACAATTAAATATTATGAAAGTGTATTTATTTTATGTAGCTTCAGCCCTGACAGAACTTTGATTTGTCCAGATCTCAAGTTTTCAAATGTTTTCTAGCAAATTTAGCCTACATACTCAACCCTAAAGTGTTCTTGATGGTCTAAAGTACTGGAAATCCTCTTTAGTCCATTTCTTAAATTTATAAATGCAAAACTTACAATTATTAATTCATTCATTCATTATCTTCCGCTTTATCCTATATCCCCATGCCCATCCAGGGGAGAACGTTTTGGGCGCTGGGCGGATACACCCAGGACAGGGCGCCAATCTGGGCACACACTCACTCACACTCAACTCAATTGACTTGTTCCATGTTTTTGGACTGGGAGGAGTCCGGAGAACCTGGAGGAAACCCACGCAGACACAGGGAGAACATGGAAACTCCACCCAGATGGGGATTCGAACCGGGAATCCCTAGCGCTGAGAGGCAAACGTGCTAACCACTAAGCCACCGTGCCCCCCAACTTACAATTATATTTTATAAATAATATATTAATTAGAATGTCTATTCCTAAAATTTCTTCCATCTTTTTGAAAGATTTGTTTTATTTTTTCAGTTATGTGTCTAGGGTAAAGGGTTCTCAATTATGTCTACCAAATTCAAACAGAACACTGCAACCTGTAATGATGGAGGAACTACATATATGGCTACAATGACAATTCATGTAATAAACTTTATTATACATTAAAGCTAAATAAAAACAAACAAAAAAACTACATCAAACTCAGTTTACAGAGGCAAAATTATAAATGTGTCTCCAAATAACTGTATGTTTTTATGTGTGTATGTGGGAGATCCATTCTACCTTTGCTCTTCCAGTAGGGCCTGTGCGTGCACTTTGTTTTCACGTCTCCAGCTCTGTAACTCATTCTGCATCGCGTCCATGTCCTCCTGGATGTAGTCCATGATTTTTCCTAGTGGCTGAGCACTGCTACAAACACTCTGAATTGATGTGCGCATTAGCTCAATCTCTTTAGCCACCTGTTCCCGCTCCTTCTTACGAGTTGCCTCTAAAACTGGTGTCCGGTCCTGTAACGCATCAGGAGGCTTAGTGAGGGGGAAGAAAGCACCAAAATTTTTGCAGAATATTCAATCATTCACAAGTCTCTCTCTCTCTCTTTCTACACACACACTATTAGGTATACCTCATTGTTTTTTGAAAATTGTTGCAGTTCCACTTACTATATTTACGCTCTTTGCAGTTGTACAAATAGAGACTGTAATTCATTTGCCAATTCAGTTTTCTTTACACTGTTCTTTACCTTTATCATGTTCAGGACCCCTACGGGATCACCATGGATAAGGGGCTACTGAAATAATGCATTCATCAGCCTTACAGTGATACTTATTGGTGGAAAGTTAAGTGTGTGTTACAATGGAATGAGTAAATCAGACACAGCAGTGCTGTGTCACTAAATAGTCCCCGAACTAAACATGTTCAGACTTGCATTCTATGGGCAATGATATGTTAAAACTAACGTACACTGGACAGCAACAAATGTTTTAATGTTCCTGATTTTACATCTACAAGATAGAGCAAGTAAATAGCTGTGATAAGAGTGCACTGTCAGTTGACACTGTGTCAAAGTGGTGCATGGAATCATCCACCACACAAATGGTATCTGCTCTGTGGTGGTCATGTGTGGGCCCTGACCAAAGGAGAACAGATTACAGTGTTTAATTGTAGAGCTACAATCTGTGAGAAGTTAAAGTGATGGAATGAACAATAAGTTCTGAAACAAGTAGGTCTTATAAATGAGTGACCAGTAAGAGAATATGTTTACCAACTAAATACTCAGTTTTTTTTTTTGTTTTACAAAACAACATATTCAAGAAAACTCTAAAGTAATATATGGGGAGTTTATCATAATTCCACTTAGTGCTTACTTGATATTCAGTAAGATTAAAATAAAATAAAAATCTATTAAGACAATGCAGCTTGTTATATATCATTTTGTAATAATCAGCTGATAGGTCCAGTGATCCAGTGTTTTTTTTGCACCAAAAAGAAATTATTTCAGCTATGCGCTTTGTAATAATGTTGGTCCTTTCATTGTCTCAAAGAAATATATTTCTCATTTTAATAGTATCCTCACGAGTGAAGTCACTGTTTATTTTATAGTCCGTGTATCAAATTTGGTCGTATTAAATGAAGCCCTGTTACTACTCCACATGCACGCATTGCTGATATGACAAAGAGGTACTTGATCACTTTTGTTTTCTCCAGTTATAAATATTTTTGGGCTGCAGAAAATTCAGCCGCATCCTTTCAGATTTCCTTTTCCAAATGCATGACTGCTGATGTTAAACAAACAATCATGTCTAAATTAAATAACAGAGATTAGATTTTTTTTTCAGGAATTGGAAATTCCAAACCGAAAGCAATTAGAAAACAACAAAATGTACAGTACCAAAGAAAGTGTAATTGACTCGTAAATCTTGGCTGTTGTATCATGTGTTATGCTGCAAGTAGTTATCCTGTATTTGAATGAGGGATATAAAGGTAAAACTGGATCAGTAATTCTCATCTGAGTTTAGACAACTAGAGTAACGGTGAGATGGGTCAATGCAGGGCCCCTAAAAGCTGCCCAGTGGTGACAGACTAACAGCAGGAGCAGCCTCACACGTTTTCCAAATACACAGCTCACTGGTGGGAGCACTTCAAGAGAACTATACAAACGAGGTTAGAGAACCTGATACGCCGCAGCAACATATTAAAAAGGAATGAGGTAGAAAGCTGCATTTAGCGGTTTAGAATTTCAAGGCTACAAATGTTTAGGATTTCCAGGCAAGAATTATACAAACCTACTAATGTACATAAAGATCAAATCCAAATAGCCATGAGAATAGCCTATAGTATAAGTTGTAAGTGAGGGCCTCCTTCATGTGCTATGTGGTTTGAGGGTCCTGCTCGGGCCTAGTCACCCTTCCTGGCACACGTACATACACATCAGCCGCCATATATGTTTACTCAGCTGGAGCCACAGGCTGTGTGGCACAAGGCCAAACAAGTCTCATTCTCACTAGCTGCCCACACACACGCGCACACACACACACAGATTCACACTCTGGTATATAAGACATGACATAGTCCTAGTTTATTTTAGTAACTAAGAATTCCAGGGTAGTTATTTTACAAGAGGGTATTTGGCAACAACTTCTGGTACCTTGTTTGAATTCTTGAGCCAACTCCTGTCAATCTGACAACAAAAGCTAACAACTACCTTGATCGTGCTACACTTAATTAAACCCAAGCTACATGACAAAACAAACAACCCAGTATGACTTTCTCAACACGAAACACAAATGTCAAATACACACCTTAATTAAGGGTTATTTACACAGACATCATATTACTAACAGGGATAACCTTAAAGTCTGGCCTCTAATTACCAGTTACACAAATTAGATGTTATAGCTTGGATATGTGTGATGATTATAGCTAGTATACATAAAAGAAAACGTCTGTTTTGGAAATTTATAAAGTGTTAAACAAGAAGCCCATTTTTTAGTTGGCATGTTAATGTCTGCTGACCATAAGCAAGGTGGGTGGCTCTGATCACTCTTTAACACCCCTGCTAGACAAACACTGGCCAGCAAGTTCGCCCACTGCTGGTGGTGCACGGAGGCCAAGCACGATGCGGTCTGGTTGTCGGCCTCTTGTGCCTTCAGCCACTCGCACGAAACTGCAGCAGAAGGAAAAACTAGTGCTCTCAGTCTCAACGGACATAAATCAATCGTTTATAGGGGCCCTGTAGGGGTCTACAAACCCGGCATGCTCTTACTCCCCCTCTTTATCTTTTAGATCCAAGAAAAATATTTGTTTTGAGTCAGACAGCTAAGAGCAGGTTTTCCCATTAGCTCAGACAGTGACGAAAGCAGAAGGCAGTAGCGGCACACTGCAACTGCTGCAGGTGGCACAGCGGGTGCTGGGTGCCCTCTGCCAATACTCCTAACCCCACAGCAGGCCAGGGCATATGGACTGCAAGTTAAGCAGAAGAGAAGGTCAATACGTTCTATTTACTCTGCAGATTTCAGCCTTCATCTACAATTTTAATTTGCTTAATAAGAAAACGCAGACTAAGGACATGATTTGTGGTATGCTGATAAAGAGCGAAGGCAAGAGCAGGGAACAGCACTCTTCAAAGAGCACACAGACAAGAAAAATAGCTCTGTTCGCATGAAAACTCTCAAAGGCTTACAAAGCTCACATGAGTAATAAATGAGGATAGATAAAATAGGGAACTAAATCCAAAACCATTACATCACCCCTAATTTCTGAACTGATGCACATGTCTGAACAATTGAGGGTCAGTATATCAAAAAGGCATGCACAATTTGTTACAGCTGATTGACCAGACATATATAACACATTATAAATATAACTTTCATTCATAAAGAAAAAGTATTTTTAAAAAAGTTTTTCCTAAAGCCTACTTAGTGAAGATATAGTCAACCACATGTAGGCTTTTGTATCCACTAAAACACAAAACAAACATTTTGAAAAGGTAAACAGCGAATAGAAATAGAAACATTACATAATTTCTGAGGACTAAAATATTTGGTTACAGAATTTAAACAAGTTGTAAAAGATATATAAAATCTCCAATGTGATATTTTGACAATTTTGTCAATGTGTTTTCTCTCACTGTTTAAAAACATGCTCCTAACTGAATTAATAGGATGGAATTGTCCCAGTTGTGTGTGTATATAAATGTGTCTGTCCTCGGATAGACTGGTGACTTGTCCTGCAGGTTTCTCCGCATATAGCCCAATATATTCTAAGAAGCACCATTAATCGGACCTTGACTAGGATAAGCACAATGAATAAATGAATCAATAAAATTACCTTAAAAAAGATTTGCTCATTAAACTTGCATGCTAGATTGATACAAAGACACTTTTCAGTCTGCAAGTCATTTGACCGTTTACTTTTATCCTTAAGGCTCCATCAGTTGCGAGGATGATGGTTACCCTTTTCAAATACTGTCTTATCATAACCCTTGTTATGATGTAATGTGCGTATAGTGACACAATCAGTAAAGAAAAATAATGCATCATAACGTTTCCCCAATTTGCTCTATAAAACATGTTATCACTGCTTGATTAATAGTTGTTTCAACACTCAAAATATTGCATTTGTCAAGTTTATGGGAACTAAAAGAAACAGAGTTTGGCTCCTTTTCTGGCTTTGAAAAGCTTGGAATAGGAAAGAGGAAATGTGAAAAAAGTTGCAAAAGGAAACCAAATTTTCTCCTAATTTATTCAGAGCCAGTTCCCACCCAGAAGCCAGTTTCTTATATGGCATTTGTATTTTTAAGCACTAAAAAAGTACTTAGTGTCCAGTAAATCTATTTATGACTGTCAAGTAAATCTAACTGACAAAGAAAACACAAATATAAATACCATTTTTACAAAAATCAATTCATGGATGTTTGCATCATCTCTGGGATTTTTATTTATACATTTTTCATATAAGTCTCAAAAGGAACTATATTTTAAATTCATTCTTAATAAATTAGTAAAAAAGGGTTGCAAGTAATATTTTTATAGACCATTAATCTTTTCATTGTTTTATTTGTTGATTATGTTAGTGGGCGGTGGTGAGTTCTCCAAAGTGCCCCATATAGTGTGTGTCTTTGTGAGTGTGTGCCCAGAGGCGCCCTGTCGTGGGTGTATCTGCCCAGTGCCCAAAACATTCTCCCCTGAATGGGCATGGGGAACCCCTCCGCGAACCTAGTACAGGATAAAGCGGGACACCATGGATGGATGGATGAAAGGATTGCAAGTATGTGTTTTAACTAAAGTTTTATAACCAGATCAATACAATGGAAATGGAAATCAGAAAAAGCATGAATCAAAATATTGAGAACATTTGTCTTTAAAAGCAATTAAATCAATGAACAACAATAGTAATGTGTTATTGAAACAGTTGGCAAACAAGTAATCATTGAACACCTCTATACCCTCCTATTATGTACCTACTCCACTTCCTCTAAAACCATGATTAATCATCATATAAGAAGGATTGCGTAAAAGTCCTCTCTCACATCTTTACATGTGGTATAACAGTTAGTAATTGTCTCTGTTGGAGCAACAAATCTACAAAGTTCAAGCTATCCTTCACTGAGCTAGTAATGTTTCAGAAGGGTGTTTGCAGAGATACACAAAAGCAAAGTCAAAGGCATTTTTAAGAATCTACTAAAGACGCATATTTTTAACAAATACCTGTTGTAGGGAAAAAAGGGGGGAGGGGGTGCAGGATCATATAACGATAAGGTTTGATGTGTGGCTACTGTGTGGCTTAGCTGGTTGTCTTCATAACTACTGACATGTGAAGTTCTCATTTGTAAGTTACTTTGAATGACTAAATGTAAATGTAATTGTAATTATGCCACTGCAACTTGCCATATCAACGCTTTAAAGAATATTATATATTTCTGCTTTGATAATATTCCCATCATACAACTGAACCAACACCTGAAACATTATAAAAATATGAAGACTACAGTTGTATGGTGGCATCACAAAGCCAGAAAGAAATGTACAACAAAGTTGAAAAGATCATATTAAAAGACAAGTACATTTATATTACTGGCTCTGTTGTAGAAAACTTTTTAGTGGCAAAATTATTGAGTAAGCACTTTTTCTTTTCTGTATGACTATATTTCATCAAGGTTTGCAAAAGCATGGTTTCATGAGTTTGGTGTGAAAAACCACTGGTAGTCTATAGCAGGCCATAACCCTAGGCCCATTACATACTAATGAACAGGAATTTTAATTGCGAAAGTCTTAGTGTCTAAAATCATTGCCTAACCTTACACATGCTCTTTTGATCAAATAGGATTAAATCTCACCGGACAATTTCCAAAACCATAATGAACCTCCAAATAGAGGACTAGTGACAAAAATGATTTTGATAATTAAGGTCCAACTAGCTGATGTTGGTCTGATGGTTGGGTACCCAAATTCATTTGACAAAATCTATATTAGTCATTACCTACTCTGTAAATCAAACTCAAAATTCACTGTTAGTAATTTCGTTCCAAGTGACAGCATTTTAAGATACACAAGTTTGGTGGATGATAATGTGCACACTTCCTTCCACCACAATTTTACTAAAAGCCTAGGTGTTTATGAAGCCACAATCCTGATGAGATGACTATTTATTTTCGTGCCTGTCTTGCTGAGAATACAGTGGTCTTTCTTGTGTGCAGCTCTCACTCAACAGCCATCCATTTGTGTGCCACAGGATTTATTTATACATTGCTAACCTTCATCAGAGCTAATTTGATGGTGTGTTAAAAAAAAAAAAGGAAAAAAATGCTTATGAAAACGCAGCTGCTGCAAGTGGCCGATTCTGTCCAAATAATAAAAAAGTGTTACGTGAAGTCTTATAATAATATACATGCTTTTTTTGTGGGTTGGGGTGTTGGAGGGGTCACTTAAAAGGTCAGTCATAAAATTCACGGCAAATTCTTTACTAGCTGTAAAGAAAGAACATGTTTCTGTCCTGACATTAGTTCAATAATACTAACAAGAGATAAGACCAGTGTCATGGTATTACTTTTATATATGCTTAAATTAAATACACAGCACATGAAGTATTACTATTACTGAGAAGTCATGTTAACAGAATGCAATAAATCAAGTCATCACATATGGGATATATTTATGGGTCTTTAGTGCAATTTACTTACCATAATATTAGACAACAATAAGAGGCAACGGTCACTCTTTCCTTAATACATACACCTCCTTGTTTCAATGTGTGCCACATATTGTATGAATAATGCACCTCGTAGTTCTACAACTACAAACTGTAGTCCATCTGTTTTCTACATACTTTGTTCTCATTACTCTAATAGTCAGGTCCCACACATAGCTGGTATTACTTGCGTGGACAATGAGTGTCAGCACTGCAAGCTCTTATTTACAAAGTGGACCAATAAGGTGAATGTGTCTAACAATGTACCATGACTGTACATTGTTTAAAATCTTCAGCAGCACTGCTGTGTCCGATCTAATAATGCCAGCACATCGTAACAGTGTCACTGTTCATCCACCACCCAAAAAATACATGCTCTGTCTTGTAAAGAAGACCAATAATGTATAAACATAGCTTCTTTGAGTTGGACTATAGTTGGAAAAAAGAGGATAAAGTATAATAAAGTGACCAGTTAGTGCATTATCTGTAGCTATATATGGTACAGTATATATAGAAGATAGAGGGTTACTGTCCATAAAGACAGATTGAAAGGAGTGCTGTGGAGACCATTTAGTGGACTGCAGAGCCCTTCAGATAGCTTTGGAATGAATTTTAACACCAAGCCATTTTATTCAATATTTTTCAGAAATTTTCAGAAAAAATGGAGGCTTTTCCAGTTTGTACAAGGTGGAGCAGGAAGAAAATCCATATTAATGCTCAGTTCTGGTATGGTCTGTCAAACAAGCACATGTGTAGCTGTGATCAGAATGAATCCCCAGTTTTCTACAGTTTAGTTATTCATATTTGCCAAATTACTTCATTTTAGAGCTGTAATAAGACCAAAGAATGAAAAGACTTCGTTGGAAAGGTAAAGAGGACCTTTAAGGACTTGGTATTAAACAGGTCTTTATTTTAGAGAAGAAATTTAAACAAAAACACAAAATGCGAGTTTATTTTTAATAGCGCTACATTAAAGTAAACTGGCCCAGATTTCAAACTAAAGCACATATGTTTGAGTTGATTACACTACTGTAACAAAAATGTTTACCTGTGGCTTAAAATCCAAATAGCAATACGCCAGAAAATAAGTAAGTGCTAAACAATGCATTGAATTGCTAAGTGGAAAAATTTTCACCTACGTAGATCATAAAAAAATGTAAAATGTTAAAAAAATATATACTTAACATCTGAATCTTGATGATTTATGTAGTGGAAGCTCTCTCTCTCTCTCTTTCTTTCTCTATCCCTTTCACACACACACACACACACACCATACATATATACATATGTGCATGTAAACACACTGGCTAAATGTTTTAGAACAATATTTGCTGTTATTTTTGATATTTGCACACTTTGAGTTAGGCTTTGATTACTTTGAATACCTCATAGTGACACCAACTGAACTGCACAGACAACGAAGCATCTGGGATTGTTTTATTTGATACAAAATTGGACACTTGTGCAGGAAAATTGGAACCCTGGACAAAGAGCGCTACAATGTCATTCTGAACTAAAACTCATTTCTAGGTTATATCAAAACTACATTAGAGGACAAAAACAAGTCAGTTGGCTTCAAGAAATAAAACGCTTCAGTAAATAAAAAAAAGAACCACCCAACAAGTGCAGTACATTTTTGGGAACTTCTGCGACAGTGTTGGTATTAACCTTCTGACCAATATATAAATTCCAATGTAGAATTTAGATTCTACATCCATGTAAATGCCTCGATTGTTTTCAGCCATTATCGGCAAGAGATACTTTGAGATATAAAAATCTAGACTCAATTATATTAAATAAAAGTATTTTAGGTAATTTACTTGTTCCATGCTATAATTTTACATTACATTTAGGACACTGGAGTTATGCAACTGAATTAATAATCAACATATTTGTATAGATTTTTATTTCTTTAAAAGTGTCTTTTTTTTATTTCTTTAAAAGTCTTTTTTTAGGAACCTGACGAACATATGTACTGACATTTTTGGCTGTGATCAAACTGCAAGATTAATCATTTTGCTTCAATAACTTTGATAAAATCTGATTTACATTTACGTGTACTTATTAATTAAAAGCAGAAGAATTAGAATTTTAGAACACAGTGTCTATGCAAGCATATGAACACAATGTCTGGTGGTGGAATTAGTTTAGTAGAAAGGACAGGAGTTAAAATCTTGGCATAAACTGGTCAATCCTGGATCTGATAATGGAGAAAATGCCATGTACTCATGACTTACTGTGTCTCGTGTATGGACTGTATATATTTACTGTATGGTCTGTGGTGAAACCACAAATTATAATGTTGTGCTCACAGGCTTATCCAATGGCCTTAAATAAAATAGGCAGAAAGGGATGTCGCTATATAATTTACATTTCATGGATAACAGATTATTTAAGCTTTGAGAAACCTCACTTTTCTTTCTTTACAGATTTCTGGCAAGAGTGTTGTATGCTGTAATTTAGATCCGGGAACCGAGAAGGCACCTGTTCCAACTGCAGAAAAATGGCTTACCGAATAGTGCTAATTTTGTCATCTTCTTTATATTTAGTCTCAGTTCTTTGTCAACTATCCTTGATAATTTGTATATTTATTCATTTTTATCCTGTTTGCTCATGTTGACTAAAGATCCTGTCATGTAATTTGAAAATCTTTGCATTTTAGCAATCAGTCAATCAGAAATCATCATAACAACACATTAAGAAAAGAGAAGAATTAGAACGCACATTATATATATATATATATATATATATATATATATATATATATATATATATATATATATATAAATAAATTATATTTAAACAAATATGAGAATATAAATACAAAAGGAAAAGGCAGCACTTTACTAATAAGTGTTGCAAATCTAGATCATTTGGAAGAAAGAAGGAAAGCTCACTATTTACATTTCAGCTTCTCAACGTTCCGCCGAGATTACAGTGGAGCTCCAGCTTTATTAGGCTGAACCCTCACCCCTTTTAAGTCAGGAAGGAAGTCATTGCAGTTTGTTTTTCCACGCGGTGAACTAGATGAGGGAAGCACGGTGCGCTTGTTAACCTGCAGCCCTGTTTAGAAAGTGCGATGCCCTGAAAAGCCGGCTTCTGGCCACTGTTAATGGCTGAGCAGCCAGTGAGCTGATGAGGCAGCTTTAAGTGAATTAGGCGAGCGCTCTGTGCGGCGCTCAGATTCCACTTTCGAGTTGGATCGCCTCTGATGGGGGAAATCTAATTTGATTATTTAGGAATGGAAGGAAATCCAGACTGATTATTTTGAAATGAAGAAGCCATGCTAAAGGGAAAAGGGTTATGCTAGTCCGCCTGGCCTGCCAGCAAGAATGGCTCGTGACTTAATCTCTCTTTCTTTCTTTCTGTCTGTGCGTGTGTGTGTGTGTGTGTATGCATGTGTGTTAACGTGGCAGTGAGGAAGAAACAGAGTGACCAGGCAAAAACCCTGACAACACTAGACTTTAAAGCCCATGGAAATGCAGCACGTATTTCTGCTTGTCAGCACACATGGCAAAGGTCAGGTAGAGGCTGGGGCTTTCTGCATGAGCAGCATTACAAAACAATGCATCCATCACACCAACAGTAACACTCAGGGCTCAAACAGATGGGTTCGGAGTGTGCAAGGTGGACCACCCAACACTGCGAACATGATGCAGAGACTAAAGCACAAACTGGAACACTGTCTAAATATTGACTGGGGGAGCTGGCGAACAGAAGGCCAGTACTGCAATGCACGCAGTTATGGAAAGGTTCGACAACACCCCATGTCTGTCCTGGGAACTTAGAACATGGCGTCAAAGAAAATCAACTATAAAATATAGAAAGGCCAGATTAATGTTGATGTTGTATCAGAGACAAGGACCTTCATTCTCTGTTTGTGGTTTGGTAGAAAAATGGAAAACGTGGCCTCAGCTCAGACTGCCTTTTGAGGAGCGGATATTAATTTAAGAATGTTGTCCGCAGTTACTGGCGATGAGAATTCTAATTCGATTTTCCATTATGTCATCTTGCAGCCGCATCTCCTGACCCAATCGTGGTGCTTTTTTCATTATTAGACTTACACAGAGTCAAGCTTCATTCATTGAAGTTATTGCATATTGTATTATAAAACCTTATATGTTTAAAGTACTTCTTCAGTGAATATTAGCACAAGTGCCCAAAATATGGTTGGACATTGTTTTTTTACAAGAGCGATAGAAGCTTTGATGACATTCCATTTCATGTCTGTCCAAAATTTGCAGCTGTAACAGTGTCTATTGTTCTGGTTAGGGTTTATTTATTTAGTAATCAGAAAAATTGTGAGGTCAGAAACTGATGGTGGGTGCAAGAGCCAGGCTACACTGACATGTAATCCTTGTTCTAGTTTGATTGAGGTCAGGTTCCTCCACAATAAACGTACCAAGCCATGTCCTCATGAACCTTGCCTTGTGGTTAATCTCAATCCATGTTTACCACTGCTAAATGATAGAATGATCTTCCTAAATCTGTCAGTAAAGCTAAGACATTCAGCATCTTCAAGAAACAATTCAAGACACATCTCTTCCGGAAGGACTTGCTATTTTAAAAAAGAAAAAGGAAAAAAAGAAAATGCTATGAAAAATAAAGGCACTGGAACCAGATTAGCCAATGAGCATGGCCAATAATACTACAGTTTGGCTGATTCCTTAAATGAAGATGTTTTGGATAAATCCATATGATTAATCTACATTCCATTACGTTTACATTTAGTTATTTATCATGTAATCTTGTAAGAAAAATACTTTAAAAAAAATTACAAGATATATTTATGAATGTCAGGTATCACATTACTTTATACAAATGTATTTTAAGTTTTTATGTTGCAGTTACTTTATGACAATAACATACAATTATATTTCCTATATATATATAGTTTTTGGGAGCTCTCAAGTGGCCAAAATATGTCAACCAAAAGTGGAAAAGATAGAGACAGGGCATTCCATCTTTCACTTTTAGAAGCTGGAATAAATCTGACTGTACCATTTCACAAATCATAGTCACTCAAAATAAAGCTTTTTTTAGGAATTGCAATTGCATGCAAGTTTAAAATTGCACATATATACACACAATACCCTTTTGACCCATACAGTAGGTATAACCTGTATATACAAATGTTTTCTAATGGTATAAAGCTAATTATTAGCATTTGTTCCCAACATAAGTTCCCAACATTTTATAAAGTATTATATGATCTTACAATAACAATATAATGAGTATTATAATATTACTACATTTTCTCAAAAAATAATCAACTGTAAAAAAAAAAATCCGTCACTAAGTTTTAACTCCTAAATGAGACAAAAAATGTGAATTAAAAAAAAAACTAAGGAAAAGTATCAAATTATCAAGTGCTGTAACTGCAATTCCCAGTTCAAGTTAAGGTCCTGCAATTACAAAGATTTATTTAAATAAACAACTGATATCTGCTGATTGCCCTGCTGGAACACACAAGCGTGAAATATTTAAAACTCGGATCAGTTGAGTCAGTGTTTATCATGTTGCTTAAGTTTCAGGGGAAAAACTCTAGTGGGGTTTGAAGCCACAATTACCCCATTCCAGTCCATTTAATCTCTTTGGAAAATAAGTGACTGGCTGAATATGGCTTTGGAATGGCAACTAGTGAAATGCAGATTTTAAAGTTGTTGCACAAATCGTGAAAGATTCTAAAGAAATGCTGAAACTGAGATGCACTTACTCATACTTGTGATATACCATTGTAGAAAGAAAACTAGGTGAACAAATCTTTGCAGTGATTTTAAGGTAAAACACCACTGCCCTCTAGTGGAAAAACGCCCTACCTGCTTTTGGGTGTTGAAAGCCGATGACGAAGATTCATAGTCTTTCTTAGTTTCAAGGATTTTTTTCACAAGTCCTCCTGAAAAGAAAATAGTGCATAGATTGTATAGATACAACAAACAGGAAAACCCTACAAATAACCATCTAACTATTGATTTCAGCGTGTTTCTAAAACATACCATGTGTCTGATCATCCTGAATGAGTGTCTCCTGTAGATGGAGAACATTTAGTGAGATTAAACAACAGGTACAAGCCATTATTTTTACTAAAAGTCATAAATAAAATTGTATTTAAAATTTTAAAACTTACTGTCTGCAGCCCAGGCATGTCTGGAGGTGGAGCAGCTTCCTCCACAACAAACTGTACATCTTCATCCTCATCTTCTGAAAGCTTGTTGCCATCAACAATGACTGCAGTGGAGTGCTTTGCACTGCCAAGTCTAAAGAAAAACAGTGGAATATGTATGTACGCTTCTAATTTCTCTTTTCTTCTTTTTCAAATTGAATGTCATGCAAGACATAGGTTCCTTAATTATTTTTGTGTAATTTACAATTGATTGTTTCATCGCTGATTTTTATTGTCAGACACAGATACAGAAAAACAGGCCTTCAATTTAAATCAAAAAAGTTCAGTTTCAAGTAAAAACTGCAAAAATGATGTTATTTCTTATTGTAACCCTGCCATACACAGCACTGTTATATAGCATATATTCTCCTGATCATGGATTCATGAACATTTGGCCAACATTACATTTCTAGCCTGATGAGTATCCATAACTTTTTCTTAGACATTTCTTCATTTTTACTACACTTACACTTTTGGAGATAAGATTAGTTTTTACTAATCATCAATATTTAAATACACATTTACAATATGTGGAAATATGTAGATAATGTAGAAATTATTTTAATGACAAAATGCATGATGCTTATTTCATATTAAGTGACAAGAGCATAATTACAAATACTACAAAATATTTTTTTTATTGTAAGGACTATTCACACTATAAAATCAAATGAATATGATAACTATGAAAAATAGTATAAAGTATATCCAATACTGAACTGCCTTTTACTAACGAGTCAGAGGTGTATTAAGTCTATTCAATAGTGATGATGGTTGCTGACCCCTGTGTAGCATATTTAAATAGCATTTTAATCTGACTAATTAAAACGTCTTCTATTTCTCCACTTATTTCCAAATGGGTTTAAACTTGACTTATGAGACACTCTGCACTTTAAACACCTTATTTTAATATTTTTCACTCTTCAGACTACCTGATTGTATTATAATTTCCATAATAATTCTAATTATTCCTATTTTTTGTAGTCAAAGTTTCTCTCTGCCTCTCTGCTGACACTTGGCAAATATAGTTAAAATTTATTTAAAGTTATGCTAGATTTTGGTGGCACGGTGGCTTAGTGGTTAGCACGATCGCCTCTCAGCACTAGGGAATCCCAATCTGGGTGGAGTTTCCATGTTCTCCCCGTGTCCGCATGGATTTCCTCTGGATTCTCCGGTTTCCTCCCACAGTCCAAAAACATGGATCAAGTTCAATTGAATTCTTCAAATTTTCCCATATGGAGTGTGTGTGTGTGTGTGTATCTGTGTAAGTGAATGTGTGCCCAGCGATAGATTGGCGCACTGTCCTGGGTGTATATGCCCAATGCCCAAAGCGTTCTCCCCTGGATGGGCATGGGCATCCCCCCCCCAATAAAGCGGAAGATAATGGATGGATGGATGCTAGATTTTGAACCACAGCTGTTATTATAATGTAATGTAGAGACGACATTGTCTCAGCTAAAAAATGTTCCTGCATTACCGGTCAATTGTGCTGGTGTCAGTGTAACTCTCTTGTCTCTTCACTCGAGGTGGAGCTGGTCTCGCACTGCTAGGCCTTGCTATCCTCCTGTTACTGAAAAACAAAATGCACTTTAATACATTTGCTTATTTTAAGCTTACCTCTGCTGCACCACAACCTGTTTCATGTATTTGGGGGTCTACTTTTTAAATAGCATGAAGAAGGCAACAATCATGAGATACACAACTGTCTTAATAAATTTATACAATACATTCATTAATTGTAAAATTGTAAATACATATAAATATGCATATATATATATATATATATATATATATATATATATATATATATATATATATATATATATATATATATATATATTTACAATTTTAAACAAGAGGTTTGGAAGGCATAGGGAATTATTTGTATGCATAAATGGTAAATTGAGTCCTATCATAACAAACTTTCAGCCAATTTGGTTGTATTGCATTAAAAATTGTTGTATTGCATAAGATTGTGGTAAATGTTAGCTGTAAACAAAACTGAAAAGTGTCCTATGACACACTTGAGTATGCAGGAAATTAAGACACATGTCCAGAACTATAGGAAAAACTACACTTTGCTGGGTTTGAACACCACATTCGGCCAACAAAAGCAAGTGTGAAACTAATATCGAAAAAGGATATAAACATTTTATAAGATTTGGTAATAATAAGAAAATCTGACCTCTGGGAGGTAAAAGATGCCGTGACGTCCGATGCATCTCCATTTTCAAGGTGGATGTGGTTATTTAATGAAGGACTATCTCCCACTGAAATGCATAAATTATTTTGTAATTTAAAGTGCCACATTTGAAATTTCTTTAAAATAAAATATTCTAATGGTTAATTAAAAAGTCTACATAAACCTAGAGACTACTTAAATACTAACATAAACCTAGAGACTACTTACCCACATCGGTATCTGATTCATCTGTAAAAATAAATGAATAAATATTATATACATGTACATATAATTTACTAATGAGTGAGGAAACTGCATGTCTTTTATCTACCTACTTAAAAAAATGAATGGAAACTTGTGATGATATCAAATTGTTCGCTTCTGTGTATATGTAGCAGGTTACCTATTGCACCAGGTTTGGGTTTACGTCGCTGTCCCTTTGCAGATGAGGGCCGAGGTATTCTGGTAGGACTTTCATGCTAAACACAGAGATAATTTGGTGATACATTTATTTAAAAGTGCTAGTATAGTCCTGTATGTTTAATCTGTTGTTTTGTTAATTGTTACATTTGATTATTTCCCATCCTTTATGGAATGCAGAAACACAAACAACCAAAAGACCATCCAGAAAAAGGCAAATGGTTTACTGCAATTAGTAAAAACAAACAGACTAGATGAAAAAAAAATTGGCTTTAACTGCAACAGAATATGGAAAGACAGAAACTGCAGTGCAGATCGTTCAGTTCATTTCTGAAGAGATATATATATTTTTTAAATATGTTCAAATTAGATTCACAGATTTAAAGATTCTATATAATAATAAATCTAAAGGAACATGATCTGCTTCTGCAATATTCTGGCCAAAAACAAACTCACATCAACTATCTATGAAACAGAACACATTTTATTATGTCACATAGCAGACGTCTTTATCCTAAGCGACTTTCAAGTATCTCAACTTGATGGATGGACAAGCCATGATACAACATCCCTGAAGTAACGAGGGTTGCTGATGAACCCACAGAGGTAACTTCAGTGACCTTGGAATTTGAACCCAAAATTGCCTAATACATGATAGGCAAAAGCTATAGACAAAAACGAGTAGTAGCCATCATTTTTAAGCAGCAAGTAAAAAAAAACGCCTGAATGACATAATAGATTGGAAGGTATTTTGAAGTGAGCATCAGCAGCACACTGTGCTATCCCATGATGAATACAGATGATTTGGAAGTTCTTATCTTTAACAGTTACCTGGTATTGGGTAGCCTCTGTTTGCTATGTCGAGAAACAAACAATTCCCACATTAGGTACAAGTCTAGCTCAAGCAGAAAACTTTAATTAATTAACATGCTAGTCATCTACCCAGGGCCTTCGGTTATTACATGCCTTATTTGCCCAGGGCTAGCAACAACACAAAGTACAGTTAAGTAACATCTACAGATTCCACACCTTTGATTACAATGCAATTTGTAGCAACTAATAAACAGAAGATTTGTCTAATGAACCAGTCACCAGCCGGAATAAGCGAGATGTAGCAGTAGGATCCATCTATTTGTTATGAGAGATCAATACACTGCCACATCACAATACTAAAACTACCCAGCTTCCCCATTCATTCAGAAGGACACTAAAAAATGATACCTCTTCTAGGTCATCTCCATCAATCTTGGAGAATAAGGAGACAAAATGAGTGAAAATTTAGCTTTATTACAACACTGTTTTTTTTTTTTTTTTTAAAAACCTACTAAAAATTATGAAAATCCTAAAGCCAAGGACAGGGATCACTAAACAATAATGATTTAAATGCTAAACAAAAATCCCAACATAAAAAGTCCTTAGTAGTTTATTTACAGTAATAAGATGTAATGCAAGCATTCTGTACAATTATAATAGACAACCTGCTTGACCATGGAAGCATCTACCGTAATGATCACAGCTTCATACTGATCGGACATCGCAGTAGATAAAGTAAAGCTCACCTCAGCAGGCTCAGTTCTATGATTTTTATTGGGTTCATCTAGGAGTGGTCTCTGCTTGTTCATTTCCTCTGCAGACCGGGTCTGTAAAAAAACAGCACTATGACATGCTATGACACACATCAAACACTAAATTAATCCATATTTACTCTTAAAATAGCCTCAAGTTTACAGTGTTGTGTAAACTCCAGAGATGAGATTTTGATAAAGTTTAATTGGCCTTTTTGTCAGCCTGAATTATTCCAGCTATAATATATTAATCCTTTGTTTGTTTTTTGCCATCATTGTTGACAAGAAAATGTCATGATAAGTATAAGTTATAGTGTATAAGTTATATAAGTATAAGTTATAGTGAAAACGTAAACCAGCCTGTCTGCCACCAAATTACAAATCCTCAAAGTAGTTTTCTGAAAGATGACATTGAATCTCATCATAAAGCTTGTGATGTACATCGCTGAGATTATTTGTAATCAAATAGTGCTACTATACTCTTCATCAGGAGGCACAACATCAGCCAAACCATGAGCGTTATCTTAAAGGAAAAAACAGTGCTGGCTCTGATTTCCTTTCAAATGTATGTACACAATATGTACACAGTAATAGCAGAATATACATAAGTTCTTTTAAAACAGACACAAATTCTGTCAGACTTGTGCATTTGTATGCATCAGGTAACAGCGTTGCGTCTGTAAGAGATGAATCTTGAATCTCACACAGGAGGAAAGACAGTTTAATCGATTGATTGTCATTTTCTACATTTCCTTTACATTTTATAAGGTCAATGTGTATATTCATAAGATTTATTTTTCATTCGTACATTCACTTATGGTATCATTATGAACCTGACAGTCACAAAACAAGCAGTTTATTCAAAAGCTTGTTTAGCCACGTGTTTACATTGTGCCATTTTGTTTTATTATTGATATTTAAACTTAAAAATGGTGCATACTTTCAAGAAAACCAAGAACCCTACCAGGAAAAGTGTTCTGAAACAGAAAATAGGGCCCGTGTTAAAAATATAAAAGCAAAGCATGCTTAATTCTCTGAGATGCATCACATCGACAGGAGAAGTGTATGAACATTTCCTCAAGCAAAGGTTGGGGTAGGCTTTAATCAAAAATCTGTAGCCCAGTGAGGAAGCAATCAAATTTTGAAATACCTCTATGTATTTGAATATTATTATTATATGGCAAGAAAGCAAGACAGACAAATGAAAATAATTTTAATCCAATACATATTTTAATAACATATGATAGTGTGTGAAATGTTAAAATTCAACCATAATCTAAATTTTATTGGAAAAGACTAAAGGTCCACATGTACTACTTTTACCGTACACCAGGGGGCAGTAAACGCTCAAGTTAAAACAATGTTTTAGTTTAAAGGCTTTACAAAATTACTTTTGTATTCCTTCTTATTTTGTTTTTTGAAGTTAACTTTTCAAGCTTAATTAAATGGTTAAAAAATATATAGGTAAATGTGACATTAATTTTATTTATCATAAATAAATCTCATAAGTCTCATTACTTTAATAAATTAAAGTAAGTTATAAATGTTGTGACCTTAAAAGATACTTGGATAAAGATAAAGGTACTGATCTCACCTTTTTATCCGTTTTAAGCTGCTCCTGGAGCTTCCGCTGATGCTCTTGCTTTCTAAGTCGTTCCTTTTCTGTTTCTCGCTCCATCCGTTTGCCCTGTTCATGATCTTTGTCTTTGTCCCGAACTCTTTCTCTGTCTTTTTGTAAATCTCTTTCTTTGGTTTTATCTCTTTCTCTATCTCGCTCTCTTTCCTTGGTTCTTTCACGTTCCTTGTGGCGATCCCGGTCTCTGTCCCGGTTCTTCTCCCGCTCTCTATCCCGGCCCTGGACCTTGTCTTTGTCTCTGTCCTTTTCTCTACCTTGCTCCTTGTCTCTGGTCCTGTCTTTGTCCCGATCGTGGCTTTTGTCTTTTGTCCTGGCTTTCTCCTGCACATTTCCAGTCCTCTCCTGGTCTCTGTGCCTCTCTTTCTCACTTTTTCTGCTGTCCACATCTTTCAGCTGGTCTGGATCTTTTTGTTCTGTACTAATGCTCTCTTTAATATCTCGTTTTTCCTGAAAAATAATGTTAGAAATAGACATCTCACCAATCAGCCTTCCTTCAGACATAAATAATATAGGAGATGATTCTTTATACCACTCCATGCATCCGATAATATCTAAAGCTGGATATAAAACTATAATTTATGCACCCTTAAAATATGACTATAAACAAAGCTTACTTCTCTGTTCTCTTTGCCCTGGGATCTGGAGCTGCTGGATTTTACCTTTAAGTCAACTTTGTCTCCAGATAGGACTCTTCTTACAGCCTCATCACTGGAGAGCTTTTGTAAACAGAATAATTCAAATAAGTTACATGCACTGTATTTTTGGTGTGCTATAGTCACCAAATGCAATGTTGGTTAAAAATACATTTAATTAATTTTATTATATGCATTTCCAAACATTATTAGAAATGGTTTCATAGATGTATTCATCCATAAAAAGAAATGAATATGTTGTTTTAGTGTTTAACAGTAATTGCTCATAAAGATTTGAAGAAAATGTCATATTTAATATGAATTATATAAAACAGCTTTAATTTTATCTATAATTATACAATACTATAGCATTTAGCACAGTTTAAAAACAAACCACCTTTAATACTAAGCAGCATCCTGACAATCCCCTGGTAAAACAATGGGTCTTGTACCAATCGATGTTGCCCGGCAGAATCTCAGGAGACTCGTTAGAAAACAAAGCAACTACAGACATAACAAGTACTGAAGACATACGGGTCATTTCATTCAGCTAATTACTAAAACTCTAGGGTCCATTACTACTGTAACAATACAATCCAAATTATTTAACACAAAACTGACCTTGTTGATGCAGCACTTGCCGATGATCTGAAGCAACTCGTTGGTTTTCTCTGGTTCATGTCCTGCCACTATCCTTGCAGGTTTAGCAGCTACGGGTTCACCACTCACCAGCATCACCACATCAATAGCCTTCTGAAGGAATGCTATTTTTGAGTCTTTATCCTACATGGGTCAGTATAAAAGGAAATTATTTTAATATTAAATTACTGTTGAAGTAAACATGTTGAAGTTGAAGTAGAGATGTTGAAGTAGTTGAAGTAGAGATGTTAAAATCTCACAAATGGTAACCATCAGTATTAAACACTGACTAATGCCAAAAGTTGCTCTGGACTTTTGAGTATTCTGATCTTAGCAACATTATAGGCAACAAAATTAAATTGGTTGCCTACCCACTAAATGGTCCTGTTATACTATTTCTTTCTTGAAAATCAAGAATAAAAGAAAGCTAATGCAAAGATTTATGTGTAGAATGAGGAATTATTTTCACACATTACATTTTCTGACCTTTTAAAAATTACTGTCAATATGACTTCAGACCAAAACAACAAAACCAAAGAATGAACATAAATGTTATAAATGTTTGTTAAAAAAAGTAAAAACTGTGCCGTTAAAGGTGATGTACATATCAGGCACTAAAATGGGGAGGTGAAACAGTCACAATAATTTTGAAATTGACATGACTCTTTGAATAGTTCAACAACAAATGAGCTGTTGGGATGTTTACACACAACAGTCACAATGGAACTCATTTACAATTATGCAATAAAGAAAACAGATTCACTAAATGAGAGTTTTGGTGACAAAAATGCTTTGCTGATCAAACAGAGATAGAGCAAAGTAGTTCGGCAAGACTGGTAAGAGATAACCCAGAACCTAATGACAATTTAGATCATTATTTTGCAAATGTACAACATGTGCAACCTTACAGTAAAGCTTGATGGTGTTTTAAACAGCCCTACCCAGCAGAAGTATAGTGTTCCTAATAAAGTCCTCAGCCAGTATTAAATTAGTAATGAAGAAAAAATATACAAGTTGATAAAACAGTCGACAAAACAAAAGTGCTCTTGAATAAGGCTCAACTATAGACAATAATCTTTATTTTCTACATTACAGGATCATTTCTGAATGCTTAGATCTACTATTTTGTCCAATAAAGCCTGTGACCACAACATGACTAAGTAAAAAAATAACTGTCAGAACAAGGTTATTTGAATTAAAGTCTTAAACAAACACTGCACCAATAGTAAAAAATTACTTGATTTAAAGTGTAGATCAGTTATTAGACTGACCAGAATTAACTCCGTACTAAATATTACTTTTTTCATTTATGAATAATTTATTCATAATTGTAAGCAAAGCTTTTAGAGTAGTTTTTATGGTTGCAATTCTTAGATTTTTATGATTTTATGTTATATTTTCAAGCCACGAGGTAGAAAATGGAGCAATCCATAAAAAATACACGAGTTTGCCTTTATTAATAAACACACGTTACATCAAGCTTTAAAAATTCATGATCTAGAATTGGCTCTCCAGAACATAACTGAGATTGTGTGGATATTATTATAAAGTATAATTGCCCATGATGCCATTAGAAGTCATAATAAAGATATTAATAAGCTTAGAAAAAATAAATACACATATATACATACAGACACACATACACTGACCAGGTATAACATTAGTGAAAGGTGAAGTAAAAGAGTAAATAACACTGTTTATCTATTCATAACAGCAAGAAAACATTTTATTCTAAAAGCTGATGTGTAGAAAAAATAAGCAAGTGTAAAGATTTGAATGAATGAAAAGTGAAAAACTGCAGCTCTTGTGGGGCTTTCAGTAGTTGGTATTTATCAAAAGGGCTTTAAAGTAGGAACAGTGGTAAACCGGTGACAAGGTCATGGGTGGACAAGGCTCACCGATGCACATGGGGAGCTAACACTGGCCTGTGTTGTTAGCAGACAAGAAACTATAGCTCAGATTGCTGGAACAAGTAATGCTGTGTACAAAAGAGAAAGTTTCAGAACACAGTGCATCATGGACAGTCAAGTAAGTCAAGTCAAGTAATTTATTTATATAGCGCTTTTTACAACAGTACATTGTCACAAAGCAGCTTTACAGAATGAAAAGCCTTTAAACCCCCAAAGAGCAAGCCGAAGCGACAGTGGCAAGAAAAAACTCCCTTTTATGTTGTTATTTAAGGAAGAAACCTTGGGAGGACCAAGACTCAGTGGGGGACTCATCCTCCTTGAGCGGCCAGGCAGCAACAACGATGTAGGACAGCCATGTACAGATATTTAACAAATGGAAAAACTAACAACTGGAAAACTATATGTGTCCAGTCCAGTCAGTGTGCCCATGCTGACCCCTGTCTACCGCCAAAAGCACCAACAATGGGCAGATGAGCATCAGAACTGGATCACAGAGTAATGGAAGCAGTTGGTCTGATCTGATGAATCACATTTTCTTTTACATTCCATGGATGGCATGGTGCATGTTGGTTGCTTACCCAGGGAACATATTGTAGCGGAACATGTACACACTCTCCTGGAAATATTATTCCCTGATTACTGTGGCCACATCAAGTTTGAGGTGTTGTCTCAGCCTCCAATTTCCCTAGATATCAATGCAATTGAGCATTAAACAGGTCTGTTTTATGGATCTCACCTCAAAACTTAGAGGTGTTCATGCCTTCATGGCCAGAACTGTGTTGACTGAAAAAGGGTGACCAACACTATATTTAAAAGGTGGTAATAATGTAATGCCTGGTCGGTGTATATATAGTGATAAAGTAATCTATTTTGCTTACTGTGATTACAGATATATTTGTCCTCCACATTTAACCCATTATTGCAGAGAACCACACACACACACACACACACACACACACACACACACATATATACACACTGAGTGAAGTGAGTACACATGCCCAGAGTGGTGGGAAGCCTTGTGCACGGGGTTAGGTGTCTTACTCAAGGGCACTGGTGCTTGGTGGGACCATGAATCGAACTGGGGGCATTCAGGTCATAAGGCTGAATCCTTAACCACCAGCACCTACATACTGAGTGAATTAATTTTGTATTTTATTAATTTCAGAATGCAGCACTATATATATATATATATATATATATATATATATATATATATATATATATATATATATATATATATATATATATATATATATACGCACCCACACACACTGTATATAATACTTTAAAATAAACCAACAGACTACACCAAGCAACATTAAAGCTCCTTCTCATTAAGAACAGTACACTCTTTGGCAGAAGCCATTTAGTCTTGTGTGTGACTGAACTCTAAAGTGCATAAATTATGCATGCTGCTGTTTCAAAGGCCTCTGTTCCCTCTGACACGCAACAGAAGATAAAATACAAAGAGGTGTGAAATGTTTAAGTCCATGTGGCTACTTCTCAATCTCGCTGATCTGTGGTTTTAGATCTTAAATAAAACCGGAGCTTTTACAGGGCAACAAAAATATTGTACAACACTGATTTTGTCACATCCTCAGAATGTGAGGTATTAAATTAATGACCATAATATCAATTCCGGGCGGCACGGTGGCTTAGTGGTTAGCACGTTCGCCTCTCAGCGCTAGGGATTCCCGGTTCTAATCCCCATCTGGGTGGAGTTTCCATGTACTCTCGGTGTCCGCGTGGGTTTCCTCCGGGTTCTCCGGTTTCCTCCCACAGTCCAAAAACATGGATCAAGTCAATTGAGTTCTCCAAATTGCCCCATGTAGAGTGTGTTTGTGTGCATGTCTGTGTGTGTGAGTGTGTGCCCAGCGATAGATTGGCACTCTGTCCTGGGTGTATCTACCCAGCCCGAAATGCTCTCCCCTGGATGGGCATGGGGGGAACCCTTATATAGGATAAAGCGGAAGATAATGAATGAATGAATATCAATTCCATATATTGCCAAAAAAATAACTCACTTTATATGCTGGATGCTTTCATGTATCTCTATATCAAGTGATTAAAAGATTATTATTAACATCTAAAAACTAGTTTCATCTTTTCAGCTGTCACTATGGTGGAAATTCTGCATATGTAATATGAAATTGTTCTTTGCTGATGCCTGATATAGCTGCACTGATATAGCTATGACAATTTACTATCTTCGGTTTACTTAATGCCATGCATTTTGATTGAAAAACAAAGCTAGAGAAGAACACAGATGAAACCCACACAGAAAGGAGGAGGACATATAGTGTTAGCAAAAGTTTTGAGCAAAGTGATTGAATGATATTTTTTGTGTATTAAGTCTCAATAAGATAGTACATTCTATATAGAGAGCATATTTAAATATTTTAAAGTTGCTACATATTTTTTGTTGTATTTACCTGAAAACTATACATAAAATATTTTATACAATACAAATATTAAATTTTATTTTAAATTAACATTTACTGTGTCGGCATGGGTTTTCTCCATATGCTTTTGTTTCCTTACAGTAGTTGAATTAGAAATATCACATTGTTCCTATGTGTAAATATGATTTTAAGTCTGCCTTGAGATGGAATAATGTCCTGTTCACAGTGTTTCCTGGTCTTTGATAAACTTTGGAGTGGGTTCCAGCACCTCCGTAACTCCAATTAGGCTCAGTTCCTGAAAACTAAATTCATTCATTCATTCATTATCTCCCGCTTTATCCTCTATTAGGGTCGCGGTGGAGTTCCCCATGCCCATCCAGGGGAGAACGTCTCAGGCGCTGGGCAGATAGACCCAGGACAGGGCGCCAATCCATCGCTGGGTACACACTCAAACACACTCTATATGGGGCAATTTAGAGAACTCAATTAACTTGATCATGTTTTTGGACTGTGGGAGGAAACCGGAGAACCCGGAGGAAACCCACGCGGACACGGGGAGAACATGGAAACTCCACCCAGATGGGGATTCGAACCGGGAATCCCTAGTGCTGAGAGGCGAACGTGCTAACCACTAAGCCACCGTGCTGCCCTGAAAACTAAATTATGTACAAAATAACACAGAGCTTGACCAAAGATGTACACATACCTGCATGTAAATAATAGAACAATGACTTACTTTCACATTGTCTGATTTCATCTCTGCTTCCCCATAAAGACCCTTCAGAAAACCAGTAGTGCGTATGACCTGACAAATAAAACAATCAAAAACTATCATAACCGCCCTGAAAACTGAGCAGAAGTAATGTATGCATTAAACCACAACAATAAGACAAATTATTTTTCACTCGCACAATGGGACAAAATGCTGCTGTCTGACAGTACAGTGAACTGTATTCCTACAGAAAACAGGATGTTTGGTTTTTATCCAACATCAAATTAATGCAAATTCCCGCCATGCACCTTGAGTTGGCTTCTATTACCTCAGGTTCAAACATATTTTTAGAATTTGGCAGAAAGACTTGTTAAGCTTATCCTCACTACCCAAATATAAACCCAGGAGGGGATTCTGAGAGCTGAACATTATAGTATGATCCTCCACTATATCAGCACATCCTTATAAAAAGCACATTTTATCTTTTGACAATGTGCATAGTGAAACTTAAATTCTACAAACTGTGCCAGGTGAACTGATAAACTTTATTTTATTATGTATTTAGGTCTCTTACAAAGAATGATCAGTAACAAAATAAATACTGATTGAAATGAATAAGCACCAGGTTAAATCTGAGGTGCATGGTGATTTAATATTAAAATAAACAGTATTTGTAGTGTGGGCAGCACGGTGGCTTAGTGGTTTAGCACGTTTGCCTCTCAGCGCTAGGGATTCCCGGTTCGAATCCCCATCTGGGTGGAGTTTCCATGTTCTCCCCATGTCCGTGTGGGTTTCCACCGGGTTCTCCGGTTTCCTCCCACAGTCCAAAAACATGGATCAAGTCAATTGAGTTCTCCAAATTGCCCCATATAGAGTGTGTCTGTGTGAGTGAGTGTGTGCCCAGCGATAGATTGGCACCCTGTCCTGGGTCTATCTGCCCAGCGCCCGAAATGTTCTTCCCTGAATGGGCATGGGGAACCCCACCTCGACCCTAATTGAGGATAAAGTGGAAGATAATGAATGAATGAATGAGTATTTGAACTGTAACCATAATGATAAAAGTAATCACGTTATTTTTTAGTATCCCTGTGAATTTTACTGATTTATTACAGTAATTCATAGGCTGTTCCTCTAATAAACTATTAGACTTTCAGAACCGAATAGGGTTTATATCACCTGCTAAATGATTGATTTATTTACTGAGTATATTTACCTTTTATAGCATCTTGTTTATTACCAGGCTATTGCTACTTACATTTACATGTAGCCATTTAGCAGATGCTTTTATCCAAAGCAACTTACAAATGAGAACACCACAAGTTAGTAGTTAATGGGAAAAAAAACAGTTACTCTGTAGTATATTGCTCAATATGGTTGATATTAATCTTTTAACGTGTCTAAAGTATTTCAATCCTTCATTTATGTGCGTAATTAAACGGCTAGTTTTGGCTCTTTGTTTGTTAATGTTACGAATGTTTGTGGCAAGTCTGTACTGAAAAATATTTTACTAATAAAAATGAGTTGAGTTTAGCGTTGGACCAAAGAGGCTCCAGTGTGGTTCCATTTTATTTTCATTCATTCATTATCTCCCGCTTTATCCTCTAGTAGGGTCGCGGTGGGGTTCCCCATGCCCATCCAGGGGAGAACGTTTCGGGCGCTGTTAGGTTTTTATAATACTTTTAAGTAATTTAGTAAAAGTAATAATGTAAAGTAAAACTCATGATGAGTTGAATAGTTCAGGGAACAGAGAAAATGACTATTTTGATGAATGAGCATGGGAAAGAGTATGAATGTCCTGTTGCAGGGTCAGCAGAGAGTTTTGAATAATGGGACAGTCAACAAGAACCTGTCATAAATTCATACCCCTGATGGGGGCAGAAAGGAGGACCAGATGGGTTTGAAGATAGAGATGTTTTGGTCAATGTACACATGAGAAAAAAGACTGTTGTCTGGAGGGCGCACACACAGAAGAAGCAGGTCACGCCCTCCTGAAGGACTTAAATGGACGAACTAGAGGACTTCGGGCAGAGCTCTCTCATCAACCGTGGTTGCCTGCCATTGATGATTTTTCTGTACACTTGGTTGATTATTCAGTAACTTGCAATAAAATCTGTTTGGAACAACCTGCATCTCCGAGGCCGTTTATTGAACATCTAACAGCGCTGGGCAGATAGACCCAGGACAGGGCGCCAATCCATCGCTGGGCACACACTCACTCACACAGACACACTCTATATGGGGCAATTTGGACTGTGGGAGGAAACCGGAGAACCCGGAGGAAACCCACACGGACACGGGGAGAACATGGAAACTCCACCCAGATTGGGATTCGAACCGGGAATCCCTAGTGCTGAGAGGCGAACGTGCTAACCACTAAGCCACCGTGCCGCCCCCATTTTCTTTTCTACCAGTTATTCAACATCTAGCATGCGATTGAAAGCTTAGTCACGGGGTACAATAGAAGCGATGCGATTCATTGGCTGCGAACGTTGTCAATTCTAATGCTGACCTATGAAAACGCTGCTGCTGTACAAAAGGCGGGAGTTGTCGCAAAAGAGGTGCAAAAAAAGCAGACATTTGTTTGCATGCGCTGAGGTGCCTAGCAACAAAAAGACGCTAGCGACCATCCGTTCAGGCCCTGTTAGCAATAAGACCCAATAAAATGAGTGAAATGAGGAATTCCGATTGTCGTGCAAGTGTTTACATGGGTTACAAACACCGCCACGCACGCCAGCGTTCATATACAACTTATTAAGATAGGATCGATCCAGAAACCTCTGGTCAGATTAGTCTAATCTCTAATCCACATAACCCCCGAGACACTGCAGAGTTTACTGGAGATCTAATACGGTTTTATCATCACAAAACACATTTAAGTTTTACTGTGCATCCGGAAAGTACCTGACTGTTGACGGAAAGCTAGCGAGGTACAATCAGTTCCATGTTCAGATCTGAGGCAGTTAACACTGAGACTAGCCTGTAATCTTCCATACATCTTACAAATGAGTAATTAATTAATTAACATCTCCATCTGCTGATATTAGATCTGTGTCTCAGACTTACCTCACTGAGTATATCGTGCAGATATCGGAATGGCGGTTTGCTTAACAATTTCTCTGTTAGAGGAGGTTTCCTTATAACTTTACCCAAAGTTTCCTGGGTCCTTTTGGTCACAGCGGCGTTCATTGTTTACCTTTCGACGCAAATATTCCAGGAAAAAATATATATATATATATATTTATATTTACGGCGAGCGAACGAGGCGTTCATAAACGCACAATCAAGGTTTTTACGTCCTGAACCTTGAACGTTCTCGCTTGCCGTACTGCGCATGCCCAAACCCCGCGCGGTTGTTAACTGGCCGGATGTCACCATGGCAACGGAAAACATCCTTCAAACGCAATCGATTCTGGACACAACTCCTGGGGTTTTGGGAAGAGAACAGAGGAGTCGATTTGAATCAAGGAGTCGATTCATGCCCCGTACACTTTGGAAACTTCCTATTTCCATTTAATTCATGGAGACTTGTCCAAAAGTAATCTACAACCATACCATAAGCATATCCTCATTACAAAAACAATATTATTTTGGGTCGTAAAAAACAGTGTGTGGATTGTTGTATACTCGTAGAGTTATTGGAAATGCATAGAAGGTTGTCTTCAGAATCATCACAATCAGAATACCAGTTTTTACAGGTGCTCTATTTGTCGTTTTTATATATACATAATTATTCAGTCATTCATTCATTATCTCCCGCTTTATCCTCTATTAGGGTCGCGGTGGGGTTCCCCATGCCCATCCAGGGGAGAACGTCTCAGGCGCTGGGCAGATAGACCCAGGACAGGGCGCCAATCCATCGCTGGGCACACACTCACTCACACAGACACACTCTATATGGGGCAATTTTGAGAATTCAATTCACTTGATCCATGTTTGTGGACTGTGGGAGGAAACCGGAGAACCCGGAGGAAACCCACGCAGACACGGGGAGAACATGGAAACTCCACCCAGATGGGGATTCGAACCGGGAATCACTAGCGCTGAGAGGCGAACGTGCTAACCACTAAGCCACGTGCCACCTATACATAATTAAATAATGATAATATAAATAATTGAAATTAAATTTAAAATAAAATAATTACCAATGTATTGGTAAATAATTGAAATATTATCATGCCATTAAGGTGGCACGGTGGAATAGTGGTTAGCACGTTCTGACTTGTGGTGTTCTCATTGTGGTGTTAGCACTGGCTTCTGACTTGTGGTGTTCTCATTTGTAAGTCGCTTTGGATAAAAGCGTCTGCTAAATGACTAAATGTCTAAATGTAGCACGTTCTACTACTCTCAGCACTAGGGATTCCCGGTTTGAATCACAATCTGGGTGGAGTTTCCATGTTCTCCCCGTGTCCGGGGTTTCCTCGGGTTCTCCGGTTTCCTCCCACAGTCCAAAAACATGGATTAAGGCTAATTGAATTCTTCAAATTACCCCATATAGAGTGTGTGTGTGCCCAGCGATAGATTGGCACCCTGTTCTGGGTGCCCGAAACGTTCTCCCTGGATGAGCATGGGGAACCCCCCTCGAATACTCTTAGTACAGGATAAAGAAGAAGAAAATGGATGGATGGATGAATATTATGCCATTAATTAATATTATGTAAATTAATTATACTATATTTGTTAAATTTGTATCCGCTTGCCAGATGTATATAATAAAAGATTGCAAAAGAATTTGAAGTCGAGTAACCAATAGCTTAGCTCACTACATTTTACAAGAAGCTTGCCCAACACTGCATACATATTTAAACCAAATTATATCTCATTAAAAAGTCTCTTACACAATGTTATTCCTTTATTCTACAGTTTCAAATACACGTAAATTGACTAGTATAGACAAATTAAGTGATGACGACACTCAACAACTTTTTTTTAGGATAACCAATTGCTACTTTACTTACTGAGAAATTGGGAACACTGCTGCAGATTTGCTAGGTTTGGGAAATATTACAATTGGACAAAAATCACCAGAAAATACAAATTTAACTAATTAACTAACTATTAATATTAATTTGTTTTCTAATGTCACATTGAAAAACATTTAATGGTGCATTTAACTAATTCAAAATAAACAGAAGAAAAATCACCAAGAAATATTTGTTATAAGTTGTTGAGTAAACTTTTTGTTATTGCCTCCACCCTTTGATTTATCAACTGTAAATGCAAGGTAAAAGTTTCACAGTAACATAGTGAAAGTCCAGTGAATAACATGAAATGGACCGATAAATAAAAAATTTAATTTGGATAACTCTTCTTCCTTAATAAATGAAATTACCTTTGAAACTGCATTCAGAAATCTATAATGAGGAAAATATTTTTTTTACAGACAGCACTGTATTGCTTCTAAGCAGGGGCATCGTTAGACCTGGGCTTTCGGGGCTATAGCCCCGGATGATTTGTCAGTAGCCCCGGATCAAATGAGCTCTGTGTGTGCGTGTGTGTGTGTGTGTGTGTGTGTGTGTGTGTGTGTGTGTGTGTGTGTGTGTGTATGTGTGAGGGAATTTTTTCGCCAGTATCGGGAGTAAAGTTACCGTAATAACTGTATGTTGGCTGCAAAGAGCAGCTTCTCAGCTTTTAGAAACCGTCAGAATATTTTTCTGAAGGCCCAAACTGTCGCAAAGTTACGGTATTTCAAACCAAAACCTCGTTAAAACTGTTTCATCTGCGACTGACTCGTAAAACGGATTTATGCTTTTCTGCTGAAGCTCAGGTTCGTTTATTCAAAAGTTTTCAGCCAAAACCATCATTTATTACAACTGGATGTGCTATCCACTGCTAACAGACATGTTTCATATGTTATTTAATTTTATCCAATATAACTAATAAATGATCAAACAAAATGAATGTAACAACAGTTGGATAAATACCCTCATGAAAGGGCACTTTTTAAAGAAAACAAAGGGGGGAATAAGGGATCTGGGCTAAAGCCCCTGATGTTTCTAAGCCCTAAAAACGCCCCTGCTTCTAACCCTCTTAATACCTATTGTTACGGTATCATTATTTATTTCCACACAATGATTTTGCATTTTGGCTTTACTTTAGTTAAAAAAAACAAACAAATCTTAATTAAAAACATTGCACTATTTAAACAGTTTGTCTGCTTACTGATACGACCTGAATAACCTTTTTTAATTCAGTGCTAATTTAGCTATAACTGAAATTTTGTACAAATTTAAAACCAGGTCAACTAGTTTTGCGTTCCATTAAGCCTCAAACACCAATCCAACCACACAGCAAACATGTAAATGCATAACATGATAGATATAAACTAAAAAGAAGATTTTTGATCTGATGAATTGAATTTTGTTAATGCATAAACAAACCACCACTACATGAGTAAGTGAATTAAATAGTCTTTATATAATAGTTTGGACAAATGAGGATTATTGCAGTAGTCCGTCCATTTAACAAAAAATAATAATTACGTACCGATTACCAACTGATAACTATTAGACCTCAATGTCAAAACATTAGCACAACCTACTGGCGACGTCAGGAATTGACGGAAGCAACTTGGTCAGCAGGTTAGGTTGGATGGGTCGGCTGTAACGACAACGTAATTTGATTAGCTGGAAGCTTTTGTCAGGCATAATATAAATATAATTTTGGTGCGTCATTTCTATGCTTTAACATTAAAAAAAAACATTTATATCACGTCATTTATATAAAATATATGTATTACCGAATCCGTTTTCAATAAAAATTCTAAAGCGTTGGGGATCCAGGTTTGAATCCCGATCTGGGTGGAGTTTCCTGTTCTCCCCGTGTCCGCGTGGGTTTCCTAAGGTTTCCCTCAAAGTACAAAAACATGGAGTAAATGTGAATTGGCTCTATGTTGCCCTATCGAACTTTCCCCAATATAGTATGTTTGTATGTAAGTGTATTCCCATGTATGGAGTGTATCTGTCCAGTGACCAAAACACTCTGCCCTGGATGGGCATTTGGAACACCCATGCCACCTTAGTCCCTAGTATAGGATTAAACAGAAGATATGATGAGATGAGATCATTTCGATCTGTCAAAAGAAAAAACAGCACAGTGGTTATTACTTTCCCCCCTCATATTCTCAGTCGTTGGATTGTAGGCTCCTTTTACAATGTAGAATTTCAGGCAATAAACATATTTGAACTGGGCGGGACGGTGGCTTAGTGATTAGCACGTTCACCCATCAGCACGGGGATCCCCAGTTCGAATCCCGATCTGGATGGAGTTTTGATGTTTTCCCCATGTCCATGTGGGTTTCCTCTGGGTTTTCTGGTTCCCTCCCACAGTCCAAAAACATGGATTTAAGTTGGCTGCTCTAAATTATCCAAATAGTCTGTGTGTCCCCAGAGAATGACTGAGGCTCCGTAGAGAATGACTGTTGTGTCAGTAAGGGCATTCGGCGTAAAATACTAGGCCAAAGTCTAAAATGTGAGTTCATCGCTGTGGCGACCCCTGAATAATAAGGGTAAAAAACGGTGAAAAAAGAAGAAGAAGAAAAAGAAGAATCATATTTGAACAGTGAAAGACTGCTGCACTTTTATTAAGCCCAACCTGTTCAACAAGCCTGGCTGAATCTGTGATGGTTCGGCACTGGAGTGCAAGTGCATTCTTGTCATATTATTTAACAAAGGGGCTGTTGTTTTTAGCCTCATTGAATTATAGTCATCATCATTCCATTTTAGCACACAAAAATATTCAAATGACAAGTACTCCTGTTGAAAAAACAGTCTCGCTGCTCTAACGTCATCAGAACCCGTTAGGCGGGTTTTTATAGACTATAAGTACAAGAGAATGACAAGGCTTCTCGTCAGACCAGTTAAGCATAATTCAGCCAGGGGCTCTCGGTAAGTATTGTTTTCTAAACATAGTTTATTAAATTAAAAATAATATATTTTCTCACATTAACAATGCACACTTTGATTTTGTGTGCATTTGATTTGAGTATTTTTAGCTAACAACTATTATTTGTTAACTGAGCTTTAATGCTCAGTTAATCATTTTATACAAATGGTTTTAGACAAAATAAAAATGCTCTATTATAGCAATCTGATAAAACTTACATAGCAATAGTAATTGTAGCGGAATTTGTAGAAAGAAATGTACTTAATGTTAAAATGTCTTTTTGGTACACAGTAAACATGGCCCAGTGGTGTCTGTATGCCCCAGTATTACTGGTCCTGTTGTTCTGTAATGTCGACACGGTAAAAAAAAAGAAGGCTGCTGAGAATTTGTCAAATGGTAAGATCATTTAAAATAAAATAGCATTTATTAAAGTTAATATTTTTTGTGTGATCATAAAAATACGTAGGATGTTATTGTAAACAATTCAATAGATATAGCTGGTCAAAAATAGCTCTATGTGTGTACCAGATATAAATAACATTGTGGGATCCAAAACCAGTTCACACACTCACACTATGTTGTATGATTATAATTTAAGTTAGGTTATGGTTAATGTTATGGTAAAAAGTTAATATTAAAATTTATGGATAAGGTTTGGGTAATCTGTATGAAATAAATGGGAGTTTATGTAAAGTCCCCACAATACAAAAAACAGTAGTTCAATACTAAGCAGAGCAATATATACTGGCCACCATCATGAGTATATGCTCCTTATATTAACAAGGCTTTAGGTGCTATGGGTAACTATGTCATGGTTCTTCAAAAATGCCCTGTACATCATTACATTGAATAATGTTATTTATTTATATAATGTAAAAAAAATACTTATTACCTGTCTTGAGGCTGGGGAGATGACATTGTCTGGGTTAAGACCTATGAAGAAGGACTGCTAAAATCAAAGGAAAGGTATTGTTATGTTTAATTTGCTTAAAAATTAAGCATGTGTGCAAAATGTCATTGAGACTAAAATTATTGTATTTTATCACAGCAACAAGCCTCTGATGGTTATCCACCATTTAAATGAATGCCAATACAGTCAAGGTTTGTAAACTTTATGTACTTAGTTTTTATTCACAAAACACCTGATTCTTCCTTAACTACTGACTTGTGGTGTTCTCATTTATAAATTGCTTTGGATAGAAGTGTCTGCTAAATGACTAAACGTAATTGTAAATTTGATATTGAAACTATACACATACGAACAACTTTACAAGTTCAGTGAATGTACATGTATATTTAGCACCGTTCATACATTAATCATGTTATACACAGATTCAATTTTAGTTTTAAATGCTGTATATAACTTACCATTATGGTGATTTTGATCAGCAAAAACACTTAAACACTATCAGTAAATTTGTTCCCTATATAGAACCTAAAATACTTAAATTACCTAAATTAACATGTATTTTGGGTATATACTGTACATAGTCTGATGCAAAAGACTGATCAAAAGTTATTATTTTCCTTTTTGGTATATGTTTATATACAATATTATTAATACTTTCTCTAAATCTTCACTAACATTTTTTCTTTCTGACTTCACCGTAATAGAAAGTATAAAATGTTAAATTTGCTATTTCTTTTGTACATGTCATATTTTATATTATTTTTCTAACTCACTGTGTTAAAAGTACATTTTATTACATTGTGTTGAAGTTTGTTCACAGTGGAGAATGTCTGAACATGTTTTTCACTTGTGTAAAATGCTTTGTAAAGAACCTTTGTTTATTATTGCATGTGAGGTCAAAGCAAATGTATACAGTTTTCATACTGTGTTCTTTCATGCTTCTTGTTTTGTAATACCTACTTTTGTTCTCTTACATTGATGCACCCAGCTCTCAAAAAGGTTTTTGTTGAGGACAAAGAAATACAAGGGATGGGCAAAGAGGATTTCATCATGTTTAATACTTTGGTAATGTGTAGTTAAATGTATAACAAAGCAGTTTAATGCATATTAATTAAATGCTTATAAAAAATATGCAGCCTCTAACCAATAGTTAAAGAATTTTCTAACCTGGTTTCAATTTGCAGCAAGAGACAGCAGATGTTAACATGGCTCCTGATGGTCATTATGTTCCTCGTATTCTCTTTGTTGGTAAGCATATTGTAAATTTGTAAATTATATTGCATTTCTATTTGGACATACCGTGGAATTATTTTCATTGTTTATTTCAGATCCCTCACATACTGTGCGAAATGACATCATGGGCAAATACTACAACCGTAAATATGCCTATGAGCCTGGTGACATGGACTTCTGTAAGTATAAATTTAGACCTATTGCAGTACATCAGTACCATTAAACACAGTAAGGTAAAAGTTGTTTGTTGTAATTGTTCATTGCCATGTAAACAATATTATCTGCTAGCAGTTATGCTTATTGTAGAGTATTCACGTGTTTATTTCATGTAATTGCCTCACTGTTTCAATGAAATGGTAACCAATTTTTCCCTAGTAGTAAAGTATTACATTTATTAAAAGTCATCAGATTTTATTTTATTTAAATTTACACATTACATTTTAGTCAGAATTAAAATATATGTCAAATTTTAAAATGCATAATGAATAATTTAGCTAGCTTTAATAGCTCAGCAGTGATTCTAATTCTGGTATATTTGTTTTGCATTGTTTAGTTTGGCTCAGTGATGCTCATGTCATACAATCAAACAATTGCAGTGCTACTGACTTTCAACTTGAAAGATTTTTAGTTTTATCACCAACCACTTATGCTAATGTTGGGAGTTTATAAAGAAGTGGGCACTTAATATTTTCCAAACAGTGAAGAAAACTGGCATTGAAGAAAATGTTATTATCCATCAAATTGTTTTTTCAGACACATATTACAATGTTTCAATTATTTTATTTGGTATGAAACATTCATTCATTCATTATCTTCCGCTTTATCCTCTATTAGGGTTGCGGTGGGGGAGAACGTTTCGGGCGCTGGGTAGATACACCCAGGATAGGGTGCCAATCTATCGCTGGGCACACACTCACTCACACAGACACGCACACATACGCACTCTATATGGGGCAATTTTGGAGAACTCAATTGACTTGATCCATGTTTTTGGACTGTGGGAGGAAACCGGAGAACCCGGAGGAAACCCACGCAGACACGGGGAGAACATGGAAACTCCACCCAGATGGGGAATCGAACCGGGAATCCCTAGTGCTGAGAAACGAACGTGCTAACCACTAAGCCACTGTGCCGGTATAAAACATTTTAGTAAAAATTATATGATTGACTTTCCTTGTCTGACCATGATGATGTTGATAGGAATTTAGAAATAAATAGTAAATAAGGATTTACATTTGATTTCTAATGCCTGCACAGATGTGTAAATAAAACAGAATAGAAGTTCAAAATAAAAGCAGTTGTTCTGTACTTGCACTGTATGCCTTGCATGCAATTTAACTGCATTAGTTTTAAATTATGTTAAGTCTATTGGTTTCTTATGTAAATCCTTGAAAAAAATAGTTGTTCAGCCCTGAATTAGAGGGTCAGTCATTTTCCAATAACCTGGCACAGCACAAATATTATGGACATTATTTGTAACCCAGATAAGTACTTTTGTAAGGCACTACAAATCACTTTAATTTAACTTCATGCCCATTTTGCAATAAATGCCACATGCACTCTGTAGTGAATTGAGAAAATGGCCTCATAACCAAAGGGGATTTAATGACATTATGAGGTTATTTGCACATTAACATGGGTTGAAAATAATATAGGCTTTCAGAGAGGCTTTTTTAATGTAGGCTTTCATCAACATGTACTGCTGCATGCTTTCATATATTTTTTTGTAAATATCAGATTTCTTTATTAACATCATTGTTCAAATTGTTATATACTTATTTATATACTTATTTTTTATCTGTGTATCTTTCTAGTGGAGGAGAACATGGAAAAAGCCAAGAAACTGCTGCATACAGAGTTGTAAAGAGATTAACAAACTGCAGTATGACTTCAAAATTCCAGCTCTAATTCTAAAACATTAATAAGACAGACATTGTTCCTGAATTCATTATAGAAAAAAAAACACATTGTAATAAAGATAAGCTCCTTGAGCATATATTTTTTAAATGTCTTCATTTATTTTCAAATCTCTATGTTTACAACAAAACTTTATAATTTGCAATAGATGCCCAGCAATAGATTGGTGCCCTGTCCTGAGTGTATCTGCCCAGTGCCCAAAACGTTCTCCCCTGGATGGGCATGGGGAACCCCCCACGACCCTAATAGTGGATCAAGCAAAAGATAATGGATGGATGGGTGTATTAGTATTTCCACAATATAATTAGTAATAAGTTGAGAGCTTTTTTGTTTTATCTACAAAGAACATTCCCGAACAAATGTTTTATCCTATACATGCTATATAGTGCAATATAGTGTATATAGTGTATACATATAGTGTGTATATAGTGTATAATATTCTTCAGTACTTTATAAGTACATTATACATTGATGTAAGATATGGACTTTACTTTTCTACAAAACGACCTTCCTATAACAAGTTCCTAACAAGTAAAATATTAATATAATCGTATTTAGATTGTCATTGTGCCTTTAAAATGAAACAAATTTTGATTAGCAATATTTCATTTTCACCAATAGAGGACACTAAAACATTCAATATAAATTCCTGGTAAACTAACTTTATTGGCACAGACAAGAGTGAAATTAATCACGACAGCATTTTCTGTTGTCTAGATGGTTATATTCATTGCAAACAAAGATAAGAAATTTAACCTTACAATTAGCTCACCTCACTGCCATTGATTATTTTTAAAATACGGATAATGTATCTGCAAAGATTTAACATCAACACAATCAACATATATAGCATATGTAATGTGTGTGTGTGTATATATATATATATATATATATATATATATATATATATATATATATATATATATATATATATATATATATATATATATATATATATATATATATATAAATAAATAATCAGCATTGTTACATATATTAGAAATACACCTCTATAGCTGCAAAGGGTGGGCTGACATGTCAAACTCTAAGGATTAAGAATGGGATGTTGAAAAAATAAGTGAAATAAATAAACAAATAAATAAATATGTTGACAAAATACTTTTAAGGTTATCTGTATTCAAAAACAGATGTGCTTCATTATAGCATCAAAATTCTAAAAATCATTTTACACTGCATAAATAAATGTTACCATTCAGCACAATTTTGATATTTTGCTGCACATCCTTAAGGCAGATCATAAAGTGCACTAAAAAAAAATACAGGCTGCTTTATTGGACATGCATCTGAAATGTGAATGGGATGGATATTTTAACTGCACAGCCTCAGCTGCATGCTGGGTAAACCACAAATCATGTTGATCAGAAAATGGCCCCTACAGAATGTGCTTAGCACTGTACATTTCAAATTCAATTTGAACAAGATGGCAAAAAGAAAATTAAATTGCCAAGGAAATCTGTGAATAAAATATATCCATTTCAAGTGAACATTTTCAGAGGAATGTAAGATGGAGTAGGTTCCAATTTTTGAAGAGGCGCCCATCATTTTCCCAGCAATGGCTTGTTTTGTGAATTTAAACACCTAAACCATTTTTTGTAGATGGAAGAGAAAAAGCCTCTAGCAAATATCTTCACATGAAAAAAGCAAGGTAAAAGCTATATTTTCATATATTCCTGAAGCTCAATTTGTTATAAACACAGGCATACTCACAGACAGTGCACTCAATCATACACTCAAAACCAGGGACGTTATCCCAGTCACATGCATTCTTTCCCTGAAGGTCAAATCATATTGTTTTTCAGATGTATTACATACTAGTCATTTGTTCTTGTTTCTCAGAGCAAATGTGTGACCACAAAATAGTTTTTTTTCTTTTTTATAAATATCATTCACATCTATAAATAACTTTGATATATTCTTTCTCTAAAGCACTACAGTAAGACTACATTTTTGATATTGATGTGATATGTTGTTTGTGGAAAACTACATATTCAATCAAATCCCGATTAAACAGCCACAATACCATCCTTAGTATAACAGTTATGTTCTGGAAAGATTTTTTAAAAAAATTTGGCAAAAACCCATTATGGGGAACAGGATGTTCTTTAATAAAGTGAAGATTAAAGTTCAAACAATTTACCAGTTTTTTTCCAACCATTCCAACTCACAAAACTTCTTAATGTTGCTTCTTTAAATAAAACAGACTGGCAATTCAAACACCCACAAATGTTTTGAAAAGCATAATAAAACAAGAATGTGTGATGATATACTGCATAAAATTAGTGTCCATGTTTTTTTACTACTTTATTTTTGCATAAAGATTGAGATAAATAGTGTGTGAGAATAAATGTAATGACAATAATGATCTGTATGACAAATAACATTGAGTAAAATGTTAAATTACCCTTCATTTAAATTATACTTTTTTCTTTCTCAAAAACAGGCTACTATTTTCATGGAATTTTGGACCCTCTTGTTTTGTAAAAAAAAAAAAAAAAAAAAAAAAAAACCTTTTTAAACATCAGTGCTGATTTTTCCCGTGATGTCCAATACATTTACAATAGGTGATAGAACTAGACAGCAATCAGGCCACACAAGCAGTACTTTGTGTCTATAAAGCCACACTGTTGTAGCATGTGCAGAATAATGACTGGCACTTTTTTTAACCTTCATGAAACCTATGTCACTGCATCACTGATGAACCACATACCTCGACTCGGAATTTTGTGGAAAGACAAATAAGTTGTTCCAAATACTTTAAAAAGTACCTTCGTTTTTTTTTTTATTATTTAATACTGTATCTAGTGATTCGATTATTTGATATTTTAAGTGTTGTTGACAATCAAGAAGGGCACAAAAATGCCATTCAGTGCAACAACTAATTTATGAAAAAATTACATGCATAAACGGCAGCACGGCTTAGTGGTTAGCACATTCGCCTCTCAGCGCTAGGGATTCCCGGTTCGAATCCCCATCTGGGTGGAGTTTCCATGTTCTCCCCGTGTCTGCGTGGGTTTCCTCCGGGTTCTCCGGTTTCCTCCCACAGTCCAAAAACATGGATCAAGTCAATTGAGTTCTCCAAATTACCCCATATAGAGTGTGTATGCGTGCGTGTCTGTGTGAGTGAGTGTGTGCCCAGCGATAGATTGGCGCCCTATGCTGGGTGTATCTGCCCAGCTTCCGAAATGAACTCCCCGTGACCCTAGTAGAGGATAAAGCGGGAGATAATGGATGGATGGTCTCACTGTCATGCTAAAATACTAATATCTTTACTATTAATGTTTAGATCTTTGTGTTTTGTGGTATTAATGACTGATAAACTAAGCTTTCTAGACTCTACTGACCATTAGAACAGTTCAGGACCTCTGTATATAGACTTGATGTGAACCTTGCAGACACAGAGAATGTTTAATTAATTGTATTTTTAAGTATAATATTTGACAATTATTCTGTATACAGCTCTATCTAGCTGACAAACATCCTGTAAATATCTTCCTAAATTACTTTAAAACAGGAACAGTCCTAACATTTCCAGTACCTTAAAAGAACTGCCTGTTTCCAAAGGAGGTGTGGGTGTCAAAATGTCAAGCTGATGTGCACCAAGTGGCATTTCTCACCTGTTGACAAAATAACCTATTGCACTTTTGTGCCAGCCACCTATTTAAGAGTTTTTTCCTCAGCCTTCAGAGATCTTTGACAAGGACACATACATATTAGTGGGCACTCAGCTCCGCTCAGCCAATTTAGATATTCAAATATGAGCCCGCTTGGCACAAACCATTTGCAATGAATAGCTGAATTGGTAATGTGTTATTAATCTCTTCCTCTTTGCAGGATTTTCTGACCAAAGCATTGACAGCATGAGATCCTTGTGCTCTGGTATGTGTCCTGGAGTTAAAGGGGCAGGTGAGCCATTCATACTGGAAGGTTAAAATGCAAATAGACTCTATTCCTCTTCTGCAACTTTCATCCTCTTTGAATTCTTGTGAATAGAGACAAGATCCTATTTTTAATTACACTGTCATCTTCAAAGACTTTCACGTCAAATCTGTTTGGCACCCAGGAAAGCCTGAGCTCTTAAGATAAATGCTGCTCATTTCTGTGACAGTGTCTCTTTCCACCTTGTGCCACCCCCATCCATCCTGCCACTCAGGTTCCTTATTGTGTAATTACAGTATTTCAGGCTACCAATGGCTAGGAGCTGAAGTGTGAAGTACTACCTTGGCAAAAATGTCTTTCATAAATTATTTTTATTGTTACTTAAATACCAATGGCAGTGTATTGATGGTTGTTGAATGTGAATTTGATGCTTAAAAGTATGATTGCACAGTTAATATTCAATTATATACATATGTTGGATGCTGATAAAGCATATTTAACACCGACCCTATGTCCATGAATTAATACAAAGCATAAGATCAGTCAGCTATTTAAAGATATGCTTTATTTGTAGAATAGCCCCCGATGACCCTGGACAAATATATTATAGATCTGATTTTTGGTCTGTCTTGTTTTCTAGTTCTTTATTCTATCCTGACTGCCAGCAGGTGTGGCATTACTACTGGATGCCAAGGTCGCTGGGATTCCACTTTAATAAATAACATGGAATGAGAGCAAGCAGAGCAGTTGGTCTGCCGCACCATTCGCCACATACATCAACTCCACTGAGCAGAAAATTGAAATGGAAATCGGAGCCTTGAATGAGCATAGATTCCATTGTCCCCAGGACATGGACTTTCATGATTTATGATTTCTTTTAGATCTACTGGTGCCCATTTGCCACTTCATTTTATGTTGTGTGCTGGACAGGTGAGTTCAAGCAGTATTGTGAATGAAAGTATGATTTGGGTTCCTCAGACTGTAATGACTCTTCAGCTGGAACATCACAAGGCGTGGAGGGTAAATCAAGTTGAAGATATTGCTGAACAGCTCATTACAAATTGTAATAAAGCAATAAAAAGTAAGAAATGCAATTTTTATCTAAAAATTTATCTTATAGATTTTACTTAGGTATAATTGAAAGTGCTATGTTTCAGATACTTAACTACAAATTTGAAAGATAAACATTTTTAAATAATTGCATTTGCACTAGAAATAATTTTCTTTAACAGAACTTTAACAGAACATTATTGCAAGCTCAGCATGAACAGCAAACTGGGAAATATATTTTTGTATTTTTTAAATATATTTTTTAAAATATAATGCTAGTTTGAAGGACAGACATGTCAAATTTTGCACTTTGCACATTTGGGTTACAGTTAAGTGTCAGTTTGAACAAGGTAATTTTATGTGTTTTTTTATCCAATATAAATGCAGTGGTGTTAGAGTCCATTAAATTGTCAGCAAGATATTGACTGGAAAAGTCTTAGCTAAAAAGAAGTGTCAGAACAAACATTCTAGTAAGACGTGTCAGAGCTCCATTCAGCATACGCAACCATTATGAATTTGATTAAAAGAAGCCCTGTTATTATTGTCTTCTTACTAAAATCACTACATATAAAATAAATATTATGCCAGTTCTTTAAACTTCATAGGTTCATTTGGTGCTATCTTATATATTGAATATGTTTGCATTAAGTATGGCATAGTTATGTATGATTGAGTAAAGGTGTTACTGACACAAAGGTAAAACATCTCTAAAGAATGGTTTATATGATCAAATAACTGTACTGCAGAAGTATTTTACTATTATAGAAAACATTATTAATATATTTCTTTCCTATTTAACTATGGCCTTTTGACAAAACTTAACTATGGCCTTTTGACAAGACTGTTAATTCTCTGACAGGAATAGAAAATACTTAATGGAATAAATTATCTCAGTCAAATCAAACCTGAATGAAAGCAAATATCTATGGCTATATGTGTGTGTGTGTGTGTGTGTGTGTATATATATATATATATATATATATATATATATATATATATATATATATATATATATATATATATATATATATACAGTATATACACATACACACACACACATTAATTCAGGTTTGACTGAGATAATTTTATATTATGCTGGTTTAAAGAAGTTAATTTTGTAATTTAAATTATCAGGAAACAAACAATATTAGGTCTAGTATCTTTTTCAAACCTCCATAATGTTCAAAACAGTATCAAAAAATGTGATGAGGTATAAGTACATAGTCTATAGTATATAGGCTTAGTAGAAGTAGTATATATGTCTATGTTGAAGTATAGTGCATAATATAGTATAGTAGTATATAGTCTTTTATGATAGTAAATGAAATTGTTTCTTGTAAAAAACCCTTAGCAGTTAAGAGCCCATCACTGGTTATTTATCTATGTTGTTTTAAACATACATAAGTTCCATCCAACCGTTCAATTATTTTTCAATATTTGATATTTTATTACTGTGTGACTATTTGATTGGTACTTCAATTTGCACATTCAAAAGTGATAGATGTCTGACCTACTTAATAGAGAAACAGTGCTTTTAATTAACAATTAACCTGCTGTGAGGCTGCTTTTGCAATTTGTATTTTTATGATTCATTATCTAAAAAAACATTCCACGTTGTGTGGAATTTCTATATTGTGACTGTTGACTGGAGGTTGGGGGTGAAAATGATTTTGTGGGTTACACAATCTCAGACCTACATACAAAAAACAAACCTTTGACAAAGCAGGAAATCAGAGTGTAAACTGTCACTCTCAATGATTTTCTTTTTCATTTGTAACATCAGACAGTTTTTTCAAGTATGTAATATAATACAATATAATTTCAGTACTTTAAAGTTCATTCATTCATTATCTTCCACTTTATCCTCTATTAGAGTGGGGTTACGGTGGGGTTCCTCATGCCCATCCAGGGGAGAAGGTTTCGGGCGCTGGGCAGATACACCCAGGACAGGGCGCCAATCTATCACTGGGCACACACTCACTCACACAGACACGCACGCATACACACTCTATATGGGGTAATTTGAAGAACTCAATTGACTTGATCCATGTTTTTGGACTGTGGGAGGAAACCGGAGAACCCGGAGGAAACCCACGCAGACACGGGGAGAACATGGAAACTCCACCCAGATGGGGATTAGTACTTTAAAGTAAAATATTTATTTAAAATAAAACAAGCAGGTAAAGTGCTAAAATTTGCGAACCATATCGATTGATATGCAACATTACTGTTGCAAAATCCTGGCCTGAACGTTCCAAGCATGTTTTAACCTCTGAAGTGTACTTACAAACCACATATGTCGATTTAAAAGATATATAAATAATACTTAATTTTTTTAAATTTCTATATTTATGTTTGAGGAATTTAACATTACAGCATTTTAGTTTTTTTCATAGAATCTTTAAAACCGACTTCGAGTCCAAATTACACACAAAAAAAAAAAAATCAGGCATCTCAAGTTGTTTGGTCATAGGCATGTTGCATTCCCTGACTGAATAATCTGACTTGACTTGTTCATTTATCATGATTTATTGCATCTACATTTATTCATTTACCAGACACTTTAATCCAAAGCTACTTACAAAGTAGAGAACACCACAAGACAAGTAAATTAAAGACTGTTGAATTGCAGCATTAGTCATGATGATTTGCCAATCTGGTTCAATGCCTTTACCCCCTCAGGTGTTTTTTTTTATTTTGAACGTCACAGCATTACGGACAGAGTTAGGAAGATCCTTATTTAGCAGGTATATCAAAAAGTATTCGAAAGTAGGAACAGTGGTAAATGAGTAACAGGTTTATGTCAGCCAAGGTTCATTAATGAACATGGGGTGCAACAGCTGACAAGCTACTGTATCTAAAATTACACTGTGCATCACAGTTTGTTGGGTACAGGGCTGCATATGGGTAAATCATTCAGGGAACCCATGTTGACCCTGTACACCACTGAAAGTGATGATGGGCACGTAAGCTTCGAGACTGGACTACGGAGCAATGGAAGAAGGTGGCCTGGTCTGCTGAATCATGTTTTTTTTTTTTTACACCATGTGCATGTAAGTCTGGCTGTGAGTATACCACCCACCTAAGCATTCTTGCAGACCATGATCACCCATTAATGGAAATGGTATTCCCTGATGACTGTTGCCTTTTTTTAGCAGAATAATGCTTCCTGCCACAAAGCAAAATTGTTCAGGTGTTGGCATGGCCTCTAAATTTCACAGATCTCAATTTAAACATTGGTAGGATGTGCTGGCCAAACAAATCCGATCCATAGCGTCCCCATTCATAGAGTTGCAGTCACCTTGCAAAACAAAAAGTAAAGGATCTGCTGTTAGTGCCAGATACCACTGCACAACTTTAGGGGCTTAGTAAAATTCATGCGTTAATAGCAAAAAAAAACTTTTGAAATTAAATAAATTAATGCAATCATTGCTTCTTAACAGGGCTCCTAATGGATAAGGTTTTTGGCTGCAGCCCTATGTTGTCAAGTAGGTTAATGTGGCCCTGCCTCAGACATGCTTTAACTGCACCAAACCATTCCTCCAGAAATTAATCAAAATCAAATAGACCCTAGACCCCAGACCCTAGACGCTCAAAAATGTTTTTCACAGCATCATTGTAAGTCCAACCTTTTATTTTATATTACTATATTCTGTAAATATCTGCATTTCATACCCTGACTGCCAAACCATTAAATAAAAAACATAAAACATTTGCACTTGTTAAGCAAAGCTGACCAGAAGAACACAGGTCATCACTGGGCTGCTGAGCTCATGTTTTCCCTACTCTTTATGCCATGGTTCAGAAACTGTACTGCATCAACACTTTACACAATGGTAGCTGTATTTTGGAGTAAGCAATGAATAAAACGTCAAACTGAGTTCTGACCTCTAGGGTCTAATCAGCCTTGTGTGCTGACTCAAAAAAAAGCAAGGGAAGAGGATTCAGTAGCTCTTCGGCAAACTGCAGTACGTGCAATGCTTACTGAGCCACGAGGTGCCCTGGGATCATTCTCCACCCAGGCCATGTTCAGGAGCTAGTGATTGCCCCAAAGGCAGTGGTATTTAGCACTCCTGATTCAGCAAAGCCCAGGAGCAGGCCATGATGGATGATGGGAGGGACTAGAAAGCCCCAGCTCAGGGACTCAAACCTTCAAATCTACCATTCTTTCCTGAGGGTAGGTGAAGTCAAAGTCATTTACTATGCTAAGGACAGAAGTCAGAATAAGAATTATGCTACTGTACAAGATGGAGATACATTCTTAATTTTTAAATCCCATGATCCTGCTAATATAAGCTTGGCCTAGTTTATGATCTTAATATAGCATTACAGCCTCAGTTATGTGTGAGGGGGATGTTCATGTGAATACTAATATATACAATTGTCCTGTATTGTTTTTTAAAATGTTCTAAAATTATGAATTTGGGTAAAAAAATGTATAATATTAATAAAAAAATGTTGAACCTAAAAACTAACATTCAGAAAAATTATGACATTTTTATTTTAGTATCCACATAGATTAGAAAAAATTAAAAATTTGCCAATCCCCATGGTTAGAGTGATGGTGGGGGTAAGTTCAGCTAGTCCCATCACTTATTTAGCAATAGGCATGAACATTAAGTATATTCACAGGGAATCCAATGCAGACACGGGTGAAAATATGGAGTTGAACTCAGGCCCATCTTGTTACTGTGCTGTTCAACATTTTGAAAATCAAAAATCAAACATTTTACAGACTTTGGACCTCAAAGAATAATCGTTTGCACTGAATAACTGAGTAATTGCTTACCATTTTCAACTGTTAGGTCACATGGCATATACAATAATAAAGTGGTGCTTTTCTGCTGTACTTTCACATATAAAAGGCTGTGTGTGGCCAGAACTGACAAAAAATGAAATGCCCTCCGTCTGCACCATCTGCTCAGGAATGTGGTGCATAGAGTTGCTGCTACTTTAGCTCCATTAGGCTGCTCGCTGAGGGGAAGAACCGCTGCTCTGGAGACTACAGAAGAGAACAGACTGATGACCAACTAACTTCATTAGCATCATCAACTGCAAAAATGGCACTTTTCAAACCACATACCCCTTGAGAGATCCTGAACTACTGCTGCCCTAAACCAGACATTAAGCCTTTTCCCCTGTAGCTACCAGCAGGGTACAATTTTTCAGATTAACACCAGGAAACACAAAATGGTACTTTGAGTTAGCACTTTTATACACCCTATTTACTTCATGAAAGGTTTGGGTGTATTAGTAATTACCAATAATCACTTTATATCCAAATAACGCGTCTTAGCTTTGGTTGTTTAATAACTATTTTGTCCGTACCTCGCATAAAGCTGCTGATGCATACAAACACGAATATTAAACTATAATAAAATAGAATATTTAAGCTCTTTTCCCCATCTTAATAAACAAAGTATGTTCTCGTTACTATTCAATTAGTGGGTTATTAGTTTAGCTTTACATAATATGCATGCAGTCTTTGACTTTCAATGTGAAGTTGGAAATTAGCATTCGTTTATAACTTATTCATTAATAGAACTTATCAATGAAACATCACAGATGAGACATGACCACCTGCAGTAATGCTTAACAACGCACTTAGTACTTCATTTCACAACTTTAACTTTGCCATTGATAGACTGAGAAAAGGTTTCCTATGGTCATGGGAAAATGATAGCACTAGAACAAACAGGCCCTTAGGCTAGCTGTAGGGGGTGTTGGGAATATGTTTGTGGCAGTACCACAACAGCAAAAGATGCTCTGATGGCAAAGCATCTGACTAATGACCTTGCATTCAGCCTAAAGGCATTTTTGAAGCTGCAGTCAAGCATAGTCTATAATGTCTGTGCACTTTGTTTAATGAAAGATATTGTATACATATATTGTATTTAACACAAAACAAAACAATTACTCAAAATACACTGTACTATATACACATATAATTGGGTAAAGGTACCTTTATACATATTTAATATGACTATTTTTGGAGACAAATCCAAATATATTAAAGTAGAACATTTTTAAGCCTTTAATTCTGGGGCTTATACTTTTAGCCATCCATTAATTTAATCACAGAACCTCCTCTGCAATCAAATTTGTTTAACAACACCCTCTCTTAATTGATCCCAATGATATTTTGTAGGGTACAGGTCAGGGCTCTTAAGTTCTGGTTTACAAATCAAACTCTGTATTTAAAGACTTTTCTTTGTGCACTAGGCACAAGTGAGTTAAGAGCATGTATTATAACAGTCTGCAATGTTGTTCTGACATACTGTACATTAATAAATAAAGTTATTGTAAAGGCAACTGATACTTCAGCACTTATCAAAGTCTGTTATACTCATTAATACACACATTTCACTATATAAATATTACTGATTAGCATAATAATTAAAAAATATTTCAGCTAAACCAAAAGAAAAAAGGAATTGTTTATTAAAATTTGCAAAAAAAAAAAAAAAAAAAGGCTAAATCATCCAAGAAAAAGGATATGCTCGCTCTTTGACACAGAACAGAATTCATTCAGCTACTTATCCTGATCAGGCTCATGGGGTTTGTTGGAGCCCGTTCCAACACTCTAATGGAGAAATGTAAAAGAGAATTCTGGACTAGCTGCCAGTTTTTCAAAAGGGAGGCATACAAATATTCACACTCACAGATATTTAATCCTCAGTTCACTTTCTTGCACGTCTTTAGTAAGGAAACGGAAGCGTCTAAAGCAGGGATGAATAACCTTTTTCTCCAATGAAGGCCAGATTACTATTTACATATCTGGTCTTGCCACATTGATGTACATTATTATCATATGAAAGAACAAATCATGAGACTTTGTAGTGAGCCTGAATCTTCAGAGAATTTTAACACTATAAAAATGAACTGAACACCATTTAGTGCACTATATCTATAATAATTAAATAAGCTTTTTTTTATTTTCAAACATATAATAAATTTAATGAACCAGTGATCCTGCATCTATCAGCTGATTTGATTTATTTAACATATTTTAATTATAGTTTGCAAAGCAAGAACCACAAAAATCAAAAGCCTAAACATAAAGCCAATTAAATCTAAGAAATATATAAACGGTTTTATATGGCTTTCGGGGTGGGGGTTGCTGAGCCCTGACCTAAAGAAAAGAAATGCAGACAATAAGGAAAACATGTCAATTATACACAAAAAGGACTTTGTTCTACCTTCTTGGGTTGAAGTGTCTTTGGCAAATATATTTCTGCAAAAAATTATTAAAAACATTTATTTGTGTCTGACAGTATATTTCAAGTTAAGCAAATTTTGTATAGTCATTTGTTTTCTCTAAAATTTATAATAAATCTTTGATCATTTCTACATATAAAACAATTTTAAACCCAAATGCATAGGAGAGAATGTTTACACTTTTCTGATATTATACCAACAACCTTTTAATGCTGCAAAACTCCATTGTAAAGAATAAAGACACCTATAACTAAGACATTGCTGTAAACAAAAATACTTTAAACTTCTGTTATCAGTGTAAACTAAATATAGATTATTTGAACTATTGAAATGTTTTTTTCTTTTTCACTAAACTAACTGACTCAATCACATGTAAAGTATAATCAGACAAAAGAGATGGAGTATGAGCGCTTCAGCCTCTTTCAGTCTTTGTCTAAAGCCACTTAAAAGACTAACTCTCTGCCTGTGCAAATGCATAAAGTGAATAATTTCTTTAGTGGGGTCGCTAACTTTTAAATTATGGATCCCCAATACAAACGGTCCTTCCAAGTGCCTGAGAAATGGACATCCCGTGGTACATCTGCATGAAATCATACCCACTTTTTAACATAACAGACGACACAGAGCTTGACTCTGATGCCACTTTGTACCATGTGCTACTGATTTATTATTGATGTCTGAATCTCCATGCAGCTTATCACTTGAATTAGGAGCCATATTTGGAGAAAGTTTTAATTTATTAATGATTAAAGCAGCATATGAGTGAACCAACATGTAAGAAGTAAATTTTTAACCAAACATACAAGTACATACGCTCACATTTTTTATCTCAATAGTTTTCTCAAATAAAACTTATCTTTAATGATCTGAAGCCTTGTTTGAAATAATTTTTCTTTTAGTCACATTTGACAAGACCTTTTGATGTATACAATAATAGGGTGGTTCATTAGACAACAAACAGTACTTTTGAAGAAGATTTTTTAGAAGAACATCGATCAGTAAAATTTACTACATAATTTTATGGTAAAAATCAGTTTTGGGTTTTGCATTGTACCTTATAAAGTAATTAGTAATTATAAATATATATGGGTTTCCAGTTTCCTCCCACAGTCCAAAAACATGGATCAAGTCAATTGAATTCTCTAAATTGCCCCATATAGAGTGTGTTTGTGTGAGTGAGTGTGTGCCCAGCGATAGATTGGCACCCTGTCCTGGGTGTATCTGCCCAGTGCCCGAGACGTGGGGGAATATAATTTAGACTATCATGTCATAGAGAACATTTACCATAGAATTTTACCATAATGTATTAATAAAGTAAGCTTTAAATTTACACAAGATTGATTTTCCAAGTTGGAACTTTTTACAGTATAACTCTACCATACATATATTAGGTTATATACTGATATATGTTGTGAATTGTTATCAGCTTTAATGGTGATATTTAACAAAAATATAAGAGTTTAAGAGTTATTAATAATGTTTAGTAACTTCAAGTGCAGAGTAAGCAATAAATACACCAACTACAAATGTTTACGAATATTCTGTTTATTTTTTCACCTGTGTATATATATATATATATATATATATATATATATATATATATATATATATATATATATATATATATATATATATATATTCTAAGTTTTTTCTACATACAAGTCCTTTTAAAGTCATCATGCTGGGTGCAGCTTCAGTTCAGGAGCTCATGCAGGTGGCCCATTTACAGATTTTACAAAAGACAAGCAGAAGGAGGCAGTGTAAAGCACCACCATATCCCACTGTATAATTAACACATCACGACATTCAGAGCTGGCCAGGACCAAAGCATGGTCCTGAACACACTGTCTGGTTTGATTTGTTTAGGACTAGGAATTGCAGTTATGACATCATTCATTGACATCTTGGGTAGGTGAGCGAGAACAGCAGAAGCATGTGACATACAACATTGACAAATCAGCAAGACGGAAGGTAAAGCAAGATGAGTGGTTCAGAATAAATAAATGTAAAAGGCTAGTTATTTCGACTAGCTCACCTCTAATCTGGATATTACACAAAAAATTTATTGTTTTTTTAGTCATTTCCTCATTGTTTTTTATTTTTTTGTTTTGTTCCAGAAACCAGTTTAAATGTATTACATTATATAACTCACCAAGCAAATACCCAGTCTTACTTTTATATAGATCAAGAATGCATACCCACAAATATCCAGCAAAATATACCCCTAGTTCTGGTTGTGCAAACACAAAATCTCTAAAGTTAAAATGATCCAAGTAAAGGGTCATTACTAAACATATCCATGTGAACATGTGCTAAAATCTGCTTAAATCAAATGAAAGAAATGCCAGTCAACAATTCCATTTAGTGTTTCTTTGCTATTGTGTCATGACAAACATTGTACAATACCAATATGAGATGCAGAGTTTCCATGGTAACATTAAAAAGGTCCACAATATTTACAGCAGTAAACTAAACTTGTACAATAACACAAAGAAGGAAGCTGCTCTGATACAACTGCAAAACACAAACCTATTCAGTTATACTAACTAAGATATATAATATTAGTAAATGAATAGACAAAATCCTCAACAACCAGTTCTTAAAATACCCAACACACATTGCATTTAGAATGCTCATTTCAAAAAAATAAAAATTTATCACCCCAACCCCCATCATTTAAAAGAAAAGACATCATCTTTGGTGAAGATTTAATCGCAATCTCCAAGGCCTGTTGCCATGACATCTTGACAGAGTGCTGGTTGGGCTCAGCAGCAGGTGCACACTCACACACCTTTCTTACACATGCACACACACACACACACACACACACACAACTGGTCGGGTCATGGGAATTTTAAAAGAAATGCCATCTCTTTTATAGCTTTTATTAGGACTACTGTTTATTTCAGCAAAACTCAGATCCAGAAACCATCCACATTCCAGTCAAACAAACATTGGAGTACGATCCAAACTGTTGTATTAGCTATAATGATGCAACTTTCCTTAAGCTTTTGTTAACTGAATGCAGTAGTCAAATATTTCCTTTAAGAAAATATTTTATAATGGGACATTTTCTCACCTGCATTTCATTTTCCAGAAAACAGACCAACTACATAAGGTCTTCCCCTGTGAGCTGGATCAAATGCAATGCATAATTTACAAATAACACAAATGTGTGAAAAGCTTATGATGGGATGTAAATTGGAAGAAATCTGCAAGCAAAGCAAATCAGGATGAGCTACTGGCAATGAATCAAACTTGCACTAGGAAAACAATGTTCTGTTTTGCTTTGCTTTTAGATAAACAGGTTTTCATGTTATAGACATCCAATCCAGTTAAAGTAATTCTGTTTGTTTTATTGGGATACTACTCTAAAACAATGTGAGTGTTAATGAGCTGACCAATTGTCTGTGGGCTTCAATTTGATAAGATATAAATAGAAGACTAACACAAATGTTCTCAAGCTCTAGTGCAGGTTGAGAGATTTCTATACGAGCTGGGCAATACAAGCATACATTTAGGCAAAGTGTGAAAATGCCCCATCATGTTCATAACATGGCAGGAGATTTATCTGCCGAATATGAGAAAGCATGCCCCAATTAAAACTGTTTCACTTCACCATGCTGCTTTTTGTTAGCCATCAATAAGTGCACAAGCTTAAAAACAAGAAAAACAAATTTCATCTGATAAAAAGTCTTGCATAAAGAAGGTCAACCTCAATGTAGCTTCATAGATACAGCAAGGTTCAGCAGTCTGTGCCAACAGACACTGGCACCATTTTTAAAGAAAAAAAAAATTAAACCCACAATATAAATTCAAGGTGAGTAAGGGGGTGTAGTTGAGTCTGCCCTTGAATCGCTCACTATTTCCATGCAGAGCGTCAGCTACAGAAAAGAAAACGTGCATCACTGAGAGACCTTTTCAAACGGTTAAAGCAGCATATTACCATTTTCGGCCATTTGCTCTTGCAATAAACCAATGCAAGCTCCAACCCAAGAAAAACAGATATTGCAATAGCTAAAAGGGTGTCGCTACAAAAACGAGCTCCATAAGTGAACATACACCATGCAAGTTAAAAAAGACAAGACTTTCTTTTTTTTAGTAAAAGTACCTAAATGCCTGTAGAAGTGACTCATCTAAAATGGTCAAAAGAAGGCAGCTTCATAACTCTACAACATCTCACCCAGAACAAAAATACGGGCAAGAGTTCAGAATGAGGTGCGTACACTATACAAACATGCAATGAAGACAATAGTGTGATTGGACACACCAGGACACAATGTTTAATGAAAACTTTGAACTCTGGCTGGAGCAGGGACGTACAGGAACAAGAGCAATCATTCGTCAAGTCCACCAAGGGAAACAAAGATAACAGCCTCATGTCTGAGGTCAAACTAATTTATAAAACTTGAAGAAAATCCTTAATTGTTCAATAAAACCTAGTGAGGAATAAAAACAAGAACAAGGAACAGGACATGAGCGAAGAATGTTACGATTTAAGATAAATGTATAAATGAAAATTGAGTTTGATATAAATTGGGGACTCTCGTATACAAACTAGCATAAAGCAGTGGTCAGTATTAGGCTGCAGATCATGAGCAAGGACACAGCAAAGTAATGATTGAACCTTTCAATTCAAAACACTCCCCATTTAACTAAATTGTAAGTTTCCTAACACTAAAACTTTACTAGGGCTGCAACTAACAACTGGCTTCATTTATAACTGAGCTAATGATTAGCTGATTAGTAATATGTCGGAGTTTTGTGAAAATCATTTATCAAGCCCAAGATTTCTCTCAAGATTTTTCTCCACAGCCCAAAGACATTTAGAAAATCTGAGAACCTGAAATTAGAGACTTTAGACAAAAATGACTAATTATGATTAGTCGATTGTCAAAATAGAGCATTTAACATTTGACAATTACTTAATTAATTGCTTAGTTGCAGCAGCTATTTGAATAAAAAAAAAACACACAATGGACCACTTCAACATTGTCTTACCATAAAATGACGAAGCTCTGTGACATCACAATTAATAGATCAAAAGTGATGACATCAAAGTGAGTGGGACTACGAAGGGTGTGTTTTTTTTTTTTTTACACACACAAACACCATCTCTTTCTCTCTCTCTCACACACACACACACACACACACACACACACACACACACACACACACACACACACACACACAGATCAACAGCTGGTTGTAGTAATGTCATTCAAATCTCTGCTCTGTCCTTCTTGTACACTCTTCAGGAGCTGAGAGAGAACTGGTCCTGTTCTATTGGCTTTTTTACCCAGGCCCCCAAGCCTGCTTTCTGGAAGGCTTTGATGAGCGTTTGCTTGGCTGCATGGTACTCCACTGCTGCCTGTTTGACTTCATGATACGAGCCTAGTTTAGCCACTTTAATCCGTAAGGTAGGTGACAGCTAAGGACAGAGAACAGATTACAAAAGGTCACTGCGAGGACAAGCAAGAGATCTTTGAAATTTTAAACACAGAGTTAAACAGATTTAACATATCATTACAATTAAAATAAAAAAGGTCCAATTTAGAGCAATTACAACTAAGGTACATCAGACAAGCAAATGAACCGTGTTCTCATTTAGTGCCTTACATATTAAACATTTATTACTAGTGCTGTTTTTATGTTCTTATAATGGAGTAATAACGATATTTACACGATTTATACAGACAAAGTAAAAAGTGTAGAGAAAAGTGTAGAGCCTAGACTGTAATTCCATCCATTATCTTCCGCTTTATCCTATATTAGGGTCACGGTGGTTGTCATAAAAAGTTTCTGAGTTCATTTCCTAACATTTGTACAGGTTAGTGAGTTGTTCACTATGTCACATTTAAGAAAACTCAAGAAACATATAAACATTCATTTTTCATTTATTCATTATTTATTAAACTCTAAATTCTCTACTAGGTTAGCGGTGGGGTTCCCCATGCCCATCCAGGCGACACCGTTTTGGGCGCTGGGCAGATACACCCAGGACGAGGCGCCATTTTATCGCCGGGCACACAGTCACTTCCACAGACATACACGTAAACACACACTAGACGGAGCAATTTAGAGCATTCAATTCGCCTTGAATCCATGTTTTTGGAATGTGGGAGTCAACCAGGAAACAGACACAGGAAAAAAATAGAAACTCCATCGAGATTGGGATTCGAACCTGGAACCCCCCAACGCTGAGAGGCAAAAGTGCTAACCACTAAGCCACCGTGTGTCACGTGTGTGTGTGTGTGTGTGTGTGTGTATATATATATATATATATATATATATATATATATATATATATATATATATATATATATATATATATATACACATACACATATACATACACACACACACACACACACTCACACACATACATATATATTGCCCATATTGCAATATATATACTCTAAAGCAGTCACAGTATTTAAGACTTTGGTTTAGATGAGCAAGGATCATAAGGACAGTATACCTTGGAGTGCAGTCGAACCCAGCGACTGTACAGAGCATGTTTGCAAAGACGGGAAGCTCGACCCATTTCATCCTTGCCTGTAGTGGCATTAATCACCTCTAAACCTTGGTCTCCCACTGCCCAATTTACACTGAAGTTAGGTGCTTTTCCTGGTTGTCGAGCTTCAGCATTGCTGATACCTGCGTAACACATAAGCACACTAGATGAGCCTGGCTTACAACAGACTGAAGTAGTGTTATAAAATGATCACTTGCAATTTATTTGAAAAATCCTAAAAATAATTACACAATAAGTACACACAGATTTCACTAAATTTGTTTAATATAATGTATATGCTGTAGAGATTAGTGTTATATCACAATATATCAATTTAGCAGCACCAAATACCTTAATATTTATTTACTACTACTATTTATGGTAATCGTTAATTTACTTATTTACTTGTTATTTGGTACTAATAGCATCTTATATCATTGCTTCTGAAGTCCACAAGGCAGTGTCAAGAAGGTGTTCATTTCAACCAAGTGGGTGTTATGCAATATTTCATTTTGTTTATATTAATATCATCATTTGAAAAAATATGACAAAACAAATTAATTCTCTGTGACAATTTTGTGGCAAAATGCACACAAAATAAAAGTTAGTTTCATTAATAATTCATAAAAACAAAATCAAGTATAGTATAGTACAACTAAATCAATGGTTTGGTTTTAAAATGGCTGGTTCATCAGAACTGCAGAAGGGGCACGAACAAGGTGTCTATATCAGAAGTGATTTAAAACACTCTGGGTTAAGTGATGCAAGCCCATCTTAAAATCTCTAAAGCGGAAAAGGTTAATTGCTCACTCCATTACTCATCTAACTACAAAGTTGGAGTCAAAGAATAGGTAATATAAAAGAAAAGGGATGTAGAGTAAAAAATAGAGTGCAAAATTCAAGACTGCTGACATCAGGATCATCTCACACTTCACCTATATAAACAGCATGTCACGTATTCCTTCTTTCTATTGCTGTGGCCGTTATTCAAAAGCACATGACTCTGCATCTAATGCACCTGTGGTGTATGTTAACTGAGGCTGGGATGATAAATGAGGATCTTTTTAGCTTACTCTATTGTCTTTAATCAGCTTTGACATTGTGGATAATGATTCTCAACTTATTTATTCTGGTAATACATAATGGAATGACTTGGATGTAATTTAGTAGAATATAGATTAGAAACTCAATATTCAAATAAAGGTTTCCTTTGTGAGGCAAGTGTAGCTGATGATGTCTTTTCATACTGTGTATGATCACAGTCAAATAAAGCATTAACTGTTAATGTAAGCATTACATGTAAGCACTTTAATATGTGAAATTTAGATTAATTAAAAATTTTAAATCCAGCAGTCTCGTACCATCCCCCTGGTTTTAAATCTGGCTTTACAATGGAGTCACTTTGTTTTCACTTTAAAAATCAAAGTTTGACAAAATTGTAGTCCAGAGGCAGACTGGCTTGTCTCTATAACTACAACAGTGACGCCATTAAAGGTTTCAGTTTCATAACGTGAAATCTTTGTGGTTTATTCTCTGAGGTAAATGATGTAACTCACTGAAACCTAAAAGCTAAGAGTGTAAGTAAGGGCATCTCATCAGGATTAAAAAGGGTGAACCTTACAGCAGTGTGGGCTCACCTACTCAAATGTAAACATTATGTTATTGAGGTGTTGGATGTGAAACATTGCTGAACTTAATGTCACACATGACATGGAGGTTTGCAAAACAACCAGAAAAGACTTTTATTCACTCTGTTTCTAGATCTAGATATTCTTGGGTTTTAATTCCAGCTTCGTAGCTACACAAGCATAGTGATAGTACAGTATACTTAAAATGCACTTACTGTATAACTAGATATCTGTTGTAAAAACATGTTTTGATATATTTTACATACACTGACATTTGTATGCTTGGGCAATGTTTTGTTTACTTCTGGGTGATAATCCAGCTATCAACAAAGTTGATTTCCATCCAAGCTTAACTGATGACAGTATGTACTTTCCTATTTATGCTGTTATATTTTTCTTCATATACTTCATATTCTTTCGTTACTTGTAAGTAATATGTACATTTTATTGTGCATTTATGTGCAATAGTTTTCATTAAAGCAACTGCGTGCAAAAAGAAGATTCGACCCTACTAGTGCCATTCTGGCCATCACACAAGTCATTTAAAGATTACTCCACAATTTCTTTATATTACTGTGTCTTAATGGCATGTTGACAAGCAGATATTTTAGCTGGAAGAAATTTAATTACATTATATTGTCTTACATCGTTTAAAGGCATATAAAGACAGTACTGTAAAACGTGATTGTCATCAGGACAATAATAAAATTCTAATATGAATTACTGATGTGCCTTGGAAGACCAGTAACCACTGTATCACTTAGGGTTTAACTTATAACTTATATGACTGTACATGGAAAAACACTTTTTAAAAATTAAAAAGATATTTAATAGCATGCTCACATAGTAACTACATCTTGTTAAAGGATTCAACATATCAAAACATCAAAAACATTAAATAGATCTAATCAACAGCACATGGTGGTTGTGGTTTAATGTCCCAACCTTCATGCTATTTTGAAATCTTTTTATGGCTTTACTTTATGTGAAATCTGCTGAAGTATGTCATTTATATGGGCACTTTAGTTAAGTGTTAAAATCAAATAACCGTACCAAGAAAATGGATTTAAAACCATTCTTTGGGTTATGTCCTATTTATAACATCATGTTGGTTATAATGCACAGAAATGTAGCACATGTGGGACACAGAAGTAAAGGGTTTTACCGCTAAGGAGGGGCCGGTTGAGGGTGAACTGCTGGGGCAGGTGTTCGATGTCTGCGATGCGCTGGTACATGGCGCGTGAGAGGTGATCAGCATGGTACAGGCTGCCCAAGATGATGCTAGAGAAGTAGATGGGCTCAGTGAAGTAGCTCATCAGCGAGCCCTGAATCCCCACTACGTTCCACCTGTGCGCGCACACACACACACACACACACACACACACACACACACACACCCATACAGACAAGCATGCACACAAATCCACAAACACACACACACACAGACAGATGCATACACACACACGCACAAATACACAAAAGAAACATCTCATAAAAAAATGATTTTCTGTTTGCCTAAAGCATTTTGAGTTCCATCTAATGCACTTATGTTTCCTCACATAGTGTCTATAAAGAGTGTTTATCACTAGATAAGCAGATAAACAGGTTAAGGGTGCAAGACAATTATGTAAATATCACATCTAGTATCCAGGGAATCATTTTTGCAAGAAATTAAAAAGCGCTAAAAAAGACAAGCAAATCATGAACGGGAGAATCTCCAGCTGTAGCCTAAGGCTCAATACATTTCTCTCACATGGAGTAAGAGACGAACGGGTTCATTAGTGCTGTACTTCCGTTCCCTTTCCATTTCATCTTTTACAAGTCCCCGACTGCCCCAGCAGGGTCTATCTCTCTGCAACGCACAATCAAAGGGGCTAATCAAGACAGGCACGACTCCCCCAAACAACACCTGCTGCACAGCCATGCTGGAAACACACACTCAAGTGATTGGAGCACTTCGGCAGCCAATCAGCCTCTTTAAACACCGGACTGACTCAGTCTCAACTTCAGTTATTTTCATGTGAAGACTTCATTAAAAGAGAACCATAAAACTTGGGTAACTGCTTTTTTTCTTTTCCACTGCTTAAGGTCCATCACTTAAATGATAACACAAAGCAAACATAATTACAGAAGAGCTTGAGATCAAGTGCTGGTAGGACCCTTGTAAAGAATTAAGCAAGGAGTGATATTAATAATTCAGTGAGATGAGTGGGTGGAACTCTGCCAAAGAGGAAGATTAAAAAGGAGATATTGTGGTAGGGAGGGTAAGAGGGAACCTTTTTTTTCCTTTTAAATCCCCCTTTGTATAGCGGACCTTTTCATAACATCAGAAAATCTGCATGCGTTTGTTATACTTTCAGAACTGTTATAAAGGTATCTTCACTCTAGTTTATTAGTTTATTATTAATCCATTATGCATTTATGAACCTTGCTTTCTACAGTTATGCTTGACTTGAAAAGTGTTTTTCTTGAATTGTGAGAACAATTCAAGAAAAACACTTTTCAAGTCAAGCATAAGTCAACACTTTTCAGGTCAAGCATCATTCTCACAAATGAGCACCTGTATATACTAAGAAATGCACAACTATGTTTTTTTTTATTACATCTGCAACAACCGGACTGAATAAAACACAAAAGACAATGATTAAGGGGCATTTGTCCAAAACACTTTGTTTTTATTCATACCAGATAGAGATTGAAGAGAAATTCATGAAGACTGTGCTCATTACGTTTGTTATTTAATGTTGTTTTATGAACACAGATAGGCCATTTTCTTGTCAGACACTAATGCACTGTGCGAGACAGCATTAACAAGCAAACAGTTTTATCATTTTCTATTAAAGCTAAGCAACTTTGTGGATGCACATAATGGTGTTATGCATTTACTTTTTTTGTTAATGCTCTATGCTTACGACCACTAAAGTATGTCATACTGTCATGGCAATTGCTTGATTGTTGAGTTAAAAAATGACTACACATTATCAGCAACAAGTGTTAAGTCACTTAATTTAATTGGAGTATAGTGATTTTGAATTTTCCAATCAAACTAAAATCTTACCAGTTCGACTTCTGAAATATAAAGATGAACATCTATACAATAACTTGCCTTACTTACCATCTTTTTTTAAAAATTGGTTTAACACTGAAGCGCGGCACGGTGGCTTAGTGGTTAGCACGTTAGCCTCTCAGCGCTAGGGATTACTGGGACGAATCCCAATCTGGGTGGAGTTTCAATGTTATCACCGTGTCCTGGTGGGTTTCCTCCAGGTTCTCCGGTTTCCTCCCACAGTCCAAAAACATGGATCAAGGTCAACTGAATTCTCCAAATCGCTGCATATAGAGTGTGTTTGTGTGAGTGAGTGTGTGCCCAGTGATAGATTGGTGCCCTGTCCTGGGTGTATCTACCCAGCGCCTGAAACCTTTTCCCCTGGATGGGCATGGGGAACCCCACCGTGAACCTAGTAGAGGATAAAGTGGAAGATAATGGATGGATGGATGGATGGATGGGTTTAACACTGAACAGTAATTAAACTAAGACCAACCAAAATCAAAAAACTTCAGAGGTATGACTGGCAGTTGAAAAGTCTGCTTTTCTTTGGCTACAAAACTGCATGGAACGTTTTGATACATTGGACCCCTATTCCGCTGTACTGCTTTTAACAAGATGATGTACTGCGACAGAGGAAAACATGCATCACAAATCCTGGGAGATCCGGATTCTACTTATGTTGATAAATAACCCTATCCAACAGGGAATGATGGCACCTTGAGAAATGGTGCAATACAAGTGATGAAAAGCCGTTCACCGACAGCCCACCATCCTTCAACTTCTAACGGCCATCTTCCCCCAGGCATCAGTTGCATAAGTGCTCCTCAGACTTGCATTGTGAAAGCAAAGCAATCATTATCAGCACCTGTTCTTCCTTTATGACAGTGAGCGTAATAGTCTAAATAATGGTGAAGGGAGCCTGATAACTCTGAACCAGCTCTTCTCATGTCTCCAGTGACAGGGCTTGTGCTTTGCACACACACCTGCCCGTGACACCTTCTTATCTTCCCACACACAGGCATCAGAGGGGTAAGCGGACAGTGCCTCGGCTGGGATGAATAAATACATACTTACTACCAAAACACTCTTCAGTGCTTGGAGAAGTATTTTACTGGGGCACAAAATTCCAAAACTGTGTGCTTTTTACTAAGACAAACTGATTGCATAGACTAAAGCAAATGTTTAAAATAGCACTGGCATGTACTTATTGTGTTTGCACAACTAATCTGATCATAGAAAGACGGTTGCGCGTGTTACCTAGCAATCTTGTCACTGCAGGACATGGTGAGTAGCCTTTCTCCCTGCAGAACACCATCCCAGGTTTGGATAGTGTTGCTGGAGCGCACTGGAATTGTGCCCTCCCCAGATTCGATCTTAGTCCTCAGCTGACCTCGAGCTTTCCGGTTTGGATGTCTGTCTCCTTGATCTGACAAAAAAAAAGACAGCATTTAGCCCAGTGTCAGTTCAAACACAGCCCCTTTAGGTGGAATGAGGATGCTTATTATTGTGAGATGGAATTTTGACATCTAGAGATGCATGGTTATGACCACATGTTGTAATCTGAATGTTCTACACTGCTGTGCTTTCCTAGATTGTGATAAGTGGAAGTGTGGGTGCTCCTTTATTAACAAATTGTGCCCTGCACTTGTTGTCATATGTGTGTTTTCCTTCAAAAGACCAAGTATGTGTCTGCTATAACCTCTCCAAATATGGGAGCTTCACCTAGGGTCAAACATTCGTTACACAGTAAAATTCTTTATTTATTGAAATTATTATACATATATAATATAAAAAATATATTTATATTTTATATATTGTATCGCTTATTCATGCATTTTTCTTTAATAAGAAGTTAGTGAAAAAAACTTAAAATAAATCATTTAACTAATATAAAAATCAATATCTATAAAGATTACTGAGGCGGTTAACAAACATTTATAAATAAAGCTCCTGGAATTTGGTCTTTCAAAAGTAAATAAAAATTTAAACCTATATCTGCATAATTTGTCCATTGATGGATCTATGTTTTTCAGAAGGACTAGATTTTTACAGGCCAGACTGCTTACTGAACTCTTAATACTAAAAGTAATGCTAAATGAGTAATGAAATTTGGTTAATAACGAAACCATCCTTGCATCATTAGACTTTTTACCCTAGTACAAATCAGAGATTAGCATATGTCAAAATACACTTGAGTAACATCCATTTAAAATGCCATATACAGTATTATGTAAAAGTTTATAAAAATAATTTACATAATCAGCTGGAGTAAATACAGTAACATACAGGAAGACAACCAATTATAAAATGTGGCCTGTACAAATGTAATAGCACCTTTAATATTTTGGAAAAATTTTGAAAATATAAAGTGTCTATTTCTATATGGTCCTTAAAGATGATGCGTTAGCTTACATAAACAAAACACTAACAAAATTTGCACAGGACTACAGATTCACTTATTTGTTACCAGAGTGAATAACTTAATATGATTTCATGGATCCTGGTTCCATACACAAACATACCAGCTAAACATAAAACATGAGTAACAGTGTGAGTGTGACAGTGTGAGTACAACACAGTGTGAGTACAAGTTTTTCTTTCATAATTAATAATTAAGTAAGATAAACTGAGGTTTTTAGCTGTAGGTTCTGTATTTTACAACTTGTGCGAAGTAGTTTTACCATTTGGATACTAGAACAACAACAGCAAAAAAAACATTAAGTTCATAATACAAACAGGTTTTGCAGGCAGGGCTGAGGTTGTTTATTTTTATGCCCTGTACTGTACCAAATCATTAATGTTCTGAATTTGATGTGAGCATTTCTAGGGAACAGGTCCAGTCAATGCAATAGCAAAGTGATGTGTGAAAACATTGCTGAAAAACAATGCTGCAGCGGTCAACATATCTTTTCTTCCAGCAGGATGTTTTGCAGAGAAACAGACTGGGATTTGAAAAGCCAGTAAAAGGAACTTTCAGAAACAGACAGTCTGGTGAAACCATAAATAAGTAATCAAAAAGTTTGGCTTAGTATAATAAAAGTTACCAAAGCATTAAACACTAGTGTATATGATCATGTGCCTAATAAAATACTTCTATTCAAATGAGGACAAACTTAACCAAGTTAAGTACAAGTAGAAGTTCAGAAGTGCACAGAACTTCCTCTAAATCTATTTTTATAAATCCTAATATACAGGACAGGGAACACTGAGTAAGGAATTGTTCTGTAGCATTGCTTGTTAAAATAATTATCATAGCTGTTGAACATACAACGACTTATGCATGACACTCACAGAGCAGAATTAATCAGACCCAGACACAAAGGCTGCTAATTAAAAAGACTGTGGAAATTTGTTTTCAAAATGGAGACAGTTGAATGAGATTCTAATTAAACAACACTGATCACAGGGGAAAACATTATGAGCTTAAAGAGATTCAATTATTTCTCGTTGATAATTAATTTTTATAAAACTGGTAGAATTTTAGACATCTGTCATCAAGTCAGAGGAAAATAAAGATCAAACCAAGTGTTTTCTTAGAATGGTGAACTCAATACGAGACCCAGGTTATGTTTAACTCCTTTACAAATGTAATGTCAACAAGTTTCACAAATAGTCTATAATTAAGCTCAATGAGCTCCTTTGAGGAAAGTCATAAACGTAGCTTAAGGATCGTAAGCATGATCACACAGTCTTATACAGAATGTTTTTTATTTAATTGATATTGGAAAGGAAATAAAACCTCATCATGTCCTCTTTAATTCACAAATATTTCCATTAGAGGCCGACATATTGAAGAAGATCCACATATTTAACTTGGCACAGTTTTAAACAAATGCACTTCCAGACGCAACCTTTTTACTTACCCGAGCTATGAGTGCACTGATATGTATACCCTTAATGGCTGTGACACTTTGGTACCTTTAATTCACTTATTAGATTGTCTTGGATGTCGGAGGAAACTAGAGACCCTAGCACATGGAAGGCATCCAGACTTCAAAGAAAAAGGACCCATGCTAATACCACTGGAAATTGAAACTTCTTGATGTCAGGCAGAAGCACCAACACCTGCACAATTGTGCCAGTCAATAAAACCTAATCACACTGTTTTTAAGAAAGTAACAAAATGTTTATAACTGGGTTGTCAAAATATAATCATTGGAATATAGTTGCCATTTGGAAATTTTCACAGAGAAAGTCAAGTGGGACTATGCATTTCAAGTTGTAAAAGTCTTTACTGGATGAGTCCAGGTTGAAGAATTACCTTGCTACATTTCACATACATTTATGTTCAGAAAAAAGCAAAATTCAGAGTGTTTTCTGAAATGAAAACTTTAATGTTGTGAAAATCATTAGATCTAATGACCTCTTCAAATGGCCATAAAAGTCATAAAAGTGTAGATAAGTCGCTTTGGATAAAAGCATCTGATAAATAACCAGTATTTTGGAGAGACGTATTCTGCCATCGAAATGACAGCTTTTCCAAGAAACCCATGTTCCATTTTCATTTTAGCAGGCCAATACCAATTTTCATTCGGTATTATTACAATAAAATGACTTTATAGACATTTTAGATGCAGATCCGCCTCCTATAATTATTGAATGCTATAATAATAAGTTAAGTAAGTTAATAAGGTACAGTAACAACATGGGTCAAAAATTCAATTTGCAAAACTGCAACAAACTTTCCGTTTTACAATCTGTTTATGTTCGATAACCAATATTTTCTTGTCCTTTTGTATTTTGTTATATTAAAAAAAAGGATGTACATGATTTTACAAGTTACAGACTTCAGTGCCCCAACTTTTCTGGAAATTGGGTGTAAAGTGAACAACAATAACAAAACATCAGAAATTAGAAAAACAAACTACTATTCACAGCTAAAACGATTAATAAAGACAATGTACCTTCAACTCCTGCCTCATGAGGGGAAAAGATACGAGCATCTCCACAAGGTGATGTACTGATGTACAGGTGAAACTGAACGTTGTCCTTTAGACGGTATCCATGTTTTTCACATCGCATAAAAATGGATTTCTCATGCTCCTCTTTGTTGTTACTATATGAAAAAAAATTCTATCAAAAGGCCATTTTACACAGCATCACATATACAGTTCTGAATAGGGCAAAGTCTCAGAATAGCAGGTGAAACAGCTGTGCTACTCTGGGGTTGAAAGGAGCTCTAATGTACAACATGAACAGAGCACAATTTTAATTTAGAAGATCAAGACTCTCACCTGAGGAAGTGCTCCAGCTGCATGTATAGGTAACGGAGAAGGGAGCGGCGGGCAATAATCTCAGCATGGCAATCGTTAAGTGCCAGGCCGCGGTCGCTCATGTATTCTCCATTTATACACTTAGTCCCAGTGGAAACGCAGATCACCTGTGCCTCCTTCACATCAGTGCCTGGAAAAATAAATAATTTACGAAAAGTGTATTGAAGAATTTACTAAAACGTAGCTGAAGGGTTTAAACAGATTGCTATTAAAGAAAAACAGAAAATGGTTCAAAAATCTAACAAATGTATAGACGAAAATCTTTGCAAATCTTTTAAACCCAGATTAACCACGAGGGTCAAAATTTGGCACAGGCAACATAAATTAATTATTTATGTCACATGTCAATTGATTAGTAGGAGTAATAGTGTGGGAACATTATACTGGTAGCAGCACAGAGGTGTGGTATTTAATGGCAGCTGTTTTTTTTTCATGGTAGAAACACATTTTTCAGCAACACAATGCAATATGCAACAAAACATGGTAAACACAGAGACATGGCAGTAAGTTTTTTTTAGCTTCTCTGGCTATTACTGTCCTCATATGAAGTGTCTCTGGGACAAGGTAAACAGTCAGTTAAAGTCAATACCCCCAATTAATTTGTTGTTTAAAGTAGCTATCTTGTCTGCATTCTTGCAGAATGTTTGCAAAACTTGCCAAGACAAACAGCAGTGGTGCTAAAGGTTAAAATAGGTTACAACAAATTACAAGATCAGTGTCCCCATTTAAAAAAAAAAATATAATAAATAAAATAAAAAATACACAATGGTGTTCATAATGCAGGGGCAAAACCTGAAAATAACTGGTTTAATGGTAAAAGTTTTAAACAAAAAGATTTATATATTATATTATGCATATCTTTAATGCTTCTAGTGATTCCCAGTTCGAATCTGAATCTGGGTGGAGTTTCCATGTTCTCCCAGTGTCCGCGTGGGTTTCCTCCGGGTTCTCCGGTTTCCTCCCACAGTCCAAAAACATGGATCAAGGTCAAATGAATTCTCCAAATTGCCCCATATACCGTGTATTTGTGTGTGTGTCTGTGTGAGTGAGTGTGCCCAGTGATAGATTGGTGCCCTGTCCTGGGTGTATCTGCCCAGCGTCTGAAATGTCCTCCCCTGGATGGGCATGGGGAACCTCCCGCGACCCTAGTAGAGGATAAAGCTGAAGATAATGGATGGATCACAAAATAAATAATGAATAATAATAAATGAATAATGATGAATAATGGATGCTTCACAAAATGTCCATAATCGTACATGACGTGTTGCTTATGGAATTAGAAGGCTAATACGTAATAAAAAGGTTTTAACCCCAAGACAGACTAAACAATTTGGAATGTGATGACTGCTAATAGAAGCTAAAACTATATATATATTTTGCAGCTTTTTAACAGACCTATAATAGATTTTTAATGATTTAATAGATCCGACTATAATAGATACACACATGTAGATGTAAGTAAATATGTTTTTCTTTTAAGCTGAGAAAAAAATAAGAGTGTGAATAAAATGCTTGAACCCAAGTCTACCTGTTGTCATGACAACCCCAGCTAGCACTTTTCTTCGTGCATGAGGGGATGTAAAGTTGTCAGTCAGCTCGCTGAACTTGTCTACCACCAGACGAGAGACAGCATCGGCCAGAACCTGATAAAAGCACACAACCAGATAGGACACTCAAATATTATTATTTATCATTTAAAGAACATGACATTGTGATGATCAGATGTTTATCTTCAAAGTACCATCAATTTAGAGAAATTATAAAACAAGCTAATCACTTTCTATTCTGTAACCTCAGTTTCACTTTACTAGGCATCCCCCACCCAAAATCTCTGATAGTGTCTTTTGTCTCATATTCTATTCTGCTATGCTAATATGGTGGAAAATGATTATGCCAGAGAGAAGTCATTGGGTGAATGGGCACAAATTAGGGACATTAGTCTAACAGTGCTTCCCTAGCACTTCAGAATCACTCAGTGGCAGACAGTTAATGTGAGCCTGAAACACAGAGAGAGCGATCTGACTTACAGCACTCTCGCTACACAAAAATGAGACCTTCAAGCCATATGGAGTGGTTTCACTAGCAATCATGCACACTATTAACAGCACTGCATTTTATATATTACCATTCATTTTTACAGAACAAAGAATCAGATGAAGCACTATTGATCACAAGGTCCATTAAATAAATCTTTGCAGACTGCAAATTCACTGGCCAATTAAACATTTCAGGTTAAATTAAGCAAACCAAGGAAATAGGAAAAGAATGGTTGTACAGACAGCGCAATGTTACACAAGTAACAAAAAAAAAAAGAGTAAAAAAGTGCTCTGCCCAATTTCTGTCTTTGTTCAGACATATCAGACACTCTCTTGACTTGTAAAAGATTTAAATTCCCTTCATCCTTGTATCTTGTACCTAAAACAAATTTACCCATGCGTCCTGGACAAGAACCATGCTATGACAGCACATCTAATAAAGGGGTTGCACTGATGGAAACTGTTGCTAATAGCTCGGTCTCCTTGGCTTAGAGCCTGTCAGGCAAACAAACAGCCCACATGGCATAAGTGGCACAGACATAACGTGGTCCTGACAGGCTGCTCTACAGAAGACAGGCAGCGGCCGTGCCTCAGCTAAACACTCTTGTTTTGACACGGTTCAGAGGGAGATGTTAATTAAGATTGGACTGGTTTCAGTAGCCAGCCTTATCTGAAAGGAGGATTAACAAAAGGTTTACGGAAGGTGTAAATAGCGTTTTTGTTCCACAAACACATGGGACTTTGTTTTTCAAACTCGTCTGCACTCTGCCCTTTTGTCAGAAACTTTAAGGTAAAAATGACAATAGGTATGACTTTGTCTTTAACAAATCATAAAAGATATCACAACAAAGGAAGAACTTGTCTTTAACAGGTCTCTTCTGAGTTCAGCTGCACTTATCAAATACTTTGGCTCACTGACAGGCTGATTCTTTCTTTAAATCAGTTAGCTAATCTGAGAAAATCCAATGTGGTTACATTTTATCTAACAATCCAATCAGCGAAGAAGAAAGGGCATCAAATTAAAAGCAAGACATAGGCCAACCAAATGTTCCTTTACTGGGAATTTTATATATATATATATATATATATATATATATATATATATATATATATATATATATAAATAATATTATACACACACACGCTCACATAATCTTATTTTACATGTGCTGGCCATTTCATCAGTTTTTCTTACCACATACTGTCTGTTGCACATTTACAATACAATAAATAAATTTCCATCTGTTTCTCTTTCTTATTGCCTTTGACTCTGTTTTTCTGTTTTCTTATGTATCACAGTCACACTACAAAACAGGTATTATTTGTGTGGTAAATGATTGTGGAAAAATGTTTATTAAGTGCATGTTGCACTGCTATGAATAGATAAGATAGTAGTGCTGCAAGTACTGTTCAAGTACTGTGTACTTTACTAATCAAAGCTTCCTCATTGCTCCACATTGTAAAGCTGAGACAGAAGCTAATTTGTTGCTGCACATTTTTTATATTTATCCTTTAATCATTTATTAGTGCTGACTGGATTCTGCCTATAGGATTCTACTTTTGGTTGGTGGATTGTGCTCTGTTTAGATGGGTCAATACCTGTTTTGCGGTAGTCCTCATTATTGAAGGACAGAGTAAAAGATAATAAAATAAAAAAAAAAACTGCTGGACTACAGTGCATCTATACAGTAAGTTGACTGTAGATTTTTAAACATTTACAATTTCTGATTTTGTTAAAACACCCTATATACACATAGTTTTCTATGTGTGGGTTTGCTAAAAATGTTCATTGCCTTTGTTAGACTAAATATCGAAACAAGAATTGTATACCTGTGGCAGGTGTAATTGGAGGCCCTCTCTTGGAATAGGTTGCCGGGATGGCGTCTGGTCCAGCTGCATGTTGAAGAGGGCAGAAAGGGCAGCCTGAGCAGCACGTGCCTTGGCCAGCTTTTTATTCCTCCCTGATCCCTCAAAGGTCTGTGAGTCCACGGTGACGGACATAACAAAGTTCTTAGCATGGCTCTCACCACTTTCAGACACAAACTCATACTTGAGGCCTGGCCGCAGCTCATTCAGGATCATGACAGGATTCTTGCCACTGGTTGATGTGTTAAATGTAGATGGAGGGGGCAGAGAGGTCTGTGCCAGGCTGTTATTTCCTGTTGCTGGTGGCATGGGGTACTCTCCTAAAGGGTTTAGGGAGCCATTGGAATTGGAGCCCAGATAAAAAGCATCTTCTTGCGGAGCAGGTGTCTCGAACCCATTGAATAGCATGTCAGGGAAGTCAGCCTGATCAGAGGTAAAGTCAGTATTAATGGTAAGTGTGCGGCCCATGGCCAAGTGTGCTTCCGACGCATTGGGAAATTGCACAAAAGATCGCAGAGCTTTCTCGGCTGCATTCAGCTTGGCCTTTTTCTTAGTGGGACCTGAGCCCTCAAAAAGCTGACCGTTAACTTCCACAGTCATGACAAATACCGGTGCATGGACTGGACCTGTTTGAGAAAGCAACTTGTATTGCAACCCTGGCTTGATTTCATTCAACTGCATTAGAGCATTCTTGGGAAGAACTGGCCCTGGAGTTTTCTTGCGCTTCTTGGGTTTGAACTTAGGGTGGGCGTGGCCATTATTACCCTCTTCCAGGGGACGTTTTCTGCCCCCTCCTCCACTGCCATTGGGAAGCTGCTCAGGCATGCCTGGACCCTCTTTGGAGGAGACGTTGTCCAGGTTGCGGTTTTCCTTGACGTCAGTGCTGCAGGAACCTGTGATGCCCAGAAAGAGTAGCTTACAACGCCTTCGTTGCAGGATCTTGTAAATGTAAAATTTATAGATTCCTTTAGCTCTCTTTGGAACTGAACAAGAGATGTGTGTTCCTTTGTGATGTCAAAAAAAGTCAGGGTGTCATTTATTCATTTTTAATGTAATCATAATTCATTGCTGCTTAACTGAATCATCAAAATCACTGGTGATCTTAAATGTCACTTGTCTAAAAATAGACCAGACTAAAAAATATTACACAATTCTCATTTTATGCAACTCATCACATGTATTTTTTATATATTATGCATATTATTACAGTAAACTATTTATTATTAAATTTAGTTTTTAAAAACAATGGAAATTAAAAAAGGGAATATTTTTTTTATTTAACCTCGAGCGGTTTATTTGGATCGAGCAGTAGAGCTCAGTTTAAAGTGATCCTGAATAGTCATTAATGGCATTTTATCTCTTTACCCAACTCACTAGAAAACAACTAATTTTGTTTTCTGGTTTCAAGTGACACAAACTCCTCAAACTGAACTCTTTTAAAAATCTATTTTTTTATGAAGGATCAGGGAGATAACAAAATGAACTATGCTTGGTTCAACACACTTGGTTCTAAACCTGATTTTGAACTGATGTGTCTGCAATCATGCAAGGATACCACGGAAAATATATTTTAAACACTTTAAGGATCAGAGAGATTTTCACCAAAAATTATGTTTGAACTATGACAATTTATCTAGCTGTGATTTGATATGCTTGATTTCTGTTGAATCAACCCATACATACTCTGTATATTATCATTGTTTTATATCTACAAACAATGACTGTTACTCAAGAAGAACGAGACCAACACTGAACCTTGGTTCCATTAAAGAACAAAGAAATATCAGAAATTTTTGCCACTGCTGCTTCGGCTTTCTCTTTAGGGGTTCAGTTTTAGAAAACTATAAAGTTTGCTTTAAGACAAACACTATAAATTGTAAAATATGCAATCAAAATAAATAAACATGAACTTGCACTTAGTATAGTGTAATGCCACAAATCATTGTCATTCTTTACAAAGAGTAGGTTATTTTGTTTTTAAGTTGATAAGAAGATAAGGGGCTAGTAAGAGAGCTATTTACTTTTGACAGTTCTGATTGGGAATATGTTAACAAAGGCAGTCAAACTACATGAGCAGAACACCATCCATTAGAGGAAGTGAACCACAGGAGAAGTTCTGAAATATAAAGTAAGTAAAATTTCCCTTCCTCACCTGCATTATATAACTGCATTAGATTTAGTTCTCTGCTGTGCCCAATAGATATTTCAGCTGCAGCTAAGCTCGGGGGATGAATTGACAAAAATTAGATTTTAAACTATTCTACCAAAAAGAGAAACACACATCATCAAGTCCTGTCGAAAAAGCTGATGGAACTGTGGCTAAATTTTCATTTATAACATCCTGCAACAAAAGCTCGCTAGGTTACTCCTTTCGGTGCTCATGGAGAAAGAGAAGCTTGTGAGAGAAAGAAAAGGAAGTTGTTGAAAAAGGTGAGGCAGTGCAGGATAAGCCAGGAAACAAGGAAGGAGAGGGGGAATATGAAAAAGGTCTGTTCTCTCAATGACTCTTCATTCTTCATACACATGCAAACAGACATACTGTTTAATCCTCAACCCAATAAATCAGCAAAATTGCTGGTGCCAGAAACCCATGTTAATGCAGCACACTGAATCTTTTTGCATATTCAGGCATGACAAATACAAAGCTAAAAAAATCTGTTCTAAATCCAAAAATGCCCGAAGGATGCTCTTTGAGTTTTTTTTAATAGCTTCAGAACACTAAACATTTCCTTTATGATACAGTTCAAGAAACCACAAAAAAGATGCAAAGAGAAAACTTCAGTTTAAAATAGCATTTTAAATAGTAATTTATTCATATAATTAAAGGTTAATCAGATAAACTATGTTATGTTTTTTGTAAAGTAACAAACAGGCAAGTGATTAGTTTATTTAATTGTTATGTAATATATATATATTTTATTTTTTATATACTTCCATTAAATAGCTATTTGAATTTTATGTAGGAGTACCAAAGTGACTTAATATTAACAAATTAACAATTATTTAAACAGTAATACTTTTTTGCCAAGTTTTTTGTTTAGAAATGTAATCTCTACACAGCATCAACAACTTTTTCCCAATAGAAATGGTTAAAGGGGAATCAGTCAAAAGAGCAATGTAGTATTTCCAATTTACTTTTATCTTTAAAATGTGGGAGGAAATCAGAAAGGAGTTTCTGAAGTAAACCCATGCAGGTTCCCTGCCTATGGACAAAATATTATTTTTTATTCAGTATATATTATGTGGCTAAAAGTATGTGGACAATTATTAAACTTATAAGCCTGTAGAACTTCACATTAATGCCCATGGTTTCAGACTGGGAGCCATACCTTTATCCCATTTGCGGCTAGAACAGCCTCCACTCTGCTGAAAAGACTTTCCACAAGTTTTTGGAGTTTTTCTGTGTACCCCTTCTGAAAAAAGAACATTTGAGAGAAGGGTTGCCATCCATCCCTTACAATACTGAATCGTCCTATACTGCAAATAATATGGTCCTGTTTTAAACTAATAAAAAAACATGACGTCTCCCATACAGTACACATAAGTTCACATATACAGTGTGTCTTCAAAATACATAGAACAGAATACTTGTGATGAATAAACCAGTTATACTTGTGGAGTTAAAAAATAATTACATTTTGGCGAAGCTAAACACCAACATAACTTTTTTATCAATAAAAATGACACTAGTGTGATAAAAAAAATGCAGCAATTTCTAAAATTGTTCTTTAGCTACTAAATTAAATATTTTTTCCCTGCCAGTTTCACCTTGGCTTGCTCTTTAGATGCAAATTATTGTAAAAATTACAAATAAATAAACAAACTAATAAAAAATTTTTTTGGGTCATATTAATGATATCACTGGTCCAACAAACCTAATTGTGGCCCTAAACATATAAGAAATAAATGGCATTTAAACACATAAATCATGTTAAATTTGTAGCATCGATATATGAACCATATAAATGGCAGTTAAGAGGCAATGGTGTACTTCTGGACTAAATGCTGAACTAACATTTATCTATATAATTCCAATTCACCCCAAAGGGTTAATGACAAGGTCTTGGGCAGATTGACCATTAGCAGAATTTTACTGACCTCACTTTTGTTCACACTAAAAGTGTCTTTTCCAAACTAATCGTAGAAAATATACATTTGCAAACAAATCAAATAATATTTTACATCTCTGGAACTAGATAGAATCTTTTACCCAGTTGCAAAATAACTAAAAAGTAGTCCACATACTTTTGACCATAAGGAGTGGGCATGCTCATACTTAGGGTATTTTAAGATTTTGGGGAATATGTTGCTTCAATCTAATTGACACAATCACTGGAAAAATCATTAAATAACTGAACTGAATTAGTAATGTGCATGTAAACACACTTGGTGATTTGCTGCTATGGGAGCATGACATCTGATAATTCGAGAGAAACACGTTGATTTTACATTAAATGCTTGTAAGCACAAAGCATGCACTATTTTATTAACATAATAAAATCTTTAGATCTTTAATTAAATTAATCACTCTTCCTTAATTAATGGGGTACAAAACCTGCAAACAAATCCACATGATCAGCATATCAACCACATTTTTTAAAGTGTCATGAAAAACAGTAATCACTAATTATCCAAGTAAAATGGAACAAAAACATATTGATCAGACTATATACCATTAAAACACATTTAAATTATTTTTTACATTACACAGAATTTTACATTTTAAAGTAACAATATATGGCTCTAAAATGTGTCAGAAATATTATTTATGTAAATTATTAGGCCAATCACTGTGCTTATCTGAATAAGAACCTGTAGTCTGGGCATTGAGTTGCTCGCAAGTGATCTAGCGGTTTTAATAAGCCTCTCTCAAGAGAATGTCAGTGCAGAACCATAGACTTTCATTTCACGTGGTTTAAAAGTACCTCCTGACAGTCATCTACAAATACACAGACTTTCATTTAAAACCGAATATGACAGTCTCCAGCTATGAATGAGTGTTGTCTTTTTTGAAAGCTCTTTTGATCAGCTGATCAATTGTGTGAGGACGACTCTAGAGAGAATCTGACAGCTGAGTGATAGAACTCTGGCATATAGAGAAAAGGTTCAATGTTTAATTCATATTTAAATACAAACATACCAGATACTTTTCTTCATAAAGCCTTCTGTGAACACTATTTTCTAATAAGTGTGGGAAAATCAATTTATGAAAGCACAAAAGGGCTTTAAAGAATCCATATTTTTTGTATTTTAGATGAGGGTGTTTAAACCTTTATGCCAAAATATACTAATTGGACAGTTAATTAGGAATAGCAGCTTAATTTAAAAATCATTTTCTACTTTATTTATTCTGTTTAGAAAATATATGTACTTTGTATTTCCACAACTACAAACTGTAGTCCATTTCTTTTCTCTACATACTTTATAAGCCCCCCTTTACATTTTATACCCAGTTATATCATGGGTGGTAAATAATAAAATTAGGTGTGGGTTAGGATAATGATCAGGGTATGCACTATTTTATCCATAAAATATATGTTAACTAAAGCTGATGGATAGTGAGAGAAGATACACGGACATGTACAAAGTAATGTGGCTGGTGAGTGTATGTACAGTTTTGAACATCTTAATCCAAGTGTTTGACTACATGGTATATTAATTAGCTCAACTTAAATAAAATCCTCATTCCTGGTATAAATATGTCGCACAGGAGAATACTGTAAAACAAATATAAATATAGTCTGCTATACTGGTAAAAATCGAGGTTGGCAATTCAACGATGGCTGGCATACAGTAGTTTCAGTGGAAACACATCATGCCTAATACAGGAAATTGTTCCAAAAATATATTTTAAGCCAAAGCAAAGTGAGATGCAGACCTCTTATTAGAAAAACTTTATGGCTTCATTCTGGCAGAACAAAGCCATAGGGTGCATCCCTTAAGATGCTTCCCACTAACTTTGAGTTAACTTATCTGGGTTTGTCACAAAACCCCATAATTGTACCAAAAGTGTAAAATGAAGAGGAGTACAAATTAAATCATGCTGACTGAACAAGATTGACGAAAGATTTCAATTTTCCGAAAAGTCTTTCTACAAGATTTTGAAGTACATCTGGAAGAAAGCTTCTCAATAATTAAAAAAAAATCCAAAAATGTATGTATAGAAGTATGTATGGTAACAATGGCTTTTTTGTGGGGAGGTTTTACATGTTTTACCTGTATCTGCATGCGTTTTCTGTAGGTGATGTGGTCCCATAATCTTAAAATAATATTAGTAGGTAAAATGAAAATTCTGAAATCTTCCCTATATTTCAATGTTTGTGTGAATGTTTTCTAAATGTAAACAGTTCTTTAAAAACAGTATTTATTTCTAGGATTGTTATTGATTTATGATATTTATTGAACAGTTGAGTGCAGTAGCACTATATGGGTGTTTAAGCTTAAAAATCAGCACTATAAATTTCTAAAATCAGGAATATGTATCTAAAAGGATTATTAAGAATAGATTCTCAGCTAAATTTTCAGATTTTTGAGATGCTTTGATACTCACTCATGTTCTCTTCCTCATCTACATCCATAGTGAAATATTTCTGCTGAGCACGGGCCAACTGCTCCACAACGCCACCTAAAACAAAGACAACTTTAAGGACACATTCCCTCGATGTAAGCATATCAAAATATATATTTTGTTTACCCGCACATTAAATGGCTGCAATAATACAGAGCTAGAATCGCCGAGCACCAATAGCAACAGCAAAAAAAAAAACAACAAAAAACTGTTGATTCTAAGGTTAAATCCACAGTATGTGCATAAATATTCAGCAGCAAAAATGAATCTACTGGAAAGAGGGAAAAGAGAACAGGGTGGCAGATGACAGGCTGTAATAGAAAGAGCAGTCTATTCTAACTTTAATTTCCATTCGATTAGAACTCATTTTCATCTGCTTTACAGGACAAATACAGCTGTTGAAATTGACAAACTTTAAGGAAACAAAAATACATTATATTACACATACATTTTAAAAGCATATACAAATGAATAAAAGAGAACTAAAGTTACATTTTCACACTATGATCTTCTAAAGGAAGCCCATTTATTTTGATTATTGTTGATTATAATTAATTAATATATTTGTTTATTACAGATACTTTAATCTGTCAGGCAGTGTTGATTATAATTTATAATTTTATAGTTTATAGTTTAGTTTATTATAGTTTATAATAGCTATGCAAATCAAAAACATCACTGAAGATTATGTAGCTGATCGAAAATAACAGGGCTATTTTTACATATCTCTCTCTCTCTCTCTCTCTCTCTCTACATACATATACATATAATGAAATCTCAGATTAATGATTAATCAAATGGCATATGTTGGTAAGGCAAAACAAAATAAAACCAGCTCACAACGCCAAAATCTGTTTGGGACTCCGAGTAAAAGATATGCCTTCATTGCTCCCGCAATGGGATTCACAGATAAAAGTGAAAAGTGAATAATCTTTTCATTTCCAAATAATTTTTATTCCATCACTTTATGTAACATAGGATTGATTAGCTAAAGTTGGTACATGACAACATTTACATTTAGCATGCACTTTTATCCAAAGGGACTTACAAGTGAGAGAACACGACAATAACTAAGTTTAAATGAGCATAGGTTTAAAAATTGTTAAATAAGCACAGGAACATATAAAATCACTTCCTATGGTAATAACGCTATTTGCTCCTATTTTCTTCTGCAGGAATAAAAACTAAATGCTCAGAAAAGCAGTTTTTGAACATAGTTTATAATCAGATGTTTAATACTCTTACACTTTATACAGTACTATGCATCACCATACTGCACAGCTGTACTGCTTTTGTAGCGCACTGGCTGCACCTGATTCTTGAAGGGCACATGAGGCTGACGGGCGTAAACCGGTGCCGCTCCAAATGGGTTAACTAATCACAAGCACCACTGTCCCTGACTGCCTGGGGATACTTTAGTCCACTTAAGTTTAAAAGTGTGTGAAAGGGAGATTAATCAACACCTCAATATAAAATGATGAGAGCACAGCCCCTGTATACATTCACAAGTCACTTAATCATAGTCCAACAATGTTGGAAGGTAATTAAATGCTAAATCTCAGTGGCAATAAACAATTGTCTGCAAATGTATTAGATGTGGCTTGCTCAAAGCAATCGGCCAGCAACAGTGAGGGAACATGAAGAGATGCAGCACCAATGTGGCTGAACAGCAGTCAGACTGTGGTTGATAGACCAGTGTGCTCTGCTGTGATAATGACTGAAACACATAGTTTGGCATGTGCATGAAAAAGAATGTGCCAATGCTCCACACCACTAAACCAAAACAAAAATACTACTGAGCTACTAAGGTTAAAAAGAGGTACTATATAAGGACAAATGCTTTTTAAGTTATTAAGTGACATCAATAGAATGTTGTGAGCCTCCCAGCAATAAAATATATTTCACTGGTGGTTGAGGGACCAACGTACTAAAGGCTGAGATGCTGCGATCACACACACGATAGAGCAGCTGGTGCTGATCACAGCCTTCTGCCATCACATGCACCATTCTTCATGGCCGACACTTTCTTAAGCTAAACTAAATGGCCTAATTAATCTGGCCTAATGGTGGGTGACAACAAATATGCTAGCACAATTATTACCCTATTAAAGATTAATATTCCAGCAGAAAATTGAAAAGGGCTTAGCAGAGATAATCATTTTGGAGTTGGATTTAAGTGCACGAAACCTTCATTTTAGGGGATATAGTGTTCTGTTTTGTTCATCCTCTTCTCTATGCTGTTTCATGCTCTCATTGGTTAATGGTCTGTGGTGTAATGAGGACGTAGGACACTGTGACTCGAGCTCGTTCTGGACCTGTCGCGTTTGATTTGGTTTGTCTGATATTCTCTCTCCGTCCATGAATCCATAAGCAGGACCAAGATCAGCTTCAATCTGCAAGAGCAGAGGGGACGCGCTGCTAGTAGGGCTCCAGGAGGTGGCTACATTTTTACAAATTTTTCCCCTACATAACAGTGGGAGGTAATGTCTGTATGGCATGAAGGTCATAAAGAACAAAGGTAGCCCCATCTCTTTCAGAGAAAATGAGCTTTAGCCTTTACAAGGGTTTGTGCAGTGACCGTGCAAGCTTGGAACAGTGCATATATGAACAGTGGGGACTTGGCACGTCTAGGTCAGCTTGGCTGAAGCAACTGCGGGGGGCTGGTCCGGGTGGCTAGGCAGCATATTGTTGTGTTAGTACAGCTATGTTTGGGCACCCTCTAATCTGACCTGGCCAAAACAGGTTAAACAGTAAGATGGGCCAACATTCTTCCCTTTCAAAAGTCAAGAGCTCATCCTAATTTTAAAGCGCCAAATAAAAGTGGATTTTAAGAATAATCTGAAAGGTAAGGGAAAGGGTGTCAGCAGGAGATAGGAGAAAGGCTAAGATGAGTACTATGAATAGAAATAGTAAGAAATGGGTGTGAGTACCAAGCACTATTTGATTTGTCTTTTATCTTGCTGAGTGTTGTGGTCTAGAGCTTCTGGAGAAAAGTCAGGTGTGTGAGCTTTATTAACTGTCTATTTCAGTGATCCACAGAGAATGTGCTAACCCAGCACACCACATGCTGCACAGCCTTTCTAAGAAACACATTTATCCTGAAAGATTCACTTCATACATGGGCATGGGGAGCACAGCAAGGACAAAGCAACACATACATTGTAACGGTCCTGAACAGCATGACTAATTTGCAAGCTAGTAGTAAGTCTACAACAACTACTGTTACTTTAGAAATAATAATAGAAAATTATTGATTAATGTCTTCATTTTTAACTGTTCAAGAATTAGAGGGAACTATGGGAAAAAATTCATGACATAAAACAAACACCTCATCACTGCAGTGCTGAGTATCATTTACCACCAAAATAATACCAACTAACTGGTGGTTTAGTACTGGTACTCTTCTTTAGAGAACAGACTCAAGTGAACCATATAAACTACAGTCTGTTATTGTTGAACTACAATGTGCATTTAAATGATAAATGAAAATAATTTTTTTTTGCCACTTTAGTTTTGCCAGCCATTTAATACGGTTTTTTTTATTTTTTATTTATACAACATTGTGGTCCGTTCGTCCTTAAAAAAAACAAACCATTATCACATCAGCGAGGTAACATGACACTGTTAAGCGAGGACAGATGAATAAGTGTCCTTTCTGACTGACTCAGCTGCTACTATCGTTCATATTTATTGTGACCGTGTGCACACTATTAAAAATGTTTGGAAAATGCAGAAAATATGTAAGCTGAGAGCCATAATACCATAACACTTTTTGAAGAAAACTAATCACGTTTATGTGAATTACACACTTTTCACCAAGTGGGGAGAGGAAAAAAAATCCTAGACTTCTGTCTAATTTCCATTTTATTTTTATTTAAAAAGAGAACCCAAAGCACATAAACTGGCATGTGTACAAGGAGTTCAAATACATTTTGTTTAATATAATGTACGCTCTATTGCATGTATGGATCTATTCCATCTACAATATCATCATAATATATAAAAGAAAACAGTATTTGAAGTTGACCTTCAAATGTGAAGTGTTTCTAATTGAAACATTCTTACTTAAAATGGCCAAACAATTGGCATATTTATTTTAGGCATATTTTACTGTTAGGTTTTATTATTTGACTGTATTTTACTTTATTGTTTTTATTTCCATATATCTCATTCTCTCTGTGTCTTCCCACTGCTATTTTTAAACAAAATACAAAATTAACTAACTATAACATTTTTCAAAATCTTGTAGAAAACTGCTAAATTAAGCAAACAGAATAATGGTATATTCTATGGAATAGTTTATGTCAATATATCAATATTTCACAGGAATTGCAGTTTTAAGGCTGACATTTGTTATTACAAACAAAACAAGCATTCTTTGAATGATCTGATCTGCTTAACCACATATTACTAATATCAGTAATAATTAGTTTTTTATAGTTATTAGTTTTTATATAGTTAATAGACCAGAACTTATTAGCATCATGTACTTTGAGCAGTCTTTAATTTGACATTGCAAGAAAGCATGATAATCTAATAGACTGTCAAATATTAATGCATTGCCATTGAATATTACCAGTGTTCTGACTGATTCAGTTGCCTCTTCAGGTGATTCACGATCACAAAAAAATTATAAACTGCTTGTTTAAAATGTGTATATGAGATAATAAACAAACCCACTAGCAATTTCAGGCAAGTTAAGAGTCAACAGTACAAACAATGTATTAAAAAGCTTTATGTTTGGTTAAAATACAGCTTAAATGAGTGGTGTTTCACATAAACTAGTACTAACACATAATCAGCTAAAGCTCAAAAACCCCATATGATATGTGATTAAATATAACTTGAATAGAGTGCATGTAATTGCAGGGATGTCTTTGTAAAAATGTAAGCATACACAGGTGACAAGTATGCTTGGTAGTCAACTACAGTCTATTAAACAATTCACCAAATGAAATAAGCTCATAAATTAATACAATTAACACAGACAATTAATACTTAGATTGCAAAATTGAAGAATCAGTCTTATTTCTAACCATATAAGAAGAATGTTTTGAGCAGCTCATAGACTACTATGTAGAAACATTACTGGGGTTGCTATTAACCAGCTGTGAAACAAAACACAGCTTCAATTTAGTTGCAAAATCAAAGTGGAAAAACATGGTCATAAATCTGTGCTCGTCTTTCTAAGGCAAAAATCTTTCTTGCACAGAATATAATCAACTACTTAAAGATTCTGCTACACATTTTTAGACCACATGCAATGCCTAAGCTCAGCGTGACTGAATTCCAAGCATCTTTGAAGCTTCAGTCAGAGCCCCACATCCTCCCGAAGATGTTCATTACACAAAGAATTTCCCGCCTCCTGTCACTGCACCTCTTCTGAATCTGCTCTGAAAGGCACTGAGCATTAACAAAGTCTAGAGTAGCTCAAAACTTGAACAGATTCAGTAAGACTTAAGCTTACACACTTTAATGTGGCAGGCATATGCACAAAGTTGCATCAAAGTGTTGTTACAAACTCTTCAAACATATTTGAAAAGTATATATACAAAAAGGGGTTTCAAATAATTTAGATTTACACCAAAACGTCTGCTTGCTGAACAAAGTATATGGGTTTTTAAAAAACTGTAATGAGTTTGGACCTTCAGGTCAGAAATCAATAGGAGTTCCAACAAATAACAACAAACACCATATGCCAAGGCTACTTCCCACCGTCTGTCAGGCCAAGAAAATATGATGATTTAACTGACTGCCTGAGATCATGAGCTCAGACACTGCACAACATTGTAAAAGATGAAGGTCTGCCAGAGTGTTAGAATGCAGCCAATGATGTCAAGAAACTTGTTTATGCTTCAGTACCATGGACAGCAGAACTGAACTCCACAAATCTGTTTTCAGGGAAGGTTATAACATGCACATATTCTGAAAATACTCTTCTATGTTGCTTTGTTGGTGTAAATGTTTTTTAGATTGTGTTGAAACAGAATTGATTCATCATTAATAAGTATTTGAAGGTTAAATTTAAATTGTGTATAAACTTGAAGTACAAATGTCTATCCAGGTTTCCAGATATATAAGGCAACATCAATTGTAAATTTGGTATTGACAAAAAATCCAATGTGATTACATACCAGTATTGTACTGTAATGTAGTAGCTCAGTGGATTTCAGGCCAGCCTAATCAAGTTGCCAATATAGAGTAAGGCCCTTGACTGTAACGTGCATCGACTTTAATCATTTCTTTGCATCTATCCTAAACTTTCTCTTAAACATATGCTAGCGTCATGGGGGAGTTCCTCATGCCCATCCAGAGCATAATGTTTTGGGCACTTGGCAGATACAACCAGGACAAGGTGCCGATCTAATACTGGGCAATCAAACACACTCTCTCTCGCAAACACACACATATATATGGGCAATTTTAATAAAGTCAAAAACATGTTTTTGGACTGTGGAAGGAAACCAGAACAAATCCAAGCCAAACTCCCAGCATTGAGAGGGAAATGTGCTAACCACTAAGCCAGAAATATAAATGAAGAGCAAACATGTAATAAAACACAATGCCAAAAACCTGCCTTAAGCAATGCATTTGAGAAAAAAATAGCTAGTGTTCATTCAAACCAGGAAAGCCTATAAACTGGTCCACTGGTTTCATGAAATTCCTGCATCCAGTACAAGGACATTGTTGCAAGCTGAAGAAGCCAAACAGTCTTGATTTGCTATGGAGATAACCGTAAATCCACAGCATTACCCATTACTGGTAGCCAGAGCAGGGTAGCTCGCAATTACAGACCAACAACATCAAAATATATCAAAATATCCTGGTCTTCAGTACCATCATCATTATCAACAAACACTTAATCACAAGCTGCAGAGAGGTGTACACTGTTGAAGGTTAAAACTTTTTAACCTTTTTTTAAAAACATTTTTAACTTCTCTCCCATGCCATCAGAGAGAGGAAGCATGGGCATGGGCAAAGGATACACACCCACTTTTCAATACACAGCAAGCCATCACTAACTGCCTGTGAAAGTGACTCCTCTCTTCTAGATGCATTGAACAATTTCTGTTCTTGTTTTTAAACACACAACATGGCAATGAAGAAGACTTCCTCTCCCACTGATCAGGTACTGGATCCTACAGCAGCTGATGGGACAATCAATATTAACCCACGGAAAGTTCCTGGACCAAATAATATTCCTGGCAGAGAGTATAGTGAAAGGCAGACCAGCTAGCAGGTGCCTTTACTTAATCCAACATTTTTACCAGCAATGTGTTCCAGAAAAAAATACATCATCTCCATGCCAAAGAGTTGTCCTGTCTCAATGAAAACCATCTTGTTGCATTCATCATTATTATAAGTGCTTAGTGAGGATCATGAGTCAGATCAAACACCTATAAATGAACTTTACATTTTGGATTATTTTGCTTTATATTATAAAGTTTTAAATTGCAATTCTTGATTCAGAGGCAAACTGTGTTGACAGTGATGCTCAGTACTTCATGTGGCTATGTCCATTATGGCAGTCACTCAAACACCATCACTCGAGAGCTCGATCTGCCTGAAAATTTACTAAAGTTTGGCACAAAGTGGTAAACTACGACCCTTCCTTGCAGATGAGGGTCCTTTTACACCAAAAATTGAAGACCTTCCAAGTTACCATTTAAATTGATAATTATGACGCCCTTATGTACAGTGTGACATGAAAAGCATATTTAGTCCTGTTTTACACCTTTCATTTTCAGTACATGGCAGGCATCATGTTATATTGTTGCTTTATATTTACAAAATATTAGGTATATTATATAGGGGTGTCTTCAACTAAGGATTTTCATAGTCGAATCTGATTCGTCAGATTTTCCCTATAGTCGACTGATAGTCGAATCAGTTAAAATTTCACCACAAGGTGGCGCTATAAGCGTGGTTTTTAAAAAATATTTTTATATTTTACTTGTTTTTCTAGAGCACCGTAAATGGGATCCCCGTTCTGGACTTTTTTCCACTTCAAAGGAAAAACCTAAAACACTCAGATCAATGAGTTTTAGGATGATTAGGATGATTTTATTTGACAAAAGGCTATATATATAACGAAAACAAAGACAATTCATGTAAAAACTAATGCTTAGCAGCAGCCATGGGCACCCCCATGTGGTCAAAATGGTACATTCGACTATGAGGTTCATAGTCGACTACGGTTCTCCGAATCGAATCGTCGAATCAGCGAATATTGCAGCTCACCCCTAATATTATATATGAGCTACTTTGTACATCTAGCAGTTAAAGTTAAAATGATGTTACAGAAGTATAGTTTTTAGTTTTTATTGCATGTTTAGAGATCTATTGCAAAACGGGCTAAAACTTTTTGCCTTGAAAGCATCAAAAAGATCAATAATCTGAATTTCTACATTTCAATTGGCTACTTTCATTAAAATATATGATTCTGATAAAAAATCTAGCAAATCTATTGTTTGTATTCCCACTTATTCAAATATTATAATTTCTTAACCTACTTCATGTGTCAGTGATTTCCATCTTCAGAAACCATAACAAGTCTTTACAAGTCTATTTTATCTTGCATATGTTAACTAATTTAAATGAACTAGTTAACTGAAGCAGCAGGAGCAGCAGTGACTAAAACAGAAGTGCTGAATTCACAATACGTTTCCACAGCTATCAGAGCTAAGCTTAGCTGAAGGTGGTAGAGGTGAAAAACTCGAACTGTGCTGAGAGGGTTTCATTTCTGATAGCTGGGTTTTAATCATTGGTCTGCAGGGCTGATCACCTGATTAGTAGAAAGTTTCAGAAGGTTTTCTTTTTTATGTTTTAGCCATTTCTTGGCAAAAACTGTATAATTGAAACTGTATAATTTGGACAGAACACAAAGGATAAGCTGTAGAAAAATTACCTATTGAGCAATTTATGAGTATATTGAAGCAAAAATGATTTGGAGAAGAGTTGACAGATGTAGCTTAAATAAAACATTTTTTTTTTAAATCACCGGTGACTTTATAATAGAAACATGAAAAGAATTGTCCTCATTCTGCATTTTTTTTTCACTTTAACATAATAGTAGTTGATAAACACTAAAGCTTTTACAAAAAACACTATAAAAATCTGCCCTTTGGGTATAAAAAGGAATATAAGATTAAATGTATAATTCATAAATTAATAAAAATGTGATGTAAGATAATGCAAGACATGAAAATAACTCCATGCTGTTTTGATATTTAATGTTGGGATACATATCCCAGCATGACAGGTCTGGTAGTTCAGCACAGAGCTATGATTGTTTGAAGCTTCTCAAGCACTGAGCTACAGAAAATCTCAAAGAGAAGTAAAAAATATATAAAGTCAGAATGTTTCTGATGTATTCATAAGGACACACGGTGTGAAACAGAACAGAGAGGCCAGGATACTGCAGATGTTGCACGATCACATGATTGTAAATCCTGCTGTCGCACTGTAGGACCACATATCATTATGAAGTGCAGTGCTATGATGTGTAATTGGATAGTTTTCATCAACTGATACTGCCACCAATAAATAGTAGCTTGATGTTTTATGAGAATATGATGAATCGCTGCCTCGTTCTTTAATATTGCTACAAAGCAATGCAATCCAATTCAGAAGAAACTCATTTTAAAAATGTGCAGCCTGAATTTGTTGCACTATAGAGAAATATGAGCAGTGGTTTGAGCTGACTCTTTTAAAATTATTAGTAAAATAAATAAGTCATATAAAGTGCCTTTTATAAAACATAGGGTGCTATACACAGGTATTAGTTTTTCTGTCATTTCCAGAGTTTAATGTGATCTTGTATCTTGAGTAGAATATTAGAATCTCCTTATCATCATATGTCATTTGGATTTGGATGCTTAATTGTACTGTTGTTCTATTATTTCTTTTTGATTATTTTTGATATTGGTTTTAGACAAACAGATGGAGATGAATTAGGTTATCTTATTGAGAACTGACCATATCCTGAGTGGCTCATTCTAAAAATAAATAAATAAATAAATTAATTAATTAAAAAAGTCACATGGAGTAATGGGGCCTAACCCAGCACTTATTGTGTGAAAGGTGGGAAAAGGCTCTGGGGAGCATGAGTGTCTTCAATTCCCCTGATGTGCATATCTTTGGACTTTGGAATTATTCGGAATGTGGAGCAAACAGTAACTTGGAGAGAAACCTGCACACAAAAGGATTAGCAATATTTTATATCGCAAAAGAAATTATTTAAAGGCACTATTAGAAACTTTTTTTTGCAAATGCAGGTTAAATGTGAAAGGTATTTGCCATCAAAATGTGGACAAGCCTTTATTGAGCATCAGAAGAAACAAGTACCCACACAAATCCCATTTACAATTAAGCTTTTCCCATAAGACCCCAATTACGACAAGTCTAGTGCAGGAAATATCTCATTCTTTCTTATCCCATTATAGAGCATGATCACAAGCTTCTGAAGAGCAAATCAGGAGCTGACTGGGAAAAGAATAAAGCATTAAGGGAGGATGGAATCATTAGGGCTGGTTATTACCCTCCACAGGGAATTTTTATGAGGTTTCAGCACTTCCAAGTGCTTCACACTGCATGTGCCACAGCTTAGCCCAAGGTAAGGCAGCTGGAAGTAAAGTAGACACATTTGACTCAAGTCTCATTGCAACAAACCTGAGGGTGGTGAGATTTGTAAATAAATTTAAGTGTCATGTTAAAGAAGAAAATATGACCTAGACTTAAATCATTCAAAATGGTTTAATTGCAGAAGAACACACTGAAATTTTGTCTCTAATGTACCAAAGAACAAAAAAAATCAAGTAATTCTGTTTTGAGTTTAAAAAAAGTTTGTTAAATTACATAACTCCAAAGACTGCAAGATACAATTTTAGATTTTAGATGTTTTACAGTTAATTAGCTTTTCACAATGCAGGTTGTTTTGAACTTTAAGCAAAGCCAATTAGTTTCACATATATCAATATATTTTTTGTTTTTTAATATTAACATTTGTATGAGTATACATACACCTTATGTAAGCATTTTCTTTAGCAGGAGAGCTATGTTTTTCCACAAATTTAATTACAGTTATATTTTCCTTCAACATAAAAAAAATACCCTACAGGGTTTCTCAGTTTTTTTTCTAACCAATTATTCTTTAGAAGAGTCTACTTTCTAAGGAACTTCTTAGTACAACTTTATAATCCATCTTATTATTTTATTTTATTAACTTATTAGGTTTTTCTTTGGTGCTTTGAATGAGGCTGATTTTAAAGAAAACAAAATGTCTTTAAACTATCCTGTTATTAGAGTTTAGAGCTGAACTGGATAATTCCCTCTGTAATAGTCACTGATGCAGAAGTACAGAATCTGCGTATCAAACTTCAACCGACAGAGCCTCCCTATTGTGTCAATAAAGAAAGCTATTTCAAATAACCACCAGACTCATAACCTACTTAAGCTATACTGCACTTTGTGATGAAATCTTAAAATTTAGGCACTTAATTCACAGATGTAATGAGGTTTGTGACTGGTGATTTTTATTAAAATGTTGTAAAAAAAATGTTTTGTACTACACTTTATTTTAGGAAAATAAATGTCACATCTTACTGAATACTGGCATTATTATCAAGATATGTCTGTAATGCTTTTATTTAGCTGGTTACTGCATAGAGGACAGATTTGGGGTAAGAACAGAATATCTACGAATGTTTGTATTGAATCAAAATGATAAATTAGACTCTCACTAATTGCTTTGCAGTCCCAATCTGGAATATCAAATGATAAGAGTTTTCAGTAACAATGCTGCAGCACTACTACATAACCACTGAAATAAAGAGTGTGCACCTTATTGTGTCTCTAATATCGAGACAACAGCTTTTAATATTTCACATAGTTGTGCAGAAATAACATATATAAAGTAATATTTGGGTTTTATCAACAAAACATGAAACTAGAGATTTGTTAAACTAAGCTAAATTGTCTATTCTTTCCTTATGACCAAAAAAATAAAAATAAATAAATGCTGCAGTTGGTCAGGTTTAGGTTACGCTACATTATGGGCATAAAAATGAGGTCAGATGATGACCTGAATATACTCAACAACCAGGATATTCAAATAAATGGATATTTTCTACCCTAATGACACAGACCTTTACCAAAATAAAAATGCCAGAATTTATAAGGCTCAAAATGAGAAAGAGTGGTCAGGGAGCTTCCTATATCTTTTCATTCATTCATTAACTTCCGCTTTGTCCTATATTAGGGTCGCGGGGGGGTTCCCCATGCCCATCCAGGGAAGAAAGTAATTGGGCGCTGGGCAGATACACCCAGGACAGGGCGCCAATCTATCGCTGGGCACACACTCATACACAGACACGCACACATACACACACTATATGGGGCAATTTGGAGAACTCAATTGACTTGATCCATGTTTTTGGACTTTGGTAGGAAACCGGAGAACACGGAGGAAACCCACGTGGACACGGGAAGAACATGATAACTCCACCCAGATGGGGATTCGAACCGGGAATCCCTAGTGCTGAGAAGCGAACATGCTAACCACTAAGCCACCGGGCCGCCGCTTGAGATATCATTTGCAAAAATGGATTGATCACCACAGATTCCATATCTGAACGCTGATTACAATCAAACCCATTTGTGTCATTTATGACCATGTAATCAGGCCAAAATAACCAGGTCATGTAAACTTTTGATTAACATCAAAAGATGTTGTTGTTGTTGGTCATCATTATTGAAGAGAAAACATAAACGTTTGACCATAAATGGCTTCACCCAATCATTAACTATGAGTGAAAAAAAAGTTGTGTTATCATTCATATTCTCTGAAAAAAGGCCAAAAAAGCAAACAATGTGTGTGTGACATTTTTCTGTGTACAACAGAACAGCAGTTGAAGGTCAAAGGGAACTGCGTAAAATAAAGTAATCATGAGGCAGCTAACATCAGAGTGTAAAAGAGGCAGAACAGACAGAGATGGATAGTTTCTGCAAACAGGAGGGAAGTATGAGAGATGCCAAAGCCCAGCACCAAACATAAACTGTCAAAGCCACCTCTCTGTTCTAACACAGATGGATAGATGCAATGCTCAAAACGGATCCAGAAGAAATTAGGAGCCTCTCCAAAAAGGAACAGTAAGTTCCACACTTTATCTTCATTTACTGATAAAATTCAGACAAAAATCTCTCATAGATCTTAAGGCTATGTTTCTTTGATATAAAGAAAGGAGAACAGATGGTTGGTTTCAGAGATGATAAATAATAAAGATAAATCATAATTTTTTGAAATACTTGAATAAACTAAAGATCTAGATAATCACACACTGGATTATCATGTTCATAGCTGTAGTCATTTTAATTCAGAAAACAGATACCTAACTTCTGCAATGCAGCTAAGTTTCACTGTAGCTCTGCATGGGCTGAACCCAAGTAATGATCCTTAATAGAGCACACGTGCAATGCATGCTGGCTGACCGGGCGCTTAATGGAGAGCAGCTCCCAGAGGACAGGGCTGCCCATTGCTCTGCCTGATTAAAACTGATGGGCCGAGTGTTTCGGGGTGATGAGCACAGCCACCTCTCCACATCGGCACAAGCACCCATTGCCAGAAAACCTCCGGTTCCATTATTCAATTTCTGTACTTTAATGACCAATAACAGATTTGAATTAGTCTGCCAACACCAATTTCACCTCATGGCAAATTGCAAGGTTTTCTACACTTTAAATGCTTTTAGGACTTAGCTGTACAAAAGAACCGAGAGAACACTCTGACAAAGTGGTTGGTTCTTCATTTTGAACATTGATAAATGCACTCAGGACATGGTAAAGAATCATGCCAGCCAAAGCTGTTGAACTTCTTTTAAAATACCATCAATAGAGGGTAGACTCAACTTACTGCTCCAGAAAGAAAGATCAGCTTAATAAATGACATTGATGGAAGGCCATGTACAGAAACTATAATAAGGGAAAATGCAGGATTTGTATAGCCTGCCATTAGTTTTTTGAAAAATAAATGACCTCTTTCATCACCAGTTTCAAATGGGGCGGAGGGGTCAGTTTGTATGCTATAGTTTGACTGCTTTCCAGATTTTTCCATGCTTTCCAAATTTTACTGACTTCATTAACTTCAAAACACTTTTTTTATGTCTTATTTGATTTGTAAAGCACAGTGCAATGACTCATAAAAACCTAATAATAAAAAAAAAGTTATTTTAAATGCAATTAAAAAAAAAAAAAAAAAAACTTTAAAATGCATATTTTCACTTCAGATTTGAATTTGAATTTTAACATTGATGCCTGCACTACACTCTGAGAAAAATGGCAAAATATAACTGAAATTGCCATAGTAACACCTTAATCGTTGCAAACACGGACAAGGTTGTTGTCCAAACTTCTTTAGAGAATATACATAAGCTGTAGGTTACTGTTTGTTTTAAACTTTTTAACATTGCCCAGCCACTCAAGGAGGCCAATTCCCCCACTAAACTCTTACAAAGATTCTTCCTTTAAAAATCAAACAGACTAACAGTTTCTCTACCCATGCCACATGTTAAAATCTGTTGCTTACTGTTGGTTAAATGGTCATAACTTTACTTAATACTTTTACATCATTTCTTCAAGATTTTACCAGCTCCTCATCTGCCACCCAGGACACTGTAGCCAGAATGCATAAGTACTTACCGCTAAGCACTATTTAATTTTAAATTACCTGAGGGTCCAGAGGAATCAGTAATTGGCTGCCCTCAAGCCATTTTAACTACTTTTTTTTTTTTTATTTGTGTTTGGCTGTAATTTTTTCCCCACAATTTTTAAATTGTTAATAGCCATCCATAATGTTACCTTTTTTCTCTTATATATTTTCACAAATGGAAAGGAGTTGACATTTGACAATTATTTAGAAATACTAAAGGTTAATAAACCACCTACAGATATGTAATAGTGACTTATTTCCCTCAAAAAAGAAGTATAAAACACTATATAAGGTTATAATTACCGATGTATGTGACAGTAACAGATTTAAAAACTTTAGAAAAGTTTTAGGCTTGTTTTTTGTCTAAGAAAGAGAAACTTTGCAAAGAATTTAAATGTGATGGACCAATAATTAGTGTTTTAAAGATGGAAAGATGTGGCAAAATCTGCCGACGTTAAAAATATACAGCAATATGAAAATATTAAGCGCTGACTCAACCAACTGGAGTTTGTACTTTTAATATCCTTAAAAGACACGAAAAGAATAATTATGCTTTATGTACATATACATTCACTTTCAAACTCATTTACATTATAGAAAAGCATAAAGGGAAAACAAAAAAAGCTATTCAGAAAACAGCTAAAGTCAGGTAACAAATGAGCAGAATTAGAACAGAATTTGAGAATATCTCTGCATATCGAAAAGCAGCCCATCGTCTTGGCTTGCTGACAAATGACTACAAAACACAGTAATGAGGTACACAGCTGAGTTCACAATCTGATGAACTGGTGCCAGTACTAAAATTAGAGCTAAGTGTGTGTGTGAGTATGTGGCTGTCGTTTATAAGTAAAAACTAAGTTAAAACCTCTGTTTGTTTCTTGTGTCCATAGTCTAATTTCTTTACCTTAGTGCTCGCATAACTAATAATAGATAAGAAGCCTTGTACTTTATATTCAAGGTTAAGGACAGTTCTGTTTAACACCAGGGAAGGCTTTGTGTGTGGTGCTGAATTTCACAAGATTATTAGCAGCTTTGAAGGTAATACTGATGGGCAGGCAGGTGTGTGGAGGATCTAAAAGGTCAGTAGAAGATAAGATGGGCAGCTGTGAAGAGCTTCACTCAGCCAGAACACTCAAACACCAGCTGCTTTTAATCCAGTGAGTAGCAGAGTAAGATGGAAAACATGTCCGAAAAACAGGTAATAGAAAAAGCTACAAAGAAGCACAGTTTTCCTTTGAATGATTAATGCCTTTTAATCAATAAAAGTCAGGTTTAAATGTACAGTAATTAGTATTGATTTGCTTTGCAACCACAGCTTGATGTTAACCTTTAAACTTAAAAACACATTCAGTTAATCTAGTTAGCCACATTGACATTTCATTTATAGTCACATCACTTCATTATGCTGATTTAAGTACAACAATGGTAATAATACATTCAAAGAAATTAAGAGAATGTTTTTTTTAGTATAAAAGGAGCCACTTTGAGAGACAAAAATCCCAACATTTAGACATTGTAGCATGTTTACAATGAAGCAGGTAACTGTAAGACTGATGTGTGCCAATAAGTAGGAAAATAAATATCTGTCAAATTAAATTATACATCCAAAAAAAGGCTTAAAATAAAAATAAATAAATAAATAAAAAAACAATGACAATGACAATCAATTATATATTCAAGGGGTAAATAAAATTACTTGCTTTTTATTGACTAATTTTATTGACTAATACTTCGAGTAACAAATGTATTTGTCATATTGACATCTGGGGAGAAATTTATTTTTCTTCAAATTGATTTAGGACATACTGTATTTTGTAAATATTTCTGCTGAGATGTAAAAATGTTCAGGTGTTCGATAAATATTTTTAAATTACAGTTTACAAATTATATTTTTTTAAAAAACAAAATATGCATTTCATCCATTTAATAGTGAAAAAAGTCAAAACAATCAAAACATTTGTTACAATTCTTGGTTTTGGCCAAATATTTTCATTTTGGTGCATTCATACGAAATGAAAATTATTATTATGAGAATGAAGTGCACTGCTGTGAGATAACAGTAGACCGTTGGGAGATTAAAACACAGATGTAAAACTAGGAGAGCAATATGGATAAAGACATGAGACATTTTGAGACGGTAAAGCTGTATTGAGTTTAAAGTGCATGACAGCAATGTACGCTTGGAAAACTAAAAGTAAGATCGAAGCATGGTAATATTAGACATAGAGACAATGACTATGACTAATGTGTGACATTATGAGATCGAGAAAAAGCAATGTATAAATAAAGCATGGCATTAAGAGACATAGAATTGTAAACTCAAGTGTGACATTGTATGACTATTGTGTATTACTATGAGACTAAAACACATTAGTAATCGCCTGAAACATAAAAACAAGAGACATGAATCTGGCACTGAGCCCAAAGTGTCTAACTGTTGCTGCATCTCAATTTGTGCACCTTCATGTGGCCTCATCAATAATGATTGATGTATTAAGTAATAAAATGCACAAATTTGAACTAGATAAAATTAATTTCAACTAAATAGCAATGCTTGAATATAAACACAAGTCAAATGCAACATATATTAAATGTCCCATCTTCAGGCTATGTATTTCAAGTTTGTTGCTTGTTAAAGAAGAATTAAAATGCAGCAATATGTTAAAAGAAACAAATGAACATGTTTAACGTTTAACGTTGGACCCTATCCATATGACTAACACTTTCCTGCCAGCTAATTAAAAATGTATTTAATAAAAGGTAAACACTTTTTTAAAGCGTAAAGGTTTGAGAGTAGAGTGGAAGCATTATGGCAAGGGGCGCTTGTTTGTGTTTATTTTTTTTCCATCAAACACATTATATGTCAGTAAACACTTCACAAACCACAGCCTGCCTGCTTAATATACTGCCTCTTTCTTCATGGGTGGATCTCACCCAAAAATCATACACATAAAACAGTCCTGTGTTGACCCAGCTTCATGTATGCAGCATGCTAATCAAGTCTAATTAGACCATGTAAAAGCAGCACTTGTGTGACCCAGCCAATTTCCTGCTGCATTGTTCAAGTCCGCCCCAAAAGACGAAAGCAACACAATAGCACAGTCATCTTAATCAACAAAGAGAATTGGCACTCTAATTTCTAACAAGTACGCAGACATCTCTGTTCGGTGGTTGACCAAATCAAATCCATGACTCCAACATGTCAGATTTAAACATTACCTCAATTATGCCTTTTAATTTATGCAAAAAATAATACTGGGGGAAAAATGGGAAAAAAGAAGAAAAAAATAAAATTGATGTATTAAATATAATGCAAAAACAAACAAAACTATATATAAACTATTAAACTCTTATAAACTATAAGAGTAAAAAAACATAAAAAAATAACAAAAAGAGAATGACAATTAATATAATTGTTAAATAAGCTAAGAATCAGAAAGTAAGTAAAATAAGTTTGTGCATCATAACTGCAAAATGAAATGTAGGGCACTGGATTGAAAAATAATAATAATAAAAAAAGAATAGTATGTTGAAAGCAAATACAATATAAAAATACAGAAACCTGTGCACTGCATGAAAACTTTAAAAAGTGATATGTAACATTTAAATTTGACGTCGTCAGCGAGAGCCATGCATCACTGTTAATATCCAATCCATCTGAAACAGCTCATTTGCACCATTCTGCTGGCTGTGCAGAAAGCAGTCTTTCTCCTCCTCATTTCACATGTCATCAGCAGCCCAATGGAGAAGCCTCTAGTCCAGATCTCTTTCTAGGAACAATGATTTGATCCAATTCTATTCCATTCTATACCTATCCATTCTAATAATAATAATAATAATAATAATAATAATAATAATAATAATTATTATTATTATTATAAAATTGCAGAATAGCAAAAGGATTTTTGTTCCAACAAACAATGAATGGTCATAAAATATGCAAAAGTTAAACAAAAATATTATTTTGTTAGTTTGTTCCCATAGGTTACCTTAATGTTTTAGTATTCTATCTCACAGATTCAAGGAACCTGCATTTTACCAAAATAATGATAATTTAAAACAAAATGATATATTGCATTTGCCTGAGTTATTTATCAACATTTAAATATTTACATAATGTTATCTTTAAGTATAAGAATACTATGCAAGCTCATTTCTCTTTGTCCAGCCTTTTCCTCCTCTAACAAATGAGCAGTGAACTGAAAATGGCAGCACAGCTAATTTGTTATTACAATTATTTAAAACTTATTACTTTGCCTATTTATTGCACAGGAATTAAATGCAGCTCTAGTTCTATTTTATGGATGCTTTTTCTGGACATCACTGAATTAAAGTTTTAGGGCAGCAGAACACCTGGGAGTGATGCAAAACTTGCTAAGACACGGCACCGGTTACGATTCAATAAGTTGGTGATACACAAACCGCCTTCCTGTCAGGTATGCGAGTAAGAATTTCACAGTGTGTTAACGTAAATCAGATTAAAGCAGAAGTCCATGTTCCTCTATCTCTCACACCTGCTCTGGCACAAGCTGATAGAGGAACGAGACACAGTACCATTTGTGACAGTCATCTTAACTTGCCATGTGGCATTAGGGCCATCTGTAAAAATGCAATTTCAGCACCTCAGGATTTTGCCTCTTTTTTGCAAATCAGCTACAGAAAGTTGAGTCAAGTAGCCAAGGTGTGATGAACTGTTCTCAGAAACAGCATTCAGCACACTCTTTCTATTTTCTTTTACTAATCCTAACTCAAAGCTTTTAGAAAAAAAATAAGGGGTGGGGCGGTGCTCCAAACAGTAATGTTTTTTAATTCACAATCACCCCAATGCCTCTGCAGCTTGTACACAATTTTTTTAAAAGGCTTTTTAAGCCCTATTGTTACTGCAAATATGTTTAATAATATGTTATTATGTTAAAGAAATGTCATGTATTGTCCATATGTTTTAAAATACTAATTCTACTCCTGTTTAATCTAACTTGAACTACGAGTAATCAGTTCAGTGGTATTACTTTATGTTTATATTGTTCCAATAATTACTTATAAAGACCCATTTACATGACATAAAACATACATAAACGACAGAATTTTTTTTTAATTATTATAAACAAGAATAAGACTTTTTGGCTAAAACACACCTTTATAGAAATGTTTCTTTCACAAAACATAAAATTTCTCAGTTTGAAACAAAGAAACAATGAAATATTAAACCTAAAACTCCATATCCATTATTTCATATCAAAATTAAGCCAGGATGCTATATAATTCATCACAAGTCATTGATTGATCTCTTCAGCTGCAATCATGTACATAATCATTCTTATATATATATATATATATATATATATATATATATATATATATATATATATATATATATATATATATATATATATATAATGTTGTAGTTTTTATTCACTAACTTGGACATTTAATTTAACAGAGATATACAAAATGGCTAAATAACCTTGTTCAATAATGCATGGTGAAATGTTACATTAAAACTACACCAGCTTTGCTTCACATGAGATGATAAAGATGCAGTTAACACAGTTTGAAAGGGAACTTAATTAATTACTACTAACAAACATGTGACGTTAATAATCCTAATATATCATGCTAGGGAGAGGAAAGCAAGTAAACAGAACTGAACAATGCTGTGTTCCTCTTGTCTTGACAAAGTGTTTAGGGTCCCTGTTACATGTGCACGTAGTAATTGTTTTATAAACCATCTCCAGTCTGCAACGCTTACAGAGTAACACATTGTTAAGTTTCCATCCAAAATGCCTGCATGCTTTAAAAACCTTTAGGCAGAGTTTTTGAGCAACAGCTTGCTCATTGTAGAAATCCATGGCTGTGTCCGAAATGGCATACATATCATGAGATATCACATTATATTTTACTAATGTTTATACTTTGTGATATGTCAATGCATGGTATGCAAATTGCATTTACATAATCAATGACACCTGTTAATAGGATCCATCTCTCAAGAACTATAATTACGACCTGCCCCATTTGTTTTTCGATGCTGAGTTGTTTTTTGCTATCTACAGAATACATATTATGTTGAATGCTTACAAAAAACATGACTGTGAAAATGCAAGTATAAAGACAGGAGCACAACTAAATCCACAAGAATGTAATGATCTCATTTTTTTATCTGTTAAACACCCTCATTAGTCAACTACCATGCTGATTCATCTCACAGAGCAGATAAAAGCTTTCCAACAAGTAATTCGCATACTAAATATGCACTAAATCAAAAAGATTGGACTTACTCTAAAGAAAAATCAAACAGGTGCAGATATTTGACCTGCCATGTCTAAACTAATAGCTTTAGTATCAGGTCTTACCAGATAAGTACTAAATCTCTATGCTTACATTGTCAATTAGTAGAAGTGAAAATGCTTACAGCTTCACTGCCTAATAAAACAAAACATTCTTACTTTCTTTCTTAAAGTATTAAGTTGTTTAGCTATGTATTCTGAAATGAGGGGCAGTTGTATTTAATTTTGATGACTGATAATTTCAAAACAAATTTGGCATTAGTAAATTGTACTGAAGCTGAGCTAGGTGTTTTGTAATTCAGTAGTAATTAGTCTGTTCTTTATAAACTAAATTTAATATTTGTTGAGTGCAGCTTCCATTTTACAGCTTAATTATTTTTTTAAGCATAGACATGTAAATAAGTTCAATAGGAATGCATTTTGATAAAGTCTGTACATGATTGGAGTCCTCGCTTAAATTCCATAATGCAGTGAGTGTCTAAGTAATAAATATTTCAGAACATCCTCTACAGGATACAAGGTTCTGCAGATTTCACTGCACAGAGGCTGTTCAATACCGATCCCCCAAAAAATAGGATTGGCCAGGTAAAAATATATATTTAAAAGACTCCCATAGAGGACATATATTAATTAGAGTATTAACGATACATTCTGGAAGGGTAATCCAAAAGTTTGCATACTTGGCAATTTAGGGTAATCTTTTACACGGTTTGATAAGTGCCGTCACACATTATTTTATTTCATTCTATTTTGGATTCTTTAATCTGTAGCCGTCTTATTTTGCAATTTACTTTTTTCCCCACATTTTTGTGTTTTAATATTTATTTATTTGAATTGTATTTTAATTTGTTAATTACTGAGCTATTCTGCAAATAAAGTCTATGATAAATACATAGGCAACTGAAAATAATTGTTATTGACCAAGATGCATTTCGTCTGGCAAAAATTCAGAACGACCAGAAAAACACAAATGCTACTCCTCCTACATTCTGCAAGTTTCACTTTTTCGCATGTACATTTGAGCCCCGATTGATTGATCCACAAAGCATGGGGCACAAACATTTTCAGAGTATGTTGTGTGTATTATACCATAATTGGTTAAAATCATATTTAAACTTGTGTTTATGATATTACATTTCAACAGTTCAACTTGTAAAGATTTGGAATTTAGGTTTTCTCTCCCTCTATTTTTTTTCTTTTAGTAAATAACATCATTCCGATGAATTACTATTAGCAATCAGGTCTAAGCTTTTAAGTTCTGACACTTCTTGGGAAGGTATTCGACAATTTTAGTAAGAGTGGATCATTATCATGTGGTGCTCTTTCCCCATAAAGAACACTTGCCATGTGTATTAAGTTTAATTATCTTCAAGGCTCTTAATAAATCACACACACACATCTCATATATCATAGTAAACTGACAACTTGTACATCCTTCACCAAATATAAGCTGTGTTGTTATGCAGCACAGGCACACACAACACTACACACACATTTGTATTACAAATCAAAACAATTCAACACAAGGAACATCTTAGCTTCACTTGCATAAACGCTACTGTGAAAGACCTCAGAAAACCCACCCAACTTCTAAACACTTAATCAAATGTGCTACTATAAGCTGACCTTTACGCTCTGAGCGTTTCTTTCGCCTCCTCTTGAACCTGGTTCTCATCAGGCAGTAGTAAGCACCCACGCAGGGTGGGCAGTCCAGCAGCAACGCCATGCGACTCTGAACCTACAGTCTTATACAAACTGTATCCGATCTGTCCTGTTTTCTTCCTGAGCCTCTATAGAGGTGTGAACAGCCCCTCTCTCAGTGACGAGTGTTTTACACACACACATGGGTGAGCACACACAAGTATACACACATGCACGTGGTCCACTGCTCCACCCTCTTTCCAATGAGCTCTTAGGAATCCAGGGAAGATGGAAAAGGGGGGGCAGAGCAGGTTAGAGTTAATGTGACTAAAAAAGGGAATTCTTTCACAAAACTAAACAATTTAATGCCTACAGGGTAAGATAAAATTAGCTGAACTCTACCCTCTGAGTTTAATTATTATTACTATAATTAGTAGTAGTAGAAAAAAAAAAATTTTGTAAAAATGAGCAATAATATGTTTTATTAAAATATGTATTTACATGTATACGATTAATAAAAAAAGAAAATTCTGTATCACTGAATCACAGTATTGTGGCATATAGCAGTAGTGTGAAAAAAAAAATTTACTAACCATATCATTGCAAGGCACTATTCACACTACAACATACTATGTGTTTAATACATTTACTTGTCACAGCTGCATTGATCGCTCAGCAAAAAGAAAAATAGAATAAGCATAAAACTAATTGTGAATCCTAATTAAATTAGTCTTAATTTATTTTGCTGAAATATTATATAGATAAAGTACTTGTTCAGCATAGCTTCTGTTTGACACTATTCTAAATATGATGCGCTGCTTTCCAAAACAACTTAAGCCATTGCTAGTTATAATTTATAGAAATGAGAAACAATGCTCCAGTTTTACTTTTTTTCCTTCTAATATTTTAATTTAAGCACAAATACTTCAAAAAAGGTTTTTATTATCACAGTGTGAGCAATGTCAATATAAAAAAATGCAACCAACTTCCACCTTCAAAAATCTCCCAAGAACTACTGTCCAGCAACATTGAAAAAAAACTGTGGAAATGTATTATTTTAAAAGAGGAATTAGTGTGAAGGTAAAAGTGTTGAGTAAAACTTGATTGGACATGCTCTACTAGTCTGAAAAAAATATGCAAAAAGAAAGGTCTATTGAAAAGGGTTATTTCATACCAAATGCTAAGTGGGTAAATGGAAAACTTTTTATAAAGTATTATAAAACATAAAGATGATGTCTTTTCCCAGAAGGTCCACAGGAGAATTCTAGACATTATTCCAAAAATGTTACACAAACTTGAGTTTTAGATACATACAGCATATGTATGATTTATTTATACTATTATGCTATGCTATAAATATAGAAAACAATGCTATTTAAGTTCAATATTTAAGAACGTTAAACAGCTGAAACAGCTTCTTATAAGAAGCAAAAATGGTTTTCACCTGCAAATTAGTGTCTTCTGTGACAAAATGATTTAGTTCCTGGGGAACGCTGTCTCGTTCCACATATATTGCACTGTGCTTTATATTATGGAATGACAAATAAAATACTTGAATACTTGAATAGTAACACAGCAGAAGGCATGGTGTTTTACCATCATTATTAAGTGAGATGGTTCTTATCAGATAAAATTTGTCAGTGAAAACACGGGATAAAATATTTATATTAATCTGTTTTTGCATTTATGGTACATTATTTGAAATGATATATTGTATATCATGCATTGATATGAATGTAAAGGGCTCAGAAGTGTACATTATTTTCAATAATGTCACAGTTGGAAAAACAACTCAGCCAATCAGATTTAAGGACCAGAACTACAAATATACATATATAAATTACTTTAATTGTATAACAATAGAAGCAGTCCAAGAAGTCCATCCATCCATTATCTTCCGCTTTATCCCCTACTAGGGTCGCGGGGGGCAGATACACCCAGAACAGGGCTCCAATCTATGGCTGGGCACACACTCACTCACACAGACACACCAACACACTCTATATTCAATTGACCTTGATGCATGTTTTTGGACTGTGGGAGGAAACGGGAGAACCCGGAGGAAACCCATGCGGACACAGTGATGACGTGGAAACTCCACCCAGATTGGGATTTGAACCGGGAATCACTAAGTCACCGTGGCACCCAGTCCAAGAAGTCATTTCATTAAAATATGTATTCTGAGAACAATAGTTAAAAAATAAACACAATCAAACATTCTGTTCAAACTGCCTTTGACCAAAAATGTATGTCTAATTACGTGGACAGTGAAGGAGCAAAATTTTTAAAACTCCAGTAGCACTGCAATGCTTTGCTGCATGAGCAACTTTGTCTTCAGATTCAGGACCAAACCAAGATACCACCCTAATATTTCAGAGAAGGAATACTTTTAATTGATATAAGCAAAATATATCATTTTCATTTACCACAGAAAACTTTCAAAAACACAATTATTGTTAAGTATTTTGCTGAGAGTTTTGAGAACAAAAGCAAACAATATCCAAACAGAAGCGTTTTATATATATATTATATCACTCTACATACCTTATAGATTAATTTTATAGCCCTACAATTACAGATTCTGTTCCTTAAGATATTTTGTTAGTCCCCTTCAGTTTGCTTTAGTTATGATTAGGACCCCAAAAACACCACCATTTAGCTAGTGTCTGACTCCCAACAACGCAGTGATATTGAAGTGGTGGTGGTGTGTTAGTATGTGTTGCGATGCTGTGTCTGATCTATTTGTACCAGCATAACACACATTAACACAGCATAAACACATCGGTCTAACCACAGTGCTGGGAATTGTCTACCCAAATAACACCTGCTCTGTGGTGGAGTACAGAGTAGAGCAAAGTAGAACAGAGTAAAGGAGATTAACAACATCTATAAAAAAAAACAGATGGACTACAGTTTGTGTTACAAGCACCAGTATTTTGCAGATTGAATTAAACACTACTAGAAAATACATACATGCTGCTACTAGAATATTAAAAATGAAGAAAACAAATGTTTTGAATACCATCCCACTAAAAGCATACATGTAACGGATAACATAACTAAGCTCTGGCCCCATCTTGTGGTCAACACATGCTACTTCTCAGTTATATTCTGCAAGTCAACAAAGCGATATTGGCACAAAGCCTTTTTTTTAGGTAATTTTATTTTAGGAGTTATTTTAGGTAAAAAGTTATTTTTAGACTTTAACTTCTCCACCTCATCCATTAATGTAAATTATATTACTATCAATTATTTCAACTGACCCCTTCAATTCTGTAAAAACAATGGATAAAAACTAAAGCCTGGACTAGTTTAGTAGTGGTATCAAAAGTCATAACATGTTAAGCCAGTTTCCACTTTTTAATAATAGTTGTTTAATGAGAAAGGCAGGAAGATATTTAAAATGCACTACTTGTAAAAAAAAAAATAATAATAATAAAGACAGGTTTCACAATAAATATGTAATGAAGCATTTTATTACAAGTAAACTTAAACTAGTACTGATACCAATTACATTTTCGAATTGATAGATTATTAAATAAAATACACATTTAATAGCAGCTTATATTATTCCTGTATGGGAATTTTGGAATTTTTGGAATTGAAAATTGGAATTAAAATTTTTGTCCATAATTTAGTATGCTTAGCAAGCAACAGTAATCCCTACCAATTTGCTCAAGGTACTGGTTCACATTCATCTTACTGTAATAAGACAGCGATTGATTTCATAATATAATGCACTGCCTTGTTTATACAAGCGTTGTCCATCTCACATTAAGATGTTGCTACATTACATTATATTATTTTGTATACTGATTATTGTGTATACTCAAATTATTCTAAGCATGTAGTAAAGATTTTTTTTCTCTTGACGTGTGTGGGTGAGGGCTAGACCAATTGATCATTTATTGTCAATGCTAATCAGAGCATAATTTGAAAACTGACTAAAGGTATAAATAGTATAAGTAATATCTTGCAATCATATCTTAATGCAGCTATAGCTCAGCTTTGCAAAAATAAGGTCTCAGCATTAATCACAACCCACAATTAAGACTGACTGCAAGGCCACTGACACATAATAGGGTTAATCTTCATTCACAAAGATCCACTTTACAACACACGCAGATACAGAGCTGTATTTTTATGTACTGATACTAAGCCTCAAAGCCTCTTTTGTCCTTAACAATTGGTTTATCGATCAATAAATACCATCATTGCTTTTCAAACTGAAATTACTGATCCTGTTTTATTTCTACAAAATGGTTAATTTACTTCTAAATGAAGATTACAACATTTAAGTACGATGTTGAAATATTTGAGTACAACTTACGGCCATAAGAGTTCTGCTTAAATGAAGCTATCAGTTCAAATTTGCTCTTCAAGTAAAACTGAGATGAAATTCTGTTTAGAGGATGTGGTGAATTAAGATTTTGACAACATTTCACCTATTTGAGTGTAGTGAGAGCCAGAATTTTCCTCACCTCAATATCATAAGTGGAAAATGGTTCCTACAAACTAATAACTAAAAAACATTTAGTTTCAAATCCTTGGAGCCCATTACTTTATCTTAAATATTACTATTGGTTACATGTGTCTTTGTGTCCTAAGTTTTACAGGCAGATTTAGCCATCTGGCCCTCGAATGATCCTTCAAATCTATTGTGCGCTTATTTAGTAAAGGATGCTTGGGAAAACCTTTTCAACCACAAACAAAATAAGCAAAATTCTAAAGAATGGCTTGCACATTTACTCAAAAGATTTAGGAAATGGAATAACCAAACAGAAAACCACAGAATAATCAGAACTTACACAGATGAGTGTTCCAACTGGACTCTTGCTGGATCAGTTGACCTAAAAAATAAGAAAAAGTGTTACATTGATACACTTATTGAATTTTGAAGTGGAAAATAACATAATAGGTTTCATCTAATCCAATTTGTCTCCAACATCACAGTTCAATAAAACAAGATGTACCACGGTGAACGATTTATGACTGTATATAACTATAATTTCTAATCCAAAATACAACTAGGTTATGGTGATATAAGGTTATCAGATTCTTGGCACCGTCCAACACATTTCCTTCCACATTGCTTTCCACAAGGAATGCATCCTTTAAATGTACTACTATTTAAGCTCCAGGTCACATACAAAACAGGCTGTTTTTTCTGAAGCCACAGACACAGATCCAGGGCCAAGGAGTAAAGCGAGTCGCAGTGTCTGGAGCCAAAACCCTAGTGGGAAGAGGTGGGGAGCAAAATGCACTAGACTTAAGGACAATGTGTGTATACATTCCTTTCATTCAGGCTAAACCAAACCTAAGATTTTACAGTAGAACTTCATAAACCATGTGTTTTTTGTCAGTAGTCTGTTTTACTTATGTATTATGTTATATAACAACTTATTATTAAACTAGCCAGGAAAGACTTAAAGTTTTTAAGCTTAATTCGGCTAGCAATGATTGTTCTTACTGTATTTAGCATTTGCATGCCTACATTAGTTTACAAAACTCACACATTACTCTGTATTGTTAATTTTTTATTTATTTAAATGAAGCAGATCGAGCAACTGTAAATCATACACAACAGCATTGGCTGCTTGTTAATTTGGACAATATCTTAGAAATGCAAAAATAAAAATAAACAGTAAACCCTTTTAATTACTTTTGGGCAAACTTAAGCACAATTTCCTGCAAACATACAAAGATCTTGTAGTCAACAATCAGCTTTCAATAGCTGAACAATCATGACAAAAGTTGAAAAGAGAAACATTTTTTCTATTGTAACATTTAAATTTACAGTCTAAAAAACTTAGCTAAAAACTTAGCAGCGTATTTAACGGCATAATTGTATTAAACCCAACCCAAGACTAATTACCAACCGGGGAGAGTAGAATTATAGATGTGCGTGCGTGCGTGTATATATATATATATATATATATATATATATATATATACACACATACACACACACACATATATATACACACATACACACAAAAGTATACATTTACATTACATTTAGCAGATGCTTTTATCCAAAGCGACTTACAGATGAGAACATTACAAGTCAGAAGTAATGGAGAAAACTAACTATACTGTAAATTCATCAAACCTGATTGTTATTTGATGCTGCACCCCCCCCCCCCCCTATATAACCAAAGTATCACTGCTCAGCAGTTAATAAGTAGACATGCAAGGAGAAATCATAAACCACAGTTATATTCTCTCTGTCTCAGAAATCAACAACATTTACAGTGCTTCATTTCCATTCCTTTTCCAACATATGTATACAGCTGTGCTGAATAATGTATATTTAAAAAAAAATTAATGGGCTGTTGTCCTCACACCCAGCATTAGCTTACCTTCAGCAAGTGAAATAATAATCAAGGATGAAGTCAAAATGTATCATGTTTCACCAATTTAAATATCACTTCAGTACATGTTTGCTTGGAAAATATAAGCACAAACTTAGATGTGACTTATGAATGGAAATGTTAAAATTTGGGGAGCAAAAGAAATAGACCTTAAATTTATTGCAGTACTTTTAGTGTAATCTACAGCAAAAAAAATAAAAATAACTACTATAGCAGAGAAAGGTTTTGCAGCACGTCAGCAACAATGTCAACTGCGGGTGGCGCTGTTACTCTTTAAATTTTTTTTTTTTTTTTACAGCTACTTCTATTTACACCAGCACTGTTCTGCAAGTGAGAACAAAGCTTTTAACTCATTACACGGAAATTAGCTGTCTGTCCATCATATAATAGCATTGCATTATCGGAATCATGGCTGATGACCTAATGCGCTCAATCGAATCAGCCAGTCTGACTACACAAATAGCTCCATTTAGGTTCATTGCTCAGCTCAGATTCAGCCAGTACTGTTTGAAATTCTGAGTGACCAAGACAATAGAGGGATAATGTTTTAAGCTGTCAAACTGACTACTCTAAAATATTTAATCATTCTAACATTAATCTCCCTTGTGTAAATATTTTGTGACGTAGAGAACCTGGAGTGACGGAAAACTTTCCACTATGGTGCGAACAGGAGCCAAAACTGAGCTCAGGGAATGCTGGTGCAGAGAGGGAAAAATAAAAGAAGAGAAGAAAAAAGAGAAGAAGAGCAAGACAGAGAGACAGAGAGAGAGAGACAGAGAGAGAGAGAGAGAGAGAGAGAGAGAGAGAGAGAGAGACAGAGAGAGAGAGAGACAGAGACAGAGAGACAGAGAGAGAGAGAGAGAGAGAGACAGAGAGACAGAGAGAAAGAGGGGGGCACTTTGGCATTGTGGTTTGCATTATGTGACTCTGAGTAGGCTCAATCAACCCAAATTGGCTAAGATGTTTTACCAATAAAGACAAATCAATTGAAAGGTTTTAGTATGGAGAAGTGCAGGAAGTCAGCACAAGTGCATCAGTTCTCTTTTTAAATCAATTCTCTAACTGAAAACAAAGAGTATAAAGAGATTTATTTTTGCTAGATAAGTGTGATCTAAAATATCATCCAAAAAAAAAAAAAAAAAAAAAAAAAATCACAAACGAGCCAATACTCTTCCCTTATTTACTCATAAATGAATCAACATTCAGGTATCTGTAAAAAGCAGAAGTTTGTAAAGTTTTATTTCTGCTATCTGATTCCTTTATTCATTTTTTGTTTTCCTATTAGTATTAGTTAAAAATAATTTTAAGTAGAACATCTGTCATGCTTAAGATTGTCATGTTGTCTAACCCAATTTCTGTTGAAATTCAGTTAAGACACATCTTCCTACAATTTTTATTCAGAACCTGATTGTATAATTCAACATGTGTTGTTCTATTAATGAAAAGTTACAATGGCATATGCAGTAAAACAAAGCTAAATTATTACTATTAAATGACAAAGACATTTCTAACTTCTAATTGAGTAATGACCATATTTGTCCTGCACCTTGACCAATTTTACACTACGGACCTGACTGGACTAGTGGAAATTTAACTCTTTAGAGAAGGTTTAATTAAATTTTTTTAGCCCTAATAGCATCAATAACAACTTTGTTCATAAAACGTGCCAAAACAGTAAGGATTAGATTTTGTTAGATTCCTATTTTTGAAGTAAAACAGGAAAACTCACAACCCAATTGTCATCTCATTAAAAGAAATGGAAAAAAAATAAGGGTGAAGACAAATGCTGTCAAACACCAAGAATAGCTGTATTGACAAAAGCATGTTGTAGATAATGATAATAATCCAGAAAGAAGGCAGATTAGAGCTACATAACTAAATACAGTGTCTTTGAATAGTATTTTGATTATAGAATAAAACAGAAAAAAAGGTCTGTCTTGTCGGGCATTTAAATAGCACAGCAGTGCAGAGAGCACCAATGGTGCAGACCATGTTTGACAATTACACGTTGACCGATGTTTAAAAAGCACATGGAACTACTGGGCAGTAGGGTATTTTAAAGGCATAATCTTCAGTAATAACTTCTACTAATTGCTTAAAATGCAAGCATTCAAAGTGGGGCAACCCATTGGCTATAACACAAACCTCCCTTCTGACTTCCTAGCCACTAATCTGCTGAAGAACAGTTTGTGCCAAGAATGGAAGTAATAATAAGCTTCTATTGTCCCAAGTAGGCTCCCTCCATTTTAGATTAAGGTGAAGACACTGGCTGAAGGTCAATGAAGTATTTCAAGAAAAGCACCTGCTCCATGTCCTCTAGAAGTTGTTCTGTGTTCTGGCAGAGCAAGAGCTCTTCTACATCTGGCTGTGAAAACTCCACACACAGGTCACTGTAAACTTTGAAATACCTTGACCACAAAAATAAAAGTAACAAATGGTAAGACTTCAATAAGTAAGGACAAGAGAGTCAAAGCGAGAATTAAGTTAAAGGATTGAATGAAAATGGCACGCTGCCAAAATGACATTCACATTAATGGAAGGTCCCATATTTAAAGTTCTTTCAGAACAGTGTCTGTAACAACACCTAACTGTATGACTTTAAAAGATAGTACCAATTATCTGGATTCCTTTTTAAGTCAATCTTTTAGTTGAATATAAAAATTAAAAAGGTAGTAGTGTTCAGTGGCTCAGTGAATTACTCATAACTAAAGGTGTATTAACAGTAGTGCTTTAGTTTCAAAACCTTTTCTTTTTCTCCAGATATTTAACTCAACAATTCCAAGTATTCTTAAGGTTTTTTCAATTGCTTCAACAATCTAAAAGTAGACAATGAGAAACGAATTAATCAAATTTGACCAATTTTTTATGTTCCAATTCAGCAAACCATCAGGCACATAATCCTGTTGTCAAGGGTTTTTAGTGAGTTGACAAATCATGTGTGATGAACTGTTTTCAAAATCAGAGCTCTATCAAGGTCTGACCTTTACAACACATGTCTTTGCAATATATTTGCTTTGTAGTATTACTCTTTGTAGCATAGTGAAGATTTCTGGGAACTTTAGAAGATGAATTGTTGACACTCATGAGGCTAAAAGAGGTAACAAACCTATAAGGAGTTTGGAATTTACCAATCCATAATCAGAGAGATTAGTGCACAAATTAAAGAAAATCAGGATTATTATTATTACAGTCTCTATGAGTGGTCAACCAAAAAAAGATCATACCAAGAGCAAGCCTTTAATAGTCCATGAGTTCACAAGGAAATCCAGGATAACTCCTAAGCAACTCAATATCCTTCACATTGGTTGATTTAAATGTTCACCATCAGACGAAGACAATGTTTAGTATTTTTATTTATATAAATTTTTCCATGTGTTATAACTTTATAGAACATCCCCAATCTGCTCATATGGAGGCACTAGCAATTTTAATGCCCTATGCTTTCACTGCACAGTCATAAACACAACCTATTAATCAGGGGCAATTACAGTACATAAAATATTTATTAAATCTCCTGCGAACACAATGCAGATAAATAACTTTGCAATGTGCCATGTTTCCCTTATTGAAACATAAAGAAAGTAGCATTGGCAGATGGGGCTGGAAATATTGAGCCATTCAACATTGGTAAAGGACATGAGGGAGACATAACTTCTGTGGCACAGTTCAAACACCCTACTGCCAACTTTGAACAATATTAGATTTATTTAAAAATGTCTGGTAAATAAATCCCATGTAGCTAGCACTGTGAATCAGGCAGACTGCTCTCTCTGTTGCAGATTTTTAAATATTCAGTACTGCAGAGTTGTTCCACCAATAGCCATGTAGGCACATTCACAGAGTGGTTTTTTAACAGCAGCCAGTGGCTGGCCACTTGTACATCTATGAAGCACATCAGAACCCAGCCTGGCAATAAAAAGTGTTTACCTGCACTGCAGGCCAGAAATGTTCTGCTTTATGCTTAATGGCACCATCTATAAAAATGGCAATTTAGATAAACGTTAATAGATTTATGACTGAAGGTATGTATGTTTAAACCTGCAAGCAGAGTCGGCCACAAAATTGACTGCATGCTGTTTCTCTTCCTTTCCCCAGCTTAAACACAGAGAAGCTTTAAGCCATTAGCAGACATCATTAAAAAAGTGAAATGTGCTAATGTTAAAACAAGAGGAAGATATAAAACAACAAAAGGAAAATAAATGTTTGTTGTAATCTATTTTTATTCATTTTTTGGTCCAATATGTACCTTTATAGGAAGCCTGTAGAAATGGTGCCTACTCAGCTTTTCAGGGACTGCGACTAAATAAAAGAAACTCCCCCTGCAGTCCATAAAGACCAAATTGCAACAAATCACCAGGCATTTTTATTCTAGAAAAACAAAAACTGCAAAAAATAACTTTTTCAATACATATGTTACCCCTACTACATTACACAATTTAAAGTGTGAAACACTGAAGTAATTTGTATGTGCATGGAGAAAACATATGGTTTAGATTTGATGTCCTTTTTGACGTCACCCTAACTAAGTCCTGACTAAAACAGATCCATCCTGCAGACTATTCTCCTCCCATGAAATCCAAAAATCCAATGGCTTTAGCATCTAAAGCTAAAAATTAAGCACAAGAACAGCACAAATGAATTAATATGTTAATTTAACAACATTCATTTCAACAGTTTTTAAACATATTTTCTTATTTTCCATTGAAAATAAAACAACCTATATACATATGTGGGTTAAACTCTTTAGAAGACAAACATGTGCACACCCAAAGACCCTCGATGTTTAACATGCTCAGTCATACCTTTGCTCAAAAAGCCAATGCTCAACCCAAATTTGATTGAGAGCTACAAACCTGTATCACTTTTACCTTTCCTGTCTAAAACACTTGAATGAGTGTTCACATGTCTCCAGGTTTCTTAATCAGAACAAACTCCTAGATCCCATTGGCTCCCTGTAGCTGCTCGCATTCTGTACAAGTTAATGACTCTGGCCTACAGGACCATTTCTGGATCTTACCCTCTTACCTTCACTATCTTTTGAAATACACTCTGCCTCGTTCATTTGACTCCAGTGATGATTGACGCCTGGTGATTCCACCTCACCAAGGAGCTAATTCCCATTCCGTGGCGTTCACCACTGCAAAATGGTGGAATGATCTTTCCAACACTGTCTATAAGGCAGAGTCACTAGGCATTTTTAAGAAACTACTAAAGCCATCTTTTTAACAAACACCTGTTGTTAAAAAAAGGGGGGGGGGGGTGCAGGATCATACAGTATAACAATCAGGTTTGATAATTCTACAGTGTAGCTGGTTTTCTTCATAACTACTAACTTGTGGTGTTCTCATTTGTAAGTCGCTTTGGATAAAAGTGTCTGCTAAATGACTACATGTAAATGTAATCCTCAAATCCGGTAAAAGGCTGGCAACAAGTGCAACAATGAGTGTTTCATTACAATTCATTTTGATTTTGAATTTTTAACCATAGGCAATTAAGCAAATCATCCACAAAAGGCTTGTTACATAGCTTGACTGATAATAAAGTATTATACACTATAAGAATGAATTCAGAAATAAATTATTTTGGTTGTTTACCCTTGATAATGAAAGCAACAGTGCATCTCATCATTAGTAATATTAGTTCGCTTTGGCATTAAGAGTTAAAGCCATTCATCTAATTTTTGTTGTTTTGTTTAGGCAACACTGGCATGTTGTTGGTAAACCACACTGAGGAACTAGCAAAGGCACTGGCCAGAATGTAATTACTTTTAAATAAACAGCTGAAAACCCATACTAAGTAGAAGTGGTGCCAGTCGTATTTTCTGTGGCAATATTTTCATAAACATTTTATAAAGGCAACTGTTTAAAACTGTGAAAAAAGTTGTAAAATCTCACATTTAAAGCTGTTTCACTGATTTGTATTTTCACTGCTTAGAGAACATAAACTATTAACTTGAGTGTCTAAGTAAGGAACAGAAGGCCAATGAAACCTGGGTTATGAACAGTGCTTTAAAATATACTGCATCCCAGATTGTTTGCTCAGCTTTAGTGTCTGACTTCATTAAAGTTCATATAAGTGAGTGAATCCTGAGTGGGACTACAAAAAATGTCCCTTTTTTTTAAATTTATTTAAAAGTGTGAAATAGCTACACAATTATTTTAAAATAACACCACACAGGCAGTGTATACAGTAACAAGAAAACATTTATTTAAATGTGCCTACAGACTATAGACTAAGGTTTTTTGAATGCAAGAGACATGGATCTAATAAACATGAGCACAACATCAAGTCTGATGTATGCAAACTGTATGAACACTTACTGAGATTTAGTCTACAGCAGTAGTCAATATACACGATTAGAAGTTCAATACCATAACGGTGATAAACAAAGAAACAAAGAAGCTTATTACTCTGTCTTATTTATGCTGCAAAATTACACAATGCTCTTTCTGGGGTGGAAAGAAGGCATAACCTTATATTTCTTTGAATAAAGCAAGACAAGGAAAACTAAATTGAAGTTCACTTGTATAAAATGAGAGTAAAACTGCATTCAACTGGCCAAAGATGTTTTATGAACAGCAGTTTAAAAAGATTTGATGGTTGGCTTCACATGTCATAAAGCAGGTAGATCTGTGTGATGGGATGACTAGCTAGCAGAGGGGAATTGGATATACAGTTTTATTTTTTTGTGATGAATTAGCTTTAACATTTGAAAGGTCACTATTCTAATTGAACTTATTATTAATCATGAGAATTGCTATTCCACTCAGTGACACTTACAAGAAAGTGTGGAGTTTCCCATCTATAACAATCTATGACCCAGGAACCAAAAGTGTGAGGCTTAAAAAGCTAACAAAAATCTGTCTGGTGTTGTGAACAGGAAACATTTTTATTATGCTGTAATGGTGTGTGTGTGTGTGTATGTGTGCGGTAGTACTTGTGAGTGTGTGTGGAGCAGCTCTATCACTGAGTTGGGTTTGACTTTGTTCAACTGTTCCAGAAAAACAAAGCACGGTCTGTTTCACTGTGGATACAGACTTTGTTGCCGGCTGATGACTGACGACGACTCAATTGCTCACCTCAGTTTCTGGGCCCACCAAACAGACTACCGCAAATTCTCCAGGGTTAGGGGAAAACTGCCAAATGACAACATATCCTTGATTCCCTGGAGCACATAGGTTAAGATCATCTAATGGACTTCAAAGAAACTTTGAGCCTAGTGGCTCCTGGGATTTGGGGAGGCCAAGAAAAGCAATGGCTAAGCACACCCCACCCCCCAACCACCCACCATCCACAGTTGAAAGGCTGTGACCTTAGATTAGTTGCAGTTCGGTGCTTAAAACTTCTGAAAGCCTCAGAAAAGAAATTCTGCACAACCGAACAAGCTAATTTTCATTCTTATGCAACATGCCTTCTGATAAAACTAAACCACTAATTATAGTAGGTCTGCACAATTAAATTCAAATTGCATTATTACTGTGGTTATTAAAGTATAATTGACTGTGACAGTAGCGCATTTAGCTGTTTTTTTTTTTTTTGTTTTACTTTTTTGGGTGGCACCAAAAATACAAATATTTTTTAAGTATTTAAATGCATAATCATTGTGATGTAGCTAAAACATTCTTAATATTTCAAGAATATAAAATGCCTTTAAAATATATCTAAACTCATACATTGTTAAAGGAAATACTGTTTGCACAATACAAACCCTTTTCTGAAAAAATACATCGTTATAAATCTGTTACTGTAAGAACAAAAACAAGTCTATTTCTTGAGATAAAAAAGGGGAACCTTTGATTGAAAATGAGAAAAATATGCATTAAAAACATTAGGAACACCCTAACCCTACTTAATATAAATAACATACAGAATCGCACAGCAGCTTCTTGCTCTTTTGCAAGACTGAACAAACTTAAAGTTGTTTCTCAGTAGTCACCTGTGCCTTGACAGATTTGGGTTGTTTGTTATGCGGTGCCAATATCTGCTCCCTGGGGCCCTGTATCTGGGTCAGCTCTCTGGAGAGTAGAAAAATGGTTGAATGATGTATCAAAAGCCAGGTGGCTAACACAGCTGGGGCTTAAAAAGCCCACGAAATGGCATCTGCAACAGAAGGGCAGAGAGCAAGTACCAACCTTGCCACCTGGATACTGATGAAACTATAAGGAAATGGTCATGTGTGTAACAACTCCGGCCAAAGGAGAGAATACGACTGAAATAATAAGTGGTACAGAAGCCAAATCTTGCTGCTGTGTTACAAAGCAAGGCATTATGAATGGGATCCTCATTTAGGAATGCTCTAGCCTTAAAGTTTATATCAATATCCCTTAAAAACACAAATCTGAAAAAAAGTATCTAAAGCAATAATGAAACCAAGATCTGTTACTCATGACAATGTTTCTGTGCTAAGCAACTTGCTTTGAATGCTTTTTTTTTTTTTTTTTTTTTACATTTTCAAGTATTACATAAAGGAAAATCAAAGGTAATATCAAACAATTTAATATCAATAAACACTTTTACATTTTTGCACAGATGAGATAAGAATCACAGATGTGACCCTCACTCCCAACCCAAATAAAGTCTTTCTGAGTTGCAGTTTGCTTTTTGACAGACATTATCTATTATAAAAATGGGTAATTATGGTTCTTAATTCTGATTGTTTGAGCAGTTTGTCCAGTCGTAACGTTATTGACAATAACGCTCATGTCACGCTCAGTTCATGTCAATGCATCATATACAATACACTTTTATTTCCCCAAATATTTTTATGAACTGTGTTCTGTAATTTGGCCACTAAATAGAAGAATTTGATTGTTAGAGAAACCGAAAACCTATTAATCAGAGATTAGTGTTCACTTTAAAACTGAACTAGATTAAGTTGCGGAACAATTTTGCTTTCAGTACTCACATTTATGAATCAAGTTTTTTTTTCAAATATACTGTGTTTGTAACTATTTTATGAAAGCAATAAGGCAGTTGAGCTAGGTCTAAAAACACCTCTATTCCATGATTTTAACGCATTCCCTCTCGTACCTTATTGCTTTATTATGTATACAGTACATCCTCCTGAGAGCCAGACTCTTGCAAAAATGTAAGCAAAAATGTAATGTACACATATGAGGATGCAGGATCTCAGGAGAGCCTGATTTCCTCAAACAAACATTTAACCAAAGTCAGTGAAACTGGTAAATGACATTAAAGCTACAAAATAGACTAGTGATTTTTGATGAATCTATAGAGATTTAGAAGTTCATTTCAAATAATTTAATTTTAGTAAATTGAACTACAAAACAAATGAAACAAAAATTCTCGATTCTCTAGACACTAATAGAGAAAAATATTCACCTTGCAAACTACACACACACACACACCCACCCATCAGTGAGCCAGCAGCATCGAACTGGGACAACACAGACCAATCTCAGCACTCAGTACAAGATCACTTACAAAATGCATTCTCTGGACTCCCCACTCATGCTGGGTAACAATGATGCTGCGCTCATTCCCACGCACAAGCCATTCATGACCTTAGCTACTGTTACAATGCCCTCCCTTAACTAAGAATGCACAGAGAAACAGAGTGTGCATATTTAAGAAAGATATAACCTATTATAATCAGAGTTACAGGGAGTGCTGTGGGATATCCTAGTGCTTACTGGGTAAAAGGAGTCAAACACTGGACAGGCCCATAGCAAGGCAGACATACAAACTAGCACATTCACAGATAAGGAAATTATCTGTGTATATTTAAGTATAATTAATTCACCTACTGTCATGCTTATTAAACAATCAAAAGAAACTGGAACTCCTGGAAAAAAGCATGTGCATCTTCACACAAAAAGGACTTTGTCTACCCAAACATGAAAAAGAGCCCCCTGAATCTTCCAGTTAAGAGGTGGGAACACTTACCACTGTACCACACAGAGAGAGCGAGGCAGCACAAGAGACAAGCAAACAGAATTAATGTGAGAGTGAGCGAGAGAGAGAGTGAAGGAGAGAGTGAAGGAGAAAGAGAGTGAGAGAGAAACAACAGAGGAAAATTGAAAGACAATATGGAAATAGGCAGAGAAGAAAAAGAATAATTTAATCTGTTTAGAGAACTGGTTTTGAGTTGTGCCATCTAATAAAGATCATGCTCAATGTTGTATTTAGAAGATGCAGCATTCCAAATTTTTTCAATGTCTTTTGGAGAAAGCTTCAAACATACAAACTTTCCACATACACTCTCCAAAGTCTTGTATAATCTCTTTCTAGAAAAGTGGGAACTGTTAAAACTGCAATGAGGGGAACAAACCTGAAAGGGATGACAGTCGAAGGTGTAATATGTAGATGTCCCAATTTTTGTCCATATAGTGCTCCTAAGGTTTTACTTCCATGCAGAATTATAAAACATGAATGATGCATAAGGTTTTAGTCACTAGTGAATTAAAAGTGGCCTATTATCAAGATATAACCAGTTGTTATTTATATACATATCTATCTATCTATCTATCTATCTATATATATATATATATATATATATATATATATATATATATATATATATATATATATATATATATATATATATATATATGTGTGTGTGTGTGTGTGTGTGTGTGTGTGTATATATATATATATATATATATATATATATATATATACACACACACACACACACACACACACACACACACACACACACACACACACATACTTATTCCGATCAGTGTCATTCAGAAGGTAGGGCAGGTTGCCAGCCTTAAACAGCATGATCACGTAAACAAATGAATTGCCTATTGTCTACTATATTTATGTAGTAGGCAAAAACTGTAAAAATGAATGGCTAGTATGATCAAACACACAATTAGGCTGTAGGTAAAAATTCCTCTGATGAAGCTATTTTAAAGTAAGCAGCACACTGTGCTATCCCTCACTGTGCACATGCGGCAGCATTTCATGTAAATAGCAAAATTTAAAATATATTTACTAAGAAATATGTTGATGTGTTGTATATATTACATGCTGTATATATTACAAAACAGTTCCCAAAACGTTCAAAAACTGTTTTTAAAAATGCATGTAAAGCAGCTTCTACTTTCTACTTCCAATTTATAACAGCAACAACAAATTAGTTTGTGCTAAATGGTTTTTACTAAACCTCAGAAACCATAACATAATAGCTGGAATACTTAAGTTATATAAAAATAATGTTTTGAACAGAAATAGCAGCCTGTTATAAAACATCCTCTCTTATCTGAGGCTCTGTTTCCTTTTTTAAGCCGGACCCAGTCATTTCCTTAAATTGCCCCTCTCTAGGGCAAAGTCCAATCAAAACACCACTACTTCCGCTGGCTATTTAGTAGCTCTGCTTTGCATTTCCCAGCAAGCTGCAGGTTGGGGCTAAAAGCAGCCCAGGAAGTGTAAGCATTCTCTGTCCTGTCTGCTTCGGTTTAACTCAGACAGACTTCAGTGTGGGCCAAAGTCAACAGCCAGCCTCTCACTTATCTTCTTGTGCTGCATAACATCTGGCCAGCCTTCTCACTTTTGACCACATCTGGGCAGCCTTACACAGGCCAAAGTGTGCATCATGCTGCTTGTGCATGAGTAGACAGAGGGACAGTCGAAGTTCATTCAAGCTGCTGTATATCATTACAAAGCAATTACACTCTGAGAAAACCTCATTAACCGTACCTGTAATGTATTGACCCCAGGCAAGGGGTGGCAAAAAGCCGGAGGTGGTAAATTTCCGAGTCTGATCTCAGCAGGGACCTCTGGCATTGCTCTAAATCAGACCATAGATCTGAGTCTGGCAGCTGTCAGGCATTCGCTGTTTGACCTTCAGCAGTTTTGAGATCTAAGCATTGAGCAATGTGCCTTTACCCCAGACACTACGAAAGCACAAAGGCAGGAAGACGCCTGGGTGCATCTCCACTGTGGTGGTATTCATTTTCATAAAGCGTATGATTTTTTTAAAAAAGGTGAGTGTGTGTTTATTAAAACATACCACTTAATTTGTCCTAAACCATTTACACTCACACCTACTCTTTCCCCTTTAATAGTGATCCTCTTCATTTACCAAACATCTCAAATATTCATGAGCATTCTTAGCTGGCACAGTGTAAATAGGTTTGCCTTTGTTCTTTTAATGTTTAATATTTTGCAGCAGATCCAGAAAGAGTACAAACCTACTGTATGAAACAGAAAAGGTCAAGGTTGCAGAGCAAAATATCTATTAGTGCTATGTTCAATTAAGATCTTACAACAGGGTGTATTAGCTTATTGCTGATATGGCAGGCATATTCAAACACTGTCTAGAGAGCACAAATTGAGATAGGAGGTGGAGGTAAGACAGCAAAGATTTTAATAAATCAAACTCCATTACATTGTTTTTTGCATTCTAATATTCTTTTTTGACACAAACATGTTTGCTTATATAATGGTTCAGAAAATGTATAGTCTCTCAAAACCAAAGGGGTGCTGTAAAGCTGTTTCAAAAAAAGAGAACTAAAGCTTATTTAAAATGGATTGCATTGCACCCTATGAGCACTGAAATAAGCCTCTGTTCACATATAACATATAATTAGGATAAGTTACTTAAAATGAATTAAAGTATGACTATATAAGAAAAAGTTACTTAAAATGAATTAAAGTATGACTATAGAAAAATAGTGCCTGTAACAGACATTCGTGTATGACCTTAACAAGTCATATTTTAAAAATATGTATAATCTAATAAGAACGCATGTGGCACAGTTCCTTTTCAAAAACAATTACTATGTAAACCATGCTTCCTGTAACTGCTGTGTTGATTTATTATTTAACTCCCATCCCTTATCAAAGCAAAATGCCAAGATATGCACTGCCCTTTTACTTTTATTTTAGTGTCTTATTATGATTTACCACTACTTTAAGAAATTAGTGTAAAATACTTATTACCACATAAAGCCTAAATCTTCTTATTCAATATTTTCACCTGCTACTTTCTCATTATACTTAATTCAACCGAATGCAACTTTTAACGTTTTATTGATTATCATTTTTTTGCAAGAAGTTAGAAAGCAGAGCACAGAACATCTGAATTAGAGCAGGGTAAATTTAATCTAATAGTTTGCAAAGAAAATAATTATTTGCATTTTAATTGTATGCACTTGAATTTTAGCAGTATAGTGAAATAAACACAGCTTTGAACACTAATTGTTATACAAGACAGTCTGCTTACAAATGAGCGCTTGAATTTGTTGACTGGGGACTCTCCAACCAATGATTTAGATGTTAATTTTATTTGGTTAAATGGCGCTACTCTATAAACTAAAACACCTGCTAAAATCTTTAATAAAGCAATCTAAGCAGCTTTTAAATAATAGAGCAATAACTGAATACTGATGTTTGTATTGTAGAAAGACAAATACCCAATGAGCATAAAGCCCCTTCACAGTGTAACCTTGTTAATACATGACAATATACTCATGTACACACAGGGTAGAGCTTCACAATTGACAAGCCAGACATTATTGACAGATTGGCAAAATAATCCATTTCACACATATGCCCCATCATTTCTTTTTAAACACATCATCACTTCTGTAACAGGCTCTAATCAATTCAGTCCGGGTCTGTCAGAGGGTGGAGGAGGGGCCATAGTTAGGCCATGCGGAACAGCAGCAGCTGTGTCTTGGTAATTTTGAGCCCCAACGGTACTCTGCAATGCGTAACAAAGAAATGTGGTTACATTTTTCTTTGGGTCTCAATGACAATAGAATTACAATTAAAGGGGAAATTTGTTGGAATGTCAAAGAGGAAGAGCTGCAGAAACTGCAAAATCCTAGGTGACTTCAACAATTCAATTACCTACCGCCTTTGGGCACAACATATTCCTACAGTTGATTGCGATGCATTATTAAGTACATGCTGAGGAATGGCAAGGTTAAACCAAAATGCTTATCAGGTCATTTTCCATCATCTGGATTTCCATATCATCTTTTTAGTCACCAGTGATAGATTGGCACCTTGTCCTGGCTGATCTGCCCAGCTTCCGAAAGGTTCTCCACTGGATGAACATGGGAGAACATGCAAAGCAAACCAAAGGTGTCAGTTGTTTTGACTAGCTAAAGTACAAGTATTATTCAATTTTTTTTGTCCCATTACATGTGCAAAACTAATACCAATTGTTCCTTTAGCAGCAATTCAGTTATATATATATAAATATCGATCAGCCGGCCGATCGATCGGGCCGATTTTTGGCATTTTTAGATAATCGGCATCGGCCGATAAATGAGCGCACAAGGCCGACATTTAAACAATGCCTACAGGCAACGCTGTGGGCAGCTCGGTCATTCTGGCTCAATGACTGAATACAGTCATTTGATCTAACTTTTGCTTAGAGTAACACCTAGTGTTCTTCCGGCAGAACATCAGTCAATGCTGAAGGGAATATGGATCGTTGGTGTTTTGAAACTGCTCTGCCTCATGAGGGAAACGTTTTCTCTTTCAACTCTCTGTATTTGTTACTGGCTGCTCTTTGTAATGTATAAAGTGTTTACTGTCTGCATAATTAGAGCGATTATGCTATTTAAAGAGAAAATGCCAAGATTTATTTGGAACTGTAACCTTAGCAACAACTTGAACAGCTAAACTGGCCAACTAATACTAATTAGCGCTAGCTAACGCTATAATAATGTTCCGGGATGCTATTTGTAACATATACAGTGTTTACTGTTTGTATAATTAGGGCGATTTTGTTAAACTGGCTAGCTAACGCTATATATCGCTAGCAACTGGCACTAGCTTACAGGCAGTGTTGTGCCAGTTCACAGCTTTTCTGAACTAGTTCAGTTCATACATGCTCAAAGTGAACATTTCATGTATATACAGTGGGTTGCAAAAGTATTCATACCCCTTGAACTTTTCCATATTTTGTCACATTACAACCACAAACATAAATATATTTCACTGGAATTTAATGTGAAAGACCAACACAAAGTGGTATACAATTGTGAAGTGGAAGGAAAATTATACATGAATCAACATTTTTTTTACAAATAAAAAACTGAAAAGTGCGACGTGCAAAAGTATTCAGCCCCCTTTTCCCTGAGTGCAACCAATTGCATTCAGAAGTTGCCTGATGAGTGCTAATGACTCAAAAGGGTCCACCTGTGTGTAATCTAATCTCAGTACAAATACAGCTGCTCCGTGACGGCCTCAGATGTTGGTTAAGAGAATATTGGGGAGCAAACAGCATCATGAAGTCCAAAGAACACACCAGACAGGTTAGGAATATGGTTTTGGAGAAGTTTAAAGCAGGCTTAGGTTATAAAAAGATTTCCAAAGCTTTGAACATCTCACGGAGCACTGTTCAATCCATCATCCGGAAATGGAAAGAGTATGGCACCACAGTAAACCTGCCAAGACAAGGCCGTCCACCTAAACTTACAGGCCGAACAAGGAGATCACTGATCAGAGAGGCAGCCAAGAGGCCCATGGTGACTCTGGATGAAATGCAGAGAGCCACAGCTCAGGTGGGGGAAACTGTCCACAGGACAACAATTAGTCGTGCACTACACAAATGTGGTCTTTATGGAAGAGTGGCAAGGAGAAAGCCATTGTTAAAAGAAAACCATAAGAAGTCCCGTTTGCAGTTTGCCAGAAGCCATGTTGAGGACACAGCAAACATGTGGAAGAAGGTGCTTAGGTCAGACGAGACCAAAATTGAACTTTTTGGCCACAATGCAAAACGCTATGTGTGGCGGAGAAATAACACTGCACATCACTCTGAAAACACCATCCCCACTGTCAAATATGGTGGTGGCAGCATCATGCTCTGGGGGTGCTTCTCTTCAGCAGGGACCGGGAAGTTGGTCAAAGTTGATGGGAAGATGGATGGAGCCAAATACAGGGCAATCTTGGAAGAAAACCTGTTGGAGTCAGCAAAAGATTTGAGACTGGGGCGGAGGTTCACCTTCCAGCAGGACAACGACCCTAAACATAAAGCCAGAGCTACAATGGAGTGGTTTCAAAAAAAGAATATTCATGTGTTAGAATGGCCCAGTCAAAGTCCAGACCTAAACCCAATTGAGAATTTGTGGCAAGATCTCAAAACTGCTGTTCACAAACGCTCTCCATCCAATCTGACTGAGCTTGAGCTGTTTTGCAAGGAGGAATGGGCAAGAATTTCAGTCACTAGATGTGCAAAGCTGGTGGAGACATACCCTAAAAGACTTGCAGCTGTAATTGCAGCAAAAGGTGGCTCCACAAAGTATTGACTCAGGGGGGCTGAATACTTTTGCACGTCGCACTTTTCAGTTTTTTATTTGTAAAAAAAATGTTGATTCATGTATAATTTTCCTTCCACTTCACAATTGTATACCACTTTGTGTTGGTCTTTCACATTAAATTCCAGTGAAATATATTTATGTTTGTGGTTGTAATGTGACAAAATATGGAAAAGTTCAAGGGGTATGAATACTTTTGCAACCCACTGTATATATATTTTTTTTATTTATTTTTTTTTACACGTACTATGCTACTCACAGACTTTAAACGTCCATGCTTCACAGAATCATTCAGCTCTTAGGATTAAACTATCTCTGGGGCTGTGAAAGAACCCCAACAAGATCAAAGATTCCATAAAGTGTATAACTCAGTTTGATCTTTAACAATCACCCTCATATCAGAGTGCCATAGACCCAACACCTCATATTCCTTTAGTCAAGAAAAATAGGCCTACATATTCCCACTACTGCACTTTCCCCTCTTCTTTTGGTTGGCTATTTACAATGCATCCATCACCCTTATAGAATTAGATTGGCACTACTCAGCATGTGGCCCCTAAACTGGTAGCTTGAGGCATCGCAGTTTGCTCCTGTAGGCTGTGCATAGACGATGCCAAAGAAGCATAACTAAGGTAGCAATGGACTTAGATGCCTTTGAAAATGGAGATGTTACACAGAGGGAGTAGAAACCTGGGCATTCTGCTGAGACTGCAGTGCTTCCTGCACTACATTAACACTTTTTATGTGCACTACATTACATTAATACAGGAAAGAAGGAACAGACCTCGCATGCAGATTAAATGATACTCATCCCTAGGTGTTGATGTCTCTGAAGCAGAAAGTGGTCCAACAATTTACTCCATGTTGCATTGAGATCCATTATAGACTTAATTAATGTAATCGTGTCTCCTGATGTCCCATTTTACTATTTTCTGGCATTTGCTTCTAAAACCATCTGCTCAAAAACAATAAAAAAAATAAACTTGAAAGTAATTCAGCTGTATCATATTACTGACTAAAAAGAAGTAATGCCATGTTTGTGAAACTGGATAACCGTCCTCCTGGATTACAGACTTTAAACTAATACTTTACAGCAATTAGGTGTTGGTATTTTTGGAAACAATAAAGAAAAGACATTAAAAAAATACTTATGCAACACAAACAACAACTTGTGCCATCACTGAGTTTAGGCTTGCAGTGCTATGATTTAAGTCTACTGATAAAACGACCACTTCAGTATAAAATTGGTAAAATTGGCCAAATAATCCATACTTCCTAAAGAAGCTAAAGGTTAAGTATGGTATGCTTAATATAATATAATAAGTATAATATAATATGTTGTATGTTAAATTTAGTATGTTAAATAAAGTGGAAATGATGTCTGTGTAAGTATTGCCAAGACCATTTAAGCATTTATAAAGTTTATAATTGTTTTATTCTTAATTGTTCTTAGAGTAACTGTTTTAATGAAAACCAAAGCTGTATGTTGTCTGCTGATTCTGTTTGATAGCCATCTGTCTTGCTGGCACAGGACTGCTGTTATTTTATTACTTTCAATTTGCTCTTTTAAAAGACAAGACAAACTTGATTACAAATGAGGACTGGCTGTTTTAGTTCAATTTCACACAGGGTAATAAATGTACAGAACAAATTAACCGCACAGAATTGAGATTGGGAAGAAAGAAAAAGAGATGGAGAGAGGAGAATTTCAAATAAAGAAGTGTAAGGTCTATTAGAAATTGTCACATTTTTTTCAAGCAAAAGGTCATTTCATATATTATCATTTTAGCCAGGTAATCTGTAATGCCTGAAGCTATTAAGTGCTGAAATTCCCTAATGAAATCAATTATTCCAATTCATATTCTAGAAACATGAATATGCATATAAAGAAAATCATTTATCCTTCGTAATGCAAATGTTGTATTCCCAAAAGAGAGCAAGAATAAATACTCATACAAACTTAAAACAGACCATTGGACATCTTGCTCTTGAGGTTTCTTTACAGCTCCAGGTTTGTAACTTAAAAACCTCCTGCCCCACCATTTGCTGTGGGAGTGGTGCTGAAAAGATGTATTACATAGTTTTGCTTCTCAACAGTGGTGCCAAAGTTTAATGCTGTACGGCATTGAATTCTAGCTGCTATTAGATAAATGTCATTTATTTTAACTACAGTTACTGTTTAACTAATGTAACTACTGTTCACTACAGTGACAACCTCTGTGGAATTTTATTAGCATTTAAGGATCAGTGAGATTATTCAGAAGAAGGATAAAAATAAAACATTTTTAGCTATTGTAGATCATATAGCATTCTAAAATTTCATCTACACCAGGGTGGTAACAAACCCCAAAGGTAATGTGCATGTCATCGTTAGGCTGCAAAGGTAACGCGTGTAGCATATCAATAAGTGCAAAAATCCTGTTAAGAACTTTCCATAACAATAAAATGCAATAAAACTAGTCATAAAAAGAAAAAAACAATACTCATGCCTCAGGGTTTCTAACTTTCCTTCACTTCCACTCTGCCATCAACTCAGCAAAGTTGCACATATGGGCCAATGTTTTTTAAATGATGTAATAAATTACTTTATGCAATCCTCTTTCAACCACGACACAGGAAACCATAAGTAAAGCCAAACAAACAACGGAAAAAACAATGGACAAGTGGTTTAGGTGAGGCCATTATTTAAAATAAATAGACGATGAGGTCATATACCTCTTGTTTATTGGTCACTGGAGCATTTGGTCAACATGCCCCACCAGAGGCCTGAGAGCTTAGCACTGCACAAATGTTAGTTCCTAATCCTCTTAACAGTGAGTCGGCACAGTACTGCTTCCAGTGCCCCTATTGCCAGTCTTTGAAGAATGGGAGTAACTGCACATTCTTAACTCAGAATGTGAAAGCAAACTGATGAGAGAAAGCTGGACCATGCAAAACTGCCCAGCAGCAGAAAGAGGGGTCATGTGTTTGAGTACAACACTTCATACATATGCTGATTTCATTACTGCATGCTCAGTAAAGATATGACATTCAGCATATCAGTCAGAGAGAAAAGTGCCAACAGAGAAGCCCCTTGGCTCAGGGTGTTAAAAGAAAACAGACTAGACTAGCAAGTATGGTACAAATAGTGAGTCATTTGAGCTCATTATAAATATATTTGTGCCAGGGAATTTATGGAGTATATTTGCACACCTGTTCAGTCACGCAGTTACCAAGCCAATACACAAACAATGTCCTTAGGTCAGAAATTGACACTGACAAAGGACACATGGGTGTTGAATGCAAAATGTGAACAGGATGAATTTAAAGATAGATTCAAATAGAATACCTAATAAGCTGTTCAAGCTGGCTCGTACTTATGCATAGGTAATAAAACTTGCTGTTGACCTGATGTATTTTACACAAATAAAAGCATTCCAATGACAAGAATGTTCCTTTGTCCAAAGAAAATCATCAATGCCAGAGCTTAGGTATTTTATTTCCATGAGTGTACGTGACTAAGATCGACCAAGACTACAAAATTAAATTATGGGTTGCAACTTTCTTCCTGTTTCTCCACCTCAACATCATGTAATAATCTGATTCTGTTTAAATATGTTTTTTTTTATTGAAACACATTTTAAGGTATTGTATTTGAGGTCTAAATTATGCAATTCTCTTATAAAATGCTAATAAGAAGAAACTAAGTGATTTTAATGGTACTCATGCAAACAATAGTATATAAATAACAACCACTCAAGTACTAGAATTTCATTTATAGCTTTTACTAGGTGATAAAATGAAAAATTATATCTTTAATAATAAGCTACAATAAATAAGCACATTTCAGACCTTTTTTTTGCTTTACATGCATGTTAGTTCTTTACAGTAGGCAAGCAGGGTGTATATAGTTAGACTTAAAATTCAAACTGGAAAATATGTACGCAAAAGTATGCTTCCACAAAAGACATTTGGATGGCATCTGATTAAGCATTTCTTTATGTATTTATTTCTGCTGACCATCTATGTGGTCTTCAGGCATAATAGTATGGTGAGTAACACAGCATTTGAGAGCAAACATCAAATCCTTAATGATGTTTTAAAAATGTCTGTAATCAAATTACAATATATTTGTATTGCTTTGTTTCCCCAAACCACAACAGTCTAAGTAAGTACACCCCCACTTGTTACTTTACTTAATATCTATTTTATCAGCTCCACTTACTATAGAAATCTGCTTCTTGTAGTGGAACAAATTCTGTTGTCTTTATTTCTCATCACACTTTGTTAGTCCCTTTTACTAATGGTCTAATGATCACCACAGTGCAGGTATTAATTGGATGATTCTCAGTAGTGCAGTAACAGTGGTGAGTACATGTTGTGCTGGTATAATTTAATCAGCTACAGCAGTGCTGAGTTTTTATAACACTGTGTCCACTTACTGTAAATTCTATTTGACACATCAACCTTACTGCTCAACTTTTAAGATGTAAAATCAAAGACAGCATTGCATCTGTAACTACACTTACCGTCATCTTTCATTAGTGTTCAGAGGACATATCAAACAGGATGCTAGATACTAGACTGTTCTCAGTACAACGGCAGCAGTCCTAGTATATTTAGTTTGATTAATTATTCTCAGTCCGTAGATGTCACTTAGGCATTCTAAAATTCCTGCAGCACAGTTTGTCTGTTCAGCTAGCACAATACATACTAAACACACCATTACCGCAGCAATGCTACTGTACTGCTAAACAACATCCAGTAATTGTATAATGATGAAGAATGGAAAATACCTTATGAGAATCTTTTGAAATCAACAGTACCAAGTTTCTTTTTTCTCCTTTTAAAATCTTTCAAAACTAATTTTAATTACTGGGGCTAAATGTGGGTATTATTAATGCTGAATAGAACATTTTTTAAATGATAACACAATAATGTAAACAGGAAAAAGTGAAAATGAAGGGGAAAATAATAAAATGTGTAAATTCCAGCTTGATGTTGATAAGGTGCTGGGAATGTTATTAACAACAGTGTGAGTCGCTATGGCATGTGGGAGGTGATATTTATAGGAGGAAAGCCAATCTAAGACATTTTTCAGACTACCAGTGAAAACAGCCTGGCAGTCTGCAAATGGCTTCCTTTTTAAAGCTCCATCAATTAACGTGTGCCAGCCAGGAGGAGACCAAGTGTGACAGAGCACAGTCAGTAAACATGCTGTTGCTGGAAAAGTTCCACCCCTGAGACAGGACAGAGTGTCTGCAACAACAATGCTGCACTTGCTTTAAGCCTCTTTAAAAAAATAATTTAAAATGTTTTGGTGGCTAATGAGTGTAACTTTACAAATACAAATCATATAAAGGTACATTAGCATGCAGGCTGTCTGTAATTAAAACATGCTTAAATGCTTATAACATGCTTACATGCCAACATAACAGGAAAGCTTACTTGGACCATTCTCTAAAACAGTGGTTCTCAAATTAGGGTCCCCCAGGATTTGAAAGTCTGTGACATTAAGTCAGGGGATCCACAACAGATTAATCATTCTGATGGCTTTTACAAGCAGTTGAACAAAATTAAAGAGCTATGTCTTATGAATTGAATCATTATTATTTATTTATTTGCATTGGGAACTTTTAAATGATCTGGAGTTGCTTAATTAAGCAGTCACCAAATGTACATTCACTTAATCAAGGGATTTTTTTAAAGATAAAATTGCAGATAAACTCTGGGCTTGAATCAAAATAAATAAGTAAACTTTTATACACATAAATCTGACTACCGCAGAATCCTGACTCAATGAGCATCTTTGAAAAACACTGGGGACTTTAAAGATATAATATAACAATAATAATATTATATTAAATGTTAACTGTTTCTGTAAGGTACTCCTACATTTAATGTTTTTTCCTCCGCTGTCCGGTCTTAGTATTTAGCAGTGCTTGTTTTATTAATTAATCCATTATTTTTTGTTTCTTTTGAGAAAGTTTTAAACTTTATTTAATCTGTAATTTAATGGCATGATTTTGTGAAAAATAACAATTTGAGACTTATTATGCTAGTTTTCTAGAAGTGATATACATATTTTTAGCTAGTACACAGTATTAAACAGTGAAATCCAATTCTGAATGAATGTGGTAAAAGACACGTTTATGAGCTTCAAAGAAATATACAGATGTTCTGGGCAAAAGGCTTTAACAACACCTTGAAATAAATAATTTCAGTCTATTTAAATATAAAAGGCTGAAGTAAAGAAAAGCATACAATAATTGCTGTATTAGCCACAATGGAGGTGAAATATAATTTACTAACAATTAACACTAGAAACAAATCTACCCATCTACATTAGGGGTATTTACAGTAATAGTAGATTAACATGTTAAGCGATGAGCTGTAGTCACTGCATAATTTATACAAATTAACAGACCTTTGACATTATTTGACATTCATTACCACATTTTTAATTCATAAAATCTCTACTGACTAAAGACCATGATCTGTCACACACCTAATATCTAAATGCCAAAGAAATAATCAGCAAAATAACTGTTTAAGAAATTATTTGTGGGAACATACATAATATTTTTGTCATTTTGCAGTACACTTGGTATTTAGCCAACTTGTTTTTCTATTTAATCCAGATCTGCTATATTACAAATAAAACTGGTGAGTACTGTTGACAAGAATTTCTTTAAAAAGACATATTTAAAAAAACATTTAAGAACTATATAGCAAAAAAGCACATGTGCCTGGTGCACAAGTGGGGCTTTTACTGCACTCAAAAAATGCTGCAGTGTTACATATCGACCCATTTATTGACATTTTGCTTGGGAGTGTTATCGCGCACCCTGCATGACTGACCTGTGGCCCTTATTGGGCCAACAATCCACCAGGAAGACTCTCTCTTGTCAGTTAACCTATTTACACATACTGACAGGCTGTTCAATGTTTACATGCAATTAAAGTAGCACCTAAAAACAACAGCTAATTCAATTTAAAATGACTTTTCCTGTTGGGGATCTCTGTATGCAGTAAAGTGAAAGTGACAAAGAACTATAAAATATTCAAAGAGTATATCACTTAATTTTAAAAGCTAGCTGTTTATGTTTCATCTTCTCTCAGTAAAACAATTCCGGTACGTCGTAATCTTAGCTCTTTTGCTAATACAATTTTTGCTGCCTTGGTTACAGATGCCCTTCCTTGCATCAGTAACTTCTCAACCCTTGACACAAAAAACTGCATCCAGCACATTCTGCTCCACCGTAGCTTCCTGTCTTGACCAGGTCTGTCCAATATCCACACACAGCTCTCCATCCAGCACCTAGCTCACAGAGCTACTTCGGAAACAATGCACTACTCTTCGATCGGCTAAAAGAAAATGGCGCAAGTCTTGTCTATGTTCAGATTTAGAAACATACCAGTACTCACTGGCTGCCCTCTTGAAGGATGTAACTGCTGCTAAGTCCGTGTTCTTCCAGTCCAAGGTAAAATGCATCTCAGATGCCTGCACTTTATTTAGTACCTTTAACTCTCTACTCACTCCTCCTTCTCCCCCTCCCAGCACCTCTCTGTCAGCTGATGTCTTTGCAACTTTCTTCACAGAAAAGATTGAGGGCATCAGAAAACTCTTTCATATCCCCCCATTTCCACAACACTACATCTCACACATCCAGCCAACCAACCTTCTCCCCTGTCTCAGAACCTTGTCTTGCCAGCAACCCAAATACTTGCCCCCAAATACTTGCCCCCATCCCATCTCACCTTCTTCAATCCATTGCCTCCTCTATCACAGCAGCACTTACACACATCAACTCCTCCCTCACGTCTGGTACATTTCCTGATTCTTTCAAACAGGCCATAGTCAAACCTCAAGGTCTCCAGGTTTCTTACTTAGAACAAACTCTTGGATCCCAATCAGTCTGGTTTTGGGTGTGGTCACTCCACTGAGACAGCACTGCTTTCTGTGACTGTCAAAGTTAACTCTCAATCCTCTGTCCTCATTCTGCTAGACCTTTCAGCAGCTTTTGACAAAGTAAATCATCAGATTCTATTGTACACTCTATATGAATTAGGCTTATCTGGTACAACATTTAAATGGTTTTGATCCTATCTAACAGGAAGGACCTTCAAAGTGTCGTAGAATGGAGAGATCTCTAACTCTCGCCAAGTTCTCACTGGTGTTCCTCAGGGCTCAGGCCTCAGGGTTGTTCCTTGGTCCTCTTCTCTTTTCATTATACATGACATCACTGGGCACAGTCATGCAGGTGCATGGTTTGTCTTACCACTGCTATGCTGATGACACTCAACTTCATTTGTCCTTTGCCCCTGACGATACCACGATCTCAAATCAGATATCTGCCTGCCGCACAGACATATCTTTTTGAATGAAGGCCTGTCATCTCAAATTAAATTAAAAACAGAGCTTCTCATAATCCCAGCTAAACCCTCAATCCATCATGACCTGACCTTCCAAATTGACGGCTCCACAATCTCTCCAACCGATTTCGTCCGTAAACTTGGTTTCACAACTGACTCCCACCTTAAACTCTCTAATCATGATACCAAAACAGCCTGATCCTGCAGATTACTTCTTTACCACATAAGGAAGATCAGACTTTTTTTTGACTGAACATGCTACTCAGCTGTTAGTTCAAGCCCTCATCCTATCCCGGAGTGATTATTGTAACGCGTTGCTTGCCGGTCTCCCAGCTTCCACAATCAGACCCCTACTACAATTTAAAACTCTGCAGCCCGACTTGTGTTTAACCAGCCCAAGCAAACTCATATTTCTCCATTACTCATTTCTCTCCATTGGCTCCCTGTAGCTGCTCGCATTCAGTACAAATCACTGACTCTGGCTTACAGGACCATTTCTGGATCTGTCCCCTTACCTTCACTCAATGTTTTCAAAATACACTCCAACTCGTTCACTTCACTCTAGTGATGATTGTCGCCTCGTGATTCCACCTCACCGAGGAGCTAATTCTCACTCCGTGGCGTTCACCACTGCAAAATTGTGGAACGATCTTCCCAACTCTGTCCGGAAGGCAGAGTCAATCGGCAATTTTAAGTAACTACTGAAAATGCAGCTTTTCAACAAATACCTGTTGTAAAAATAAATAATTAAATAAAAATAAGAGGAGTGGGGTGCAGGATCAGGTTTGGTAATTCTACAGTGTAGCTGGTTTTCTCTATAAATACTGACTTGTGGTGTTCTCATTTGTAAGTCGCTTTGGAAAAAATGCATCTGCTAGATGACTAAATGTAAATGTAATATAGTTGGGCACCATGGAATAATGTGGCGGGACATAACGTACATCTGGGGTCCTGGCTATTGCTCTTTATCAATCTTATTACATATTTCTTGCAACATAAGAATTTTGACTTTTGCAATTATATAATTTGACTTAATCAATTAATTTGGGCATTAATAAACAAATACAGACTTGCACTTTGCAGGAGTTTCATTTTGACTACTAACTATTAAGCATAAAGTCATGCAGCTTTGCAAGCTGCAACATTCAAAAGCTTCAATAAGAGCCAACTGATCAATAAACACACATCATTGAGCCTCCCCACTGTACTTCAGTCTGCTGTTGGGCTTTTCATGTTACTCTCGTTGATCTTGTTGAAACACCCTGAGAAAAAGCTTAGATTAATCGAAGGCACTTACAAGGCAGATATTGTTTGGAATAATCATGGCAACAATGAGTGCAATTTGCTTCCCTCTGCCAGCTTGCCCATTTGGGATTAAGCCTGATGACCACAGGGAGAAAAACATTCTTTATTAAAACGATTTGACATGCTTGGCCTTCCCACCCTGGTGATCCCAATGTTTAAATTGGCAATGTCTGCTTGTATAAAATGTTTAATTATCTGGATCCTGTTTGTTTCAGGCCATGTACGTAAGAGCATAACTTGTTTGCTTTTGCCAAATATCACACCTAGCAAAATAATGAGCGAAAACGACTTGAAGAAACCATTCACTTAGCAACATGCATATAAATAGAACAAGCTTGGTGCATTGATTAGGAGAAGCAAACTCATGGACACTGCAGAGGGATGTGAAAGAGTTTTACTGCATCTGATCCCCTCCCATGCAGCCGGTGTCTGTGAGATGTTTCTGTAGTGCTGAATGCAGGACTTTCCAACTAAGTACAAGAATAGTGACATGTCCTCTGTAAAAATTTCTTACTTGGATAAAATGCAAAGGCTTTTCAGCTTTGGATTCAATTAAAAGTTAAAGCACAAATTATCCTGGGATGTACAATAATGAAGTTAATATGTTTTATTGGCAATTCCTCTCCAGTAACCCTGTGATGAGAACCCTGGCCCCCGAATATCCAAGGATATCTTTAAATTCTCACATTTCGAGCGATCTACAGAATCTGGATTTGCCAAGAGCCTGCAGGACAGACCTAAGCTGAATCTGTAAAAGATTATTGGTTACAACTTAGTAAAATACTAAATTTAGCATACTAAATACTAATACTAAAAATTTTTATTCATAATTTTTATGTGTTAATAATGTGGTTGTCACAGACAAGATAATATGATAAAGATAACAGTGACATTATATTTAGATGGATGAAAGTGACATGCAGCAAAGGGTCCTAAAAAATGTGAAACCAGAATGAGAAAATGCATATACAATATTTGTACATGGTAATGATTTGACCATTTTGAGTCTGCATTATACACTCACTAAGCACATTATTAGAACTAACATGGGAAACATCCTCCCTTCACTACTAAAACAGCCCCAGTTTTTGCACTCTGAAATACATTTTTGCTAACCACAATAGTACAAAGTGGTTGTGGTGCCGTAGTGGCGCAGGGGGCGGGGGGGTGTTTGGGTTGGGGCCAAATCGTTGATCAGGGAGATTGATTAGTGCACCTGATTCGGCTTTGTCTCATGACGTGTGCAGCTTTATAAGCTGTGGCATCATATGCCGCTGGAAGTGAGAATTCCATGGACTACAGGAGTGGGCCTTTCGGCGAGTGACATGTCAGCACATTTGTGATATAAATTCCTGTTCAGTTTAAATGCAGTGTATTAATTCCCGTATTTTCCGGACTATAAGGCGCACCTAAAAGCCTAAAATTTTCCCAGAAATCGGACGTGCGCCTTATAATCTGGTGCGCCTTATACGTGTACTGAGTTCCAAATTCTATAAAAGTATTGTTGTGCGACCAGGTGGTTTTTTCCACACATCACCGTCCCTGCTGATCTGTGGCTCCATGCGCGCTCATCTCACAGACAACGTGAAAAGCCGAGTGAAGAAAATTAATTCGGAGCTTGCGGTCATTCCGGCAGGATTAAATAAAGAACTCCAACCGCTGGACATTGGCGTTAACAGGGCGTTTAAAGTAAAGTTGCGGGCGGCGTGGGAGCGATGGATGATAGACGGCGAACACACGTTTACTAAAACTCGGGAGGCAGCAGCGGGCGAGTTACGCCACCGTCTGTGAATGGATTGTAGATGCCTGAGCTAAGGTTGCGCAGCTTTTTAATTCAGACACAGAAGATGAGGACTTTGATGGATTTGTGGGAGAAGAGTGATTAAAAATAATGTGCGTACGTTTCTTGTAGATCGTATGTTTTAGCAAGTTCCTTATAATACGGTGCCGTACAGAATAAGTACCGTACAGAAATAGAGACCGTAATTGAGACTGCGCCTTATAGTATGGTGCGCCTTATACGTGGGTCAAATACAGAAATAGACCCCGTAATTCAGACTGCGCCTTATAAAACACCGCCTTATGGTCCGGAAAGTACGGTAAGCTTGTTCTTGTCAGTAGAAATTCTGTCTCTGGTCCTCATTCATGCCAAGCCCTCGTTACAGTGCTTTCGTGGGATCCATACCTTTTCTCAGTTTGGTAATATTATGCTGGCCTTTTTTACAAGATCTTTTGGTCATAACTGTTGCTTGCTGGAGTTTTAGTGACTGTGCTGCTCTAAAAGAATACTTGAAACTGCTATATTTAAAGTTCCAGAATGTCAGTGGTTCAAGAAACACTCATCTTGTAACAATCACACCACAATCAGTAATTTTAATCACTTCTTCTTCCATATTCTAAGTGTTGTTGTGAACACTAGCCATAGCCACATGATCACTTTTCACATGATCACAATTTTATAACTGCATAAATAAATAGGTGTATTGGTGTTCCAAAATAAGTGCTTAGTGAGTGCTATGGTCAATGTGTACTTGCTTGTTATTTCCTGCCTGGACTTCAAAAAGACAGAGACACATCAAGGGATCAGTAAATATTTTTATAATGAGGGGTGGGCACGAATGAGGACCAGAGACAAGAACAGGCTTTATTACAGAGCATTTAATATCACCTTCAACATACAGGAGGGAGCGGTAGCTCAGTGGTTAGGGCGTTGGTCTATCAATCTGAAGGTTGGTGGTTCAAATCCCAGGCCCACTGAAATTACCAATGTGGGTCCTTGAGCAAGACCCTTAACCCTCATTGCTCCAGGGATGTTGTGATTAACCTTGTCGCTTTGGATAAAAGCGTCCAATAAATGACCAAATGTAAATAAATTACCAAATGTACAGCTGTAATAGCACGATGTAGCTCATCAAAAGTCCTGCTCCTGTGGTCCATAGTTTTCTCGGCCCGCATGGAATGTAATGTACCAGTCATCAGATGTAACGCATCAGGTGCGCTAATTAATCTCCCTGATCAACACTGGCTCTACCTTTCCCTCTCCAGTGCCACCGCGCTACCATCACAATTTTGTTGTTTGTTATATTGAAGAAAACATCATCTAGTTTATAATTTCTTTTCTATAACAGCATAACCCCATAATAATTTCCAGCAAATCAAATTCTAAAATGTCCTTACAGTGACATGACGTATGATATTCAATCCCTTAACATCCCACACAAAAAATATTTACCAGATAGTGATGTTTGATAACGTAACAAAATAATACTCAAATTGTAGCTGAATGAATGTCAAACTCTATTCATTATTGTTCACTGAACAGCTCATTCTACACACTGACAGAATGAATTCACAAGATGAATGGGGCTAGTGATGTTTAACTTGACCAATTTTTTATACAAACACCCAAAATGGCCTGGAATTAATAGGCATATTCCAGAGTTGCAGCACTATACACACATTCTTATATATTTTGAGGGGTGTGATCGAAAAAAACAAGACATGTAAGACAAAATGTACAGAATCTGTCACATTGGTGGTTTATGATGGAAACATCATTAACATGCCCAAATGCTCTTTTTGAATATTCCAATCGGCTGCTCTAGCTGCACATATGCATAAATGGAAATCTAGTGCAATTTAAACTAGGAAGATAAGATGTATTCCTTAATAAAATGTTGCATTTAATAAATGCATTTTTTTATAGGCAAAATGTTATAAAGGTTGAAAATTGTAATACAAAATGTAGCCCTTATATAGGCACTTTTAGCATCTTAATGGAAAAAAAAAGACTATATATTATTTAAACAGATATTTTCACCTTTTCTTTGGTCCAAACCTCCTACCCACCCAACAGGAAAGAAAACAAAAGAAGCACGACCTGGCTATGCTATCCGTCTGAGCCTGAAAAGCCTCCAAATGCTCCATGCTTAATCCCCATCTGTTCTCTCCGGTGTTAAGCAGTGATGCCAAGCTCTAATACTGCCCACTCCACAACAAACACTACAACACGAGACATTTCGTTGTCCAAAAAAGCTCTTTTTAGCATACATCAGTCTCTGGCCATATCTTACATAACTTTATTACATTTACATCTAGCAGACTCTTTTATCCAAAGCAACTTACAAATAAGACAACAACACAAGTCAGTAGTTAAGAAAAGACCAGCTACACTGTAGTAAAATCAAACATGATCATTATTCCGATCTGGCGCACACACACACACATACACACCACCCTGGGAAGCCAAGCACTATACATGATGCTTCTTTATCACTGAAAATGATCTAGAAAAGCTTCATCAGCAGACTCCTCAAAAATATAAACTCTTTCTTAGGAGCAGATCTTTTTGAATAGAGAGTCAGGTTCAAACTGAATTGATGGTAGTTAAGGCAGATATGAGGTTCCAGTCTGCACACATTAGTAAAGGTTGCCTATTCTGTATTTGCACTAATGGAGAATGAGGTACTATGGGTCTCTTAATAACGTCTGGTTCTGGTCTTAACATCTGCTGGATGGTTCAACCTGTAAAATCTCTATATAGTGAGAAAAGCAAATAAAAAACATTTATTCCCCAGATGAAAGGGGTAATTAACAGTTAGCGTATTGTCCTGATGTGAAAACATTAAGCTCTTCAAAGTGGCACGATACTGCAGTAAAAGACTTTTACAGGAAAACTATATACATGTGTGGTTCTTTCTTGGCTTGTGCATGCAGCTGTCATGGGGAAAAAAATGCACATACTCCCACAACAGTAGTGAGTACTAACATACTACATCTTACAATACCTGACAAACCCTAATAAAAAGCAATAACAGTACTTGATCTTACAAACATTATCATGAAGGCATGGTAGCTCAGTGGTTAGGGTGTTGTCCTATCAATCTGAAAGTTGTGGGTTAAATCCCAGGTCCACTAAAGTTACCATTGTGGGTCCTTGAGCAAGGCCCTTAAACCCAATTGCTCCAGAACATGTTGCTTTGTAAGTCGCTTTGGATAAAAGCATCTGCAAAATGATGAAATGTAAACATGTTTGTTAAAATTAACCCATTATAACCAAATTAAATATACAGCATTATCAGTCAAAAAAAATCTGCATATAATTTTTTTTAAATATGATGACGCTGCTTTGTTTGTATGTCTAGGCTTAGCAACTTAGCAATCCTTCCTTCAGCTGAGAACCTACTGAGTCACCAGGTTAATTCTTTTAACTGAATAATTTCACTTGGATTGTTAAAAAAACACTAAAATGCTTATAGTAAATAAAATTTTAGATGTTACTACAATATGTTTAATTGATGTCTGGTTCTAGTTATTTCATGAACTACTGTTCTAAACCATCCTAGCCTTATGAAAAAATAATCAAATGCAAAAATGTTTAATCTAACAAAAACAAAATTAAAAATAAAAAAGATTCACATGAGATATAATACTATATCTCTAGTTAATACGATATTTCTATATCTAGAATCTAGCTTAGATGAGAATTAAGGTGGCAGGTGTCTCTGACAAACAGATTTGTCTTGCTGTGCATGCTGAAAAAAGCATTGCAGGCAATAGCCAGGTACCTGGCTGGATCAACTTCTTTTTCCACTCATGGTGGGCAAAAAAAACAGGTGTATGAACTTACCGCATGCTGATTTGAGCAGACGATGGTTCTTCAGAGATAATGATTAAATATATACCATATGTGTATAAAATTCTGGATGATAGATGAATGAATTAACAAAAAAGCCTATTTTATCTTTGTATAGGCAAAAAGCCCTTGTCAATCTGAGCGTGAATTCAAAGTACAAAGAAAATGTAGGCAATCTGAAACACATTTAAGCTTCACTGTTGTACAAATCCCTTCCAGAAAATAAATCCTGCTGCCTTCCACAGGGTCAGTTAACCAAACATTTTCCAAGAATCTAATCCAAACAAAGCCTCAAAGCAGTTTTAAAAAATATACACAAATACAACACAAACGATTTATTCAGAAAATGTACCTTTATCATTGCATCATAAGAAAAATTGGGATCATAATTATAGAGTCTACATAGAAACATGAATGACTGAAACAAGAAACACTTGAATGAGAATTCTACTAATGTAAAAAAAAAAAAAAAAAAAAAAAAAAAATATATATATATATATATATATATATATATATATATATATATATATATATATATATATATATATAGACGTTTCGCCCATATATGTATAAAGTTTGAATTTATTCACATAAATGGCATGACTAAAGTGAATTTCAGAAAATTAAATCCAAATTGGTTGGACAGTGCTGCATCATCCACCTTACAGCTCAGATTTGGCTTTCTCTGACTTTCATCCTTTTAGGTCTTTTAAATATGCCTTGCTTTGGACACACTTTGAAGATGAGGAGAAAAAAAAAACATTGTAATATACACAATCAGTTTTATATCAACAATCTAACAAATAAGTATATTCTAATATAAAAATGTGTTGCATTACATTTTGAACAACCATTCTATTTATGATGAGTTATTAGAAAATAGACATACACCAAATCAGTTTATGTTCATGATTGATAAAACTGCAGTTTAGCTGATTCCTTTTTATCTTACTGACTTGTGTTTTTTTTCTTACTTGTAAATCATTTTGGATAAGAGTCTGCTAAATGTAAATGTAAATGTATCAGCTTAAATTTAAGATGTCAGTTTTCATGAGTTAGCACAAGTCAGATTAAGATTAGTTAACTGTTATAGATTAGTTAAAAGTTGTGTTCATCAATATAATGTATTTCACTGATTGAGCAGTAATAAAATAAATTTTTATTAATAAAAGACCATAATGATTCTACCATAGCATCTAATAAATTAGAACAAAGCTTTGTAAGTAGCTTAATTAGCATTTTATAAGGTAATTGTGCTCTTCCTTTAATTTTTTTATTGTTAAAAACTTTTTAAAATATGTTTTTATCTCACGCAATATAATTTTTCTGATAACCTATAAGAGACAAAAAATATGTATAGGAAGTATTTAAATTTTTATTTGCAACCTCTACTGCTTTATTCCATAATGTGCCACAATTTTCAAAGGTTTGTAAAGCATTTTTCAATTTATACCAATTTTAATGACATCCATGTTAATGCCGAGACATAAAACATCTAAATGAAATGAGTTATAGTCCAGAGGTGAATGTTGTTTCTCATATTGCGATGGTTCTTCATTTGTACATGCCATTTATTAGGGGTTCAAGCACGAAGTGCATGAAACATTGTTTTTACTCAGATTTTTCTTCGTCTTCTTTTTCTTTTTCTTCTTCTTCTTCTTCTTCTTATTATTTATTCATTCATTATCTCCCGCTTTTATCCTCTATTAGGGTCGCGGTGGGGTTTCCCATGCCCATCCAGGGGAGAATGTCTCGGGCGCTGGGCAGATAGACCCAGGACAGGGTGCCAATCCATCGCTGGGCACACACTCACTCACACAGACACACTCTATATGGGGCAATTTTGAGAATTCAATTGACTTGATCCATGTTTTTGGACTGTGGGAGGAAACCGGAGAACCCGGAGGAAACCCACACAGACACGGGGAGAACATGGAAACTCCCTCCAGATGGAGATTCGAACCGGGAATCCCTAGTGCTGAGAGGCGAACGTGCTAAACACTAAGCCACCGTGCCGCCTATTATTATTTATTTATTTATTTTATTTTCATTTTTTTTGAACGTCCAAGAAATTTGGTTTACATCACCAACCGTGTGATTGAGCTCAAACTCCACATGTAATCTTCTGTCCAGTCTATAAGAGATTTCCAAAATGCCACTACCTCTCCCAAATCTGCACCTTTCAAACTACTCCCTGGATTTTCATCCAATCTTCTCAAAACTGATCTGCTGATACTCAGGAGACTGCCTAGTCAAATTGTTATAAAAAAAAATGTTGACTTTTTCCACTTCCAGTTATTTTACAGTATCACTTATGCATTAGCGGCATTAGCATGTCTATGCTAAATTGCTATAACTCATTAGCAGTTAATCTCAAGTCCACTATACCATGTCCATACAATGATGCATGCCAATTTTGGTTAACGTAGTCCTTAAGGCGCTGCTGATATGCACAAAACATGTAAAATGTGTGACAGTATGTATGTACATACTGTATGTCTGTTGTTCCTACAATCATGTTGACCTTCATTTACACAGATCTGCATATATACATGTTACACAGACACTACCTGTGTACGACTGCAGTCTATAGTCACACAGCCACAACTGCGCAGTCTACTTCCTACTGTCATGTTGTCCAGGCTGTCTCCTGATACCTTGAACCCCATGTTGCAGCTATATATTTTTTTGTATTTACAGAAAAACACTAACATAACAGAAAGTGCCAACAACTACACTAAAGTGTAAATTATGTTACCAATACTTACAAAACATCCAAAATATCCAAATATAACAACAAAGAATAACTATCAGAACATTATACATTAGAAGAAGTTTATTTCTAAATATGAATTTGCTTTGTAACTTGCTTTCTATAAAATAGACATATCTAATTCTCTGAATTGATTGACATAGTAAAGCATTTTTGAAAAGAAAAATACAATGGGAGATATCTGGAGATTCGAACTAGTTGGGTATGTTTGTGTGTGTGTGGGCGGGGGTTAAAATTTAAATTGCAGGACAACAAAATAAGTCATCATAACTGAGTCAGAAGTATTACGAAAAAAAAGTAAAGTATGCTCATGATTGATCTCTATAAATTACCTATCATGATACATATGTAGAGGTTCACTGCATTTAAAGCACTAAAGGAATTAAGTGTTCTTTGAAAATTTAGCCACATTCATTAAATAAATGTTTATAAATAGTGTTGTATTTTGTATGTAGGAATTTTAGACACATAAATGTAGCTACAGACAAATAAGTGCCTTTTTGTAAGTGCAACTGATAAATTTAATGATGCTTAAATTTTAAATATTGAAGTAATTTACTTAATCTGTAATCAAATGTGTCCTCCAACTCATTAGCCTGTCTATGTTTGAAAGTGAAAATTGTAAAACAGTATAAAGGTGTGTAGAAACTGAAATGAATGCAGTCGCACAATGCAGAAGCTGACCTTTTCCTCTAGAGATAGAAAGTAGCCAAGTCAGCAATTCACCATGTTGCACTCTACTGCAGCATGAGACAGAAGAATTGAACTTGCCTTAATACTCAATGATTTTGCTGATCTTGCACAATAGAAAATTTGCAGTGGATATGAGTGCATCAAGTACAGTAATGTATATACACTCAAGTAAGACATCAAAGTGCCAGGAAATCAACCTAAAGACAATATTGAAAACAGAAAATGCACAAAAGAGTGAAAAAAGCAATGTAAATATTTACAACACTGTAAGCAGTTGCTTTATGGAATTTACATATAGAAAAAACCTGCACCAACACAGAAACAGAAAAAAAACAAGGTTTCAATGTGCCGAAGAGCAGCAATTACTGACTTGATAATAGGATGTAGACAATTTTAATAATTATTTCTAAATCTGCATAGGTAAAAAAAAATAAAGCTAGAATGTTTGTCTGACATAGACCTAATATAGGAAATAAATATATCTGACTGAAGAAGGCAGTTATTTGTCCTCTCAGTTAATAAATTTTAGGTTGCATGCCAGGCAATGGGTGAATGGAGATGGCAATTATTACCGCAATAGTCAATGCAAAAGACTTTTAGATTGAAAGTGTAAAATTATTTTCATTCCATTGATCAAGAATAGGTAAAGTCCATAGCAGAAATAATTTTAAATAATTTTAATTTTAATGATTTTACAAGTAGCTAGAATTATTAGCTATTAAAAAAAAACATGTTTGTATACTCCAAAGTTTCTGGTTTCCTTAAAGAGTAAATACAAGTCATATAAACTGCAATTTAAAAAAAAATAATAATAAATAAATAAATAAAAATAGCGTGAGTAATTGCCTGCGTCTTCACTACAATAAACCGGTAAACTATCCAGAATGTCCATGAGCTCTCGAACTGTATCTAGCTCTTCATGCAACTCTCATTACAATAAACAATTTAGAGAATGATACTGAATGTAATAATTCAAAGTAAGTTAAATAAAAAAAAAATTAAAAATCCAAAATATGACCTTTATTAAAAAAAACATTTTCAAATAAAGTCAAATGTCACAGTTTAAACATCTAACCAGAAACAAATTGTAACAATAAACTGTCATCTTAGACAGACATCCATTTAAAGCATAATCTAGGACATAGAGATAGAGTTTTGTATTCTAAACTCATGGAGGCATGAAGTGTTTTCTACTCTGACTGCCCCGCAGTGCTGATCAATATTAGTGGCATAATGATGGAGCCACAGTGATCGAAACTATTGTCTCTCAATAAAACAGCAAACCCACATCAGACTCATACTAGCAAGGGTCAATGCTCACATGCTGCAATACACTCTTTGTTTATTTTTTTTGTTTTTTAATGTTTTTTTATAGGAATATAAAATTATCTCCAATGTTTTTGCTTTTTTTTGGCTTGCCTCATCTTTACAAACAAAAAACTATTTTAAAAAAGTCACTTTCAAAGTGAGAAAAGGCAGTTAGTTTCCCCTGAAGCTTTTTGCAATACAAAAGCTATTTCCACCATACAATCAGGACCTACCTTAGGTAATGCAGTGCTTTCAGTAAACAGTTCCCAGCAACAGTCAGTTTGTCTGCAATGAAAAAAGAAAGAGAATGACCTTTATAAAAAGTGTTTCTGTGTCCCAAAGAGTTGTAAATCTCCTCGGCTGTCAAAAAAATTTGAACGAAATGCTGAGTGACAGACGGGGCAGACAGATTCTTTGTTTTTTCCTGTGAATTTGAGCAAGACCAGGTTAAAAAGGTGAAAGCAATATCAAACCAACAATAGCAAATATGAAAAATTTCAAAAGTTATGCTCATTTGCTCCTCAATGTTAAATATTATAGTTAGAATGAAATAAAGGTCTTGCATCAAATTGGTAAAAGTGAGTTGCAGATTGTTTAGAAGCTTTTTTCTCATGTAATTCAGTGAAGCCCAAAACCAAATAGAATCAGTGCTGCCAAGATTGCCACAGTTAGCATCATATTAAAAGTATAAAAAAAAATCATGCAGACAAGTGCATTGATAGATTTTATAAATACCATGAAAAACAAAAAGAAAAAAAATTAATTCTTCACGGAAGAACTGAAAAAAAATTAATAAATGAAATAAAATTGTAAAGCATCAGTTGTAGTAAAAAAAAAAAAACACATGTAAAATGTCCTATTCTTATAATGGAGCAATGAAAATAATACACTTCATTCAATTACTTTTAACTATAATTATATTGCAGTCAGTTTCATAAATGTTGTTAAATCCATTTAGCACTTTATGTAGTGAAACTGAACTGAAACCAAATGTTCTTTTGAAATGGCAATAAATGAGTAACTCCCAAATAAAATGTTAAAACAAGGCAACCAGTGAGATTACATCCTTACATCAACCAAGACCGAGCACAAGCAGCCATATACAACAGAGTATTTTATATGCAGATCAGGAACTGTGTGATCCAACTACAAGCAGAATTGCATGCTCCTTCTCTCTCTTATTACATCAGCCATATTAATCTGCTAAACCTATAATTATGTCACCTTTAGGATATAATCTGATGACAATATGCTGTGATCAAATCAGCTCAACAAAGCTGCTCTGAGAAGGGCAAGAATCCAGTTTCAAATAAAAACATGGTTCTCATTACAGAAAACACAAGCACAAGCTCTGACAATAATTCTATGGGGACAGCAAAAGAGCAGGGTTCTGCCACTAATTTGTGTGAGTCGGCAGCCAGGTCATGAGGTTTAAAGCAGGTGATGACAGCAGAAGTTCTGCTGGTACTAATAGACAGAGAGCAATGAGAATTAAAGGTGACTAAATCTGCATTCAGCATTCTTTTTTTCCGTTTTACTTATTAAAACCTCACAACTGTTTATGTAGCCAATACACCGTTACATCAGCTAAATAAATGAATGAATGAATGAATTCGTGCTTTATTATTAGCTCTAACTGCCTTGCTTGTCTGTTTCTTTTGAGGTGTCCCCCGGCTTCCTGGAGATCTTCATCCATGGCTCTGCTGACGAATACTGTATGGATCCTGACAAGTCGGTCCTGCTGGACGCCCCCTAATGGACTCACATATAGTTTTCCAGTTGTTAGTTTTTCCATTTGTTTAATATCTGTACATAGCTGTCCTACACTGTTGTTGCTGCCTGGCCGCTCAAGGAGGAGGAGTCCCCCACTGAGTCTTGGTCCTCCCAAGGTTTCTTCCTTAATTAACAACATAAAAGGGAGTTTTTTCTTGCCACTGTCGCTTCGGCTTGCTCTTTGGGGGTCTAAAGGCTTTTCATTCTGTAAAGCTGCTTTGTGACAATGTACTGTTGCAAAAAGCGCTATATAAATAAATTACTTGAACTTGAATTACTTGAATTAATTAATTAATTAATTAATTAATTAAATAAAATATTTATCTGTGATGACCTGTGTAAAGCATGTAATGCATCCTTGCACATTTGCTTCACCGTAAGGACTCACAATATGGCTCTCTTTTATAAAGTAAAACACAAAGTGGGACATATGTGGAAGTTTTGATAAGCAGAATCCCTAAGCTGTCTTCCAATGCCAACCTACAGTAGGGTTTAATATACTTCTTAAATGCCTTTTTATGCCACTGAATAGCTTCCAATAAGTGTTATGGTTTGGCTTTTCCCAGCTGTTCAGGTGTAGTCTTAGCTAGATAATGTGGTAATAAAATAAGGTCAGTTAAAGACTTGAACAAAATAAATAACCAGGTAAACCAGTGGATTATTCTTTTTCTCACAGTAAGAGCATATTCCAATGGAAAGATTCACTAAGCCAACACAGCCTGTAAGAAACGTAAGAGCCTTTGGACTGTGCCAAAGAGGTCATAGAGAGTTCCCTTATTAATCCAAAAACAACAGAAAAATGATATAAGATTGCATAAAGCTATTAAAACAATGCCAGATATGATATCGGCATAAAAAGGATATCATCAAAACAATATATATTAAAATATTGGTATACTTTTATATGCCTATCACACTGGCATATAAAATACGATGGTGAATGAGCTACTAAGAGCGGGCCAGGAAGTTTGGCATGTTATTTTCTTAATATCCAATACTCAAAATATCCCAGTCATCAAATCTGATTAAAGCTAGTAGTTTACAAATTGTCTTATATTGCACAAATTCATGCAGTTGTGTTTACGTTTGCATATCAGAAATAAGCATTTTTTTAATGACATGGACAATTAAGTCATATGAGGTTATTATTGTCCTATATATATATATATATATATATATATATATATATATATATATATATATATATATATATATGTATAGCATGTAAACTAATAACTAATAATATGCTAATTATGCAATAAATCATGTGCAATTTGAAGGATGCAATAATTAACATATTACAGAATTCATGACCGTTGAGCATTAGGACTTTAAGTGACTGTGCAGGACTTCTGAGTTTTGCATTGCAAAATAAGTTTTAAATTCTATACCCATCAAAATTCTTTTCAGGTTTGGAAGAAGTTCAGCCGAGTGAGCTATTGACACACAGTCTCTTGACAGTTTGCTGGAAAATAAATCCAAGTACTGGAATGTAGCCGAATCTTCAATTCAGTCTCTTCAGTCCCCCCACAAAAAAAATCCATTCACACAAATTATTTGAAACTACCGGCTGAAATGGGGTTCAAAGGGTAGGAGTAGAAAGCTCTAACCGTAAAATGTACCAGGAGCTCATTTACATTTAATAGTGTGCAAAGAAGTAGTTTTATACACAAAGACCCATGAGAACAATAAGCAACAGTGAGAACAGAGCTGGGGGCTTTAGGGTTAGATGGTTATAGAGAATATGAATTTTAATTTTCAGCGTTCCAGTGCTGTTGAGCAGATGGAAAGACAAGAATGGCCAGTCCCTTGAGTAACTAAATCAGTAGCAGTAACATTCATCACCATATGCATTTTATATTTGCATTTATTTCTGGAAAACCCATACAATTTAGCTTATAGAAAGCTTAGTACTCATAAAATTTTACATGAACACGGTGTTGCTCTAAAAAAAGCAGCTAAAGTACTTTCAAATGCAATTTTATAACCATTAACACTGAGTGCAAGTGGGTATTAGAAGTTATACTACTTCTGTGTTGAGCCCAAGTAGCATTTCAACATCGACAGTTAATATCCATGATGAAATGAATGATGGGGGGGTGGGGGGGGGAGACGACAAACAATCTGCTCATAAATCATTTTTAAAGCAATCATGTTTTTTATTTATTTAGACTTTTTAAGGCATGCAACATTTGCATAAAAGCCCAAGCAACTGTGCATGTTTAACAATAGTAACCAATTAGGGCAGAACATGTCACTTGTCTAATGCTGTTATTTAAATTTGACTAAAAGTAGACAGATGTAAAAAGTATTTTGTCCTAATTGCCTCCTCTGTAATGCATTAATCCACTGTTACAGGAAAATTAACTAGCTAGGTACTTTAATTTTAACAATATAACACTGTAGGATTTTTTTATGTGAGACTTCATTAACTCAAAACACCATTATATATAGACAGAAAACAGAAATTCTCTGGCAGTCCAATATGCGCATGCATGTATACACTTCAAAATCTGATTTTTGTTCTCTAAAAACATCTGCACTAAATAAATTTGATAAGGATGTGTTCCACAGAGCCAGTTTTCTCTGTTAAACTTCAAAAAACCCAGTCTCACTCTTTCTGGCTCTGCATCATGACACACAGTCATAAAAGTTTGGATTTTTTACAAAAGCACAAAGGAATCTAATGTAAAAGGCACTTTATGTTTATTCATTTAAACAAAAATAGAAAACAAGATCATAAACCACACACAATTTTTAAAAAGAAATTGGCCCAAAGACCAAACTGAATGTGTATTGGGTTTTTTGCTTGGCCTAAATCCTTTGCCCAAATAATATGCATGTACATAATTGACGATATTGACTTGCCCAAAGAGGCCAGCAGTTACGTGAGCAGAGGAAGATAGCGTGCAGCGTCATAGCTCTGACCCAAACCTCCGGGGTTTTAGCTGCACTTGGCTTTATAGGAAGAGACAGACAGGCTGCTGCTCTCAGAACCTTTGCTTTCTTTGTTGAACAGACATGCAAGCTGCTTCAAGAGAGCTTTTATTTCAGGATCACTTCAATTAAAGCTAACATTCAAGCCTAAAGCGGCTGGGTTTCATTCATACAAAAGTAATAAGCGCACACACAAAAGATGAGGACTAGAATGGAAACAGTACATCTGCTCACATCCACCTTGTTTTAAACCTATGAAACAATGTCACAGTCTATTCAAAACTATGTGGAAGTTAAAGGGTTTTGCAAATGCCATTGCACTTCATGACTGCTTGAGAAGGTGTAAGCATGACTGCAAATATGTTCGTCTTCCCAAAAATCAATTAATTCATTATCAGATTTATTTCATAATAGATTTATTATAAAATCTATTAATTCGTTTACTAAAAAAATGCCAAACTATGCCATGAAGTGAATAACAACAACTCTACATGAAATTTTGCATAAATAGAAATATAATTCTAATTATAATATAGAAATATTATAAATGAGATTAAGTAAATTATTTCAGCACTAAAAAAAAAGACTCATTACCAATTTAATTGTTTTATGCAGGATATGGCTTTCCAAGTAAATCCTTCATGTGGAGTTAGTGGACTTTGAGGGTTCTACAAAAAAAAAAAAATGAATAAATAAATAAAAATTTACACAGCATATGTGATTTAGCTGTTGATTAAGGAATGAATTGTAATTAACAGACAGGCAAGTGTGAAGTACATGTCTCAGTTGTGGCAAATAGGGTCACCTGCAATAAAACAGTTTTGAAACTAAAAAATGTAAATGTTCTCTGAACAGCTTTCATACACACACACACACACACACAAGTAAACATGGATATGGACAGATAACTAAAAACAAGCCAAAATGGTAGTTTTACTAATGACCAATAATCAAGAGAATGAGTGACGAGAAAAAAAAACTGTAGGTAAGCATATAGTTATGTAGTGTTGATCATGTGACAAGTAAAGCATACTGTGGTTAAAAAAAACATAATTAACTCATAAATAATGAAACAAAAACAGTCCTGCCATGCACACAAGATAAAACACACACAAAACTCAGTGAGCAGTACTACCTCAAAGTAACTATTCGTTTATTGATTTTATACTGTATATATAGAGAGAGTAATGTTGACTAAGGTCAAGAAGTAATGTTTTGGGCTGGAATCATGGGGAGAGAGATTGTCCGCCCCTTTAGGATCCCTGAAGGAATAAAGACGACCTCCATAATGCATCACATGCATGATTACGCACCGTCTCATGCTGCAAAGAACACATCTGCATCTCTGGCTGCTATGGGCATAAAAGGTGATAAACTTATGGTGTGGCACCCAGGCTCCCCTGACCTCAACCCCATTGAGAACCTCTGGAGCATCATCAAAATGAGTGTCTATTATGGCAGGAGGCAGTTCACACATTTTTTTAGCATCAGCCACCACTGTTTATTATATATATATATATATATATATATATATATATATATATATATATATATATATATATATATATATATATATACACACACATATACACACACGTCAATGTTCATTTATACAACACCATGTATTCACAACTGGGCCCCAGTGCACAGAGCAAGGTGCATAAGAAACCTAATTGGATATGTCTAGTGTCCAATAGGAACTTGACTGGACTATCCAAAGGCCTGACCTAAAACCCACTAAATGCCTTGGAGATGAATTAGAATACATTGTGGGCTAGACCTGATTGTACATTATCTATGCCTAAACGTACCAATGTATCAGAAACACCACACTCCAAAATCTTGTATAAAGTCTTTCCAGGACATGTAATGAGAGGACCGTTCACGATATCACAAAGCTCCTGTAGGTGTAATTCTCATAGCATAAAAAAAGGAAGAATGACCCCCCTTCTGGTTCTTTTCTGGATGTTGTCAGATTTTACTACTTCTAACCAATAATTCATTATTATTAAGATATTTATTGGTTCATTTTCTGGTCTCTGCACAGGAATTAAAAGAGCTGTTTAAATTCTGGTCCAAATTAATTATCATGTCTTTGTGTAAAACCCAGAACCTGCGTTGAATGATTTATTTGTTCTTAAATAAGTACGAGCTGCTACAACCAAGACATCTGCATTCCAAACAGGAAAATGTAGTGCAGCGTGGAGCTCTTTTACATTTCTTAACCAGAGAGTGATTAATCACAGGCTATAAAAGAAAAGGACCAGAGCAATAAGAGCACTGTTTCTGTTCTTACTTACAAGGCTTAGGCTCAGCAAATGTCAGCAAAAGAATAAATGATTAAGGAAAATTGTGGTTTAGACCTGTTTTTTGGAGCATTGTGGTTTAACTAAATCTAAAAGAATAAGTAGCCCTATAGTAGCAAGACACAGCTTAAAAGAGAGAGACCTTCTACTTAGGTAAACACCAGCTGTTCAGCCCTTTACTAGTCTATGCTTTGTTGGGTACACAACATAAGCTGACAAAATCAGTTTTTCATAAATTGTCAAATTAACTCTGAAAACTATGCCTGAATCACAGCTGTGCACAGGAACACCAAGGATATGATCTGCTAAACTACTTAAGACAAATTAAATTTACAAAAGAGGCAATCGGCAAATGAATTTATATTGATTTAAGGACAGACATGACCTTCTGGAGTTCTTGTTAACCTAGAACCTTGCTGACTGATGGGCTTTTCCTCCCTATGGCTCTTTCTATTAGACAACTATACTACATTAAATTCTCACTTGTAAACCTAAGAATTTGAATAAGTAATGCAGTTTCTAAAAAGCTAGTTTGTGTTTTAACTCATCTAGCACCATATTGAAAATACCCATTTCATTACATTTCTTTATGCAATTATCTGATCAGCCAATTGTGTGATTGCACTGTAATATCTAAAAATCATGAGATTTAAAATTCTTTATTGTTAAAATATTGAATAAAAAAAAAAAGTCTGGAGCAAGGAACAGGCTTTAACTGCATAAAGGAAAGGTCCACAAATTTTTGCCTGGATGCAAACTCCAACATTTTAGCATCAGTAAGATTCGATTTATTTAGTAATACATTTTCAAACCTTTGTTTTCACTAGTAATTTGTAAACAATCATTTTAGGTTTTTTATGTTGTATCAGTTTTTCATTTTCACTGCTGCCAGGGGCCAAGATTTCTCATCAAGACGCGCAGAAGGTAAAAGGATGTTCGGATGAGTCACAGTATACTATAGAGGAGATAGAGCTCACAACTCACTAACACTTAAAGCTACCGAGTGAAGCTTAAAGCTAAAGAAAAGTCTATAATAAGTTTTAGATTTTGGAACACTTTGTATTTGTAAAAAAATCAGTATTGTTTAATTCTCTAAAGAAAAACAATTAATTTGTGTCAGTTGCAGAACTGTAAAAACAACATTCAGATATTGTATTTGGTTCTACCTGATATCCCATTCTAAATGTTACACCAATACTAGCTTTCAGTTGTCTGTTAAGGCTTTCTACAAGATTCTGTGTGTCTTTTGAAATGATTTCCTTCTTATGCAAAAGAGCATTTGTGACGTGAGACACTGATGTTGGGCGAGAGGACCAATCAATCATTATTATAATTTATCCCAAAGGTGTTTGAAGGAGTTATTTCATACCACATTCACCCAACCATACCCTGTGGAACAAAACACATGCCTTCCCCAAACTGTTCTTCCATCTGAAAGCATTAAATCATTTACAATGTATGACTGGGTGCTTAATTTTATATATGGGATCAAATGAAACACCTGTATTCAACAACTACAAACAATATACTGTTGTCTATATACTATAATAGACAATGGTAATTTAATTACAGAAACACACATTAAAGGTAGAGTTTTTATTTATTATATAAATTATAAAATAATATGAACAGGAACGTCAATTTAATATGAATAAAAAAGGTATGTCCCAATAAGGGTGAATGAGCTTCAAAAATAAGCTTGTACGTGGAAAAAAAAATCATGTAGGAATTGCATGTGGGGGGGGGTAATAAAAAAATAAAAAAATAAATAAATGAAAAAATTAATTATTTATTATTCTTGATCCATCACTGAATATTTGAACTTAAACTGCACAGTCAGAGTTACAGTCTAACATTATGATTTATAAGCAAGGTCACACAGGAGCAAATATATGTACCCTTTGTACCAAATATAATAAGCTGTAAGAATTTTGTCTACTGGGGAACAATACAATCACCTTCACAGCACTGTTCATCTGATTATTATTAGAAGCAGGATTTGTACATCAGAATCTACTAATTGGCTAGCTAACCAGCTGAGCCCCACAAGACCTCAGCACTGTGACCCTGACATGTCTGTAAAGCAATTAGTTTAAAACAGAAAGCTGCAATTATTGTCATATCTCCATTGAGAGCTGAAAAAATGTGAAAAGGTTTGATTAGATTTAAAGTACCAGAGGTGCCTATATCTGCATACAAGCATATTCTTATATATTCTAGCATGTCAGAAAACAAAATTGCATTTTACTATAAAAGACAATCCAATGGTTATAATGCTTTATAAACCCATAATTAACATGCAACCAGGCACATTGTTTGTATACTAAAAACGTCATTACATTTAGGATGAAATTTCAAGCTCAAGACTTAAGGCCGTATCTTACACCCTGTGTAAGGTGAGTTATGGTGCTCAATTTTATCTTACACCCCGCCAACAGTCTATTTTTACAACTTTCTCCTGTTTAAATAGTAACAGTGTTTGGAAATATATCCATATCTTTAGGTGTAGTAGGCTCAAAATTACATGTTGAGGTACATTTTTGGCTTATTGCCATCTTTGCAACGGAAAACCACCTAGACAGGTGCCAACAATCAGAAGTTGCTATCTTGGCAGTGAATTGTCAACACACGTGCGTCCCAATTAACATCAATCAAGTACATTACAAATTTCAAGATTAACAAATATGATTGAGTTCATTACCATTGAATCTAGCTAGTTCAAAAACTATAAAACAGGAAGATCTAAAAGATATGTCAACAAAGTAACACTGAGCTTTGGTTGTAATTGTTGTCAATGGCAAACATCATGACATTGCATTGAGGCATTATCCCATTCAAAAAAACTGAAGTATTTGGTATATTCTTTATTGAGAACATGCAATTACCAATTTAAAACCAAACCATGAGCCTTAATTAGACACAGAAGATGGTAAATGGTATGACCATTACATAAAATCAGGAATTGATTATTTAATGACTAATTACACCTTTTGTAAGACATTTAATTTGGATAACATGCCATCATTTCAGCTGGCCAATAATAAATACCCAAGCTTTGTTCCCGTTAAAGAAGTCTCACAGCAAAACTGATGGCTGCAAGATGAAACAAGATTAATTGTTATTTACCAGCCACATAAAAATCAATAAATACATCACAACACCATGTTGCATGAAATCAACAAATCTACCATGCTGGGATTTACAAAGATGAACCATGAAGCAGCTACTCAACTAAACACATTCAGCAAAAACAGACATAGAGTTTTTTATTTACTAGGTTTATTTAGATATAAACTGCTTTCATAAAAATCAGTTGAACATAAGACCCCAGCTGTGTCAGAAATCATCGACTAATTTCAGATTTCCATCCATCCATTATCTTCCACTTTATCCTCTATTAGGGTCGCGGGGGGGGTTCTCCATGCCCATCCAGGGGATGTCGTTTCGGGTGCTGAGCAGATACACCCAGGACAGGGCGCCAATCTATTGCTGGGCTCACACTCACTCACACAGACAAACACACTCTATATGGGGTAATTTGGAGAATTCAATTGACCTTGAATCCATGTTTTGGACTGTGGGAGGAAACCGGAGAACCTGGAGGAAACCCAAGCAGACACGGGGAGAACATGAAAACTCCACCCAGATTGGGATTTGAACCGGGAATCCCTAGTGCTGAGAGGTGAACATGCTAACCACTATGCCACAGTGGTGCCCTGGGTTTTTGATATAGTAAACATTGTTTAACTGAAAAGCAGAGGGCTTTAGTAAACAAGTTCCACTATATATTAATATATATTAACTATAAAAAGTAATTTTGTGTTATACATTGTTTGTGTGGTTGTATTTATTACCCCTCCTGATTCCCTGTCTTTTGTCTCTCATTGACAGGTCATTGTTAAGCTGCACCTCTGCTACCAAACACCTTTACTAAATCTCTGTCCAGCCTTAAAAAAAAAGACACAGTTTAACTATGACACTCTGTGCTTTACTGTATTGGGCCAATTGGTACCCTAGCACTTCTTTTAGAAAACGCACTCTTCCTGTAACTAATAATGAGTTACTTTCATCTCTCTAGTGACATTTCGGACCACTTTTCTCTTGAACACTTAAAATTACAGTTTGCATTCAGATCAGTTTAAATATTTACAATTTATTTAAGGTCCCTTATGAAAAATTCAAACATTTACTGTTACAGTTAGTTTAGCTACAGTGACAAGAGCAAGCCATGAACACAGAACACTAAAATCACTTGAGAGAACATTTTTTTCCACAATTTAATTTTATTGATTTATTTATTTGTTCATTCATGTTTGATTGCCTAATTGCAAACAAAATACATAAGTGTACAGACCAAATCATTTATTCATTTGTAGTTACAAGAATGTTAAGGGAGAAGTGCAAATGGTGTCATTTTTTTTTTGCCAAAACTTTAAGACTGTTATTTTGATTAAATAATAATTTAATTTATAAATATCATTTGGTAATAAAAATGGATATAATAATAAATGTCAGAACAATGAAACACGAAAGACATCATTCTCTGCTACTGGTTTTAGTCAAGTGATACAACTTACTTGTCCTGGTTACGTGAAGTTCGTCTTATTCCTCTAGAATTTATGATGTGATTTTGGACAAATCACCAACACTAGTAGCTTAAAAGGACCCACTGAGGTGGTTCCCCAAGAGTGCTTTTGGTTCTCTTGCTTTGTTTATGTTCCCATCACAGTTAGAACGCTGATGTGACTGAATTTAGCAGACACGGCTAATTTTTTTGCAATTTTATTTCAGCAATTTTTGTTTATTTTTACTGCCTTAGTCTGTGCTGAATGCTTAATACAGGAAGATGAGAGAAACTCCAATACAAACATTCATTCATTATCTTCCGCTTAATCAGGGTCGCGGGGGGTTCCCCATGCCCATCCGGGGAGAGCGTTTCAGGCGCTGGGCACATACACCCAGGACAGGATGCCAATGCATCGCTGGGCACACTCATACATACGACACACACAAACACACTATATGGGGAAATTTAGAGCATTTCATTCATCTTGAATCCATGTTTTTGGACTGTGGGAGAAACCGGAGAGGAGGAAACCCACAAGAACACAGGAATAACATGGAAACTCCACCCAGATTGGGTTTCGAACCTGGATCCGCAGTGCTGAGGCAAACATGCTATCCATTAAGCCACGTAATAAGAACATTTAATATTTTATTAACATTAGATGCATAGAAATCACATTATAGTGTCACAATCACATAAACCAGGGGTGCTCAATACGTTGTCGGGTAGATCGCGATGGAGTTTTGAGAAAAAAAAGCATTTCTCACGTATCAGCGCTTTTTTACAGCACAGTATCGGAAGCATTTATACACACACGCACACACATTCACACACAATGTGATTCATTCTAAATCGTGATCTCTATCGTTCTGTAAGCGAGCAGTCTGCCCCCCCCAGTCTCTCTCGCTGTTCCCAAAACCGGTATGTGGCCACGCCTCCGTGCCTAAATCCGAAGCACTGCCTCCCGAATCATCTACATTAGATTTACATTACACTACATTAGTTTCTGTTTGTGTTTTTACACTTTATTTGACTGACAAGAGTGGGGGGGTGAATATTTTTTTTACAATGTCAAACTCAAAATGCATTTGCTTTTCATGTTCATGTTCTGTTTGGGGGCAGCACAGTGGCTTAGTGGTTAGCATGTTCTCCTCTCAGCGCTGGGGATTCCCAGTTTAAAATCCCAATCTGGGTGGAGTTTCCATGTTCTCTCCGTGTCCATGTGGCTTTCCTCCGGGTTCTCCGGTTTCTTCCCTCAGTCCAAAAACATGGATCAAGGTCAATTGAGTTCTCCAAATTTCCCCATATATAGAGAGTGTGTGTGTGAGTGAGTGTGTGCCCAGTGATAGATTGGCGCCCTGTCCTGGGTGTATCTGCCCAGTGCCCAAAGTGTTCTCCCCTGGATGGGCATGGGGAACCCTCCCCGCCATGACCGTAATAGAGGATAAAGCGGAAGATAATGGATGGATGTTCTGTTTGGGGAAATGTGGGTTACAGTGATTGTTTTTCATTTGTGCTGTATACCTTGTGTTTGGGAGTAACTAAAATCAGGTTTTCTCCATGCTATTTGCTGGAATGTTTTTAATAAAAGAGCAATTCTAACAGATTCGACAATACTAACATGATGTGTGTAAACAGATTTCAATATAAAAGCCTAAAAAATAGAGATTGTCCAATGGAAAAGTAGATCTCGGGCCAGAAAAGTGTGGGCACTCCTGAAATTATTTTTGCTTCATTGCATCTTATTTATTTTAAGAAAGCCAACAATTTAGATGGCTTAAACCAAATGCAAACATTTATAACTAATCCTTCTGAGGACTGTAAAGTGCTATATGCATGTGTTTCGCATGTTAAGCACAATTCCTATGTGAGGTGAGAATATCTCCACTAAAGTAAGATCTTTAAAAAGTGTATTAAATTATATTTTTAAATGCAAAATATGAGTTATAAAAGCTTGATTTTTTTTTTTCTTTCTACATGTCTTTTAATACTCGGATCCAATAAGCAATTGATATTTTTGAGCTTCAGATCAAGTGGACAAACTAAGAAGCATCAAAGTGCATTTTTAAATGAATTCAGAGCTACACATCAACCAAAAATAATTTCTGTTCTTGAGTTTTAAAAAGTGTATTTTACAATAGCATATTGTCTCAAAAAAACCTTTACAGTGTTTTAACCCTGAAGCCCCAAAGAACAAAACAAAGCAACAGTGGACAGGCCAAATGGCATTAAGCGCAAGAAAACTTGCATCAGTTCATCTACACTTTCATCTCCTATCTACACAAATGTTAGTAACATGGCAACATCATAAACCTCTGCATCTCTGTATGGCTAAAGAGTTCATAGAGAAAAGCTAGTGATGCAGTGAGATGCTTATTCTTCTTGTGTTCTTTTTTTTTGCAGGTTTTCTTCACCCTGACGCACTCCTGAGCCCCATATGCACTCAACGTCACCATTTTGTGCAAGTTCACCTTCTTTAGAAAGAAGACTTTAGATGGCAAGAAGCTCTAATACTTTGTACCTTTCACAGCTTTTCACTCAGAATGCTGAGAAATATGGCATCTACATGTAGATGCATCTGCAATTATGACTACAGGCACCATGCAAAGAAATAAATAAAAATAAATAAAATCACAGCTTAGAGACAGCTTTTTCCAACGACTACTGATTAAATAAAGAGGGCTGATTCTCTTGACAGGAGCAGATCCTCTGTGCACGCTGCATATCAAATCATCCTTAAATCAGCTCAGTGTGTTGGATTTAGGTGGAAGGGAGAGAATCCAACTGCTGCAGTTGCTTAAAATAGCACTGAACAGAGACACTGTGTGCTCTTACAGAACTGAGAAGGCGGCATCAAGCATTTCGTTGCTTAAAAATATGCCAAACATTACAATCTGGATCAGCTACACTACCTGAGCAACAATGCTTAGTGTTCATCACTGAACATTAAGTTACAATGTGCTGCACCTGGGGTAAACTGCTTATAAATAGTAGTCTGCATTTTTACTTCACTTCCTTTCCTTCTCTCTCAGCACTAAATGCAACATATATTCTAAATAAGGGCAAAACTGTATGTATGTGTGTGTCTTTTTGGGGAACAATTTAAGAGAAAACTCAAGTGATCTTTAGCGAGCCCTCAACCGTGCAGCTTTATTTTGTGTGTGTCAGAATGTCGTTGCTATCGTCACAAGAAAAAAATGAAACCTTATAGAATAAACCAATCAGCGCATCATTTGCCAATCCCTTTGAAAGCTATGTGCGATCTGACTTTGTCAGATTGCTATTTTAACAGTTCAGTGCAGAATGATGCAAATTTGTGTTGCTGTAGAATAAAATTTTATTTTGTATTCTATTTATTGTTTATGTAAAATTTTGCATAGCTGTCAGCTGGCACGTGCGATGGGTTTGTGCACTGCTCAGTGTTGACAATTTACAAAATAGCAGTGAAGATCTGATTGTTGATGTTTGCCTAGGTTGTTTCCAATCAGTGGCACACTTGTGTTTTTTTAAAACTTTAGAAATTTTAGAATAACAAATACCTTAGAAATGAATACCCATCATTTCAAAAATCACCACACCAAATGTGTTCTTGTTTTTCCTCAGTAACGTACTATACATTATACACATACATACACGTGTGTGTGTGTGTGTGTGTGTATAAATGTGGTAAGTGGGGCCGTGTAAAATAAACAATGAGTGTTGAAAGATTGTCCCTAAAAAACAGACCAAAATGTGTATAAACAGATATATTGTCATTACTGAGGAAAAACAAGAACCCCAGACATGTAATTGTATCCTGGCCTGTTGCAGTCTGACAGTGGAAACCTGACTTGACTTTGATCAATGAATCCACCCCTAAATACTTAAAGGGCAAGTTCATATTCCCATGTGAAATGAGGGTCATTTTCCATTCCAAATTAGCATACAAAGACCTGTTTAATTCAAGAAAAAGCCTCCACGATTCTCTTAACAAAAGCATAATATAGTTGAAAGTGATTAATTTATTGTAACTTCATATTTACTTTGAAGTTGCTTGAACACATGTAAGCCGCTTTGAATAAAAGTCTCTGCTAAATGACTAAATGTAAATGTAATGTATCTATGAGGGCCATTCTACTCACCTTCTCAAAGTTAAATATTAAATGTAGCACCTCTCCTCAGCTTGACTCATCTGATACTTATGGTGACCTAAAACATAGAAAACACCACATTAACACTCTTTTGTAAACTGTTAATAACTGTTGGGCAATCACTAGAAAATCAAACATGTTTGAACAGTAGTCATTCAATTGCTGAACTTTAACACATTCCATGTGCTTTTCACAGCTTGTTTAACATTTCTCTTCTTGTTTACATGATGAATGACCCGGGAACTTCAGGCCACAAGCTCCAGATAGGCTGTGAATCTGCCCAGGCCGTTAGATCTGGGTTTCTTTATTCTCTAAAGAAAGCCTGTGGGTTCTGACAACATAGGAAATAGATGGGCAACTCCACATGCTGCATGGAGAATAGTGTTCTCAGACCACAAATATAGCAGCAAATACTCATTAATTACTGCAGCATGGAAGTTCATGATTAATTTTTTTTGGATCCGTTAATCCTGTTTGTTAAAGAGAACACAAAAACTGTGTGAATATGGTCACATCTCTTTCACAAACACTTGATACAAAAAAATTAATAAATAAATACTGCAAATAATAATAATTAACAAAAGGCAGAACCGAATAATGCTTAGGTTTGCTAATTCTTAACTAATGAACTCATAAGAGCAGTATGTGCAAGACAGATTTTGAATTTCAAGAATTTTTAAACAATTTTGGAAATATTTTGTATTATTGTAGGTATTTATTTATTCTTACACAATAAAACAAAAATTATTGATGTGTGTTTTGGTATGCCATGTATATATATATAATAATTTTAAAAAAAATTGTATTGACATTTTTTTGATATTGAAAGTGACAAAAAGACTTGTTTGGCAAATTAATCAAATCCAAAGTGAACACTTTATAGGCCATAAATAGATATAGCCTGATCAGTGCTAGTCTTGTTATAACACACTCATCAAGAAAATAGCTTTAAAAAAGAAAGCGAAAGCAAGTGAGAGCAATTAACTGAGACCCAACGGACTACCTTGGTGTGGAAAAAAATTGTTGTAATTGCTTAGCTATTTAATTAATTAGTCTTAATTGAAGCTGGTACAACATGGTCAGGAAACAGTTTTGACAGCACTGCAGGATACAGAAAAAGTCAGCAGCATCTAAACGGTTTCCTGAGAACTACAATCACAGTGCTGATGGAATCCAAAAATAGAGCAATAGAAGCAGAGTGTGCCAAGAAGTAGGGGATGTTTTGAAACTTTTAGCTAACCTGATGTCATAACATCAATATTGATGTTGTGTGCTGCCTGGGTGCTGTAACAGTAGACATTCAGACTATATGACACCACTCTGCAAAAGTAGGCCATAGAAGGCTTGTTAAGAGGAAACCGTCCAAAAGTTACACTCCATCAGCTATGCTAACTGATTCACTGTGAGCAATGCTGCAGTTTGCAAAAAAGAAAGTGGACCTTGCTAAATGACTTCATCTCCTGGCCAAAAATGGAGGTCTAAAAGAAGCATGTCTCCTCATGCAAAGCCAATGAAGTGTGATAGTACAGTTCAATTAAATCTCTTTTAAAATCCCTCTCAGTCTGTTCCTCCTACTTTTTTTTCAGTCTTTTGACTTTGTGCGTCTCTCATTCTCACGGTCTCCCTGCCTGTCTGCATTTTGTTTGTCTCTCTTACTCTGGATGTCTCCCCAACCTTGTCTGTTTCTTCATATGCTTTAGTCTCATTCTTGGTATCTCCCTTTCCTACAGCCAACTGTCTTTTGCCTTTTCTCTGTTGTCTCCCCCCCCCCCCCCCCCCCACCGTACCAGGTCTTTCTCACTTTTTCTGTCCATCTGTTTTAATCTCCCCCACCATTGCCTGTCTCTCTGTCAGTTTGTGTCAGTCTCTCTCTCGCTATCTGTCCGTCTGTGTCGGTATTCTGCTCCCTTTCTGTCCGTCTGTGTCGGTCACTCGCTCATACGCTGTCCGTTTTTCAATTTTCAATCCTGATTCCAAGCAGCACAGGTTAAAATGTGACCTCTGCTTCCTGTCTGTATCGAAACAAACCATCAAACTCAAAGTAATTTTGTACTGGCAACTGCAACCAAGTGTGTGGGTGTTTAGACAATCACTCGTGAAACTGCCACAACATATATATGAATTATAATCTCATTAGTGAAAGCCTTCATGAAGTCAGACCAAACAGAGCTGAAATTATGTAAATTGAATACAAAGGCAAAAAAAAACAAAAAACAAAGGCATTCCATTTCGTCTAAAACAAAAAAGCAAGGATCAATATTTGATTTTGTAGCCAATCCAAGACGTTAATGTTTAATTTGTTTTTTTTAAATAAATAATTAAAAGAAACAACTAGACATGTCTCACCTCTATTTAAACATCACATTTTTGAAACCGTTATCATATTTGTTTACATAACAAAACAACCTATAGTTAATAGTGGATCTGAAATCATGCAATTTGCCCAGGTTTGCACAAGTGTTACAAAAGAGTTAAAACTCTATTGGTGAACTGCAGATGTTTTTTTAAACCTGTACTTTTTTTGCATAAAATGCAAATAAATGCATGATACGGAACATGCTTTTTGTGAAGTCGAAAGAAGCCAATGCAAAAAAAAAGACCTTTTCTAGTTTAGACCTAATTTCTAGTGTATTTTTCAAAAATTAGCTTTTTTGTCAATAACAATGCTGTTTGAAAGTGATTAACGAAGTTTGGCATCTGGCACAAGCAAGATCTAGAATTTCTGTTCATTTGAACCAGAGAATTGGAGAAGATGTGTTCTGTCATGTATGGTCATTCAGGGTCAGGATTAGCTTACTTAAATCTGAAGTCAAAATAGAAGACCTAAAAAACAGATCAGGCTCCACAGTGCTTATAAATGCAATCAGGAAGTGTTTCTTTTAAAACAGGTAGCAGAAAGCAGAATGATGTGTATAAAGCAAAGTCAGGTTCCAATCTGATTAAACCCTAGTCAGTGTTGGTCTAATCTCTGACTTTCATCTGTCTCAATTATCATCTATATGTAATGGATCTGTTAAAGATACTTATAGAGGTATGTGTATATTAATGTAAAGTATTAATGCAACTAAATTAAAACAATGGCTGCAGTTTAATGCTCCTGGTTTATGCTGTTGTTCTTGTTTTACCAGCAACTGACTATGGGCATATGTTATAGAGGTCAGTGGCTTCTTATGCTTCATATGCATTTGACTGCATTAGCTGCAGATCATGATTTAAATCCAACTGCCCAGCCAAGTCATTGAAAAGTTTATGTTTTACAGACTATACTCTTTTTGGTGCTGTTGTATATTTTAGTGCCATCATGATCCAGCTTACTATTTTCTAGTCAATGTCATTTACACATGCTGGGAACTATATTCTAAATTCATTGATTACTGCTTAGTTATTTTCTGCATCTTTATGAGTTTAAGTTTAATTTAGGACATAGAAGTGAAGCAGCCAAAAATTCAACTTGAATTGTTACGTATAGTTAAGCAAATACACAATTTGTCCCTTCTGTTTTTTATGTTTAAAAAATAGAGAAGTCTCCCTCTACATACCGACACACATGTTCAGGTTTTCATTTTAATACATATTCACTTAAATTTAGTGGTATAGAAATAACTTTTTTACCAACTAAACAATGCTACTGATCTGATTGTCTGATGAAATAATTTGCAGGTTTGTTTCCAGTCTTTGCTGTGTGCATCAGTCGCATAACATCTCAATATCTTTAACCAATTATACAAATGTAGAAGAAATGTGAAACCGCTTCATCATTAACTTCAGTTGCTTCATTTAGTCCTACTGCAACAAGTGGATATGTAGGTATTTGATTTCATACATCATTATGGTATTTGATTTCATACATCATTATGTACAATTACATGCTTCTAAAAAAGTGGATAGCATATGGGGAAGGCCCCGATCTTTTGAAAAAAGAAAGGTCCATAAAGACATGGTCGAATGACTTTGGTGTGGCAGAACTTAATCTGTTAAGGTCCTTTAAATACAGACCAATTTAAATAAATGTATAATTGGTACATGTTTTTCAACTGAGAAATCGCCACAAAGAGAACAAGACTAAACTACCCACATTCCTCCACCAAGTGAAGGAAATTGTCCTTTTCCTGATCATGGATTGTGATCTGCCAGTAAAGCTATTGTGATGGTTTATAAATTAGTTACTAAAGACAGTTAACCCATATGGGTAAAGGATATGTGATCAGTGTATTTATGTAAAACCATTTTAATAACAAGCATAACTGGTTTATCATAGTTATTTTCTCTAAATGTCCATCCAAAAGAAAAGGAAGGAAAAAGAGTAACAATAATAATAAGCAAAAAGCCCAAACTTGTTCTGTGGAAGACCGTTTCACCTTATATTAAATCAGACTCAAACCACAGCATCTGCTGTTCCCATCATCAACCCAGGCCATTTTTCCTAAAACAACTACATAATTCATAGTAAAGCATCCATGATTATGTTTCTGGTCATGTATATTGAAACAGTGAGCAATATTGTACTGTGAGAAGCATTTAAAAAAAAAAATTAAAAAAAAGTTTAAAAAGATTATTTAAATTAATAATATAAATTGGTATAGCAGATGCTAAGATTTTATCTAAACACAAAAAATGTCAGCATTTATTGTGTATGTTAAGAAATTCAGCCAAAAATAATTTTCATGTACAACTCAATAAAAGCCCTAGTTAAAATTCAGGAAAACCTTCAAACCCGCCAGAGATCACAATAAGCTCATTAAACTAACAGGGCTTTGATATATCTGCTATGTCATAAGGGTCAGGATGTGAAGTCACAGGTGTAACCATATGCCTTTGCAAACAAATTGAAATGACCATATTGCGATCCCCTTGAGTTCTGAGATGGCTTAGTATAGAACAGACACATCCACAGTCAAGCTTCATTATTATATGCAATGAATAAACATAAGTTTCCTATGAACACCAGCAGTCTGTCAGTACATATACAGTCTAAATCAATATTATATCTGGCATTTTATATTTATATATATATATATATATATATATATATATATATATATATATATATATATATATATATATATATATATATATATATATATATATATATATACACATACATACACACATATATATGTAAAATGGTCACACACCAACACTTAGCACTTAGGCTGACTTTATCTTTGAATCATTATGCAAAGTCAAAACATTTATTTCCAAATTAATCTTGCAATAAAAAACACTGTAATTATAAATAACATATTATAAAGACTTTTAATATGTTGCAACTCCTCGTTGAAAATCCTCATGTTTCCTGAACCACATTTACAATTTAAGCCCAAAGTGAATCTTGGAATTTGGAATAAGCCTGTATATGTTTAGAAAAGAAAAATCCACCAAAAATATAACCTGACAAATAAGGTACTCATATCAGTTACCAAATTGCTTTGGTAATATATAATCTGAACAACTAAAGCAACATCACACCTGATGACACTTAGAAGTCCAGCCAGTAACATTATATTACACTACTTTTTCAACAGAAATCAATTACATTAAGTCATTTGCAGAAACTTTTATCTAAAGTCCATTACAATTAACCCAACTTGATTGTTTCAGTCAGATCATGAGATCAACTGCGATACAGTACTGCTGAAGCAATGAGGGTTATGAGCCCCACACCCTAACAATGGAGGGACTCAAGTGATGAAACACAAGCATCTTAAATGGTAAAGATTGGGGTCTGTTGGTTAGAAAGTCATGTAACCAGCTGCATAAGGCTTCCTTAGAAGCTTGGAGATCAGCTTTGTCGGGATCACAGTGTTAAAGTCATAGCAGTGTTAAAGGCATAAAGCCTTTGAAGAGCATCCTTATGTAGGGGTTAGTGTGGTCCATGTGGAAAAGGGCTGAGTGAAAAGCAATTGAAATAGCACCCTCTTTGTGCTGTTTGTGACCTGAACTGGCTAGCTACCAGTGTAGCTGTTAGGTCCATTATTAACTGATTATGATACTATTAATAATAATGAGCAGCATTCATTTCATTTTCATCAGTAAGTGGTCCAATTCCATTAATGAATTATTTGCAAGAATACAATAAAAAAAGCACTATAAATTTTCTATTACAACATAGATTTATGTTGACAGTAGTTTTCTCATGGGGCTCCTAAAAATCATGAATATTGAGCTGAAGTAATACAGAACCCAATGATATTTGACAAGACGGTGAGGCAGACTGCCAACCAATCCCAAGGTGCTAATATTTGCAAGCACATCTCATTTAGTTCTGCAAATACATTTTAGAAAGCGGAAATAAACAGACACAACAAGAATTAATTCCAAACTTGCAAGGTTGCAATAGCACCGTCGTAGTCAAACAAATAATTGTGCAAAAACAAGATTATATATGCCTCCAATTTCAATTTTCTTGTTTGAAAATATCCATTTACTGAATACTGATGTAAACAGCTTGGGAATATTGACCAAAATAAAACTTAATTTCAACATAAATGAAATTATATTAAGAATATAGTCATTTTATATGATTTAATCCTGCAACATTGTACAAATCAAACATATGTCAGTTTTATGTTTAATGTTTTAAGCAGACCCATACATATATTGCTTATACAATAAAATGTTCTATTAAGCAAAAAATAAAATAATTGAAATCAACATTTACATCACTGGCCCCTTCTCAAGTGACCTTATTAATATCACACCAACATGATTTATTATTTATCACCATTTGATGTCAATGAGGGAGTCAGTGCTGGCTGATTAATATCTGTGGCATGAGAAGCTATTATTTTTGGCATGTCATATTGAATTGTGTGCACTCAATTTCCTTCAGACAGACAGTTATGGGCCAAGGGAAAGACCTGGATTGAAAGGCAAGGCATATATATATATATATATATATATATATATATATATATATATATATATATATATATATATATATACACATACATATACATACACACACACACACACACACTTATTTATTTATTTATTATTATTATTTTTTTATACCCAGCGATAGATTGGCGCCCTGTCCTGGGTGTATCTGTCCTACCACCGAGACGTTCTCCCCTGGATGGGCATGGGGAACCCCACCGCGACCCTAATAGAGGATAAAGTGGAAGATAATAGATGGATTTTATTTTTTTAATTACTCCTCTTAATAGATATATCTCTTTAACTTTCCCAATTACTGTTACTTTGTGGCTGAGAATGTGAATTTCCCCATGATGGGACCAATAAAGTCATATCTTATCTTAGCTAAGGAATTAATTCCCCAAAAATGTTCCCAAAGTATTCCAAATGAATCCAAATGCCAAAACCCAACAGCCAAGAAAGTTTGTTTTTTCTCTAAAATGCCTTTATTTAAATTATAAATAGACAATAAGAGAAGGAATTCTTCACTAAAAACTTCTAAAATCTAAAAATCTACTCTAGTACGTTGATGTTAAACAGACCAGAAGAGCCAGGCAACTATGTATTCTCCAAACCAAATCAATGACTAAATAAACAAACAATTCTTAATCTGTTATGAATTATTACTGGTAAACAAATGATTTTGTATGAAAACAGTTTGGTGAAGAGTTTTTTTTTTCCTTTTTCTTTTTTCTCCTCAGCATGGTCAGGTCCCAGTGCACAAAAGTTTAACTGGGTGCAGTTGGTGGGGGAGTTAATTCTCTCCACCCACTTCTGTAAAGTCATCTTGATAAAACTTTTCCTTTAAAACAGATCTTCTGTAAACATATTCTGCTGTAAAACCATTAGAGCATTGGGACAACCAGTTCACGTTCATATTATTGAATAAATCACTGTTCAAGTGCTTAATGTCATGTACTGGTGTATAAATGAATTATTAAAGTAATCCAACTGTTTCTGACAGTTTGAGGTACTGAATCAGGAATTTGAAGGGTTTTGAGTTTGTTTCTTTAGCCTTCGGCACTCATTGCAGCTTCACTCTGATTGTAAACAGAAGTTTGTGCTGATGTTACCAATACAAACTTTTATTAAAGAGTCATTTAAAGAACACAACAATGAAACAAATATTCTGATTATTTTCTAAAGGGGCCAAAACGATAAAAAAAGTATATATTTTTTTGTTTTAAACTACAGTGTAGAAAAAGCAAAACATGTTGTCTTTAAATAATTAAGAACCCTATGTTTAGTCCTCATGCTGCCTAGCATTAGTTTAACTGTTCATAGACTGTGTCACAGAAGTACAATAATTTATGAGTATACTTTAAAATAAATATATTTACAAAGTAAATACTGGAATAGCTTATAATGTTTTATCATGTGTATTAAAACACATACACAGCTAGTCATTATAAAAACCTTTTCACAAATATCCTTCATAAACCTCGTATGCCCCCTGTGTCCAATGCTGGTGCTCTGAATTACATAACACATGGTCTGCTATATGCCTGTGGAAGTCCCAGAAAGGCTGAAGACACTGCTTCAGGCATGAACACAAGACTCCTGTGGTAGTATAGAAGAGATTAGACTGCTGTGACTCTCAAGTGTTCTGGTATGCAAAATCCCCAGCAGGTTGTACTACTGCCTTGCACTTCAGGGAGATTTGCCAGTGTCTTGAGTCCAAAAGGCCTGTAACAGTGACTCATACTGGCAGATTAAGGTGCTGGCCAAAGTGCAAGAGGGACATAGAGAGTGTATTGTAGGCCTACACGCACACACACACACAATATCTCAGTACATAAACAAGCATGAACCACACATATCTATTTAAAACAATCCATCGTGGTAAGGGTTGTCCATACCGTTTATGAAGATTTTTAAAAGCTAATAATGCAGATTAGTACAATATAGTTTCCATTCTTTCATTTCCACATCATTAAGATTCCAACTGTTGTCAGATTTAGTACTTTTTAAGTTTCTTTGTACTGTATTGAACAATGACAAAAAAAACATTCTACTCTATTCCATTTCAAAAACAGAGATAGTATTACATTTGCATTTACAATGATTTTCCTTTTTTTTGCCATGCAATGAAGGAGGAAGGGGGGAAAGTGTTGTTTATTCAAAACGATAGGAAATTGTCAGGGGAGGAGCCTCCAGATGGAGCACAGTTAGTTGATTGGCTGTGTAGATTAACGTTTTGGCACGGGAGCCCAGCTGTGCAAGTCTGTGCAATTCTACTGCAAATGCATCTACCACACAGGAGTATAACACATCAGGCAAGGCTCTCAACAATACTGCACAAACTTCCCACCCCAACATCTTTAATTCTGCTCGAATAAAGCTCCACAGCAGCAGCCACTGGCAAAGGCAATAGAATGAAAAGAACATGAGAGCAAAGAAAGACAAACAAAGACAGAGAGAGATGAAGACTGTTACCGCCAATTCATCAAAATCAAAAACAGCTATTTTTTTCTGCACTAATGTGGTAATTTGCCAACTGTGAAATGAAACTAGCCAATAGGAAACACTAGTGGCTAAAAGGCTTCCAGAGGTACAGGCAAAATTCATGAGAGGTGATTCTGTGTTGTGCGATAACATGCAATTACCTTATGCATAGCATCGGAGGTAAACCTTCAAAAGAAACAGTCCATCCTAATCCAATGTCACACTGGTTGCAAATTACACATTGCCATGGTTTCATTTCTGTATTATTAGAAATTCTAGCACACGTTCTGCAATTAAAGCACAACTAATCAACAGAATCATTTACATGCTGAAGGATGCAAGTGTATGCAAAAACCTCAAGCCTATTAACCCAGATGAGCTCAAACACTCAGAGTTGTCATTACACCATGGATTACAGAAAGGTTGTTAGTGTTTCATAATTTTTTCCATATCAATACAAATACTGTTCAAGCCATAACATACTAGATTGAAATGGGTTAGCTTCAAACACAAAAATGTTTAAATGTAAGCTTTAGTACTGTACATACATTTACCTAAAAATGCCCACAAAATGAAAATTTTGGTGTTATATCCATTTGTCAAGTATTCGTTTTACAGATTATACTTCAAATCGCCTTATATTACCTGATATTACTTACCAAGATCTTTACTTGCCTACCAGGAATATAGCATAAAAAACTGACCTTTAGCAAAGAAGGATACCAACGATCAAAGGATCCACCTGGGGATGTTACTGCCCCCAATTAAAATCAGGTTATTAGATGTAGAATGTGGAGTCCTTTTCTCACAAGATTATGCTTGAAATAGTGACTGAAATATTCTATGGCATTGAGGCAAACAACCCTAAAAATTTTATGCATGCAAACTTAACGAGCATTATAAAATAGTACATATTATAATGAAAACCATCATGTGTAATTGCACAAATGAATTGTTATAACAAACTCCTCAAACCAAATCTGATATGTTTGGAATCCACACCACAATAACTTTCACCTACATTTACATACACTTTATTGTGCATCTTATTAAAACACCTGTTCATCTACTCATTCGTAAAAAAAAAAAATTGATTAGGCAAATACATCTGCAAAAAAACATCAATGGCATTTGCTGGACACATCAATGCTGGACCTAAATGTCTTGGCAATCAAATTTTTGATGCCTTTTTAAGAAAGGCATCAATGACTTACATGATCACCCTGTACAACTGTTATATACAGAAAATCATGTTAAATTTTACAACCTCACATATCTTGTGGCAAACAGGCTACAGCATCTGAGGCTCAACCCAATACTAGTATAGCTCTCTGAATTCCATGGGCATGTGTGTAGTTTGTGTTCTATTATGTTATTAAACAGGTTATTTAAATTTATAACAAATAGTTACACTAGGTGTAAAACAAAAAAAAAACAAAAAAAAAAAAAATCGTCTTCAACAACATCTATACACACATACACGTATACTGTGTGTGTGTGTATATATACACAGTAAGATATATATGTGTGTGTGTGTGTGTGTGTGTGTTATATATAATAATGTGGCATCCTTGATGTTGCATTTTCTGTACCAATTACAGGGTAGTTCATAAGGAACATGATCTATCCATATTTATTTTTATCAAGCCCAAGCCTGAAAAAGATTCAACAACAGATTCAATAAAATATGAGTAAGTATAGGGGGGAATCAACAGAGAAATGCAAAAATGTAAAGAATCTGTGGGCCAGAGCATGCCTACTTCAGTTTAATAGCCTGTACACTGAATCACTCAACCTCAAAGGATCTTGAACTATAAATAGCCTAAGATTCAGGCCAATTTTGGCACAAGCTGGCTCAGTGATGAGCAAGAAACTCTTTACCCATACTTGTACATGTAGGCTGTATCAGGATGCCCACACATTGCCTCTTCAGAATAAAACTAAATACAATTGTATAATCGTTTACGCTCAACCACTACGAGGGCTCCGCTGAAGCATCTGATAGAGACCTCATTCATGTCGAGCAGGAATCATGACCTCACACAAGTTCGAAGGGTCTTGAGAGCCCATGTTTCTATAAAGCAACTTTGTGAAAACGCCACAACAGATATTTTCTGTATTTTTCTGCACAACCACCCACTTTGAAGTTTAGTAGCCATTACATCTTTCTCACTGATGGAATGGTTTCTATTTTAGAAAACACTGCCTAACTTCCTAACACGCAAACACTCTACAGTTGACTTTATCGAAGTAATTAAAACCTAAAAGTAGAAGCTCCATTTCATTCGCAGTACTCAGACGCATATAAGTGGCACTAATGAAAAAGTGACATAAAACAGAACTCCAAAATGGAAGTATGAAAAAAGTGTTTACACAGACATGAAAATTTTTTTTAATGCCAAGTATTCTACTTGATTAAGAACCTACCATCTGTTAGCTGTGTTCCGCTACAGTGATAATTGCATATATATTGTTAAAAACATTCTACAATCACACCACAGCTCAGTTTTAGTGTTTATATAGCAGATTAAAATGATGATTTTGAATCAGTTACATAAGGGTGCAACAAACATCAAAATAATTAGATTAATAGTAAAAATAATATACAGTACACAAATATATTTAGGTAATGAACTGTGAACATCATAGACTACAGTCCTGTCTTGTTCTTGATTTCAGACTCATTTTAACCATGCTTTACTAGGATTTGGTTTGGATTTGTTTGGCAACCCAATATTGCTTTCTGTTTACATGATAAAGGAAGAAACTAGTACTTTCTTAGCAGTACTAACTTAGCACCCAGCATTACAAATTTACAATAAATGCCATTTTAAGTGACACAACACAGTTTTATTCAAAAAAGTAAAAAGCTAGTTTTGACCTGTGCCAAGTTGTTGTGGGTATTCATTTGTACCCTAAAAAATATTGATACTGAATGTTTACATAATTTGCAAGAATATAAGCTTATTAAATGAACAAATAACTCACAAATAAAAAAAAAAAAAAAAATCACAAAAAAATCACAAATTTAAGCAAATAAATAATGTAGTAAAAAAAGTTAAAAAAAATATTTTTATGTGTGTATTAATGCCTACCAAAAAGTAATAGCTGAATACATTTGGATTACTTGATGAAATAGATTTAACATCACAAACTCTCTGTTTCATGTTATAATATAGCAAAGGTGCTACTGTAACATATTTTGTACAAATTTAAACAGATGATTTCAGTATTTAAGATGTGCTTTTTAGAAATTTTATTGTGACTAACAAATTGTTGTGTTTCCTGATTAATAAACATATCAACATGATGTGGACCTAAACCATGCTAAAACTACACTCCTACCACTGCGGCTCTGAAACAGCAACGTATTGATCTTCATCAAGAGACGGAATTAAATATTGACTGACTGACCTCTTTCTGCAAAGTGCCAAATGTAATGCTATAACGCTCAATCTTCATAAACCAATCTGCAGCAATAGATGCTGCTGTTGCTCAAAGTGGTTTTACCCTTTCCATCTTTTAGTTCATAATAGGTTTTTCAGTAGCACAAATCACAACTTTAATCTTTGAAAAAGAAAAAAGCTGCAGAAAAGATTTTTTTTTTTAAGTCCACATCAAACAAATGTTGAAAGTAAATAATGTTGTTAATATGGTACATCAGGTTAAGTAAAAATCCATGTAATAACATTTTTATCATCTTATCTGTATAACCATTAAAACTTCATGTGTGAATTTAAAGCAATGATATGACTGAACTGGTATTTGTGTGGTGGTGATGAGGACTGGAACAATTCGGATGAATCAGTCCTGCTAAAATTTTAAACTTAGACCAAAGTAGCACAATGACGGGAACATTTACAGTTAAAATGAAAGGAGACACCTAATATGGATGTATTGCTTTTGTTACAACACTATCCATGTCAATATTAAGACAAGTGCATATACACACACAATCACTACATACATATACACACACACATATACATATATATATATATATATATATATATATATATATATATATATATATATATATATATATATATATATATATATATATATATATATATATATATACACACATATACATACACACATTTCTTTTTTTTTTTTTTTTTTTTAATTCATTCATTCATTCATTCATCTTCCGCTTTATCTTATAGTAGGGTCGCGGTGGGCTTCCCCATGCCCATCCAGGGGAGAAAGTTTCGGGCGCTGGGCAGATACACCCAGGACAGGGTGCCAATCTATCGCTGGACACACACTCACTCACACAGACACACTCTATATGGGGCAATTTGGAGAACTCAATTGACTTGATCCATGTTTTCGGTCTATGGGAGGAAACCGGAGAACCCGGAGGAAACCCACGCGGACACGGGGGATTTTTTTGGATTTTTTTTTTTTTTTTTTTCTTTTTTTAATATATATTTTTTCCCTCTCTCTCTCTCTCGCTTACTCTCACATTTTTTAATCTCCCTGAGCTGTCTATATTCCACAAAAGGCTGCACAGCAAAGGATGAAGCCATTCATCCACATGCATATATTTATGAGCAGCAGCAAGAACACATTTGGTTATTAGATTACCCTTCACTGACTGACAACAGAGAGGAGAGCAGTATCTTATAGCCATCTTAGCTACTCTTAGTAAAACACAGTGAATGTGAAAGTTGTAAAAGCTGGACATATTTGCATTTCTCCAAAGTGTATGATTTTATAAGACTACATGGGACTTCATATTTTTGGTCAATTATGCAATAAATATGGTCAGTTAAAAGCTTATTAAGATAAGCAAACAGAAGAGAAAAATTGTCTAGGCATAATAAATGTACTCAAGCAAATCAAAATAGCAAAAACATTAACAGTGGCAAAATGCATAAACCTAATCAAAGCCATGCATACATACATATACAAAACGGATTCCAAAAAAGTTGGGACACTAAACAAATTTATATATATTTATTTATTATACACACACAAGTTCTGAGCTGCTGGGATTTTGACGCATGAAGAGGTAGAAAAAAAATATTCTGGTTCTAATTTAAAAATGTTTTGGTAAACAAAAATGCACAACACTGTACCCATATGGGCACAGCGACCCTTTGGTTAGTTTTTCCACCAAAGTGTTCCTTAAATTCAATTTAGGTTCACACTGAGCAAATAGCAAGTTGTCTGGACACAGTGCTAATAATTTGCCTGCGTTAACATTAGATTTAACATATAATTTATTTATTTTATTTTATTTTATTAATTGGAGTATTAATGAGATAGCTGTGTAGCTCGATTCACTGTAACATGTACTCAAGAGTCATTACAGTGTTATTTAAATGTAATATTGTATTAGTTTTAAAAATTTTAATGGAATGTGTTTACACTAATGCTATTTGGTTTTCATGTTGTAGTGCTAGAATATTTTCCAAACATTTTCTAAAGGTCAAAATTTAGTCATTGTCAAATCATGTGTATACATGATTCCTTATACTCCCAGAACCTCTGTTTACAACGCAAGTCACGACATTGGTTCATGTCAACAGGATGAAAACAAAAATCCAGTAGATGTGTTGGTTGATTATTTAGTAGATACAGGTATTTAGACTATAGTTTACTCTCAAATATCCTTGATATGAGCAACTAAAGCACCCACAGATCTTAACATTCAAAAATCTATTTATCTTTTTGGCTCCTTTGACTTGGCAGTGTACATTCCATGAAGTGGCATAATTAAGCAATAAATCACAAACAGAGCATCGATCACCTGAAAACCATTAGTGGCAAAGCTGGTGTCAATCATGTAGAAGGAACATGAATCTGAACCCGTGGTATGGGCAAGTAGCCCAGTGGAACAAACAGTTCCAGCTCTCTGGAATTGAATTGTGGCCATATATTTTGTAGCACTGAAATTTGTATTGTTCTTGTCAGTTACTGATGCTTTAGAAATGTCCACCATGAGACCAAAAGTATAAAATCACTAAAAGATGCTTGAAGTGAAGCTATAGATACACACACAGACAGCACTATTTGTAAATGCTAATCAGTCACAATCTAGTCTCAAAAAGTAGGCACGAAGAAAACAGGTACATTTGGAAGTTAAATGCATACATAGGATAAAAATAGCAGATTCCCAAGACACCAGAAAACTTTATCTCTGCCGTTCAGCAGCATCAGAATCAAACAGCAGGTACGTCACACCCAGCGATGGCAGGTGACAAATATCCTTCATCGATCTATCAATCATGGCTTCTGCAGTGGCGCATGAGACAGAAGCTAAGCACTTCTATAATGCTGTGAAAGAGTTTGTGCAAAAAAATGACACTCCGTCGTTTCAGCTCAGTGGCAGACTAACTGACTGATGCCATTTTCGTTGACAGATTTTCAGGAAACAAAGGAGAAACAAAGGAGAAATTGTTAGGTATAGGTGACTACCATACTCCAGAAATGATTATTTCATGTTAAATAACAAATACTGAATTTCAGTTTTACATTGTTGTATGCTCTCAGTGTCAAAAAATGAATCAAACAAAGGAATACAATACTTGAGGCAGTGTGTGTCTCAAGACATACCGTGTAAAAGTTAACAAGCTTTAATGACAATGACCTTTTCATGCAAAAGGGTTTCCATTCAACTGTTTAATACATTTATGAAATTTGGCATTCAATAATCAAACATATTTGTGCTTCCATTCACTGTAAGTAACTTTTTATGACAGCGTTATATAAGCCATATAGAGTGTAGCATGTGATGTGTATCACAATTACACAGCACTCATTGCATACCATAGGTATACAGTTACTACAACAGTTAACAAAACACTTTCCAATCCTTCATCCAGCGATCAGAATTAGTTACTAAATCCATCAAGTAGGGCTACTGGCACTTGTGGATGACCAGCTTATTAATCATAGATGTACATGTGAATTTACCATTTCCAGCTTATATTTTTCCTTTAGTGGCCTAGCATAGATCTCTCCTAGCTATATTTTTACATTTTGGTATTTTTCAGGTTGTTCTATGTGTTTTTTCAAAATGAGCAAATATTTCCTTGATGGAGTAACTGTTAATTTCATGTTAGTTGGAATCTTACATTTACATTACATACATTTCCATTTGATCATTTTGGTCATTATATCCAAAGCAATTTACATGAAACTTACACCCAACTTGATGGTTGGGATCAAAGCACAGGGTTGGCCACAGCATCACCAGAGCAAAGGCCTTGCTCAAGGTCCCACATTGGTAATTTCAGTGGACCTCGGATTTGAACCCACAACCTTCAGGTTGATAACCCAACAATTTAACCAATGAGCTACCATTGTTACAAAGTTGCATCACTAAATTCAATAAATTTTTCTAGAAGCACTACGGCTCATTTGTGTAACAATGGGCACTAAGTGGCGCACTGCAGGGAAATGGGGGATCTGGGGTACGGGGAATTCTTGTGGTTTCAGGAATTGTAATGTTAATAAAGCAATAAGGCACTGTGATTTATTCACAATAATGTACAACCTCAAGTGCCTTATTGTTTTAATTTAATGGTTACAAACTCACTATAATTTTAAATGAAGGTTTGATTTATAAATGCGTTTATTAAAAGAAAAATCATCAATAGACTGGTCTTCCGCAATGTAATAGTCGCTGACTAACAGATTTCCATTTTTTCTAACAATCAAATACTGCCATATAGCGGCCAAATTACAGAACAAATTTGATAAAAAACAGTCGCAAAAGACTTAGTGCACATTGAGAAAATAGAGTATTGTATATCATGCATTGATTGTCAATAATGTCACGGCTGGACAAACAGCTCAGTCAATCAGATTTATACCCATTTATACATCATAATATATATCTAAAGTACTTTAATATTTTGATCTGTGTGCTATGTAATGTTCCGACATGTGTAGTTTTACATTGGCATTTTTTCCCCCTTCCGTTGTGTGTCCTAAAGCAATCAAACCAAAAGAAATTCCAATACATCTTTAAACACTGTATTAAAAGTCTGCTGAAAATCCAAATAGTTTAGGCCTCATGTAATGGAATAGTTTTAATACCAATATGAGAAATTAATTAAAAGGATTAACAATATATTAAAAAACATTTGCAGACAATGATTCACTACCACCATGTAGTTCTTCTAGTGTTAAGGTAAATATTTTGAACAATGCAAGGTAAAATATTTTGATATTTCAGTTAAAATGCTGTTTCTTACCATGTTAACAGTTTATCAGAATAAACATTTAAAGGCAGTTGCGAATTAGCAATTAAGTCGATTTGAGTAAAAGTGTCTGCTAAATGACAGTTACTATAAATCTGAATTTTTGCACAATGTTTTGCGCAAACTTCAAAAACCATGTTGCCTTTCCTACAGCCACAATAATCTAAGTGTTATCTAGATGGCCCTCAGGGGCCCCTCAGGTTTCATTTTCCTGCGTCTACTGGTGCTTTTTCAATTAAGTTTGAACTGATTTCAGAACTAAACAAGCACAGAACTAAAACTTAGGTTTCAGCATTAATAATGCTATGCCAAAATAATTTGAAAAATGTGCAGTCACTGCAAATGTTAATTAAAGAACCAATATATATATATATATATATATATATATATATATATATATATATATATATATATATATATATAGGGCTGCAACTAACGATTATTTTGATAATTGATTAATCGGTCGATTATTTTTTCCATTAATCAATGAATTGGATAAATAAAAATTTTTTCCCTTGTCTTTACATTTACATTTTATCATTTAGCAGACGACTTACAAATGAGAACATTACAAGTCAGTAGTTATGAAGAAAACCAACTATACTGTACAATTATTAAGCAGGTCAATAAATGTCTGGTTTTATTTACAGTATGAGTTTAAGGCATCCAAGTAGCCCAAAGAGCAATTAAACACAAATCTCACACACACTGACACAATATGTAGCACAGTGTGAAAAAAAGAATTTGAGTCACTAATATGCTACCTAATTCCCCTTTAAATGCAACTAATTCAACCTCAATCCCATAGTGTGCAGTGTCTTCACTCATTTTATCAAATAATTAAAATGTGAAACTTGATCATTAATTAACACCATTGTGAACAAGTTGTATGTATTTATAAAAGCACATTTGAATACTTATTAAACTGTTTGGGGGGGTCCAGTAAAATTATTCTATAGTATATTATATAGTATGTTTAAGTTAACATTTCCTGTAATGAATGAAAAGCACAATGAAAGAAATAATGCATCATCTAAAACATCCCTCACTTAACAAAAGTCAACTCCAAATAACACATGATACTCAGTTGCCCTCAGTAATGAACCAAATATTGTCTGTTCTGAAGCCTATTGGAAAATAATTAATTAACAAATGAACTAATTAACAAATCAGCTATTTAAAAAAATTAATTAACAAATTAGCCAATTAACAAAAAAAATGCCTCTTGTGTGAAATGTCAATTGGACACCGGGACATGTGTGTCTGCTTTGCACACTGTACACAAGGCTTGTCTCGCCTTGTCTCGTCGGGGGGGCGGGGGCTCTTTTGTAAATCGTGGTAAACGTAGACTTGTGCTTCAGCTTCAGTTGCTTGCGGAATGACATGCAGCGCCGTGCGCAGGGTCCTAGTGCCTGTTATTTAATGGTCCAATGAAGGCAATTTAAAAACCATTTCCTCACTTTAAAAAAAAAAACAGGGAAGTGAAATACGGACATGTCCCGGGAAATACGGACGTATTCGTATAACGGACCTTAAGACACGTTCTCCATCACTGTTATTTTCCAGTTAACAACCAAAAACAGCATGGAGCTGCTCTGCCGGTCTCTAGTGTTACGTTGCACCATTACGTTGATTCACTTTAAACTAAAAAACCTCGGGATGTTGTAATGATTTATCTGCTGTTCAGCTTCATCCTCATCAGTGTTTAGTTTCAGGTGGTGTATCATCACCGTGCTGCTCCGTGCAGCTCAATTCATGTTCGCAGAGCTCGCATGTTCCACATTCTTCATTTGTGTTACGCTCCCGCAGTTTTGATTTAAACGGAAGCTTTTTCAGCGTTGGCTCTGTATCATTTGTACGATTTATAACTTGTTTGGCAGACTCTGCCTCGTTCTGTTCAACCCGCTATTTTTTTTCCAGCGTTATTGAAGCGCTGCAGGTGACGTAAGCAGCTACGACATCGTGAGTAACGCGGAGATGGTGCGTCCCAATGAATCGATAATGGAAATTCATTATCGACACTTTGGATAATCGATTTTTATTGATTCGTTGTTGCAGCCCTAATTTTTTATATATATATATATATATATATATATATATATATATATATATATATATATATATATATATATATATATATACACACACACACACACACACATACACACACACACACACACACACACACACACACTACAATAAATATAATACTCTATATAAATATAATTCGGCAAGTTACAAGGTTTGAGAATGACCACTACCTCCAATAAAATGCAGAAATATGTTACCTCAGAGACGGGCTTTATATAAATTACATTAATATATAAAAATAATATTATTATGGTAAAATATTATTATGGTAATAATTAAAGTGTGCTTTTTTGATCACCAAAACATACTTTAAACAAAATGTCAAACCATCTAAATATAAAAAAATAAAAAAAACATTTTTGCATGGCAACATGTCTTACTGGTAAGTAGTTAAATATTCCATAAACTGCTTTAAAGTTATAGCTACAGATTGCATTTAAAACTTTAAACTTGCACAGTACTGTAGATTATTTCCTTCAGTATGCATGTTCAAAACACTTAAACTAATTAAAACAAAAATTAAAATCAAATAAAAAATGGCATTGGGAAATACAACACCAACCACTCAGAGCAAACTGTATAGTGTTACCTTCACTGCAGAAAGTGATTGCATACAATGAAATCCTTCTTTGGTCAACTACACAATCATGCTATTCAGACCATGACTCTTCCGTTTACTTTTTTTCCCTCTGCAAAAGCAAAAATCATTACTGAATCTAAACATCCTAACCAAACTTTTCTTTATTCACATGAAGTAGACCATAAACTGGGCATTTACAGACAAGTTATTTTATCTCCTAATCAAACACAGATTGCAATCATGGTGATTTATTCTTGCTTAAGTGCTTTACTTTAAAATTAGTGACTAGTAGTCCTCAATCTTATAGGACAATACAGACTTAGAGCCAATTAGTTAGATACTCATAAGTGAACTTTAAAACTCTCAACCACTGGGGCATGTCAGCGTAATTATTAAAATAAAAAAAAGAATACTTAGGGATGCAACAATTTAAGAATGGTATGATTATAGTATGGTAGTTTGGAGGAAACCTATACCTTTTCTTTCTGGCACCATGCGGCAACAGCTATAAGACTTCTGTGTACAACAGCATTCCATTATTATACTTAACTTGGGTTTGATTTAATATAAGATGTGAAGTAATATGTCAACTAAACTAAAAGTTGTTAGTAAGAACTGCTAAACATAAAATTAGTAAGGAGTGCTACCATATAGAAAGAAATATGATCTGGGTTAGTTTCCTTGATGCAAGTCTGTAAATAATTTATTAAGATTGGCAGAAGACCAGCACACTAAAGAGTTAAGTGAAAAAAGCAGCAACAGACTGCAGTGATGTAGGAATGATGACTACAGCCTGCAGGAAAGAGCTGGGGCCCATCAACATCTCAGTTACTAAAAGGCATCAGGCAGAATTAACCAGCTCTCTATTCATGAAGGCGCTTTACCACTGCTTCACCATGATTTTTAAACGAACACACACACACACATACATATATGCTTTAATGCTTTGAGAGAATTCTGGCAGGCTACAAATTGATTTTGACTTGAACCCAAAAATCTAATGTCCAGTGAGGGTGCTCCATCCAAAAGGCTGGAAGTTCAGTGTGACAATATAAAAAATTTCATGGTAGGTACAGAATCCTGACAGCAGCTATTAGCATGTACTGTGTGCCTTCCATTTCATAAAGGAGCAAAACTCCTTTATATAAACAGATGAAACTCATAAGCCCTGAGGTCTGGTTAAATGTTTTACAGGAACTGCATGTCTTACCTTGCTTGTTAGAATCAGATGGATTTGAAAAGGTTGACAAAGGTTTCAGGCAGTAGACAAAAAAAAAAAATAAATATAAATATATATTTATATATATTCCTTTTTTTAAAATAAGGAAAACGCTGCATCATGGATTAACATCGAGTTAACATCACAGATGAGTTAAAACAATATGATCACTTACAGATTAAGTAAACATTGTTAATTACCATGTTACAATTGCACATTTTAATGCATGATAATTGGTCCTACCTACAAATTATAGGTGTAAGATGAAAGTTTTATTCTTAAAGCAATATAACATTGATTCTTTTAGCCAATATTAAGTAATCATTCTACTTCCATTTTTAGAGTTCCGCTTCACTGAATTGAATAAAATTGCATTTGTTACATGTAAATGACATTCAGCAGAGTAATGTACAGATGCTAATGATCACTAATCATTACAGTATAGCACCCAAGTTTATGTAGAATCAGATCAATCTTTAACCAGCCACAGGGTCTTTACTACCTGAATGAGGACATTAAGATACAGCGTCCTACTTAGCCACATACTGATTGGGGGTCACCACTGTCAACAATATGAGCACGAATATTGAATCTGGTCTTTGGATCAGCGGACAGCTATAGAGTCTTGTATTCTCGAAACCATGTAGACAGTCCGGAACATGTGCAAGTTTAACTTAAACCAGAAAACAATGAGAAAACATGACTGTAAAAAGGAAAGGTATACAATGGCCTGGACAGCACTCTGCTGCTGTATTTCTATTCTGTATTCCTGTGGATGTCAATTTTACAAGTTCTAACAAACACAATATCAAATTTTCTTCACAGTAACCAAAAACTTAAATTGGATTTCTTAAGGCATGTCATGCACATTTGCACTTTAATTATTTAGTTTGTAGTGACTAAACCCAAAATTACCTTCCTCCTTAGTTATGTCATCAAAAAAGTTCATTTGTATGCTGTGAACAGAAAGAGTTGTAGCAACACAGAATAGTGCAATTACAGATGGAATTTAAAATATCATGAATCAGGACTTTACTTTGTTAGTTTCAGTAGTGTTAGCTTTTCATCTATAAATCAGTTTTTTTAAAACTTAAAATCTCATCATTTACATTTACACTTAGCAGACGCTTTTATCCAAAGCGACTTACAAATGAGAACACCACAAGTCAGAAGCCATGGAGAAAACCAACTATACTGTAAGTTCATCAAACCTGATTGTTATTCGAAGCCGCGCCCCCCCCCCCTTTTTTTTTTTTTTTTTTTTTTTTTTTTTATAACAGGTATTTGTTAAATAGATGCGTCTTAAGTAGTTTCTTAAAACTGTTTAGAGATTCTGCCTTACGGACAGAGTTGGGAAGATCGTTCCACCATTTTGCAGTGGTGAACGCCACAGAATGAGAATTAGCTCCTCGGTGAGGTGGAATCGCCAGGCGACAATCCTCACTGGAGCGAAATGATCGAGTCGGAGTGTATTTTGAAAAGATAGAGTGAAGGTAAGAGGGGGAAGATCCAGAAATGGTTCTGTATGCCAGAGTCAGCGACTTGTACTGAATGCGAGCAGCTACAGGAAGCCAATGGAGGGAAGTGAGTAATGGAGTGACATGAGTTCGCTTGGGCTGGTTAAACACGAGTCGGGCTGCAGAGTTTTGAATTAGTTGAAGAGGTCTGATGGTGGAAGTTGGGATACCGGCAAGAAGTGCATTACAATAATCAAGCCGGGATAAGACTAGGGCTTGAACAAGCAGTTGGGTAGCATGTTCAGTCAGAAAGGGTCTGATCTTCCTTATGTTATAAAGAAGGAATCTACAAGAACGGGCGGTTTTGATCACATGATCAGAGAGTTTAAGGTGGGAGTCTATTGTGAACCCAAGGTTCCGGACCGAATCAGTTGGGGAGATTGTGGAGCCATCAATTTGGAAGGTCAGGTTGTGATGGATTGAGGGTTTAGCAGGGATAATGAGAAGCTCTGTTTTTTCTAAGTTTAATTTGAGATGACGGGCCTTCATCCAGACAGATATGTCGGAGAGGCATGCAGATACCCGATTTGAGATGGTGGTGTCATCAGGGGCAAAAGACAGATGAAGTTGAGTGTCATCAGCATAGCAGTGGTAAGAGAAACCATGCGCCTGGATGACTGTGCTCAGTGATGTCATGTAAAGAGAGAAGAGGAGAGGACCAAGTACAGAGCCATGAGGCACACCAGTGCGTACTTGGTGAGATCATTATTATATTAATTAATTGTGGTACAAATAGGAAAGCACAGGGATATACCAACAACAAAACTAAAAACAAAATTACGATAGAAAAAAAATTTCATGTGCTATTTCGTGACTCAATTGGAAACAATAAATTCGAAACGAGGTCACACGAGAATTGAAAACAACTTAGGAAAAACATAAAAGAATTAAAAAAGCAAATAATATTCCAATAACTTCACACAAATAAAAGCATCACATGGTGTTCTTATTCTTTGTAATGTGTCTAGTACCAGATTAAGTCTAAAGTTCTCTATTGCTAAAGTATAAAGATGTCACAATCACAAAAGATGAGGGGGCTTAGCTGTAAACTAATCCCATCATCCTGAGCTGGGCTTCTAACCTCCCACTGAGAGACTACAACTGTGGTTTAATACAAAGGGTCATTCAGGGTGGGCCTGAGGCTGAAAAGACAAAATGAGATGAGAAAAAAACCAAAACACTTTACACACATTTTACACACTAAAATCTATTTTAACAAATAATAATAGGGGCTGCTTTTAAATTTAAAAAATAAATATTTGACTTAGTAAATTATGGTTAAATATTTTAGCTATTTAAGATAAAAAATTAAACGGGACTGATCTACCAGGTTAAAATCAAGCTCTTTTTAACCATTGAGTTAATCAAACATACCTGACTTGGAGGAAACCAACCAAAGATCAAATGTCAGGCTAAAAATAATATTTTAATGTATAATAATAATAATTATTAAGCTACAAGACAAAAAGTAACTTAAATGTGTGCGTGATAAATGTATTTCCGATAAACAGCTACAGGACAAAAAACACAGACCTCAGGACAGGTCTCCAATAGTAATTGACCAGCATTAGGCTGCAGCCTTCACTTCAGCAACTACATTGTTTACCTTCAGTAAGATATGCAAGATTTGCTGCATTATTTATACCCAAATTATATAAACCTGAAAAGAGATCATTTAGAAGCCACTAAAAGCCCTTGAATTTGCAACTGTACAGTTTAAACCAAACATTTAACACACGGATCAATAATAAATCTCACTTGTGCAAATGATAATGTTGAGTATATTGTCTGAAATTATGGAAAAAACAAAAAAATGTTGTCAAAAGAACATTCTCGCATACTTTAAAATGTTAACAATTATGCTACAGGGTTCATTTACAGGTACTAGTAATTTCAGTACATAATTTACGCACCTTTTATAAAATCACTAGTAAATGTTTGAGACTTCTGATTGTGTTTAGACTATATCTGAACATAGCAGGTAGGATCTAAAGAACAAAAAAAAGCATAAATCTCACAACCCATTGAATAATTCAAAGTTACGTTGACAGCACATTGTGTATGTGTTCTAACTTCTACCCTTGCTTTTCAGTCATTTTTATGCTTCTACTGATTATGGGGTCAGGTTCTTGGCTTCCAGCATCTCAATATATTGTGCAAGTTACTAATTCCCTTAGACATTGGCAGTTTTTTTTCCTGCCTCAGGGTCTCCATTAGCTCTCTTAATTTAGATGCTACACACAACATTGATTCACTACTTTGACTAGATCATTTTGCTTATTTATCTTTGTCAGGACTAGATTACACTTTGTACAAAAATATACTGTTTGTTGCTCTTGCTAACTACTCTCTACGCTGCAATATAAAGCAGGGTTACTGTATTGCTTCACCACTAGTTAAAAGCTAGTGTACAAGCTAAAAACAGCAACAAATATCACTACTTATTCTAGTAGATATCATCTAGTAGTAGGAGCAGTAGTAGTAGTACTGAAGCAGCAACTGTGCATTAGTTTGAAACAGGATTCTTCATGAACTTTGGACAAAATTGACCAAACAAAAGGACACTATCAGTATAATGCTAGTAATATTACATAAAAACTTAAGTAATTTTGAACAATGAACATCATAATAATGCCCTATTATTTAGGTTTTACTGAATAATAATGATAGAAATGTATTCCACCAAATCTTGAATTATCTGTGTTCTTTTTTTTTCCATTGATGAGGGGGAAGCTTTGTAAAAAAGTCAGACACCACCGATTGATGTAAAGTGATAATTCACTTCAGTTAGGTGTTCAATGGATAAGAAGTCAATTGGTGGGTGCAAGCCAAGTATTTTCATACGAAGCTCTTTAAAAACACAACCTTTTCTTTATGGACCTTGTTTTGTGCTCATACTATTGTCCTAATGTGGTGTGTCCTAATACTTTTGCATAGTGCTGTTGCAGTAAGTAATCTACAAAGATTATGAACTTATTTTCAGTATTCAGAAATGAATATGAATAATTTTATGTATTAATATTATTAATAGCATTTTGAATTAAGTTCACGTCCCAGTGCAACTTTATAACTAATTCAAATTTTTTTATAACAAAAAGGAAACTTGTATTTCGGCAGTGTTGCCCATTCAATACTTCAATTAAGGCAACATCAGAGCGTTCCAATAACCACATAACTGACAGTTCACAAACAAGAGCCTTTAATACTAAATACACAAATACACACATTACAAATTGCAACACTATGGATAACAAGCTCCAAGCAACTTAATTTAGAGCTCTGAATAAGAAAACTCAAGATCAGCTTAGTTCTAACATCATTAGAAAACTCCACTGAATAAAGCAGCTCATTAACCAGGCAGAAATATAAACATGTTAGCTTTATTAAGAGAAGTCACATCAAACTATAATGTACTTACTGACAACATCTTAAATAGAGCAGTCAATTTTAAATATCAGAACAAGCACATTTCAGCTAACTAACCAGAAGGGAAAATATTAAAACAGGGATCTCATTAAGTTCTTTGTAGTTTCTTTTAGACAACAATAAGATCAAATATAAAGATAAAGGAGATTTAGGTCAACTGTTGCTCAAATATGTCTCCCGAGATAAAGACTATAGTCTTGCACGTTTCCTTATTATTCAGTCAAAAGCTTAATAAAGTCTCGCGTTGTGCTCACATTTGCAAAAACAATTTGTAATATTGTGAAAAGCATAGGAATTATTTTAAGAGAAATATACATTTTTGTCTTTAACAAAGTTGATCTCTAAATGAGACAAAAGTGAAAATCGCAAGTAAGAAACCAAATATCAACATTTGAAAAACTTGTCCTATTTTTACATTAATAGACTAACAACTAGGATTTTTACATGTCTTTCATCCTTTAATTTAACCTTAATTTAACATATATTACCCAAATTACACATATTATGGTATTATGAAAATATAATCATAATATTGCATTTTTTCCATATTTCCTGGAGCTTACTTAAAACTAATATTTTACATAGAAAACAATGCAAATTTGACATAAAACTCCCATTTCAATTCTGTTTTTCACTCATTGCATTTTTCTAAAAAAAAAAAAAAGTGTTCATTCTTGTGAAATCAAAATTAAAAACTGCCATTAACTATTTAAGGTAATCAATCTGTTCATGCCCAAGACATTAAATATAACCATATGGAATCCATCTAATTTGGTCATGTTGTGTAGCAGCTCACTGAAAAACACTGGCAACCAAACTCAAAACTAGAGCTGTGTCCTTAATCATCCAAATAGCTCTCTGGCATCCTTACAGTCAAATGTATAATGATGAATCAACAACATCAGCTGAATCATTAAAGGCCTCAGGGACACAAACTTAGGCAGAAGTCTGAGTGGACATGATTAAGTCTTAGTCAGCAGGGTGCCAGTGACAATGTGGCAAGGTCAGCAGGACAGATCACAGACGGCGTGCTGCATCAGACGATGCTCAGACTAACAGCCTCAACCCGCTAAAGTTTGAAGGTAAGAAAATGATTGTGCAAAAATAATTGCGATGGAGAGAGAGAGAAAATTACAAAATGAGAGTTTGCCAAGTCTGCACACTCTCTCCTAAACAGCAGTCATAATCTGTACTCTCCCATGTCTGTGTGTGTGTGTCCAAGACTCAAAGGAGATGCTTTGTTTACATTTCAATCAGTGGCCCCATTCCATAACCAGATGCTCTTATGATAATAAACAAGTTGTCTTTGTCTTCAAAGGTTAAAAAGATAAAACTTAAGACAAGAGCAGCAGGAGTAGATGATGCACACGAACACCAATACACAAAGACGTGTGAGCACGCACGCACACACACACGCACACACACACTGACCTTTGAAGTTTAAAGCAACTAGCTGCTGAAGGTGATCCGTTTTAGCCCTGACTAATTCCGTATCTACATGAGATAGCTTGAGCTTATAAGTGAGTGATGTAAGAGGGCCCTACATGAACTCAAACTGCAGAAGGAAAAAAAAGGCTACAGATGGATATGCCCATTTGATGTACTGTTCTGTCTTTGCGATAAAGACTTCTCTCCCCGTCTTGGTCACTATGGCAGGAAGTACCTGCCCTACTACTGTTACTTATCTCCATCAAGTGCACTGCTGCACTTTCCACAGGCAAAACCTGATAAAATACACACACCAAATAAATCTTTGTCAAAAGCAAAGTCAAATGTAAGTCACTGCATTTTAGCGACAGCTACTGCACCAACACATGAAAAATAAATAATTTATTAACTGCCAAGTATAAGGAATTTTTTGACAAATCCTGATTTTGTATTAGTAAGTGTACAGTTTTGCAAATTGTAAAAAGTAATTAAAACTGAGAGCTTATAGATGTACTTTAGTTTTACATTTTTATTTGTCCCTTACATACTTTAAATTACTTTTAGGGATAAATATTGTACACTTCACTAAGTACATATAGCCATCCTCGAAATTAAACCTCTGGTAAACAGGCAAGCCAAGCGAAATTTATCTTTAAATACAATTTTGCTCTGTGCACGAAAAAAAAAATATTTACAGTATACAGCAGTGTGGCAGAAGTGAGGGAAAAAAGGCAATTTTTGGTTTAATTTACTTATTTTTTAAGATGAAGTTTTCTTAATGTTCAATCCTTTGACAAGTGATACTGTAACCATATTTCTTTTCTCAACTTACTAGAGCTAGCGCTGCATTTGACCTTATAGATCATGTCATTTAATGTAGACAGCTTAGGAAACAAAGTATAGCTGAATCTGCACTCTAGTGGTTTAAATCCTATTCGATAGACCACGATCAATTAACCACATCTAAATAATTAATGTTGTGACAGTGCAAACTATGGTGGCCCACAAGGGTCTGCACCAAGACTACTTCTATATATATATGTGCTGTCCTTGTCAATGGTGAGGAGTCTTATGCTGTGCTGTGAATTCTTTAAATTCATTATGATGTCTAATTTGCCTTGTCTACTACTTGTCTTGAGAAGACACCAACTCCTTATTTTTTAATCTTGCCTAGATGCTACAGTAATGACCTTGGAGAACTTTCACCATCACCAAGTGATCACTCAAAAGACTGGAATGAATGAACATAATCAATTACATAATGTTAAGCATGCAACAAACTTGGTTTCCTCTGCACTGAACCTTTAGTTTCTGTTGTACTTGTGGTTAGCAACCTTGCTGAATTCTACAGTAAATAGATCTGAGTATTATTTTTTTTAACAATGCCCAGCTACTGAAGTTGAAGGATTTCCCTAACGAAGCCTTGGTCCTTAAGAAATGAATTCCTATAGAAAGAACAAAACAAATGAGAGTTTTTTTCCTTATAAATGTCAAATTTGCTTGCTCATTGGGAATTCAAGCTTATGAAAGATTGTATAACTGCTTCAAGTTAACTAGTTAATGAAGAGCAATTGGTTTAGCTTCCAGCATGACAATAACATAATATTGTAACAATAATATTGTGACACCACTTTCATGAATCATTTATTCTTTTTGAACTTATGATTTTTATGATTCTGGAGTAGTTATCTTGGTAATTTATTCATGGGAGGGTTATTTGTGTCCTTAACCACGTGTCATCTAATTGCTCCATGTACTTAACGTAGAAATGACTGATTCACTACTAATTTCTGAATTTGCTACACTTGTAATTTTACTTGTTGGCACCGCTGAATCTGTTCCTTGTAAAATAACTGTTTGTTGCTGCTGAATAGATGTTCTATTTACATAACCACTGAAAGTAGTCCACACACTTTTAAAAGTGAATCAGTAAAATGATGCATCACTACTCTCATTATATACAGTTAAAAAAAGGAACTTGGATAGAAAATGAAAAAGATCTATCTATACACACACACACACACACTCTGCACATCAATAACACATGTTCATTCATGTATGCACTTTACACATCATCCAGCTTCCTGCTGGGACTCAGTTCATCGTCTGATGTCAATTTAGACATCAAAAACAGAAGACACCCATAACCCATCCAGCTGTCATCATTCAGCTATTACAGACCAGAAGTGAGACGAGGCCAGGATTTAACCTGACATGGGCTCAGTTCACTTCATTTGCTGCATTAGCCTTTAATTGCACCCAGCATGTGCCCGTCTCAAAGCTGATATTTGAAGGTCATGGTGAAGATATTTTAGGAGTCTTCTACACTTACTTTTCACCACCTGTTGCCACATACTAGCCAGCAGGTTTTAGTGAACTGCACCATTACCATCTCATTAAAAAATAATGTACTTAAGTGGTCTGTGTCATGGTATTTAGCAGGAGAGGTCTAGTGCATGCACAAAGAAGCTACTTGCTCAAATATGAAGTGAAGAAGCAGACTAGAGCACATTATTTTTAGACAGTGATATAGATTATATGAGGGGAAATTAGGAGGGCCTTCTGCTGTGAATAGGATACCTTTCTGATTCTCACATCACATCACAAGCTCTCCAAATGAAAAGGCAAACATTAAATTGAACCACTCCTCTTCAAAATGAGTAATTCAAGAGCTCATTTTCCAACATCTGTAAATTACAGGCTGAAACCACCAAAAGTAAGGAGCTGATGCAGGAAGAGTACAAAGTGTATTGAGTAAACACATTAGTTAATATTTAGTTTACAATAGCCAAGTATCTCTAATGCAAAAACACTGGCTCTCTCTAAAAACTCTTGAATATTAGGAGGATCTCTGTGGAATACGATTTCCCTTGCAATATACATTTTCAGTGCAGCACAAATTTAACAACAAAACATTCTTCATTTCAGAAAACAACAGATGAGTTAAGGTATTTTTTTTTATAAACTTTTGATTTTCATATGCACATATTAATAAAAGGGTTGTAGAATAAACAGCAGAATTTTCAGACTATTTGAACTGAGGGGGCGAGGACGGGGTAATGGTTATTTAAGAGGTGACAGCTATTTTTTTTACGTTATTGTGCATTGTGAACAAGGGCAAGACAATGTGTAAATAATAGGCCTGTCAATTAATTAATAAAATCAATCTAATTTATTTCATGGGGAAGCATTTTTTTTAAAGTTCTGGATACACTCAGTATAGAGTAAATTTTAGGACATATTAATATATATTCCATATATCAAATTCCACTCCACTTCTCTGCAGACAAAGTAAGTATATGTAAGATTTTGTAAGAACATGTGCTCTTGTCATGCAAAATGAGAGTAAGAAAGCAGCAGTGAGACTGTTGATTGACATGCCAGAAAATGCTGCTTATTCAAGTAGAAAAGTATAAAAACCTGTTGACAAAAATTACTGATGTGTTTGTGCTAGAAATAATCAAGTCACTGTCAACTATAAGTAAAGTAGATGGCAAAAAAATTATACCAGTGTGATTAACCCTGTGTTTATTTTTAGCATTATTTTCAATAACCTCTTGGATGTTGCACACTACAGTACTACAGTAACTAAAGCCAATCACAGCAAAATCATAAATAAATTTTAAGCAATGTGGTTCTTAGTGGTCAAAGTAAATCACGATAAAGGAGAATGACATCAAAGGTAAGAATGAATGAATGGTTGTATATCAGCACAGAAAGAGAAATAGAATTCCTCTTCTGGCTGGGAGGTATATTGGAAACAGGCAGTTTCTGGTATGTGTTGGGAGAGTTGGTGTCATCTGTGAGAGGAAACCTGATAAAATAGGTGCAATAATAACATGTGGGACATCTGCTGAGTGGAACACAGTTTTTTAAAGTGCTATAGCATATGTCAGTGAAGGGGAAAACATAGAAACCACAGAAATAGATTTTTTTTTTTTTTGCAAAAAAAAAAAAAAAAAAGGCTACATGAATATACTAGCTAAAGCAAATAATTTAAGATTTAATATCTAGGCTTCCTATACAAATAAAACAATGATGAATGTAAGACTAAATTAATAAAAATGTCACAAAATGTAAAAAGCATTATTTTGCAGGACTGGATAATTACATACAATTGCAAAAGTTTATCATAATGAGGGCACAGCATTTCTTACAGTAAAATGGCCCACTGTTGGGAGTCTCAAGCAGGTTGGACATTGTGCATTCTGTATGCATATATATGTGTGGGGATTACAGGTTTGCCTTTGTTATTAATAAATACTAATTTAGCTACTAAATTGCAACTTGTTAAATGAGTGTCCATGCCTGCTTGTGATCGACTGATAACCTGTACACTGTGTCCCTACCTTTCTATTCCAGCACCCTCTGTGAAGCCAATGAAATTATTATATTACAAACTAAATAAAGGAAAAAATAAATTATAATTTGGATCAAAACTGCCACTACAATTAAGAATGAAGCTGTATGAACTATACAATAGACAATGAAAATGTTTCCATCTCAAAAAAATTTCAAAAGTTTACATTTCAGATTTTTCTGCAACTCACTGTTGTAATTTCTTAAAGCTTACTGGTCATTTTAAATGACAGAAATACTCTGAATATGTATACATGTTGAATAATAGTTAAATTGATATCAATATAGAACACTAACAAAAGAATGGGGAGGCATGAAATAGAAAAAAAATGTCCCTGAGATAAAATATGGCTTGTGGGTAAACTGTATCTAAAGAATTTAACCAACCTGTTGGATAGCTGTATAAGGTCAGGAATTTAAATACCTCGGTTTCTAGTTCACAGGCCTACCTGTCGCATTCGGGAAAAACATGTTACCAACCGAGACAAATTTAATGGTGTAAATTACCTAGCGAAACCAGTTAGAAACCAGGCTGGCTCTAAAATGCAGATCACATTTAATTGTGCCCGCTGACTAAATAGAGCTCACATGTAACCCACTCTACACTCATCTGATAAACAGCTTGCACCTGCCAGGTCACGGAGTTCTGCCTCTTTTGTTTCTGCAATGCCTTTTTCAAAGGCCAGGTTCCAGGTGCACATGGACGTGCACATCTATCAGCATTATCAATTAATGCCAAAGCTGTAGCCCAGGTGGCCTATATTGGAATGTGAATCTTCTGCATCATCACTTTTGACAGTGTAGAAAAAAGAACTGTCTGGCAGACATTATCTGACATGTCTTATCCAAGCACTGTGACTTTGCTGCACAGAACGTTTTTTTTTTTAAACAGCAGTCAGACTCAAAAACACAATGACTCATAGAGCAAACACTAAGCAGTGATTGAGAGAGGAAACACAGATGACGAAAAGGACATTGTTGGGGATAAGCAGGTCTCTGCCCTTCAAAGAAAAACTTCAAATTAAATAAATAAAAAAAAGACAAGCTATGATTTAGCCGTAAGTAAGGGCAAGCTGGAAAACTGTTGCACTAGCCAACGGCATATAGATGTGCTTTAACCAAAAGACGCCCTTGCTCACAGTGTCTCTAAATTCACAATGCAGTGCCAAGTTTGTTGATTTTAGTTTTTTTGGGTTTCCCTAATAACCACTAAATAGAAAAGGTTAAAAAGGTTTTGGTGACAGGTCTGCAGTGGTATGATTATTTGTTTTATAAAATGTTAGTCCTTAAATTTGACTGGCTGAGTCATCCAGCCATGATAAATTCCCACTTATGTCCACTTAACATTCATATCAATGCGGAAACATGTATTCCCCATGACTTATTCAGAATAATGCATGCTCTCTCATGCCTTATTGCTTTAGTATATTACTATTATCGTTGTCATCAAAATCATGATGATAAAAATAAATAAATAAATAAATAAATAATAAAAAAAAAAAAAAAAACGCCAGTAGCGGCCAATACTTCATGAATATAAATTTTTCAGAATATTATTTCTGGGTACTTGATATCTTTTGCCCCCATTAACCCTAGCAATTGCCTACAACTAGATCTGAAATGTATCAATTACAAAATATTTATGGCTGCTGATGTTTTCAAATCAATTTCATAAAGAAAAACAAACAACTGGCCAAATGCCAAACTAGGGATTGTCAGAGTGGCACATAGTCTAATACAATGGCTCTCTACCACAGTCTCAACCATTACAGTTACAACTGGCCATGTCTAATCAGTGACAAGGAGCAGGGTGGATTCCTTATTGCCATTGCAATCTTTATTTATGAAATCGGAATATTGACTGTCAGAGGAAACCTCCCTGGAGAAAATGTGTGGACTTTAGAAGTAATACTAAAAAAAGGACTCCATAGCAATAATCAGTTTGTTGTAGTGTTTGAGGTTTATTACATGTTTAGCCTTGAAACGGTTTCAAAAATCTGTTCAATGCTTTATCAATAAGAGTAGTGAATTTATTTGCTCCCAGAGCCTCAAACTACAACCTTTCCCTATATTTCTAGTATAAATGTGCAGATGTGTTATTCAGCCTGAAATTTTAGAATGTTAATTAACGTGGGGGTGAATGTGCATGGTCTGAAAAGCAAAGCAATTACTTATTGTTGCAAACTGGAACAGAAACAAAGCTGAAGCCAAGGAGAACAATTTAGGATCTGGGTTTATTATGAAACCAAGCCACAGACAACAGCTCCTATGCTATCGCCACAAATGCGGCTCAAAGAAAATGCTGCAAAACCGCAATCCTTCTTACATAATTCTTTCATCTTTATCTTAAAGCATTTCATGAACTGAGATTCTGAACAATTCTCACATTCATAATTCATATTTGGAGGAAAAACATACCCGCTACATACAATTTTTCAATAGAAAAAAGACTGCATCTATTCGGAACAAAATTGTTCAGAGACCTTCAAGTAATTTACACCAGAGTTCAATTCAAAAAGTGCATATGCTGAAATATGAGCATTTGTTTTCTGACAATCTGTCTCCTGATGGTATCTCTATTACTCGCGTTCCTTCCTTACACCAGTTTTACACACAGACACAAACACACAGTGCTGGGTAGATGTACCATTATGTTATTTCAGTGTGAGATGTGCACTGCAAACACATGGCTGACTTAGGACGCTGACAATCAGTAAATGCTTTTACAAGCTGTGCTTATATCTGTGCCAGGCTCACAGTCTCACAGTCAGAGCAGTGTAAGATATCCAACTAAAAATTTGCACTTTTTTCCCCCCCAACAAAAAAAATAGGTACCTATAAAACAAATCACTGATATTGGAACTTAGAGTGTGAAGTAATTGATAGAAATGTATTATTTATATTTAGCATAAAGCAATAAAGAACTGCATATTCAAATCTGAAACCTAAAGGCTTTAACAGTACAGTGCTTGCACCATCATAGCTAGTTGGACACTGTCTGTGGTCTGGGCCTGAGAAGATCGAACAAGCCTCAGTGAGGGTTGGAAAGATGATGTGTGCTTTCCTTAATTGATCTTTGCAATCATAGTCAACAAAGAATCTCATAAATGTGAGCTTATGTACACAGTGAGGGATCAAAATCTTTTACTCTAAGATTGTTAAACCAAAGCTATTAGGATGCAAAAGAGATTGTTATGTTAGGTTACCTGTTATGGGAACATGTGATCATGACGGACTCAACGACATAAGACAAAAGACAAATAATAGTTCAAAGAGTTTATCAAATGTATATATATCAAAAGCAACACAAATTCTCTCAGAGCACATGGACATCTTACATACCACGCATAGCACCAGACAAACCTCAGATGCACTCCTACAAACAGAAACATGCATCAAGTGGCACGCCGTTATAATTAAAATTTACCTCAGTGTGTACGCATCATATGGAAAAAAACAAAAAAGTTGCTTAAATGGTCCAATCCTAAGCTGCTGCGCCAATGGTGCCAACACTAGGGGGAGACCTTGTCCTCCCAGGATAGACCTCTTCCACCAATGGCAAGTAAGCCAGTATGGCATTTAGCTTTCATCATCAGCCACTGGCTGGCAGCTTTACTGCTTGTTGATTGCTCTTCTTTCAGCAGGTCAACAAGACTCATTGCATTCTGCCCAGACTAACCAAGTTGTGGTGCATATGCCCATTGCACTCCAAGCACGGCAAGAAGCACAGTCCGATAAAATGGGTGCCCTCATACCACAAACAGCTTGGAACCAAATACAGATCTGTGCACAGTAACATGCATAATGTATATGCAGAAGCACTCATCTAAACTGGTGCGGATGATGGAGTATTGTCCTAACGTACTTAACAGCTGGATGTTGGGAACATAACTGGCTTCAGATGCACCTACAGATGTAGAGAATTACATATGCATCCAAGTGCCACGCACACCACAGAATGTGAAGTGTGAGGTAGAATATTGAGTTTTTATTGAACATTTTTATTAAGCTCCACCTTCACCTGTAGTTTATTTTCTATATGTCTGACAGTCTCCAGCCTCTATATATTTATGAATTAAAAGTCTGGTTATGTTTTTTTTGCATTTTTTTTTTTGGCTTTTGCAAAAAAATTTCCAGTACGTTTTTCAACGTACAACGGTTTGTTGTACGTTTTAGAAGCCAAGATTCTATGGTCATTCTTTGTCTCATAAACGCATGCTCTTGACACAGTAGAAAGCAGTGACAAGCAAAGGGGTTAAAAAAATAACTTGTATTAAAATATAACATAACTTAAAATCCCTATTTCAGTAATGTATAAAAAAAAAAAAGATTACCCAAAATTATTCATTTCTATTCTGTCCAAAATAATTTTTGTAGGAAAACAAACAATGGTCGAATATAACAGTTTTATACAGTACTACAAAATTCTACAAGTACAACTTTCTTTAAAGCTTTAATTTATTTAAAACTTCACCCATCCGTTCCTTTGTTATTTCTAACAAAAGAAGCGCACTCTAAAATAATGCCTGGTACTTGGCCACAATAAAGGTTACTTGTAATTAAAAACAATGATGAATCTGGATTGTATTTTTCAAACCAGCATTTCTATAGTGAGAACATTTTGTTAAATTATCTCTGACTCAACAGTGTAGTATGAGAATGGGACAAGAACAGAAAAATATGAGCCTTTCCTGCAAGCTCATAAATCATCCACTATAGGACAAAACAAAACCTCATAAAGGAAACATTTGACACCTCTCATCTTCTGAGATGGTTCCATCTGCTGGTTTATCCAGGTTTCAACCCCCACAGGATCAGCAGTCATTCAAGATTTGTCACCAGTGTTTTGCTACCAACTTGCATCATTTACCGTCCTGTTGGATCAAAGTCAATATGGCTTACAGCACAGTATTTTGGAATGTGCGTTACTGGAATTTTGCCCATCTGACATTATTAATTTGGGGCCAACAACTGAGGAAGATATAAAAATATTAATATTTCATTAAAACAGTAATATATTTAAATATTTGTTTGTGTTATACTAATTAAAATTGCCTGCTTGTATATATTCAAATAAAGCATTCCCCTTCAATCCTTAATGGTTTACATTGTAATTAAATGTTTCCCATAATATAACGATCATCATTTTAAAATGCCTATGATGTCAAAGAGCAGGAGATATGTTGCCAAATTTTATGGGCATTCAATTAATTTGGATGTTAGAAATTATGCAAAAAATTCTCCTCTCACAAAAATAGGACGACCTGGGTGTTGGCTAAAGCAAAGCTGTGAAAGATTTTAAAAAGTTGAATTCATGTATGTATGACACAAAGATAGCTAAGAGTTTCACAAACTGAGCCTATAACCAAGTTACTGCAAGACGGACACGTCAGACTTGAGCACATTTACTTTTACATACAAAACAATTATGCAATTCTAAGTGTATCTACCATTTCTCCAGTTTTAGTAGACAGTGTGAGAAGCCAAATACACAAATTAATATACTATAATTAATAACTAAAATACTATATACAATACAAATAACTATTGGGACACACCTCTTTTTAACTAAATTCAAGAGCCCCACAGCCATTGGTATAAAACCAAGCCATGCATTCTCGACAAATGGATGATTAAAACTTTGTTTGAACAGTTTGGTGAAGGCCCTTTTTTGTTCCCACTTTACGATGTGCTTGTGTGCTAGTACACGAATCAAGGACCATAAACATATGATTGGGTGAGTTTGGTGTAAAAGTTTACTGGCACATACAAAGCCCTGACCTTATCCCAGTCAAAATTGTCTGCATGTATACTGTATAGTTGACACAATGCTTTGTACATTTTTGGAAAACCAAGCATCACACCATAAATATATGAACATACTTTTTAAAAAATCCACTATTAGAAGGAGTAAGCAGAAAGTTATGAAATTATATTTATTTTACATGCAGGTCCAAATTTATGATTAAAATTTAGCTTGATTCATTGTCCTGAAATGAATGGCTGGACTAATTTCAGACCTCATAACAAACTAAAAAATAAAACAGGGAGTGACAAGTGTACCAATCCCTAGAGATCATGTCCCATGACAATCACCAGCTACAACAAGCCCAAACTTTTATGTTTTGTCATTTTAATGAATTCTAGCTCAGTAGCGCAAGAAAAAAAAATCCCTATGATAATTATGAGAGAACCCTTATTTGTAAAGCTTTCAGGAACAAGCAAACACAGATGATCTTGTGATATTTAATAAATCATTGTTGTCTTTGTGGAGCCATTGTGATATACCTGAAGGAAAATGTGGAAAACGGGGATGAAAGGATTAAAGTTACAGCAGTTACTCAATACTTGGTAGCCAGGACAAAGGACATGAATAAAAATGTACTGTGAATAACTTTGTGAATCTGACTTTGCCAGAGGGTCAAACCTGCATCAAGACAGGACATTCTCCATATTGTGACCTTCCATTCAGAACAAATAAACTGTGATCTTATCAGGCTGGTTGATGGAGAAAAGCTTTGTCATATGCGTAAGCCTTTTTTTTTTTTTTTTAGATTATGTGGGTATTTTTTTGCTGAGGTTATAAAACGCACTTACAAAAGTGTCCTGTTCCAAACACAAACAGCTTACATACTATGTTTGCTATAAGACTGGTGACATGCTTCAAAGGAAATTACATAACCAGGATAAAATCAAAGAAATGGCCTCATCATTAATAACAGCCAAGACCCAAGGGAAGAGACTTGATTGATTTAGTAGGGAGGAGATGAGGCGGCAGTGATGCGGCCTCTAGGAGGCTCGGAGCATGTCCCTGGCATTTTCACAGTGGTTTCATCACCACACAGACAGTGAATCCCATCATACACGAACCCCCCTGCAATGTCTCTCTGAGCCACACTGCCACCCAATTAGTCAGCAGGAGCAAACGCCTAGCTCTTGGACCAGAAACCCACCTAAAGGCCAATCCTTCCGGTCCATTGAATTTACTCTAAAAAAGTATTCTCTGTATTAGTCAAATTTTAATTATGTTATACAATCCTAAGGGAAAGCAGTCATGGGTAAAAATATTGAGAAGCTCAAACTGAAATTGCAACGTTATTGATAGTTTAACCACTACAGCAGTTTCAAGGTTATATAGGTTTGATGTACAGATTATATGAAACTTGAAATGTACAAAACTAATATGTTTTCTCTATCTATCTATTATTCATTTGTTGTCCTCATTATTGTTCTTTGTCAGGTCTTGTTTGCCTTTCTTCCTATAAAATTCTTTAGGTTTATTAAATATTGCATGACCAGTTGAGCCTAATAATGTGGTACAGTGGCCCAAATATCCTTATGCTACTAAATCTATTGTTTGGGTTTTTATACATGGTTTGATGCACACAAACAGAATATTGTTGTCAGAACCAACTGCTCCAATTTAATTAAACCACAATTCATTTAGTCAATGTGTAAAAACTTACTTACAAAAGACAAGTTCAAAAGAAAAGAAAATGTCTAAGCAGTTTCAGTGTTTTAATTCAAGAAGTCAAAGAAAATACAAGTGCAGCAGCAGCAGCTTTGGTATAGTTTTGCCATTATACAATGTATATTACTCCCACAAGCTGTGGCTTGTTTTTAGAGGCTAATCATTTGCTGCATTAGCCAGAAGTGGTCTTTCCACCCAATAAAGCAGAGAAATAAAGAAGAAAACAATCAATGAGGGTCTCTTCATCAGGATTATTACAAGCCACATTTTATTACACTACCCTCTTGTTCAGCTCTCGCAACACATCCATAAGCTTGCTGGTTTCAATTTCAGCTCTACACCTTTAAGTTTGTTACATTACTACAGTAGCTAATATTTTATATTAATAATTACAGGTGATTAGAACTTTTGACAGTTCTTCTGAAACTAAAGTCTACTAAAGCTTACTTCCATGTTTTCTGTTTATCATTTGAATCAGATTAAAAAATCAATTGCATTTACTGCTGTTTTGAAAATAAAATGTTCTCTGTGGATGGGATGTGATAACATCATGGTGGGTAGCTTTCAGTGAAGTAATTGTTGTAGATTTACTCTACACTGAGAACAACTGTAATTTGATGTGTGTGGTGATATGTACAGATGACAACACAGTTCAAAATGACAAGCTTCCTCTCCAAACCAATAATCAAAGTAGATTTTTTTGTGCTGGAATAGAGATCCTCATCAGTTACTCACTGCTGACTGAGCATTTATACCCCCACAGGGTCAAGTCTGAATAATTCATGTATAGTTACAACATACACGAGGTTTTGTCCAGAGCACACCGTTAATGAGGTCTACAAGCTACAATGAAGGGCCAAGAGTACATATGAGCCATGGAAGATTGGTCAGGATGCACTAATCACGGTTCTTAAGCAGCATAAATGTGATGGCCTTCATACATAGTTTACAAAAACCAAGTCTGTATTTAAGCGAGAAATGCCACGAAACCCAAGCCCTCTTACAACTTTAAAAAAAAGGGGGGTAATTACTAAAAACAAGTGTAACAAAAAAACAGAATTTATTTTGTACAAAAGAAAACTTCAGTTTGTTTACATTTACCTACTTTGTCATAGAAGGTATACATATGACTGAGAGGGAAAAAAAAAGGGGGGGGGGGGTTCCAACTCCATTTGGGAACAGCATCTAGTGTTCATATACCTTTTTTTTCTTACATTTACATTTAGTCATTTAGCAGACGCTTTTATCCAAAGCGACTTACAAATGAGAACACCACAAGTCAGAAGCCATGGAGAAAACCAACTATACTGTAAGTTCATCAAACCTGATTGTTATTCAACAAACCAGCTGGTGCAATGATGCATCAGGATGTTAAGTGGTGTTACTGGCTGTTGTTTTGTTGCTTTAAGATATTATGTATGCTGCAGTATTTAAGCTTCCAGGAACAAAGCCCAGAATCATATAGCAACCATAAATAAAAAAACTGAAGGATGTAGGCATCAAGTTGTAATTTTTTTTAAGATTACATTTTTATATAGTCTGAATGTGTGATCCTGTGATAAAAAAATTAATAAATACAGAATGAGTAATTTAAAATGTAATATTAAACTCACAGTTGCTTCACATGAAGGTGGAGCCACACAACAGTTATCTTGTCCAGTCCTCAGTTGCGGCCAAAAGCCTAGGCTGCAGGTGAAACACAATGTGTTACATATAATGCAGTGGTCTCTACCCATGTTTCTGGTAAGATCATTTTCTTCCTGCTTCAGATAATTAACATTATCAGTATTAAATGCCTGGATGTGTTGCCTGCATCTTTTAGCTGCCCCCACTCCCCTATTGTACCAATGCATCGGATCCAGCCTATAAAGAACTAAGGATTAGCTGAATCCTGGAATGTTACACTAGGTTTGGTGACCGCTCGTCTATGTTTCACATGTTACTTCCTATATCCTATATTAGGGTCGCGGGGGGTTCCCCATGCCCATCCAGGTGAGAACGTTTCGGGCACTGGGCAGATACACCCAGGACAGGGCACCAATGTATCACGGGGCACACACTCACACACACAGACACGCACACAAACACACTCTACATTTGGCAATTTGGAGAACGCAATTGACTTGATGCATGTTTTTGGACTGTGGGAGGAAACCAGAGAACCCCGGTGGAAACCCACGCGGATACGGGGAGAACATGGAAACTCCACCCAGATGGCGATTCGAACCAGGAATCCCTAGTGCTGAGAGGCGAACGTGCTAACCACCAAGCCGCCCCGGTTCTAAACATCTTAATTCAAAAACCTCTTCCTAAATTAAACTGCTTCTTCATAGATTATATTTTCTCTTTAAATTTCTGGAAGACTCATTCGGTAACTCATTCTTCCCATATTGCACAGCCCCATTAACACCGACTCTAAAGCCAAGTGGCTGTTGGCTAAATTAGATGCAGTTTTTTCGATTTGTTGTGAGCATTATATATATATATGTTACACACACATCAAATTTTCCTTATGGCATGGTAAAAGCCTTGGACAGCCAATATAAATATGGTGTTATTTATTCATTTATTTTCTGAGAGATATCACATACATACATATTATATATATATATATATATATATATATATATATATATATATATACACACATATATATATATATATATATATGTATATATATGTATGTATGATTTATCCTATATAGAAGATATTTATTATATTTATTACCTCATAAGAAACTAGGAATGTTGTGGATCAAAGGATCAAAAGCTATAGTTTGGTTACTATACCAAACATGGCACACAGTGCTTATCATACGAATTCAAAACCAGTAAAACCCCAACTTTAATTGCATTTCCATTGTTTTCTACATTCCTATTGGGCTCATTGAGGCCAGATACAACCAGCCAATTGACTGGATTTGGACATGGAGCCAGAACAATGCCTGTTTGTTATAAATAGTCACAAGTTGATGCTGGACCCTTACTCAGCATTTACAAAAGTGAAGACAGGTCATCAGCTTATCACAGGGTAAACACAAAACATTCACAAACATGTATATTTAATTCACGTTTTTGGAAGGATACCCAAAATAAGCATACAGAAATAACATGCAAACATAATGCATGACCAATGAGAGCGAGTACTTGCCTGATATTAAAGTTAAAACCAATAGGTATAAAAAAATAAAAAAAAAACAAGAAGCAAAGTTATTAAGAATATATCAACTACCAGTTCATTTTAAAAGTCATTGTTTACAGTAGGATTGTTCAGCACTATAATCAGCAAGAATCTCTTGGTTCACGTTCAGCTATGATGATCATGCAAAAGAAAAGAATAAACTTTCAAAAAAAATTGGTGCAATATCACCATTATATTGTTGCATTGCCCAGTTAATAGTAGACCTTTTTAAGAAAAATGCTTTAAAAAGTTATAAGTGTTCTGTTATTTGGAAAATAACAATTTGCTGTATGGGATAGTCAAAAGAATAGAAAAGATTTTATTTTTTTACATACAGAAAACAGATTTAAATTTAGTTTCTGTTTATAACTATATAGGTGGTTTTGACTTTAGTTTTTCTAACTCAAACCCATAACTAAATATAGTTATTTTGAAAAGGGCAAGCAGCAGAACTACACTTCTTAATCGATATTTTTGGTTAAATGTGAATAAAGCATTTGTTATAATAGGCTTACCACTAAAGTTTAACATAGAGTGCAATAACTAGACATGAATGACAGCATGTGAGCCATGTGGTTAAATATCCCAAACCGCACAATCAGAAAAAAAAAAAAAAAAAAAAAAAAAAACTGGCCAGTGAAAGCACAGACATTATGCCAAACTCGTACATGACTGCTAACTGGGTTTTTCTCTAAACAGAGAGCCTTTAAATTCCAGACAGTAAATAATCATGTTCTGTACTTTTCCTCACTTTGCTGCCGCCAAATCTACTTATTCATAATGACAAGAGTCTAATAACGAGCACTGCAGTTGCTTTCTAAGAGCCTAATATGGAATCATTGTGCTTAAGGCATTTGTGACCAAGTCTGTGGTGAGAGTACGATGTCCTTCACTGTCTCTTCCGTGGCAGTTCAGTAATGCAACATGGCCTCTGGGACTTAAAGATGGGGAGTGTGAGTGTGTGTGTGTGTGTGTGTGTGCGCTCTTGGACTGAGCACAGGTCTTACACCTCACGGCACATTATAGTGATGATTTAGCATGCAGGCCAGAGAGGATGGGTTCAGCAAGAAGACTGTGTTGCTCCCTGGGAATTATGATAACTGGCGATCACAAAACAGAAATAGAGCTTAGAATGTTTTGGTTAAAACATTTTGTGTGTCACACCATCTAAATGTGTCAAAAGTTTTAAAACACAACAGTTTTTTTAATTGGTAGAATCGAGAAAATAAAAATTTTGCTTATATTGCAAATCAATGCAATAGGGCTATATCATTTTTGCAAAGCAAAAAAAAAACATTAGGTACATATCATTGTGGAATCTGGAGATAATGTGTTTGTTTATATGATTTTGAGTCAAGGCATATTTTAATAAGCTTGTCATCAGCTACAAGTGCCCTGGCCATCTGTCAGCCACTTTACTGCTATCCACTCTTAATCTCATGTATATTTTATTCACCTTTAAAACCCTAACTTGAGCCAAGAATGACTGACCAAACTAAGAAACTCTCCGACTTCTTTATGAGATATCTTATAAATATAGCTTTGGGGCTAAGAATGCAAAAGTATAAGCATCAGTGAGTGCGTCAGAGCTGAACAACAATTCATTTAGTCTCTTGTATAAAAGTACATTTCAGCCTTATATCTAGCTTTAAGAAGCTTAAATGCTGTAAAATGCCTCGAGTGTGGAAATGTTTCAAAGTGGAATTCAAAAGCAGTACATCTGCCAGTGAGTTCACAAATCATTTGAGCTGATTCTGCAACAGAGTATCTTCAAACAGTTTTCACTAAACATAAAAACTCAAGAGAAAATAATTGTTTACCGTGTGTACCATTTTAAGTAAAGGACTGCCACTTTTTTAATTATTTAACTTAAATATTCTAATTATGCGGTTCAAAGTTGGTTGCAAAACTGATCTTGCGACAGGTATAGATGGTTAGATTAACAAAAGTGTTAATTTGCAAACTCAATTGATCATGCATTCTCCAAGTCAATTAAGCCAATAAGAGGTCACAGGAGGTGCTAAACCTATGGCAGCACTCACAGGGTAGGGAAAGTGCCTGGGTAGGTCACCAATTCATGAAAATTCCTATTAAGTCAGTACAAATCTAAATAGAGTTGAAGCCATAGTATGTGAACTGAATGGTGTATATTTAAAATCTCAATTCAACAGAAACAGAGTAAGTTAAATTATCAGCAGTTACATTAATTCAGTTCAGTCGTTAATATTTGTGAGAAAAAAAATAATAAAAAAATCTAATGCTTGGTGAAAATGCTCAAAAGGTCTTTACTGCATCCAGGCAGGAATAGAGATCCGTTTTTCCTGCAGAAATCAAGGTTTAAGAACAGTACTGGCATTGGGTTGGATTGTATTAATGGTATAGAAAGCATATCAGTATGAATTTGGCCTTGACTATACTGTGTTGATTGGTAGCACTCTCACTGATCTAGGACATGACGTAACTACACCATTTGCGAGGCAGAAATGCACTAAACTGTGCCTACTCTGCTGGACCAGAGGAAGAACAGTCTGCATCAGCAAAATGTCTGGAAGGCGCAAAAGCCCATGCTGCTTTGTTTAAAAACATAGAAATGAATGAACACATCATTACAATACAACAGAAGAGAAGTTAGTTTGGATTTTGTTAACTGAAGAAATTGTATAGCTACGGGTTGGGACTAATTTTTTCCACCAAGAAAGACCACCAGTTTTTTGAGAACTTCTATTTTTCATCATAATATGTTGTTTGATGTCCTAATAATGTACATGAAAGAGTAAATAAAGATATTTTTTACAACAAGCATAACAACTATTCTTTGTAATTTGGATTGTGGTGAAATACCATAAACAAGTTACTAGTCCTTCAGTTGCTGCCCCCGTGACCCGAACCCCGGATAAGCGGAAGATAATGGATGGATGGAAGTTACTAGTCCACTACATAATCATTAGTGCGGTAATGTAAAATTACTAATATGCCTACAATGACACGCTTTTGGACGGTAGACCGTAAGGGTGTAAATAATAATTTATTTGAATTGATGCATTGATTATACAGGCAGCAAATCAATGCGTCTGCAAGAGTATTGATTAATGTGTTTATATTGCTCTCTTTTTGTTTGCCTATTTTTAACATCTGCTGAGATGTATGCATACTATCTGCTTTAACACTGCAGGTGGCACTCCCTCATTGTCTTCCAACTTCCCTTATACTTCACAAGAGGGAGAAGTCAAGGAAGGTTGAATGTTTCACACTTCAGTCAGTGTGACGTCATGGGTGTTGGCTCCAGAAAATAACATAAATGAGTTTGCAACTCGTCCTGTAAAATACTAATTTGTCCTTTATTTCATAATCAAATGCCTTCCGTATTGAACCGATACACGATTTTCATTAAAAGATTTCTGCTTCTCCAAATACCAGCGCTGCACACAAATCCCGCACATTGTCAGATACACAATACTCCAACCTGTCCTTAAAGCAAAAACACTAATGCAAACTGTAAAACATGTCAGTGAAGTTTTATAGTGGTGCACAGTGGACTGATCAGACAGCATTCATCAGAACAACACTGTAGACATGTAAGAACACAGAAGACCCAAACATCAGTGTTACAGTAATTCATACCATCACATCTTTACATATCAGTTCCGGAGACTGATACGATATTGAACATAACTGTATGTTTCATATCTGGTTGTGCTTTTTAAATATATAATCAAACTTCTATAGTGTGATAAACATTCTATAAATACAATGGAATTTAAATCAAAATAGAAACAGAATGTTGTTTTTGTATTATCAATAAGAGGCAAATGGTTTATTTGAAATTTCGTAGATATAATAAAAGGAATTGAGTATTGAAACATATCGAATCAAATCATATTGTGGAAAATCTGTAAGTATTCAAAACTTTCAAGAGTTGTTGGCTTGAAAAATCAACCACACTGAATTGTCATGAACACTATGATTTACACCTCTAGCACACAGAGCACACAGCTCCTGAAATAACACAGACACTCTGTAAAAATAAAAGCATCTTGTCGACCCGTCCAGGATTTAGAACCAGGGCTTTCCTGATGTGTGATTAAATCACTATTCACATTGCCATGTGGCTGATTTTTTTTAGGCACAGTGAAGGAGATGTACAAATTGTAAAACTAATATGGTACAATGCAGCCTGCACTCTGCAGAATTCAATGGTTTCAAGTACAACTGTGTTTGTGCACACTGTACATTAAGTTAAACCTAGCTGTTCTTATAAAGTATTTAACTAATTCTTGGTTCACAAAGCTTTCATTTCTACTTAGGAACCATTCCAAATAACAGTTCATTAAATGATAACATAGCATATAATAATTGACAATATTTAAGGCAATTGTATATTTTTGGGCGGCACGGTGGCTTAGTGGTTAGCACGTTCGCCTCTCAGCGCTAGGGATTCCCGGTTCGAATCCCCATCTGGGTGGAGTTTCCATGTTCTCCCCGTGTCTGCGTGGGTTTCCTCCGGGTTCTCCGGTTTCCTCCCACAGTCCAAAAACATGGATCAAGTCAATTGAATTCTCAAAATTGCCCCATATAGAGTGTGTCTGTGTGAGTGAGTGTGTGCCCAGCGATGGATTGGCGCCCTGTCCAGGGTCTATCTGCCCAGCGCCCGAGACATTCTTCCCTGGATGGGCATGGGGAACCCCACCGCGACCCTAATAGAGGATAAAGCGGGAGATAATGAATGAATTAATGTATATTTTTGCATTGGACTTATCAAATTTGTCTTCAGAAGTGGTTAAAATTTGTGTACCCATATTCTAGTTTTAAACTGCTCCTTTTTTTTTCTTTTATACCTGTACGTTTTAGGTTCAGCTTGGATTCTGCTCATGCCTGATAAATGCACAATTGTACGTACCTGATTTTATAGTCACATTAATAAGGAGTATTGCTTAATGCCTGTCTGTGTAGACATGAACAGAGCAAGTTGTGTCAAACAATAAAATGTGACCTAAATTGCCCAAGTCCATAAAGAAGCTCACCTCAGGATGCTAGGTTTTGAAATAAACGAATAAGCTTTTTCAACATGGACACTATTCAGGAGAGCTGGCGGGTCTGACTGGGGCCACGATCCAGCCTAGAATAAAATCTATGTGGAACAGGTGCAGACGAGCAGAGCGGTATTTCCGTGCATTATAGTCTGTGCTTTCTCCAACCCCCTTACTTCCGACGCGGATATTTTGGAGGATGGAATCAGGCAGTGGGACTGCGTTGGATTTAACTTGGACGATGGGTGAGGGTGCCTGGACGGAGGCTTCGGGCTGATTGCACAAACAGAAGAACGGCGACCCTAATAGAGGATAAAGCGGGAGATAATGAATGAATGAATGAATGAATGTATATTTTTGCATTGGACTTTCAAGCTAATTTTTGCTTGGATTCTGCTCATGCCTGATAAATGCACAATTGTACGTACTGTACCTGATTTTATAGTCACATTAATAAGGGGTATTGCTTAATGCCAGTCTGTGTAGACATGAGCAGCTCACATGCAGAGCAAGTTGTGTCAAACAATAAAACGTGACCTAAATTGCCCGAGTCCATAAAGAAGCTCACCTTAGTTTTTGAAATAAACGAATAAGCTTTTTCAACATGGACACTATTCAGGAGAGCTGGCGGGTCTGACTGGGGCCACGATCCAGCCTAGAATAAAACCTATGTGGAACAGGTGCAGACGAGCAGAGCGGTATTTCCGTGCATTATAGTCTGTGCTTTCTCCAACCCCCTTACTTCCGACGCGGATATTTTGGAGGATGGGATCAGGCAGTGGGACTGCGTTGGGTTTAAATTGGACGATGGGTGAGGGTGCCTGGACGGAGGCTTCGGGCTGATTGTACAGAGATTGTGCAGAGCGGAGCTGCATTATGACAGACTTCCCGGCAACGCGTACAATATGTCTGTTTCGATAGAATTCCACAGAAGAGCGAACGAGCGCGCACCGGGACACGGAGCACAAACAGGAGACCGAGGACCGCTCACGGACTTCGGCTTTTTATCCGATTTGTGATTTCTGGTGTCCGATCTCAGCCGCGATCTATAGAAGCGGCGTAAATGGAGCGTCTTTTGACTGAAGGAGAGCGTTACATAAACACGGGGCGCACATGGAGGACAACAAGCGCAGCCTAGACGCAAAGCCAGGACATGCGTCAGTACTTACGATGCCGCGCGGGAGCAGCAGCGGGCAGCAGCAGGCAGAAGCTCGGGCGTCTAAAGCAATCCCAGCTCTGCGTTCAAACGCACCGCACACTACAGTCCGCCTCCAGACGACGTGCCGCTCACGAGATCGCGCTGCCTCCCAGCCTGCGACCCGAACCGCATCTGATCAGCGGCCTAGAGACGGTCCGCCAGCGGGCGGTGTGCTCCGGCTAAGGGCTTCTAATTGGCTAAGAAACAGGTGGGAACGCCCACAACCGGGACTCCATAATGCGTCGGACACAGGAGGCCGGATCTGCAGCTTCGAACTTGATTGGCTGGAAAGGCAGCGTGGGGAAACACGCTCACCAACAGTTTATTATGCAGCTCTGCTTTCTGCTTTCACTCAGTGAGCTGATTTTTTTTTCCTTCTTCTTCATTTCGCCTACATGAAGGTCGAGTGGACAAGTATAGAATATCCCTGCCCACAGAGCTAAACCCTATATTTCCACTTAAAATGCGATGTGATTTAGATTTACTTCTGAATCACGCTTTTCGATAAAATTCTACCCCACACAGGACTCATTAATGGTGGCATCACCTTCATAATGCATTCATTCATTCATTCATTCATTCATTCATTATATTCCGCTTGATCCTCTATTAGGGTCGCGGTGGGGTTCCCCTTTCGGGCGCTGGGCAGATAGACCCAGGACAGGGCGCCAATCTATCGCTGGGCACACACTCACTCACACAGACACGCACGCAGATTTACTTCTGAATCACGCTTTTCGATAAAATTCTACCCCACACAGAACTGAGTAATGGTGGCATCACCTTCATAATGCATTCATTCATTCATTCATTCATTATCTTCCGCTTTATCCTCTATTAGGGTCGCGGTGGGGTTCCCCATGCCCATCCAGGGGAGAACGTTTCGGGCGCTGGGCAGATAGACCCAGGACAGGGCGCCAATCTATCACTGGGCACACACTCACTCACACAGACACACTCTATATGGGGCAATTTAGAGAACTCAATTAACTTGATCCATGTTTTTGGACTGTGGGAGGAAACCGGAGAACCCGGAGGAAACCCACGCGGACACGGGGAGAACATGGAAACTCCACCCAGATCGGGATTCGAACCGGGAATCCCTAGAGCTGAGAGGCAAACGTGCTAACCACTAAGCCACCGTGCCGCCCTAAACCCTATATTTCCACTTAAAATGCGATGTGATTTAGATTTACTTCTGAATCATGCTCTTCGATAAAATCGATAAAATTATCTCGATAAAATTCTACCCCACACAGGACTCATTAATGGTGGCATAACCTTCATAATGCATTCATTCATTCATTCATTCATTATCTTCCGCTTTATCCTCTATTAGGGTCGCGGTGGGGTTCCCCATGCCTATCCAGGGGAGAACGTTTTGGGCGCTGGACAGATACACCCAGGACAGGGCGCCAATCTATCGCTGGGCACACACTCACTCACACAGACACGCACGCATACACACTCTATATGGGGCAATTTAGAGAACTCAATTGACTTGATCCATGTTTTTGGACTGTGGGAGGAAACCGGAGAACCTGGAGGAAACCCACGCAGACACGGGGAGAACATGGAAACTCCACCCAGATGGGGATTCGAACCGGGAATCCCTAGTGCTGAGAGGCGAACGTGCTAACCACTAAGCCACCATGCCGCCCTTCATAATGCAGTTTTAAATTTTAAATTTGGATTCATCAGACCGGTGGCATGGTGGCTTAGTGGTTAGCACGTTCGCCTCTCAGCGCTAGGGATTCCTGGTTCAAATCCCCATTTGGGTGGAGTTTCCATGTTCTCCCCGTGTCCGTGTGGGTTTCCTCCGGGTTCTCCGGTTTTCTCCCACAGTCCAAAAACATGGATCAAGTCAATTGAGTTCTCCAAATTGCCCCATATAGAGTGTGTCTGTGTGAGTGAGTGTGTGCCTAGCGATAGATTGGCACCCTGTCCTGGGTGGATCTGCCCAGCGCCCGAAATGTTCTCCCCTGGATGGGCATGGGAAACCCTCCCCCCTCTCCGCGACCCTAATAGAGGATAAAGCGGAAGATCATGGATGGAATGGATTTGTCAGACCACTGGTCAGTTTTCCACATCATGTCAGTTCATTCGTAACTAAGCTCAATCTCATCAAAGGAGACAGTGCTTCTACATGTTGTTAATTTAGTCATAGGCTTGTGGTCAAGAAACCAGCCTTTTGATCTGAAGACCTGAAGATCCATAGTCCCACCAAGTACTATCTGCTAAATGACTAAATGTAAATGTACTATGGCTGAAGTGTCTGCCCACATGTCCACAGAGCTAAACCCTATATTTCCACTTAAAATGCGATGTGATTTAGATTTACTTCTGAATCACGCTTTTCGATAAAATCCTACCCCACACAGGACTGATTAAAGGTGGCGTCACCTACACCATACGCAAAATGTATCACTATACCATCAATGCTGATACCAAATCATGTGCTCTTTAACCTTCATAATGCAGTTTTAAATTTGGATTCGTCAGACAGATGGTACGGTGGCTTAGTGGTTAGCACGTTCGCCTCTCAGCACTATCCCCATTTGGGTCGAGGTTCCATGTTCCATCTCCCTGTGTCTGTGTGGGATTCCTCGTGGGATTCCTCCCACAGTCCAAAAACATGGATCAAGACAATTGAGTTCTCCAAATTGCCCCATACAGAATATGTATGTGTCTGTGTGAGTGAGTGTGTGCCCAGCGATAGATTGGCGCCCTGTCCTGGGTGGATCTGTCCAGCGCCTGAAATGTTCTCCCCTGGATGGGCATGGGGAACCCCCCCCCCCCACGACCCTAATATAGGATAAAGCGGAAGATAATGGATGGAATGGATTTGTCAGGCCACTGGTCAATTTTCCACATCATGTCAGTTCATTCGTAGCTAAGCTCAATCTCATCAAAGGAGACAGTGCTTCTACATGTTGTTAATTTAGTCATAGGCTTGTGGTCAAGAAACCAGCCTTTTGATCTGAAGACCTGAAGATCCATGGTCCCACCAAGTACTATCTGCTAAATGACTAAATGTAAATGTAAATGTACTATGGCTGAAGTCTCTGCCCACATGTCTACAGAGCTAAACCCTATATTTCCACTTAAAATGCGATGTGATTTAGATTTACTTCTGAATCACTCTTTTCGATAAAATCCTACCCCACACAGGACTGATTAATGGTGGCGTCACCTACACCATACGCAAAATGTATCACTATACCATCAATGCTGATACCAAATCATGTGCTCTTTAACCTTCATAATGCAGTTTTAAATTTGGATTCGTCAGACAGATGGTACGGTGGCTTAGTGGTTAGCACGTTCGCCTCTCAGCACTATCCCCATTTGGGTCGAGGTTTCATGTTCTCCCCGTGTCCGTGTGGGTTTCCTCCGGGTTCTCCGGTTTCCTCCCACAGTCCAAAAACATGGATCAAGTCAATTGAGTTCTCCAAATTGCCCCATATAGAGTGTGTATGTGTGTGTGTATGTGTCTGTGTGAGTGAGTGTGTGCCCAGCGATAGATTGGCGCCCTGTCTTGGGTGGATCTGCCCAGCGCCCAAAATGTTTTCCCCTGGATGGGCATGGGGAACCCCCCCCCACGACCCTAATATAGGATAAAGCGGAAGATAATTGATGGAATGGATTTGTCAGACCACTGGTCAGTTTTCCACATCATGTCAGTTCATTCGTAGCTAAGCTCAATCTCATCAAAGGAGACAGTGTTTCTACGTGTTGTTAATTTAGTCATAGGCTTGTGGTCAAGAAACCAGCCTTGTGACCTGAAGATCCGAAGATCCATGGTCCCACCAAGTACTATCTGCTAAATGACTAAATGTAAATGTAAATGTACTATGGCTGAAGTGTCCTTAGGCAAGGCAGCTAACTGTAATTGATCCTAGGGTACCATATACAAGGGCACTCCGGGCATGTGTGCTCACTTCACCCAGTGTGTGTGTATGCGTGTGCTTCACTGCAATGTGGAGAACAAATTCCTCTGTGTGTAAAGCACAATAGATCAGGAAAATAGTGTAGGCAGAATAGATCACTTTATCACTGTAATGTAGAGTTTTTCTGCATGGTAGACTTCAGACACACATTTGTGACTGCAATGACAAACTGTTTACATAATACATAGAATTCTGTAGTTTATGTGGTGGTAATTAATGCACAAACACATAAACACTTCAAAAAATGTTGAGTTTTTTTACACTGTTTAGAATATTTTAGTGCTTCTCTCTTCATCTCAACTACAAATATTATTATATTGATTACCATTACCATTGATTACCATTATTATCAAGATTAGTAGTAGTAGTGATTTGTTATCTACTCTGTACATTTGATTAACTTACTATAAAGTGATTTGAGCACATTTTGACTTTCTGATAATTTCTCCTCTGCTTAAAATGCCTTATAAATGCCTTAAAATGCTTATAAAAAAACATATTTCAACTTTTTGTTTTAAAGGTTAGGATGCTTTATAAATTACTTACTATGATATGCTCTTAACTTTGTGATTAAATTCTTGAAAATTGCTGAGATATTTTGAGATTCTGAGACGTTTCTTCTAATTAAATGACAGGGAGCACCTCTGACTGCACAGTGGATTAGTAGTTAGCACATTCGCGTCTGAGCGCTGGGGACTCCAGGTTCAAATTCCAATCTTGGTCGAGTTACCATGTTCTCCCCATGTCCACGTGGGATTCCACCGTGTTTTCTGGTTAACTCCCACAGTCCAAAAACATGGATTTCAGGTAAATTGAATGCTCTAAATTGCCCATATAGTGTGTGTTTGTGTGTAAGTGGATGTGCCCAGTGATTGATTTCCGTTCTGTCCTGGGTGTATCTGCCCAGTGCCTGAAACTTTCCCCCCTTGGATGGGCATTTTCTGCACTGCTGAAACATTTAGTTGCAGAAAGCATGTTAAATAGATATGAATATGTGCATTTGCAAGCACAGTAAAGGATACGCAGAAGAAAAATAACATTATTACTAAATTTACCATCTACCTAAGGGAATTTGCACAACTTTGAACCAATTACACAGATTCACTGGGGTTATATCAACCACATGAGTATACTAAACATCACACTTAAAGTCTTTGTTACAAAACAGATATTCAACTTGCACAAAAAGTCAAATGGAAGAACAAAAAATATATTTGTAACTTGTTTTAAAGAAGGATAGTGAGAAATTCTGGCTAAGATAATGTGTTTATTTTTCATAGCATAGAGGCTCTGAAACAGAAAGATCTGCTACTAGCAGGAAACTATTTAAATTTTGTTTTAAAAAGCAAAGGGAGATGTTATGGAAAGGTACAAACACCAAGTTATAAATAAAATGCTTATTGTAAAGTATTACAATGGTAAAACTATGTTGTGGAGACATGATTTTTTTAGTCAGGCCTGGGCAGTTGGTCAAGACTGAGGTTAAAATGGAAAATACCATCTGCTAAACAGCTGATAACAGGTGGTTCACCTTCCGAGATGACTCTAAACACACAGCCAGAGAAAAAAGATACTAGTTTAACTATTAAGTTATAAGTGACAGAACCCTAAAATACTTCTTTGGCTAAACTTAAAGTGAGGTATCTTTAATGTTGCTTTAAAAGTTTTATTAAACTCTGAAGAAGAAATAAACTATTTTTTTTCTTACTAGTTTTTAATAGGGACTGTAAGTGCCCTGCCCTGTGGAGATGCACATAAGGTCTGGGTTTGCGTTTTACTAACAGGTTTTACTAAGTCTATAATGATGAACTTTTGAGAACAATAGAATAATTAAACAGGAGTACATACATTATTTCAACAAATTTATAGAATTCCCTGTATTTATTTCATGGTCCAAAAACTATTTACTCTTTTACAAAAATGCTTCAAGGTAATAGATATATATTATTTGAGTCCAAGTATGTTGTTTCAATGTGTAAAGCTTGTGATAGTATTTTTCCCGTTATGGTCTTCAGAACATTAAAATGAAGAAAAATTCTGCTCTGATTCACCAGTCAGTGAATGACATCAGCCTGTATAATCACTAGTGTCTGTAGCATGAGAATCCCCCCCCCCTCCTTTTTTTTTGGTTTATGTTAAATGGAACTTGCTACCTTGATTCAGCTTTGTTAATCATACCTTTAGGCATCTAAAAATTGGTTTGTGCAAGCATGTTAGAAGAGTAGCTAATACATAAATTAAAAATTTGTCTGCCTGGGGTTTACATCAAAACCTCAAATTTAGTATTGCAATAAAGCATTAAACATGTTTGGATTTTATGTATAAATTACATCACCTTATTATCTGAGAATATGAAAAGAATCTGGTTACAACAATTGTTATTGATTTAAATGAAGAATGGCTTGGTTTGATTACATTCCACTTAACATTTCAGACTACATAAAATGCTGCTCTTGTCAACAAATACCTGTGCCAGAAAACTAAAAATATAATTGTTTCCAGTGGGCTCTCCAAATTGTTAGATGAGGATTTTTGCCAGCAATCCCTGCAGTCATTATAGAAACCCGTGGTTTGTCTTCATTCTGCATTCTATTTCAAAAGCATCTGTATTTAAAGTTTGTTTTGCCAAAGCCTACATGTACTAAATGCTGTACTTACTGTTTGGAGGAGGTCTGCACATGTTTAGCAATGGACTAATACATGGATTTAATATATTTTTGCCAATAATTTGATTTTCATAGATTCCAAAAGACTGATGGGTTTAACAGATGACATAAATAAACAGCACACAGCATGATGTCATCGGTAGAGACGAGCACATGCTTTTATAGTGTGGAGTTTCTTGTAAAGACATTTTTATATTCCATAACACAACTTTTGTGAAATGCATGAGTAATCTATGTACAGTATGTGTGTGTGTACATGTCAAGTCTTGAAAAAGAAAAGAAGGTTTTATATTGGTACATATACATCTATTAAAATTTGACTTGCAGTATGTTTTCATACTTGAGAAAGTACTGATTAATACTTTTCCATTTACATGAAATATTGTGACCTTATTTTCCCAGTGAGATGAAAAAATATAAATCATGACAGATTTTTACATTACTTGATACCCATGTTAACCAAAGAGTGCTTTATTGTAATCTATTACATGGGAATTTTTAAATTCTGAACATAACTAGGTTAGTCCAAAGAGCTGTGAACTCTAACCCAATTCAAAAGAGAGGGAAATAAATCAATACTGCATATGATTTTAAGAGATCACTTTTATTAATCATTCCATTCTGAGATTTCAAGGACAGGGATAATGGATGGTACATGGATGAGCGATGAGAGACTATTTTATTTCTTCTGAAAGAATGAAAAATATTGCAGATTTCATTCACAATGACTAGTGGAGCAATTTTAGAATACCCTAACTTAGTTATACCGAGCTTATTTGGTAGTTGCTACCAATGAGGCTAGCTACTTCTTTCTAATATGATTTAGCTTGGGGTAAAATCTTGAAATTCCCAGACCATCTTGCAGACAGCAGTCAGTAAGTTACATTGAGTTGCATCAGAAGAAAGTAAATTGGCTGTGGTTACTTTTGTTTATATGTCGAAATATGCAGTTTTAATGTGCTTGATTTAAGTGGCTGGGCTACAAAACCTGCCAAAATTCACTATGATAGCATGTTACCATTATTACCCTAGTCATCTGTTGTTTTTTTGTTTAAAAAAACAAAACAAAACAAAACAAAACAAAAAAAAAACTAAGTTGTAATATAAAGTAAACCCAATTGAGGTGAAAGAAGTATCCAAAAAATGAACCAAGTGACCAAGACGTAACATGTCAAACTACACACATGATTAATGATTATAATAATAATACATTTTATTTTATGGGTGCCTTTCTGGCCACTGAAGGACACCTTACAAATTCATAATATAACATAAATTATGTTATATTTCACAGGCTGTAAAGCTGTTTGGCCTTATGCTTCAAAGCATAATGAATAATAAATGATAATCATCAGAATTCCTGTATGAGTGTTTTTAAAACACTAGTGCTCTCCAGTTGTCAAACTCTAAAAATGTAAGCAATTGTCATTCAGTTTCTAAATTACATTCTCAAAATAGACCCTTAGATAATAACTGTCTAAATATCAATTGTAATTTATGCTCTTCACTGAGGTGTTGAGCACAACCAATTTTCCACTACTCTGAAACTGGTGACTGCCCATTAAAACAATGAGACATTATCATACATAGTTCAGCTTCTATTGCATCATTAATACAGCATAATATATTTAGGAGGTCTAGCTATTTCGGGCATACCCACAAATAGAACAGGTGGTAAACTATGCACAAGCTGTGTGTATATAGAATTGGGTATAGACAATTGGCTTTAGATGGTCTGTAGGTAGTTACCAAAGCTACAGGACCAATTGTCATTGTTGTCTGTTGTGCTAATCAACCATCAATGTAATTAAAAAAGTGAACTTATTCATATCAGGCAGAATAATCCACATCGATAACCAGAGCTCATAATCTCCATTACTTTTTAATCTAATTGAACTTAATCTACATTTTTTTTATGTGTTAACATGAGCACGCTTAATCCTCCACGCCTGAGATGTGAAGACAGAACTAATCCATTAACCGGGATGTAACGGCATTATTTTACTATTTACAGTATATAATGTAGTTTAAGGTTTCATAAACCCCTCCCACACCACAAGTCAGTAGTTATGGAGAAAACCAGTTACACAGCTATACACAAAGCATATATGCTTCATATGTTGTAGTGGATGACCCTGGTTTCAAGCATTTAATAAAAGTGCTAGACAATTTAAAAATCTGATGCTCTAGACCCCAATCACCCCCCCCCCCACACACACACACACACACTTTATTGTACCGTACTGTGAGGTCAATACCTGGTGTGAACCTAACTGTGACTTTTGTCTTTTGTTTACCGTTACACGGTATCCACTACTCATCTTATTTTATTGGCTTCTTATAGCTGCCCGTATTCAATACAAGGCACTGATTCTAGCCTACAGGAGATGTCTGGATCTGCTCCCACTTACCTTGACTTTATTTCCCAAAGATACAGCCTGACTTGTTTACTGTGCTTAGGTGATGAATGTCTACTGTTCCTTCAACCTCACTGTGGTGCCAATTCCAAGGTGCTGGATCTGGAAATTCTCAAGCATACTTCCCTACTGCCAATCAAGCCCGGTGCTGGTTACTCATATCTTCAACATACGATATATACACACACACACACACACACACACACACACACAGGAGGTAGTCCAATGCTTGCTATTTTCCTACGTGGATCCACTTTAGACATACCAATCATCACTTCCCATTTACTGTTCACTTGCCCCATACTACATCTAATTCTTCATTGGACACTGGAGGGGGGAAGAGAAGGTTTATAAGGTCCCCATTTTCCTTAGTTTTGAAACATGACTAAACACAATAAAGACTGGAGACAAGATTTGCCAGATCAAAATATTTGATATTTTATCATTTTAATAATAATAATAAAGTTTTAAAACAAATTAGAAGAACTGCAGACTCAAAGATCACCAATAATGTTCTATTAAGTGTGCTACTGACACTCTAAAGTATGTTGCTGCGGCTCTGCCTTTTGCTCTCTTAAGACTCCTTCTTCTCATCTTCCATAGAAGCACAGACAATTAACACAGACAAGCCACAGATAATATCTTTTAGCATACCTTCTTCCCTGGTTCCATTGTAACAGCATTCAGTCCACAAACATCTCAGAACTAGAAACATTTTACAAAGCAATGGTGTGCTGCAATCAGCTATTAGCTAAACAAAAACAATTTTTGATGTAATTTTTTATATTATATTTATCTATTTTCTGCGAATCGCAATAACATAAAAAATTTCAAAACATTACATTTTGGTTCAGAAATCTAATTAAATAAATTATTTATTTAAAGAAACTCCAACTCTTGCATAAAAATAAACACTTTATATTAAATACAAAATTACAAAATACATATATAATTACAAAATGCATCTTAGACATCAGTAGAGATTCTGTGTTTTGAATACTATCCTGCTATTTCTGAATGAATTAAGCCATAGCATTCTTCAAGGACTCACCACAAGGGTGGAGTAATTGTGGTAGAAGAGGCTGTGTGCTATTTTAGCTCTTGTGAACAGAGAAACTTATTTCTGCCCTGCAGTGTTGATGTGAATGCTGCAGTAGTAGGTTAAGCAATAACCTTCCAACAAACTACTTTTAATTTGATAAATGTTTGTTGCTTATATTTATGGTAATCCTGCACAGAGCATGACTTGTACAGTGTGTTTTTCTGAATGTGTATATGTATGTGTGCGTGTGTGTATAGATAATATGACTCATTCCTTTGTCCCTGGGCAAGAAGTGATAAAAAAGACCTGGCAGCTAACAGCTCCTCATAGTTAGCAACCACAGTCACCAGAGGGGTGATGGAAAGGGTGAGGATATGTAAGAACAAAGGGGCCCATCTGCCCTTCAATTTCCCTTGCCTCCTAAGAAACAAACGGTCACAGAGTGGCAAGAGAATGGGGAGATGTTGCTGTACAAAGACAACAATTAACAGCATTTTAAATGCATCTGATATTGGTAAAGGTTTGACTGCATTTATGTCAATAAAAGCTTACAGTGAATGGAAGTAACAGGTGATATGTAAGCTGTAAGAACTATAAAGGTAATATTACTGCAGTTTTTAATTGAAAAAGGTTGGGAGAAATTCCCTGGACAGGTCACCAGTGCATGAAAGTTATGACAAACAGTTATGCACACATTCACACCGAAATGAAAGATAACATCTCAACGCTAAACAATATAACTTTCTTTTAAAATATGGAAAATATAGTTTTTGTTATTATTATGTTAGAATATTGCTATGCTCTTTTGACAATATGTACTAATGGATTATTGCAGAACTAAAACTTATTCAAAATGTAGCAACTAGAGTCTTCACTAGAACTAAAATGTTGGATTATATTAGTTTTGTTTCAACACTTATTTCGCAACTAATACAAAGATCTATATATCCATTCATTCATTATCTCCCGCTTTATCCTCTATTAGGGTCGCGGTGGAGTTCCCCATGCCCATCCAGGGGAGAACGTCTTGGGCGCTGGGCAGCCAACCCAGGACAGGGCGCCAATCCATCGCTGGGTACACACTCACTCACACAGACACACTCTATATGGGGCAATTTAGAGAACTCAATGAACTTGATCCATGTTTTTGGACTGTGGGAGGAAACCGGAGAACCCGGAGGAAACCCACGCGCACACGGGGAGAACATGGAAACTCCACCCAGATGGGGATTCGAACCGGGAATCCCTAGCGCTGAGAGGCGAACGTGCTAACCACTAAGCCACCGTGCCGCCCCTCTATATATCCAATAAACAACTATTTGATTGGATAGCACAAGGAGTGAACTTTCACCCATCTTCCACTTAATCCTCTACGAGGGAGGGGTTCCCAATGTCCAACCAATGGAGAAGTTTAGGGCGCTGGGCAGATACACCCAGGACAGGGTACCAAACTATCGCTGGGCACACTCACTTACACAGACAGCAGGATTGCAGAGGATTGTGTAGGATGTATGGCTATCCCTCAAAGGAAATGTTGTTAATACAAGGGACTTACATTCTGCAACTTCAAATTAAGTTGAATAAGTTCACTCCAGGGCAGCACAGTGGTTTAGTGGTCATCACATTCTCCTCTCTGCGTTGGGGATCCAGGTCCGAATCCCAATGTGGTTGGATTCTCCCCACGTGGGTTTCCTCTGAGTTTTCTGGTTTCCTGCCACAGTCCAAAAACATAAAGTCAAGGTAAATTAAATGCTTAAAATGACCCCTTACAGTGTGTGTTCATGTAGGTGAGTGTGTCCAGTATCCAGTGCCAAAATATTCTCCCCTGGATGGACATGGGACCCCCCCCCCACGACTCTAATAGAGGATTAAGCAAAAGATAATGAATCCTGAGTGATTTTGACTACAGAGAATATACAAAAATTTTTGATACAAACTGCGTATAAAGATTCTATTTTCAAATTTGCAGTAATTTGAATGCACAGAATTCATGCTTATGACTCCAATTTCTCAAAGGGTCTTAAATTTAGGAATAGAAAATGTATATTTTCATTTCATACAACCACTGAAAAACATTGATCTCAAGAATAGTCCTCTGTGATGAAGTATAATGTCCCAACAAATAACCACTGTGTTGTTGAACTTGCAATGTTCTATGTAGAACACTAATGAGAACCATACTACTAAACAACATTGAGGCATGGAGAAAGACTGGGTGATTTAATCAAAAGCATTCCACTGTACACCACTGTCTTGGCCTAACTCATCCACACACCCACACTGTTAGTTCTGAAAGTTTGCAGATGTGCTTTTCATAGATGAATATGCATGTATATGCATCCTGGTAAGTTTGTTGAGAAACTGCTGCAAAGTATAGAAATTAAAAATATTGTTATAAAATAGAAATGTAGTTATGTAACATGAATTATAATTAAAAACTTGTGTTGTTATTAACAGTTTTAAAACATACTGACGCTCAAAGGTAACATTGCATTAATTCCCAGCTTCAGTACAGGTATTTATACCTATGAATCAAGCCAGGAGCCTGTTTATTCTACTTCATGGCAGTAAACTCCTCTTCAACAAACATAAAAGATCTGTCTTTTATTAAGGACCATGGGAAAAGTGGGTGTGTGTATAGTTTTGTGAGGCAATCTGCCAAACAGACTGGATATTTAATGTAAAATTGACAGCAGGAATTCTGTTCAAACTTCAAGTGGAGACATGCAGATGCCAAAGTAGACAAATTTTGTCATTGTCAGAATTAGAAAAATGCCAAAACTATTTCTGTTTTAATATAGTATATTGTGTTAATATATTACATTGCATATTGTTATATTAACTGGCTGTGGAGTGTTTTGCACAGACACTGTATTACACAGATTATTAAAATGTTGCTTGGACACGATATGCTAATATGTACCAATGTTGCACTTAATCTCCCTTTACAATATTCTTAATATTGCATATCACAGTGCAGAAACTAGCTACGTTGTTTTTTTTTTATTACTCTTATATGAGCATTAGCAACATTGTGCAGCATTAATTAAGATGCCTAAAAGTTCATCAAGAGATGTGGAACTATTTAAAAACATTTTTTACATTATTATGCATTATTACATTATTATTTAATGTGACCTGCTAACAAAAAATGTCTATGCTAATGACTACTTTTTGGTACTATTATTTTTAAATGATAGAATCTGGACTATTGGCTTTGCAGGACGGCACGATAGTGGATAGTGGATAGTGGTTAGCATGTTCGCCACGTTCAAGGTAAATTGAATGCTCTAAATTGCCCATATAGTGTGTGTGTGTGTGAGTGAGTGTGCCCAGCGATAGATTGGCCCCCTGTCCTGGGGGTGTATCTGTAACTCTGAGTATATTCAGAGTTTTTTTTCATTAAATAAGGTTTTCTATTTTATCCAAAGTGACTTACAAATCAGGTCAGTTGGCCACAGCACCCTTGGAGCAATAAGGGTTAAAGGTCTTGCTCAAAGACCCACATTGGTAACTTCATTAGAACTGGGATTTTAACCCACAACCTTCAGATTGAGAGCCAACTCTAATACATGATCACTGTCCCTGCTGAAAAAAAAACAATAGCATGCAAATTAAATCAGCTTCCACATTATTTACTTGTGGTAAAAAAAAAAAAAACATAATAAACAAAACTGCTACTTTTTGAAACAGCTATTAATAATATTAAAACTAGTGTGAAAAAAATTAATAGGCGTTGATGATTATAGGCCTAAAAATGATTATAGGCCTTGTTTAATCATTTATGTTCTCATTTACAATGATTAAAAACATGTTATTAATAAAATTATCCTTATCTCGTACTGGAGATATAAGGCTAACTGAACAACCTGCATATATTAGAAATTAGTCTTTAGCCAAACACTGGGTTAGCACTGTAGCATGATATTTCAGGAATGTGGTAAAACAATTGTGCAAATAAAACTATAATACAAATACTAAAATAATAACAATTTTACAAATGCATAAAGAGGACGTGACGATAAGTTAGTGATGTGTTTGAGAGTACAAACTGGAGGTACACAACAGTAATAAATAATTTACATCTTCATGTGAAAAGTGGATTCAGTTTGTCAAGAATTTCTAACAAAACTTAACATGGTCTGCAATTATTGAAGCAAATTTTCTTTCTATATTCATATTTTTCAAAGCATTTAATGTGCTCATTACACTTCTTTAATTAACTTCTTTAATGCAGCATATCTGCTGTGGTAACATTTATCATGTATATGGAGAGTTAACCAGCCATAACATGTATGTAGCCATCTGAAAATCCACATTTCTGTACAATCTGGCCTGTGTCGCCAAATTTGATTCCCTGAAAGTAGTTCCCATGAGTGCTGTACTCAGAAGCAAGGACAGAGAACAAGCCTGTCACCTGTCAATCATCCATCCCATGTGGACTCAGTAGCGCCAACCCAACAAAAATCCTAGTGAAAGTGCATTGTCATTAAACAGGAATGGCTATCACAGACTCCTCCTGAGCCTTCTCTATCATTAAAAGATATAGTCCAACAGGAATTCTCATGCTTGCAAATTTTACAACTCTTTCCACACCCATTTCACACATACACACACCATGTTCTCAGATGCAGGTCCAGTATACAGGCTTGGCAAGCATCTCCCCTAGGCCAGGAAATAAGCCCGCATGAAAGGTTAACCTCAGGAATGAAAAACATTCCCAAATGAATCCATAACACCCATTTGTTGAATGCCTGGTTTGCTCTTATGAGAGACTAATTACAAAGGAAATTCTTTATTGAATTTCAGTTGAAATATTTCCAGAAGAGCGAAAAGCCTCAGGCCTACCAGCATGTATCTGCAGGTTACTGAGTTTGAATGTCAGGAATAACAAATGGTGTTTAATCACCTCATGAATCTTTGAACAAAGCAAAGAAAACAACGTTGATTCTTATGACTGCTGTGCCTTTTATGAAAGGGACATGAGAGTAGAGTACAGACTTGAACTGGGTACATGTGTTGGTTAATGATGGTAATGTTTTGGTGTTTCCAGGGGAAACAATACAAAAAACATTGTGAAAATAATTTGTTGATTCTTTTCCAATTGAGTCTTCAAAGTGCAGGATGAAAATTTGTTTCATGAGTTTCATGAGAAATTTTGTTCCAAATATTAATATTTTATCAAAATCATGCTTGAATGGGGTTCTTAGTTATTAATTTTAAGGCTGAATATGTTGGCTTCTCTCAAGGTTGTAAATAATAAATTAAAAAATTAAAATAATTAGGGTTCGGGACTGTGGGAGCATTATCCTAGCACTCATAAGAATAGGTGGGGAAAAACCTGGACAGGTCCTCAGGCTGTAGCAGAAATACATATTTACTTAAAAAAATTCAATAGCAAATGTACAATGCAGATAAATATATTAATTTACACCATCAACTGCTTTACCCAATATAGAGACACAAACTTTAACTTCAAACTTTGCGAATAAACTTCGTTAGTATAAAATATTAACCAAAATCCAGTTAATCAGACTTTGCCCTTCGGTATTAATTAACCTTTATATGACCACGCAGAACAGATAATATTCAAGTAAATATGAGGCTTATCTTATTTTAATTATCATAACAATTATAAGAAGCGGTCCATCATCAGTACAATAGTGAATTCAAGACAAGAAAAAATACTGGCTAAATATTTATTAAAAAAATACAAGAAAAAGATGATGTTAAAATCTTTCTAATTATTCAATTAATCAAATTATTCAATATCTTCCACTTAATCATCTATTGGAACATGAAGGAAACCCATGCGGACACAGAGGGAACATAGAAACCAAATTGGGATTCAAACCTGAATCCCCAGTGTTGAAAGGCAAACATGCGAACTACTAAGTCACCATGCCGCTCCTTTCTAATGAATTTATAGGACATTTACTTGCAGCAAAAATTGTTAATAATATGTGGGGACATTTTGTAAAATGCAGTATAAATTGAAATCTGTGATTTGTAAATTGTTCAATTTACCTCAATTCAGCTGACAAAAATACAAAAAAAATATGTTTTATTATTTTCACTGATGGCACAGTGGCTTAGTGGTTAGCATGTTCGCCTCTCAGCATTTCCATGTTCTCCCTGTGTTCGCGTGGGTTTCCTCCGGGTTCTCAGGTTTCCTCTCACAGTCCAAAAACATCGATCAAGTCAATTGAGTTCTCCAAATTGCCCCATATAGAGTGTGTCTGTGTAAGTGAGTGTGTGCCCAGCGATAGATTGGTGCCCTGTCCTGGGTGTATCTGCCCAGCGCCCAAAACGTTCTTCCCTAGATGAGCATGGGGAACCCCCCCGCGCCCCTAATATAGGATAAAGCGGAAGCTTTGGTTGGATGGGTTTAACAAGTTTTACCCAAACTAACAGTCTGAACTCTGTAAAGTTGTTTCAGTTCTTTCAACTAAGATACCCATGTCTACAGGCACAGTGTGCACATTTATATGTTTTACTTGCACATGCTCTGCAGGGTTGCTGTGTGATGGGTTGGTTTTACATAATGCTTGTATTGCACATGTAGAGTTTTGCATGAATACTGATGCAGTACAATCAAAGTCAAAAACTGCATATTTGTTCATATTACCCACAAACATACAGTATTACCCTTTTTTTTCAGAAACGCTGATATAATTTTACTATAATTACAAATGTAATCTCCTAATTTGGGTAAAACTTTTTATTAACTAACGAAATTAACAATGCTTAGGCACAGGTGAAATAAAGTTCAACCTAGCAGTTTTATTCATTCATTCATTCATTCATTATCTCCCGCTTTATCCTCTATTAGGGTCGCGGTGGGGTTCCCCATGCCCATCCAGGGGAGAACGTCTCGGGCGCTGGGCAGATAGACCCAGGACAGGGCGCCAATCCATCGCTGCCTAGCAGTTTTAATGCTGTATAAATATGAATGACAGATTAGCTAATGGTTGGAACTTCCACATTTATCTTTGTGTACTTGTATTTAGGCTTGTTATTTCCTGCAAAACTCTAGGGACCATAATTTGATTTACCTGAACATCACCTGACATTCCAAAACTGTCTCGATTGGCTAATCTAAATGATCAAATCAAACAAATCATTACCAAAATTGTTAAATATTTATTCATTTAATATATCATTGTTAACAATACCTTGAAATGAATATTCAGCTGTATATTGCAACATTTTAATATTGAAAAAAAAACACAACTCAATGTTAACATTTCATCACTTAGCTTCAATATCCATTTTAGTAAGAACACAATCACATGCGATTTAGACATCATTAGCCCAGAATTGTCTTGAATGCCAATCTCTTCTTTTTTATGTCACATAATTATGTAACAGCTGGGTGGAATTGTTAGTAGCAGCAAGTGATGGGTATCTGTAAATAGTTTCTAACTAAACATTGTTTAAAAGGAAAAGAACAATTATTCGGCTATTTTATATTCTCTATTATGCGTTCACCAAAACTCTATGAGTGATTAAGATGTGTATGCTCTATTACACAAATAACAAATTCTATAGCAGGAGTAAGGAGCTAATTTTGTGGAAGGGGATTAGGAAACACGTTAGATTACTATTGATTAAAGTCGATCAGAGGCCCAGAGCTGTCTGGCTAGTTGTCCCTATCAATGTTTCTTTCGCATAAGGTTCTGGAACTGCCTGGAGGAAACTGGCCTTTGAAACTGGGGCCAGAGTGAGTCACACTAATCTTCTCCCAGCAAATCAGACCCCTCCAGCAGAGAAGAACTGAAGCTATACTCAGTTAATGCATTCTCACAAACATGCCCTCTCCCAATCTATACACAGTCTGTTCTTTAAAATGATAATGTGTACAAACATTATTTTCGAAAAGTGGCACAATTGTAGATGTAATTGTAAACGACAGAAAAGAGTGAATAAAAGTGGATGATGACAGTAATAATGACACTAAGCAGAAATAAGAGGTAAACATGCTGCTTCTAACAACTGCCATTACTGAGGCTATTCTTATTGTGTAAAATGATTTGGGACAATGAAATATTCCCCCTCTCCACTCAGGGCTACAAATCACCTCACTGTGTCAATTTAAGCAAGCGGACACTACAGGTTAAAAAAACTGATTGCACCTTTCATGTAGCATATCATAGAAGGCTCACATCAAAGGAAAGATGATCTGACATGAAAGAGCAAAAGCGATGCACGTTCAGTCGGTCGAATCGGATCATCACAGCAAAATCATTGCTACCCTCATCTCCTCCATTTCATGAGGTGATCATCAAAGATTCACAAGGCAGCACCTGCTTCTCTACAAAAACCTTTCTGCCTGAAAGTCTTGCAAAATAATCCTTCACTGTGTAATTGTCACCATTTTTTTCTCACATGCATAACCAAAGAAAATCTTTAGCAGACTTTTTGCCATCACTACTATATTCACTCTGACACAAACCACTTCCCAAAAGCCTAAGCTGCATCCTAGATAGTCAGTAGTTCTTGGATTCTATGTTATAAAATAATGGATTCTTAGCATGCAGCCTCAAAATGTAGCCTTCATTCATGGTAATCAAAAATTAAAAGATAAAAAAAACACAAGTACAGTTATATTAAAATGCAATTTCTTTAATTAAATAAGTAATTTTATGTGAACTGTAATTATCTCTTCTACTTGCATGCTGTAAATATTCCGGTTCATCTAATGCTACATACACACATTGTATAAATCAGAAAGTCACTGGCTAATGACTGATTGATTAAAAAATTACTAAAGTTTTTAACTGCAGTTGCAAAATGCAATTGTTTTTAGCGATGCAAATCATTCTGCTATGATTATGCCTGTTTCAGACTTTTGCACTGCAAGTATAACCTTTTTAAGTCATTAGCCAATGGCAGTGACTTTCTGATTTATCCATTGTGTGCATGTAGCATTAGATGAACCGGAATATTTACAGCTTACAAGTAGGAGTGATAATTACATTTCTATCAAAAGGCTGAGGTAAAACAACTACAACAAAACAGAGCTTAAAGCAAGGCCCTGGATTTGGAACCTCTTTCTAAGTCCATGTATTAAAACCAAATTTGTTGTATTTAGCTGGAAACTATTACTGTGCTTTTTGTGTTTACCCTGGCATAAATCATTTTGCTATTCTTTTTGTGTATTCTAATGTATTATTAACAAGGCAAAATACAATAAAAAAATGTGATCTGTGTCTGATGTCTGTGCTGGAACTAATGAAATTCTTAATGACTAGATGATGGCAATACATGATCACTCAGACTAAGTAATATTTTTAGTAAAATGCTGTTTTATTTTATATTGTCTATGCCTAGACACAGCCCTGGTTATCTACCCTATAGAGATGATAATTCTCAGTGTGCTACAAGTATTGTAATAAAAATAAATTTAGTCCCAGTACTGTACACATTACTTAGCATCACAGCATCTGGTCTAATAATTTGCAGTTGTGCTCCATCCAAGCCTTTCAATTTAATAAAAACATTTTAATGTGTTAAATATCTTCCACTTCTTTACACAGTTGTTTCACTATTGCAAAACAAAATAATAATGATATATATAATATATATTTTGCCATATAGAACATTTTTGATTAAAATTTTTGATTCGTTCACTTTGCTCCAGTGATGATTGCCGCCTGGCGATTCCACCTCACCGAGGAGCTAATTCTCAAAAAAAAAAAAAAAAAAATCAGGTTTGATGAACTTACAGTATAGTTGGTTTTCTCCGTGGCTTCTGACTTGTGGTGTTCTCATTTGTAAGTCGCTTTGGATAAAAGCGTCTGCTAAATGACTAAATGTATGTAAATGTAAAATCAAAATAAAAATTGTGTTGCTTTTTGAGAGTTACCAGTGATACATTTAATCAAAGGTAAATCCATCTTTTAGACTTTTACTATACATACAGGAGAAAACACATTTACATTAATAATAAAGACATGAGTGGTGTCTAGTGAACCTGTTAAGCCTTACCTCCATTATGCACATTATGCTTACATCTATTATTCAGGAGATGTAATGAGGTGAAACAGATTTGCTTTCCATGTCTTTCATCATTTGAATTTTGTTTCTTCAAGTAATAATTAATATGGTTTTGTCGAAAGTGGTCAAAAGCAATAACATGAAAACACACACACACACACACAAGCACTCGCACAAGCACACGCACATACAAGCACACACACACACACACACACACACACTCTGATACTGACTGGAGGATAACTACATCACGCCAGTCTCAGTGTCAGACATGCTATTAAATCCAACTCTACAATTACAAATCCTTATTGCACATATACTCACTAGTCACTTTATAGAGTACACTTTATTGTTACGACACTGTTGTTTTTTTTATCTGCTTTTCTATATATTTTTAGTCACCATTTTTTAGAACCCTCACAGAATGGTGGAGATGTGTCAGCTTTGCAGTGCTTCTCTAGTCTGAGTGGACATGAAAGCAATGCTACAGCAGTTTTTAAAGTTGTCACTATTCTACTAAGAATAATCAACCAACTGAAAAATGCCACCAGCATCCAATAGGCAGTGTTTTAGGAGCGCTGATGAAAGATTAAAGGAAAAGGGGAAAAAAAGTGATGCAACAGATGAACTACTGGACTGAATGCACCAGCAGAACTGCTGCACAGAATCTAGTCATGCCAGTGCAAGTAAATTAACAACCTACCATAACATCACGAACACTTACGTGCTAGAATCAACGCAACACAAATAATACCTGTTTTGTGATGGTTCTATGAGGGTCGCAAAGTTTAAAGAAAAAATGGATTTAGAGGAACATTAATGGTTTTACAGATTGTAAATATAGCGAAATATTGCATTAAATATAATTATACTACAACTACAAAGCACATGTGTATGGTAAATATAGGTAATAAATATACCTAAAGAGTGTAAAAACAAATAGTGTTTACATTATATTTTATATTACAAATGTGTACATAATACTGGACATTGCATACTTGTTCTAATTTTAGTTTGTTCTTTGAAAAAAGTTAATAAGACTCTAATATAATATCTGATAATCATTTGTAATATAAGTAATATGATAAGATATTATATAATATAAAAATATTAAATATATAATTAACACTGCCTAACCTTTGAAAGCTAGTGCCTTCTTACTGTGTTTCATTAGTACATCATAAAGCTGGATCAAGATAAACACACAGTACACATTTTATATCAAAGCCGGGTAAACCATATCTGTCAGCCAGGGCATTAGTCTTGATGGAGCAGCTAAAATGTGGTTTCTTAAAAGCCTTTCATATAAACTGTAATTAAGAATGTGTCAAAGAATGATGAATGTTTTCTTACTTAGATATCAAAGCAATCATTCACTCTGCAAAAACGGCAGGCCATTAAGTCATCAAAAGAAAACAACTGGTAATAAGCTGAAAGTAAATCATAACAGTTGCCTTAATAGGTGTTGAGTTTAGGATTACAGTATTCTCACATTTTCTGTTCTACTCATTCCAGACTGTAATACAATTGTCTGTGTGACTGTTTATACCACGGACATTGGTATATTCAGAACATGTAGGTGACTGTGTCAATGGAACAAAACAAGCAATTAAACTGTGTGTAAGAACACTGTGGCTAAATATTGTCTGTATAAACATGTGTTTTGAAAAAAGAACTATATATAGATATTAATAGATTGTGCTTAATATGCACCATCATTAATTTTGTTTGGAATGTGTTTGTGTTACAGATTAATAAACTTTATGGTAGTAATTAGGAGAACAATTAGAATGCAATTATTCATTTTTCAAAAACCAAGTACTTACTGTAATTTAAAACTTTATATAAAAGGTCACCTGCTTGATATGAATGACTAATGATCCATCTATCTACACTAAGTGACTTTATTACAAACACCAGTTCAGCTGCACAGTCATGTAATCATGGAGTAATCAGTATGCCTGAAACCATGCAGAAATAGAAAATGCTCTTGTTATGTTAACGCTGACATTAGAAATTGCTGATTCTGTGGTGTTTTAAGCACAACATTTATTAAGTGTTTACACATAAAAATACCAAGTTGATAAGTGTGAACAATGAAGAAGAGTACAGTTTTAAAACCACAGAATAGAAAACTCATTAAACTTGATTCATTTTTAGCCCAAGACCCCTTAATCAGAAAGATCTATAAAGCAACGCTTCCATAAGCACAGAAAGCAACATCTGTATATATACTTATACTGGCCTTAAGTGGACTCTTTAAAGTACATTTATACAACAATGAAATATAATTCATATGAATGATAAATAATAAATATACCCAGCATACAACATGTGTGCACTCAGTTATTCACTACACTTCCTCAACCAACCTGTATTCTCCTTATTAACAAGCATTGACGTGCTTGTCTGTGACTTCCCTTAAAATGCTAGGTCTCAATCCAAAATCAACCAGCAAGAATATAACTGACATTTTTTTACCAAGCCTTTTGCACGTTGTATGAGTGGCGGCATGATCATGAATGGGAGTCAGGAGAAAAAAGTGGTCGCCATAGATGCCTGGTAAGTCTTAATAATTTTGAGTGTAGTGGAAGCTAATATACATCTTGTGTGTGTGTGTGTGTGTGTGTGTGTGTGTGTGTGTCATGGCATATGTGTCACTGTGCTGAGAAGCACTCCAATTGTACCAATAATTATTTCTTTTTTACTTTCAAATCAAGTTTTGAGTTAATTAATCTGTCTCAGTCCTCGTTTTCTCATTCTGTGTAACAAAGTTCCTTCAAAGTTCAGTGTAGGATGTGCCTGCCAACAGTATTCTTACCTCAACCACTAAATCAGCATACCTAAATGAAACTTTAGCTCTCTCAAATAAACCATGTTTTTGTGCACCATATCTGGCTTTAAAGGAATTACCTACTATAAAATCTGAAGCTTTCTACCCATGTGTTCTACCAGCTTTCAGTCTCAACTTCCTTTCTTCATACCAGCACCATGCCTTTGTTTTCTATTATTGTCCTAGGGGCACAAAGTTAATTGCTTCACTATTAGTATTTTTAGAAATGTCATTAACCTCTCTCAATTTTTTTTTATTATGTTTAGTTTAGTTCCAGTATAATTTTTTCCTAACCAAGCCAACATATATGAACGTTCATGGAAAAATACAAAATTAAGCATTTGAATGAAGTTTTTACAGAGTTAACAAAGTTTACAAAAAATCACTTATTATGAACTTATTATGGAAGTTTTTTCAACTAAACAAGCAAGTTTTTTTCAACTAAAAGTTGTAAATAAATAAAAAAAAAAAGATCTTTCTAAATCTAATCGTATCACTTTAGTAAAATTAATGGCAAGTGGTATAGACAGATGATTGTATGAAAGTAAATGATTCAGTGTTGCACAAAAAATCAGGCTGAACTAAACTCCAATCATTGTTTGATAAAAAGAAATAGGGTGACATATAGGGTGAAGGTTAAATCACAAGGTTTTGCTTTTCTTATTTTAGATCTTGCAGGCTTAGAGATTGGCAGAATTGTTTTCTCCTTGCACACAATAGGATATTTCAGTGACAGGAAAGAGCTGGACCACGGCACTGTCAGATTTCACACCTAACTGCCTTCTGTGACAAATAGATTTTCCTTGCAGCCTCTTTCATCAAACAGATCATCAGCTGGGACAAAATCCCAGTAATTTACGAAACAGAAAACACTCTCATGTCCACACAAACATTTCAAAATAATGACAAAACACAACATAGCAGCACAGCATATCATTCACAAAGTATGGTAACATAATGGATTTATACTGTGTTTCAGAACTATACCCAGAGCATATAAAGGCAAATAACACCCTGAGCTTCCCATGGGCCTCCTTCTCTGAATGGAAACCATAACCAAACATGATGGGAATGTAGTTCTGAATTACTTATATTACAACAACACAATCAGGGCAGATCAAGCATAAAACCCCATATCTGTAAGTAAAATTCAACTGCATGTCAGTATTTTTCATTATGACATATTCTTATTAAACACCCACCATGCTGCTTTGCCAAACTTGTCTTTTGTCTTATTGCAATATACAAAACAAATATTGTTAAAGATTGGCATCTTCTGCTTCCCCAAATTAGTCAGGCACTTCAAATACTGTACATTGCACCAGCTATTTTTGCATGGCATCTTTTGATTCCTTAGTCAATTTCAATTTCAGCTTCTATTGGCATGACAAATGTTACATTCATATTACCCAAAGCTGGTATACAAAATAAAAACAATTACAAAAATGTTCAAGATTTCAAAACAATAATTGAAAAATCTAGTCTTCCATAGCTTCCAAGCTAGATCCATAGATTGCAGGTGCCTGACAGTGCTTCTCTTTTACAATAATGTCAATATTCCTCTGTTGAAATGGCTAAGCCATATAGCCCATTGTGAATGTAGACAAAATGGTAGGCTGCAAAGATGATTATTAACTAATAATAAAAGCATTGTCAGTTGTTGTGCTAGTACCCACGTGCTGATCTTGCTCTGCACAGGCCCGGCTTTCATTTGCACAGCCTATTTTTTACATTGATTTTTCTCTACTTGATAATTTGACAACTAAAATTAAGATTAAAGCGTATAGGGTCCGTGGTCATGATTATTAGTGTGTGAACACAGCATTAGCCTGATGATGTAAGAGTTGGCAAAAACAGCAGGTAAGATGCCCTGAAACTGCCAGAGTGCATACATGCTTGATGGATTGCTGTTTCTGTGGAGGCTCTCAGTGAAACAATCATAAAACATGCTTAGGGGAGAAAAAAGGCCCAGTCCAGGTTTTGCTAGGGCACAGGACATTTTCAGAAAAAAAAGACAAGGTGTGACATTTAAATGTTTGAACTGCTAATTCTAATGGTTGACTCACCTCTAATAGCTGGCTGAAAATTGGTATCCTTAAAAAGGATTTCCATTGCTCATTTTGACAACAATTATATTTAAGATGTTTAAAGCATCGGTGGCTTTGTGGGCTTTGGGCCTCTCAGCGCTAGGTATTCCCGGCTGGGTGGAGTGTCCATGTTCTCCCCGTGACTGCGTGGGTCTCCTCCGGGTTCTCTGGTTTCCTCCCACAGTCCAAACACATGGATCAAGGTCAATAGAATTCTCCAAATTGCCCCATTTAGAGTGTATTTGAGTGTGTGAGTTTGTGCCCAGCAATAGATTGGCTCTCTGTCCTGGGTGTATCTGCCCAGCGCCCGAAATGTTCTCCCCTGGATTGGCATGGGGAACCCCACCGCGACCCTAGTAGAGGATAAAGCAGAAGATAATAAATGGATGGATGGATGTTTAAAACATCCTTACATAGCATCTTGGTTAATGATTTTACAATTGGTTAAAATACTCACATTTTACCTATTACTTAAAAACCAAAGCACACACACACACACACACACACACACACACACACACAAACACAGTCAAAAGTTTGGACACACTTCCTCTTCGTTCTGTATTATATGGTTGGTGCTTTATTTCCAGCAGTGTCAGTGAGGTGTTTAAATGAATCTACAGCAGCACCGCTGCACCAAATCCCCCTCACTGCATCAGTGTCACAGCAGAACTAAGATTAACCAATACACCACCGAAATTATACTTGTTCTGTGATGGTCCTGATCAATTGAAAGAACAGGGGACTAACAAAAAAAGAAAACAGTTGTTCCATGGTCTGTAATTGTACAACTATTAAGTTCATCTATATGGTAAGTAGAGAAAATAGACAATGGAGAAACTCAATGTGTGCAAACCTTTGACTTGTACTGCAGATACATTACAAATAAGTTATACTGTATCATTTTTACAGTAGATTCATTGATTTTTTTATAGAATCACTGGACCAATGCCGAATTGGACCCGTTTGTCAAGTGCACACTGAAAAAAAAAAACTTACCAGTGTAGCACTATAGGTGAAGGTATATTAATGGTTTTCAAAAAATAAAGCAGCTTGGGGATTTAAGTGATTTACAGCACTGAATACTGCAACACCAGAGAGGTAGCTATGGTTTTATAGCCTCTATCATTGCACTCCCTTTCTATTTATTCTCATACTTTTTCTTCATCCAGTCTCTTCTACTTACTTATCACCACTCATGTATGCTCTGTATGTTATCATTATCTCCAGTCATTATCATGTGAAACTGACACTTTAGCACCTCAGATATATATTTTAAATATCTTACAAAGTAACGAGTGAGAATGGAGTTTATTTTTGATTTTCTCATCAATTAGAAGGCATGGTTTTAAAACAGATCTCATATCTTTGAATCTCATACTTCCTGCCTGTGTTTACTCATCTTATTGATCTTTTACCCAAATATATGAATTTAGAAAGTATGAAACATGAAGCCATACAGTATAGATGATATTAATACTACTAATAAATGCAAAATCTCCAAGATATATTACGATTTTTATAGAAACATCCCTTCACCAATGTTGAGTTTAGACACAGCCCTTACAAAATATGACTTTTAAAAACACATTAACAAAAATATTACCAGGCATGTATGGCTACCGCTTTGTTCTCCTCACTCTGCCACCCATTCATGATCATGCCATCACTCACACAAGGTGCAAAAGGCTTGGTAAGAAGGTCAGTTAAATTAAATTAGTGATTGTTACCTCTTAAACCTCCTAAACTCCTAGTCCTAAACTGATAACTGAATAACATCAAAATATCTTCAATACATTTTCAAAAAAAATATTTTCAACAATAAATGTGATGCATTTATCACATTCCAAACAGCTGACACAGAGAGTCATATTACATATAAATTGAGTTATATTGCTGTTTTATATAATTTATATTGTTATTATATTACTTTTTTATAAAGTTTTTATATAGTTTTATATTACTGAAAACATTTAGCTGCTCAACAGATCATTATCATGGGATTCTTGCTCTACACAAGGGCTTATATATCTTTAACAGGCGACATATCTGGGTTGCATATATATATATATATATATATATATATATATATATATATATATATATATATATATATATATCAAATACATGCACTCTGTGCGCATGAAGACATGAAGGTGTTGCTTATGGCATTGTCCTACCAAATTATCCTAATGATTCCTAACAAATCATGAAGAGGATTGCCTTAATGTTCCTTTAAAATCCCAATATATGCATCTGTTTGGATCCAAGGAACAGCAAAACATGAATAATAAAAGCAATATAAAATTGAGAATGAGGCACAAACTATACCTGTGAGAAATGTACCACTACAACTTAAACCCCCTCAAGCTCACCCATAGCAAAAGACATATTTTATTGGCCTGTGATGAAACAGGAACTGGAGCTGTCCATCACGGCATATCACAAGGGTGTGCATGATGCACCAACATATGTAATGACCCACCTAATGATTTCTTAAGCCTAAAAGTGCAGCACCCACTGCATGAGGTTTACATTTATATGTATCTAGGCAATATGCAATAGGGACTGATGCACTGCCTATCATGACTATCATGACAGATTATCTGATAATATTTTGGATGGGATGGTCCCTATATATATATATATATATATATATATATATATATATATATATATATATATATATATATATATATATAGGATGCCTTTATTGCGATGTGCATTAATGTATACATCATGAAATGCAGAAATTTATTCAGCAAAAAACTAAACAGTAATATAATTTATGTGGAAGGTCAACAAATACTTCTTGGAGTATTTTAGATCCAAATTTTGTGCATATATTGCTATAAATAGGCCCCAGACACTGCAGAAGGCAGTAACTCTCTCTAGAATACAGGATTTGCTAGGAAACAGCAATCCCACTAGGTTAGATATTGACACAAACATTAAGTAAAATGTCACAATAAATAGAAAAAACAGCATCAAAGAAAGAGGCAGAATTGCCAGCTTGAAATAGTTTCAGCAAAAAAATTAGCACTCAAAAGTGAAAAAATAATACAATAACAAAAATGTCAAAATAGAATAACAAATTTGATGCATAACTTTTTTTTTAAGTTTAATTCAATCTTTGTGCCTAAAAGATTCTTAGCAGAGAAGTACCAAATGATAAGTACAAAAATTGCTGTTTTTTTTTTTTACCACAGGGCTTTCTAAAACTCTGGCACCCATTAGAAAAGTGATATGTATGGTAGTTGTTTTTTCTGTGGTTCTATTGCAGCCCACAATCTCCTGGAAGACCATTTCTTTAAGTTATGTAACATAAATTAATTTTTATTTAGCCACACAAAAATAGCACAACTGAACTCTGAAGTTGTATTTAATGTGTTAAATAAGGTTGTCTTCGTTCTGAGCAGTAGAGTTATTTTTACAGACTGTAACAAATTGCAGTGGCGTGCCCATGTGTGTTTTTGCATATATATCTTTACATTCACTTCCTAGGTAATTGGCCTACCTTTGAGCTAAGACCTAGCCTTTTGACATAGGGTGTTATGGATAATCCCAGCCTGTCTGCGAACTGTCAGGAGACTTCACCCAATATGATCAGGTCTCATCTTTATTGACTGACAATATTTTAACACTAAGCAAAAAAAATGTAATCAAATAGCTGTAATAATCTGATCAATATAATATGCAAGGAACACAGTCTAATTAAAGCTTAAATTATTAAATATTACATCTTACCAAAATTAGGTATAGAAATTTGTAATGAAAATTCATAAAATGTCCTCTCTCAAACATTATCCTGAATAGGACTTCACAGTCTCACCACCTGATGATAGTTAAGCTCACTGATCACATCTTAGTGGCCACTAGGTGGAAGTAGTTAGGGTGATGGACTGTCATTATGAAAGTTGAAGGTTCAAATCACAGGATCAGTAAAGTTACAAATGTGGATTTTTGAGGTAAAGGGTAAGACCCTTGACCCTCATTGCTCTAGGGATTCTTTATAGTCAACCCTGTAGTCTGACCTCAAACATAATGTTGGGATACTTGTAAGTGTCTGCTTAATGACAAAATGTTATGTGAATGTTTTTCTTTTTGAACGTTCACTAAGAAAATCCAAAAGATGTATTGAAATTAGGTGGATAATTGGTGGACCACACAGCGATGAGCACAAGATATACAAACAAAAAGTTACCCAATGAAAAGTTAATCCCATATCATTATCTGATAATTATATAATGATATACTCACTAAGTTGGCGCGGTGGGCGCGGTGGCTCAGTGGTTAGGGTGTTGGGCTATCAATCTGAAGGTTGGGGGTTCAAATCCCAGGTCCACTGAAGTTACCAGTGTGGGTTCTTGAGCAAGACCCTTAACCCTCATTGCTCCAGGGATGCTGTAAATAACCCTGTGCTCACCTTGTAAGTCACTTTGGATAAAAGTGTCCAATAAATGACCAAATGTAAATGTAAACATTATCATATAATAACAAGCACAATATTACATCTGCTACTGCAGTGAAATTAATGCAAACTAACTTAACTAACTAACCAGTGCAAACTAACCAGTGCAAAGGCTGTATGGTTTATACAAACTGTATGGTTTATATTCTAAAAAAATATACAACAATATTTTTTTAGCCATGCCAATATAAAATAAATGTTTAATTATATCCAAATGAATTTAAATGATATTCTGAAATTTGACTAAAGATGGTCTGTCAATACCGATATGAACCTATATATTGGTTAGCACGTTCACCTCTCAGCGCTAGGGATTACCAGTTTGAATCCCCATATGGGTGGAGTTTCCATGTTCTCCCTGTGTCTGCGTGGGTTTCCTCCGGGTTCGCCGGTTTTCTCCCAAAGTCCAAAAACATGGATCAGGGTCAATTGAATATTCCAAATTACCCCATATAAAGTGTATTTGTGTGTGTGTTTGTATGAGTGAGTGTGTGGCCAGCGATAGATTGGCACCCTGTCCTGGGTGTATCTGCCAGGATGGGTGGATGGATGATAGTGCTATATGCTTGAAGACACATTATGTCAGTAAAATTCCTCTAAAAATCATTGGAAAAAAAGGATTCTTACCATTTAATCATAATGTTTTTAGCATGTAAGAGACTCTGGGTATTTTGTTTGACTATCTTACAGACATTTGTTGCTTGAAAAGCAGTTAAACCTCATTATTCACCAAGAGAAAACTGTCTGGGATCATTCCAAATTAAACAGTACTATAATAAACAAGATTGAATCTCTGCTAAGGTTAGCATATTTACTTTGTCTTTTAGTGTATGGTTACACAATAATTTAAATTTCATGAAAATCATGAAATGTATTTAAAATTTTTTTGGTTACAAAAATGGTGACTATCAGAGCATATGTTTAAATGTGACAACAAGCTAAATGCATGTATAAATGGATTCTTTTTTTCTTTTTTTAAACAGAGAAATGGAAAATCTGCTGCGTGAATCTTTCCCTGTTTATACAGAAGGACACATTGGATCAATAAATTAGTATCCTTGTGACTTTGTAAAATGAAGTGTAAGGACTCCAGTGGTTTATCTTTAGAGCTGTGAAGTAACTGCTTTAGTAATTAGCGAGTCCTTGGCTAGTCCTGCCTGGCACACTGGGTGATCATAGCCCCATGGATTGAACACAACTTTCATTTTTGATGCAAAATATTGCATTCTTTCTTGAATTATTATTTTTTTAACAGCAAACAGCAGGTACAATGGTTCAGATGATTATTTTCATCTTTTGACTGGTTGTCATCCTGGGTCATGGGTTAGCTTTGTGCAGGTGGGATTAAATGAGAGACAAGGCTTTTGTCATGGCACATTCACAGGTGCTGTACCTCTTGTCCATTACTTTGATTGATGACCTCTGAATGGAACCCCCCCCCCTCCCGGGTGTGTGCTAAAGAGATTAGAAACAATAAATTTGTGAACATTTCCCAAGGTCAGAACACATTATTCTGCTATATCCAGTAACACATACCTCAGTGGAGATACTACATTTATCATGGATATGTAAAAATGTTTATTCAGTTAAATCTTTCTTACAAGTGAAATACAGACCACTCTACATGATTTGCTGGTAGCATCTGGAGCTCCTTGGCAGTAAATTGTTAATTGCTTAACAGCAATTCAGAGTTCAGTAAGTTACAGACTGAAAAAGAAAAGATACAGACCCTTTTTTTTTTTTTTCAAACCTCAGGTTTAACATTATAAATGTATAAATGGTTGCTATATTTTGTAAATCCACAGCCTTACTTAAAATTAAGCAATTTTTTTTGTTTGTTTACCACATACTAAGAATATGTGAGACATTCTAATAAAATAATTGTTCTCTCTCAAATATTAAATACTATTTACTCTTTGTTCAGTACTTAATACGCCGACATACCACTAAATTGGGTTATTTAGCATAGACTTTTATCCAAAGCTACTTTCAAGTATCCCAACTTAATGGCTGGTTACCATTAATGGGAAACTGCAGTGGAGTCTCATTAGAGCCATTATTTTGGCCAGGCAGAATACAGCAGGGATAGCAGGGTCACTGCTCCTGCAACTGTAACCATTACTGACTGGTCAATAGACAGAGGGACATAGGATATCACTCCTTTATGTAAATTGAACACTTTAAGTAAAATACCACAATTAAATGGCAAAACAAGAATATTTAGGTTATTTGTTTGTGTTTTATTGAAACAGAAAAATAGCAAAATCAAGAAAATACATATAGATGGAAACCGGACACATATAAATCTTAAAGAAAAACGCTCTTAAAAGGCCATGTGGCAGTTCCTATAGGTGGTGCTCGCTTCGAGCATGGTTGACGTAGTTGTTTTAGGACATTTCTTTTTCTTTTTTTTTCTTTTTATCATTTATGTGTCGGGTGTGTATGCTATCTGAGGTCAATGTATGTGAACAAGCAATGTAGTAAGAGCGGTCTGCCACCAGAGGTACTGTATGAGTTGAAGAGACAACATGCATTCTGAAGTATTTTTTTTATCTACAACTTCATTATAATTAATAACCAATAAACATAGTCATATCTGCATCAGATTAATAAACATAACATAAAACTGTGAGAAAAAGGTCCCAACATTTTCTTATACTATTTAGACCTGATCAGAATGCAATACATTGGATGCTATTCAAAAATGCACATTTATATTTAGTCATTTAGCAGATGAAATCATATTAAATCATATTTGTTGGCCCCATTTTAGTTGTGCAATCTTTTCTCGATCAATTTATTGATTTGATGATATGTTAAAATCATCTTCGTTGATTAAGCTAAATACTTTTTGGAAAATATGACATGGAACCCTAGTTTACACTTCTCTCCAGGTCCTTCAGCTTCTAATGTCAAAACTTTGGTTCCGTCATCAGTGATCTCATTATATTATACAATGTTTTCAAACCAGTTGTCCAGGTTTTTTTAAAAGACAAAATAGCCTTACAGCATAACAGATCTTTTATAATGTTTTACTGTGGAGATTAACTTCCTGCAGGATTATCTGTGTATATGGACCAAATCCAACCTTGAGAATTATTTTCACAAACATCTTTTGGTCGTATTTTTCCGATAGTAATGCTAAAAGGATTTAATACAACATAAAAAATTCTGTTTAACTTGATAGTCTTTTAAAAGAACCTATTTAAGATACAAATTTTATTAACAAAATGTCTACTGTTTAACTAACTTGTCTAAAAGTCTTGCAAACATTTTTGAAAACTTGAACCATCTTCTTTAATCTTGACACATAATGCATCTTTTGTCAGGCAAATTTGTAACCTTAAATTAACTTTTTTTAGTTATTATTTTTTTTGGTAATTGATCTGATAAATGGAATTAGCTGTTTGTCACGAATATTTATTCATTTATTCATATTATTCTATTATATACAGTATTCTATAAACTTCTACTTATCTTACCATTTGGTATTTTGTTTTAGTGTATTCTGAAAGTATTTAAACTATATTCTGTATATTGGAATACACTTGTTTTATATATCTTAACCTATAGTTCTCTACATTGAATATAATGTAAACATTGCTCATTGAAGTGAAGGCAAATCATCCTAGTTTCTTTCTACACAATAACTGTGTTCCACTAACATTACATACTCAGAGAGCTAGCATGTGTAAATCCTGTTTATATCAGCTTAATAGAAAAGGAAGTGTGACAGATAAATCTGATTTCTGTCTGATTTTAGATTATTGGGAGATAAAGCATTACATCCATCCCACGCTGTGCACTCTTGAGCAGGGATCAACAAAGCTATAGGAGATACACCTTTAAGCCTGAAGTTTCATAGCTTTTTCTTTTCAAGATACTCCTGATTAAACTGGCTTAGATCAAATCTGCCTCACACAGAGAGCTTTTCAAAAGGTGTTTTTGAAGGTCCTCCCTGCTACCCTCAAAATGTTTATCTCCATGTGTCAGCATATCCTTTGTTAGGATTAAAACATAACATAAACTGATGTTTTGGTCTACATCTGATCTTGGTCAAAGTACTCATAAAACAGTTACATCTGCTTTGAGAACAGTGTGCATTCATTGCAAGCCATGAGACAAGGGTACTTGTTAATCATATGTCGAGTATTCAAAACAAGTCAAGGACTCAAATTATTGTATATTTATTGGTCTATTAGAATGTACATTTTGTTGTACTGTATTAATCACAGTAAACTAGACCAGTACAAATGAGAAATTATACTTTTTAAACTGCTAAATGCATTGACCAGAATATTTTTATATGTCTGACCACTGGAGACACTGAAAATCTTGTGGCACACCAAAAGTCTGAATTTAGGGTATTAAATTATGCTGTTGTTTACAATCGATATCAAAGTGAAAGATAAAGAATTGCACACTGATGTTGATTCACTGTTTTAAAATAATAACTGTGGATATGCCAGGAACACAGCTTGAATTATTAAATATTAAATCTTACCAAAAATAAGGCCTAGTACAAGAAATTTGTAATGAAAATTCATGAAATGTCCTCTCTCTAACATTATCCTGAATAGGACTTAACCAAAAAAACAGATTAACAGATAGACAGAAGTCATAATATACAAGATTTATGTATTTTTAAAGATTTATCAGGATTAAACTCCATCAAGTATTTTAAGACTTTAAATACTCCAAACTTTAACATGCACAAATGTACTTGTAAATTAGTATCGTCTGTTTCTAGAGAGACACCATCATTTTGAAACCAAATTCCTTGTGTGTGTAACATACGTGGCAAATTAAATCTGATTCTGACATGATTAAAGAGAACCATCAAAAGACAATACATCACAGCGGGCCATTGTCTTAACTTTTTCTTAAATTCTATTTTTGTTTATTAATTTATTTGTGTTTAAAACTATCTTTAATTATGTTATGCTCCATACAGAACTCAGACCACCCACCATGAAATCAGGAAACTCAGGACATTTTACTGTAGGGTGACAAGTGAGCCACAAGTTTGTTCAAATGTATGAAATACACCAAAGTTATTTAGAGAATTTAATGTAAATTTGTTCTTTGATATTTTGCCAGTTTAATAAAGTTTTATTATAGCCTGACTTTTGTAGAGATAATTACTGAATTTGTAGACATATTTTTGTTGTTGTAATCGCAACATGTTGTGTTAAGGCAGATTTATTAAACATAATATAGTTGATTAAGTGATATTTAAGTGGCACTGCTCTCACTTGAACGTTTTCCAGGGGAAAAACAATATATAAAAATGCAAGCACCTGAAAAAACATAGGGCAAGAGATTCGTCAAATGAAAAGCACTTAAATTTGGTGTATCTTATATTTGCAATTCAGGTTACTGGGTTGAATAAGAGCCCTGTAAAGAATTTCAACACGTAACAGAGTGAATGACCCTGGATTTCGTAATTTTAATAAGATCTATCATTTTCTATCACTTATAGTTCTTTGTTGAATACAATTAATAAAATTAATAAAAAAAACTAATTGTTAAATTTAATTATTGCAATTAAATCATGTAGTTCAAATAGTTGAGTTTATAGTTTTATACTGCACACACTGGGACAGGATTTTTCAGATACGAGAACAGAAATTATTAACAAACATGCAGTACCAGCTATATAGCTAAATCCTATAGGTTTATTGGTTTGGGCATTAGAGAATAAGTCCTAGTTATTTATTCAGCATCCATGCTGGATGCATGATTGTTCAATAAACTAAGGGGCTTTTAATCTATGAACAATGTTAGACTACAGTGATCAGAGGAAATAACACTCTAGTTAACACCTTCATAAAATAATCAATTTATTATGCGTGCTATCTCTGTATCTGATATGTTTCTAATACATTTTTTATTGTATGTATATTAACAAATGAGGCCAACATTAAATGTCTATCTATTCATTAAGTATAAATAATTTTAAAGTAACCATTAAACCATTAAAATTTACATATTTTCAGCTTTTGACATTTTCAAGAGATGCTATGGCAAACCCTACTGTGGGTTTCAACACTTTATGTATGTCAACACTTTCTGCAGTCTCTATTAATGGATAAAAATGGTCAAAATGAAATGATCTAATTTTGGCACCAACTCTAACAGATAATGAGCAGTCAGACACTGGTCTGTTTATAGAGAATCTAAATGTGCTGCACTGCCACCTTGAGAGTTGTATAACAAAATGTCAATTCTTACAGAAAGAGTGTAAATTCAGCCATGCTTTCCTCCCACAATGTGCAAAAATAGGATATACGCTTTAATCGTTAATGCTCTGCCACATATTTTACGTTTTGCAATCCAAATCACTATTGAGTGCCCGGCAAGTTTTTAAATTGTAGTCATTAAATAACCATAACTTGTAAGGTTATATAAAGTTTGTGCCCATGTATTCTGTAAAAAAAAAAAAATTAAATACAACACTATATACCTATTTGTTGATTATCTGCATTTGCTGGAAAGAACATTATGATTTCTCTGCTTGGGAGGTTCTACTGATCTGGTGTATCAAATTAGCCTTAACTATGGTTTCGGTTTTTATGCGGCACCAAATACAACATGGATCTGTGTTTATTTTTTAAAAACGTTCTCTAGCAAACCTAGCTGCAACACAGACAAAATCAGGACAGAAATGATTGGAAATGTATAGTGATGATTGGTTTTAGGATATTTAACAGAATTGAGAATGAGGCTATTAAAAAGAGAGGCAAAAACAGATCTTGTCTCACTATGCATCCCAGATAATTATTGAAAAAATAAAAAGTAAAATAAATTAATTCTCACTCCAATTTTGCAAAGTATTTTCACAATTAATACACAAGTCTTTTCACAATTAATACTGTACATGTGTATACTTTAATGTGTAAACACTCACTGGTGAATGTTTCTGACCTTCAGTCTCTTTTTTGAAATAGAAAATGTCATGCTTCTGTAATAAAATAAAAATTGTAGGTCCTTTAGGAGCCATCTAACCCTAGAGACAACTGACATTTACACATATTTGGATTTTGATCATTTGCAGTAAAAAAGTATTTTATTTTAACAAATATTTAAAAAAAAAGTATACTGAAGTATCCATTATGGGCAATAATGCAAAACATTACAAAACTGAATACACAAATAATACAAAAGTTACACAAAGACCCAGCTTGTATTATGGTTATGTACAACAGTTTTAGATGTTTCCCCATGGCCCACCTTCTGCCTCTTTACTGCAAACAGAAGGAGACCTAATTACAGATACGACATGGCAGGTGTTACCATTTACCATATCTGCATCTTAGCCCTGCCTCCCATTCACAGGCTCCACCCCATCACGCCCTCGTGCCACAGCAGCCTACAAACCTTACTCAGTCACACCAGTTATGTCAGAAGGGACAGAACAGAGGAGCATAATTCCAGCTATTTTTTGTAAGTCTATGTCCCAGTTTAAATATAATGCTAGTAAAAAATTAGAAATATGTTAACTTTTGACTTTGTAGAAAGTAAAAATAATATTTCTTAAATGATTATTGCTCTCATTACTGTGGCATTTTGGAAATAGGATCTTAAAACTGGAGACATTAAGAACTGTCTTTTAATACAGTGTATGGAAACTTCTGGTTTTAACTGCATAAAGAGAAGCTTAGCCTTAGTGCTTTTTCATTGCAGAGTCACATTGAGTATATCTATTGAGAGAGGAAGTGATGTAGAGCACCACCCGATTACGCCATCTGCCTTTTCAGTACATTGCACAGTTTTTACCAGGGAGTTGGACAAGACCCAAACAAGCCAAAGTGGAATTAAACACAAACAAGGCTTTGGTGAAATTTAAGGTATTATCCCTAAAAGCATTGACACTTTTGCAATAATTACAAATGCAACAGTCTTATGGGCATATAAAAGACAAAAATAAGAGCATGACATGCAGTGCTATAAAATTTACCTGTTGGACACTGTGTATGGATAATATAAAAACCACTGCAACTGGAATAATCTATTGCCAGATCACATTACAGCCATGGATGAAAAAGGCAGCAATTAGAGTAGCAAATGCATTTCAATTCAATCTTCATTTTTAATTACAGTCCTACAGCCTCCTGAGAGAGCTTGGAGTGTTTTAAAGATTACACACAGCACTTCCCGTCATATGGATTTATTTATCTAGTAAGATGGTTTCATTTTACTCCAATTTTAATTGCCCAAGTCTGTCACATATGCTTGATTGCTTCTATGTATAAAGTAGCTAATGATGGTGCCCTTGTTTCAGGGAACCACAGCTATATAGGGAAAGGTAAGGCATTAGCTACAACATGCATAATCTTTTGTGAACCAGCCAAACGTACATAAATTGTGAAGTAATAAAAAGAGTTTTGTTTTGTGATTTTGAAATTGTGAACATCAGAAACCTGAAAAAAAACATGATGTTCACTAGTGTAGACATAAATAAATTGCCAGGAGGATACGTAGTCTAGCTATGTTTATACGAGATCAGTAGCCTAAGAAAAAAAAGTGCTCTAGTTAAAGTCACACAATGGACCTGTACTGTTCTTTAAACATGTCTACTCAGAAATAATGAACTTTAAATATACATACAACATATGACGCAAATATGAAGTGAGCATCTTTAGTTTCCATTACAAAAAAATTATATCAGCAGCTCCACAAAGTCACTGGACAAACCACAGTGCTTAGAACACACAGCTGACAATTACAACACATTCTTCGGTGAACTATTTAAAAATTATCTGGCCCTTATTTATAAAAAGAAACACGAAACACACTCCAATATTAAGCCCTGGCACTGGGTAGCATTATGTGGGGTCCTTTTTTTATCAAAGCAGTGATGCTGTTAAATTAAATATGTAGATTTCAAAAGATCTAAAGAAAAGTTTAGCCATGGTTAAGCCAGCTTTGATTGATTTAATACAAGTGAGGCCCCAATTGCACCTAATTACAAAGCCAAATGAACATTGACTGTAATTATCACAATTAACAGCACTGGCCCGGCTCTGTGGACTGGTGATTAACATCAGCCCAGCCCAGAGCAAACAGAGCTGCAGCTGCTGTACACAAACCAGCAGGACACATTTGATGGTTTGGAGAAGAATGAGGGCTCTGTGGGTACTGCTTAAAAAAGATCTGGAAGTGAGTCACAGCGAATCTGCTGCAAAACATTTTTTTCTGGTTTAAAAATAAGTAATGTGCAAAATGCGTGTAATTCTGTGAAATACAAAACATATTACTTACTAACTCACCAACAATTTACAGACGAATGTCCTTAAAAAGACTTTTTTTTTTTTTTTTTTTTAAACCAGAGTGGTTGTGAAAGCAAGACTTTGAGGCAGTTCAAAGAGAAAAAAAATGAAAACCATCTAAGTAACAAAAACAAATCTGGATCCATTATGTTTCTATGTTTCGAAACAAACATTTATTAAAAATAAGTGGTTAACAATTTCTCTTAAGGTTATTTTTTTGGTGACACCATGTTTTTGCCTAGGCCATAATTGGAACCATTGAAAATGCAACTCTTTTTACATTAGCCTGTTTAAAATCTCAAAACTGTTATTTTGGTTCATTAATTTATATACATACATTACATGCATACTATCTTTATATGTCAAAATGTCCACCAATTTCATGTTCCCTCCTTAGCCTAGAGCAAATCTGTCTGCTGCTAGCTTCTTATTTTCTTTAAATAAAAATTTGACAATAGCTAACTAGTGTCCCATCAAGTACACAGGCGGTGCTAAAAACTTATGATGCTTTTTTGTCTTTTGGTAGTAAAGGACAATGTTTACAGAATATAAAAATAATTTCTCAAAAATAAATAGTGTTAAATCAGTGGCTTGATCTCTGCCACAGTAAATTAATTCACATGTAGTGATGCATACCTTTATACATAAACCTTATAATTTTTTTTGCTTTACTATGCAAAATGTGTAGATTTTTTGTACTGTCCTTTTTATTTTAATTTTATGTCTAGACAAAAGCAATGGGCTACCAGAAGAGAGAGATAACCAGGTCTTTCTCTATTTGCTGCACACAGCAGTTGGGAATTAAATCAGCAGATTGAATTTGGACCCTCTACTCTGAATCATCTGAATCATCCCTCTCAGCACCAGTAATTACTGATTTTGACACACACAATATTGGACCAGCTGAAGCAGATTGGCTTAACTGAATTGGATTTAGGTGTTTCTTCTTAGACAGGCATCAGCATTTATATTTGTTCTACCAATATATATAATATATATATATATATATATATATATATATGTAATGTCTAAATTGTGATTTGATTCATATGACTTTACTTGGTTATTTAACTTAATTACCTACTAAGAAATCTAAGTAATCCCTTTTAGTTAAGCTACTTTAGTCAAGTTTTACCAGGAAAATATGTTGCACTGTGTCAAAAATCAAACTTTGTCTACCACTTAATGCTTCATTAGCTCTAACTGATTTGCTCTTTCTGCTTTTCTTTGAGCTATCACCAACTCTCTATTCATAACGCATCCATAGCACTGTGGCAACAACAATAACTGAACAGAACCTGGATTTCTATTATTCTAGTGGCTTTGCAGATCTGCCAGGATGGCCTCACTGCACTAATTCAGTGTCTCTAATTTTGAAAGATGAACACCTGATTGCACGACCTGTACATGGATGTCCTGCACTATTGGTGCTGCCTGGCCACTCAAAGAGTATGAGTATCCAACTGGGTCCTGGTCCTCCCAAGTTTTTTTTCCCAAAAAAAACAACAATAATAGGTTAATAATACATCTAGACTGTAAATAAAAAGCAGCAGTAAATTATTTTTTAAAAAGTAGGTTATTCATTATTTATGGTAGAAGGAATTGGTCAAATACTGTATGATTAAAAAAGTATTTGAGGTAAAGATTTGTCCACTGTGAGCGGAATAATAAACTCCACTCTCATACTTTTTCAAGAAGCTTTTTTAGCTACTGGCATGTATTTTTGGGAATGTGCTCTCAATCAATAGCTATAAGGCTAGAAATTTTCCACAGGGAAAAATTCTGCTGCTGAGCGATGCCCCTGACAAATGCCGGAAAGCAGCATTTAGGATCCTTATGGTAATATTCAAAAATGGGCAATGAGTAACAAATTGTGAATGGTAAATGTTTAGTAAATAGGTAAAATCAATTAATATTTATATAGATATACCATTTTATAAACCTTGTTATTTTATTTTTTTTATCGTCATCCTTTCTAACCCCCAATCCCTTATTGTATCTGTGAGATTCTATTTGAGCTTTTTCCAGTTTATTTTGACACCTAACATTTGTTATATTTAGGCATAAACATCCTATAATCTCATAATTACTTTTTATGGAGATCACATACTGCATGTGTTAATAATTTAAAAGAGAACTTTGAATTTGTCCTTCCTGTAATGATATTTAGGAATCTTTTTAATGAGTTCACTTCATCAGGATCATCAATACAATTCTGCATTAGCTTTCTCAATTCAGACAATTCAGTGTCCAGAAAGGCTGTCCATAAGACGCAAAATGTAAATGTTAAACACGAAGATTGCAATGAATTGACTTATGTTCACAGTTTTCAATAAAGTCAGCAGAAATCCCTCATGTTGTTTCAAATTAATAGTCTGGGTGAGGAGTCAGAGCAATCCTTTTCCCATCGATGTCAACGAAAGAGCGGCTGCATTTGAATAATGGATGTGCTACACTGGACAGTGGAAGGGCTAAAGAACTCAGGCAGACAGCAGACTTCAGGAAAGCCTAATCCAGCTGCTCAACTGTGACCTTCATGAACTGCTGTCATTGCAAACAAGTGTTCCCCTCCAGCCAAGGAGACATTTTAAATTCTGGACAAAAACCATCATCCATGTCATGACATAAATTGTTAATTGTTGTTTACAGAAAATTAGTTTAAAGAGATAAAAATGAACTATAGAATCTAATCAGCTTAATAATGACTATGCTGATGTTAACCCTTAACCCTGATCTGGTATATATATATAATATTGATATATAATTAATTAATATAATTGATATAAAATTAATATAAAGAAATTAAGATCATTCCACTATTTAGAAGTGATGAAGTATATGGGAAGTAAATTGTCACCACAGTGGGGTGGAACAACCACATGGCAATCACTGTGAGTAACTAAAATATGGTGTACCTTTTAAAAAATTATTTTGAAGGAGCAGAACCAGAGTTCATTCAATAGGTCAGCGTAAGGACGAGGGATTAACCGAATGCCAATGGTATAAAAAAAACAATGGAGTTTCCTCCATGTAAGTGAAGTAGACTGAAAATATGAGCAGAAATTATAGAGTCAGCTAGAGAAAAAAGGAAATGTGTATCTGGGTATCAGCACAGCAGTGATATAAAAACCCATAAGTCTAAATTATTGAGGTATACAGATCTCTAAAGGCAACTATGCCAGCTAATAAATATTAGACATTAGTAAATATTGGGGACTATGTGTATTAATCTCAATCCAAATGAATAACTAGGTCCACTGTCCAGCAAATGTTAGTTTTTATTTCTGTTCTTAGGTAAACCCATATCGATGTTGTGGTTTTGGTTAGTGAAAACATAGAAGTGAACAAAGTGCAGGGACTTACAGTCTTGTACATTTGCAACAGATTTCCAATATCAAATGCAATAATATACTAAAATGAATAGGTTTAGATAATCATTAAAACCAATTACATAATAGTAGTTATTTGTCTACCACAAACAAATCAGTGCACTTGCAAACAGAAAGATAAACCCTAATGCAGCCCAAGATAGGATTATAGCTGAACAGAAACTTTTGGCTTCCATGGGCAGTGAAAAAAAATCTATCTATATATAAAGTGTTCAAACTCTTTGCCTGCAGCTGCATATCTACTGTAACAGTCTTCTATACTGCCACTGATAGCCTATTAAAAAGAACTGTCCCATTTTTTCCATGGGGAGAAGGTTAAATGGAAGCTTTATAGTGTTCAAGTGAAGATGCTATAGCTGAGTAAGTGAGTATGTAATAGTGCTTTTTAATCAGAGGTTGAACACTGAGGACCATCAGGATGTGAAGAAAGCCATGATTTGTAATGACAACATATGAACAAGTGTTTACTTAAAAGATGAATCCCAAAGTAAAGACATATTACAACTTCGTTCAAGTCTCTGTATTTGGAAAACAGTTGTGTTAAGACACAATATTATATATAATTTAATAATATATAATATAATAAGTATAATATACATATATATATATATATATATATATATATATATATATATATATATATATATATATATATATATATATATATATATATATATATAAAATATAACAGCCTATGACCCCTAAATCTTGATAGATAAACTATACATCTCTTATTTAAGAGTTCTTATGTAAGTTATTCAGCACAATAAAATGTTTCAAGTATCAATGCAGATAACATATTTGATGTTATATTTTTAGGCAAAATTAAATGTGCTCATTTAGGAACAAATTTCACTCTATTTTTAGTTTTACTTCTATAAGCAAATTTTACTTTTAACTTTAAGATAAATATTTTGTTCTGTTTAGTCATTAGTTTAGTTACATTACTATTTATACTGCTGTACTATAAGTACAAACATATGTCAGTTTATAAAAGGTGACTACATAAATACGTACGATCTTATGGGTCTGAGTTTTGGTCTTCAGGAGGTGTCTTCCAATATAACAATAGCATCTTGCCTTTTGGGGAACATTTTCACAATATTTTAAAGCTGTTTTGAAATTGTATTCTGTAATTTTATAATTGTAGAAGGGCTCAATACAATCAGGTTGTGGACAGAATTTACCACATCCAAGTTATGGTATCTAAAAGCCCAGCATTGTAAGCTGACTGGTAAAACCAGATCATATAACATTATGATATAATTTTCAGACTGCTGTCTTTCCTTTTGTGGCTAAGGCTCTATAATTTCCCTTATTTTGCTGCACAGACACAGACAGACAAGCCAGAGGTTAGATTCATTACCTGCTTTTCTGGCTGCTCATTTCATTCATGTGACTGACACCAAATCCTTTTTTTCACGTCTCTGTTATTCATTCCTTCTGCTTTTAACAGCTAATAATAGAAAAAATATTATAAAACAGCATAATTTTGTAAAAATGCCAATTGGATTTATACTAATGATTTTTACTAATGATCACAGACTTAATGACAGCATTAAGACAGTATGTATAGCCATATAGATAATAAGGGAGCTGTTCAAAGTAATCAGTGACAGACCACACAATTTCTGAACTGAAACTGGCCAACCCTATTTAGAAATGTAAAACATGTGTGTACTTTTTGAATCTTATGTTAGACAAGGTGTTACATTTATTTTTAAAGACACATTTTATATCTACTATTGAAATGTTTCCTGGAGGTAAAATGTGCTTTGGTATAATTAAGTACACTTTACACAAAGAGTTTTCAATAATCATATTAATCCAATCAAACTTTCCCATGTTACCCCTGTTCCATAATAATTCAGTAAAAAATGAGGACCAAATATGCACCTTAACTGTCAGGTGCAAAACCTGCTATTAAAATGCATAGCAGGTTGATATCTAGGGAATGTTCACTAGGCAGCTGTTTTTCAGAACGGTCTGACTGTCTCTCTCATCGTATGACCAGGTCCTTGTGGAATGCAAAAGAAAAAAATACAGCTTTTTTCCCCTTTTTTTACTTCAAGAAACTTAAGTCAAACTTTTCTGTTTATATGACCTACTTTACCGGCAAAGTCAGGTGAGCTCAGCCATGATAGTTTATGAGCCCTCTCTAAATACCCCATCCTGCTTGTCATTTCAGCAGTAGTAAATTGCATTGAACCTGTCCTGCTGTGGACAGCATGAATGATGCTGATGTGCAATATCTCTCTGTGGCTGCTGTCTAAGTTATCTTTATACTTTTGTCACATCTTTGATATCTTATGCCCACACTGCCATCCTGCCCTAGCAGCTGTCCGGTGCCACAAAATAGATCACACACAACTTATAAGGGTTGTTTACACATATCTATTTATATAGTCTTATACAACAGTTTTATTTATTTATTTTCTGATCTACTTTTTCTAATCAGGACCACAGGGGTGATGGAAGTCATTTCCAGTGCCAGTAGAGCAACAGACAGGGACACACTCTAGACAGGTCAACAGCCTATAGCACAGCACATATAGGAAAACTTTAGTATCTTCAGGTGACCTCCATGTTAAATCCACATAAACAACATTCTTATATTTGTTGCCCACTCTACCTGGGTTTCAAACTCCGGAGCTTTATAAGTGTTAAAACACTATTTGCCAACTTCAATTATTTAGAAATTTAAATCACAACACATAATTCATGAACAGAGAAAAATTAATGGCACACTTTTAGCATTTTTTTGTAAGAAAACTCTTAAGATGCAACAGGGCAGTAATCTTCTACTACTAACAGTATAGTCTCTAGGTTTAATTTTTTTTGTTTTTTTTAATATTACCAAAGGGTGAAATCAATTAGTTCATGAAATATTCCAGTTTACACTTGAAATTAGTTTTAAAATAATGGACAACTTAAAATGATGGACAATGATATCATGCTAGTGTTCTGGGCTGCAAGGTGGCTTAGTGATTGGCACGTTTCCCTCTCAGCACTGGGGATCCAGATTCGATTCCCGATGTGGGTGGAGTTTCCATGTTCTCCCCGTGTCCGCATGGGTTTTCTCTTAGAGTTAATTGACTGTTCTTAATTGCCCTTATATTTGCTGTATTTTTGTGTGTGCGTGAGTAAGTGTGTTGCCAGCAACAGATTGGCGCCCTATCCTGGATGTATCTGACCAGCATCTGAAACATTCTACCCTAGATGGGCATGGGAAAACCCACGCCGACCCTAGTAGAGGATTCATTGGAAGATAATGAATTAATAAATGAATGCCAGTGTTTTTGGGAAAAGAAAAGCTGTTATGTCAAAAAGTATCTTGGTTATTTATTGGCAGCCCAATCAAATCAATCATGCAACAGAAGTAAAGAAAATAATAAGATCGGAAAATATTCAGACAGCAAATAAATTAAATAGATAAATCAAATGATATTTGCATAATCATACAGTTCTTTCTTTCTTTATTAATTTTTATTGCCGAAAGTGTATATATAATCTGTATTTAAATATTTGACTCAGGCACTAGTCATTAAGATTTTTCTGTTCTGTTGGAAACAGTTAAAATATTTTATTTTATAAAACATACCTACTGTTTTGAAACAGTACAGTTAATTTTTGAGCACTCATGGCTACAGGTATAAAAGGCTGTTTGGATCTGCACATCTGCAATAATTAAAAAGTCACTGTGTACTGACACTGGGTAAATTGGCTTTGCCCTGCAGCTCTGCCGGAATCAATTAGCAAATCAGTCAGCAACTGTGTGCTGTATGGATGAACTTCATGAAGTGTGTTCTTGTTAATGATCAAATGTCCTCTACTCTGAGTTAATTCAACTAACCAACTGTTTCTTACCAGATTTGTTACCAGATGTCTAAAATACCAGCCCTCGTTTATATATTTTCTATTTTAATTATTGATGTTATTGATTGTAATCAAATTAGCAGTCTGCTAAATAAAACAATGGAAATCAATTTGGTTAGAGATCACTGCACTTTTCAGTTTGATGTAGGGTCACTGGCTTTCCCATACACAGCTGATAAAGTATAGAGTAGGTATACAAACAAAGAAACAAACTGAATGTTATGCATTAAACTTTAGGCCTAAATGGTAAACCATGCAAACATTTTTTTTATTTAATCAGGGAATCTAAAAAAATGTATAGGCAGCATTTTAGTAAAAGAGAAATGTAAGTGTATTATTCAATCATTCATTATCTCCCTCTTTATCCTCTATTAGGGTCTCGGTGGGGTTCCCCATGCCCATCCAGGGGAGAACATCTCGGGCGCTGGGCAGATAGACCCAGGACAGGGCACCAATCCATCGCTGGGCACACACTCACTCACACAGACACACTCTATATCGGGCAATTTTGAGAATTCAATTGACTTGATCCATGTTTTTGGACTGTGGGAGGAAACCGGAGAACCCGGAGGAAACCCACACGGACACGGGGAAAACATGGAAACTTCACCCAGATGGGGATTCGAACCGGGAATCCCCAGCGCTGAGAGGCGAACGTTCTAACCACTAAGCCACCGTGCCGCCAAGTGTATTATTATTTCACTAAAATATTCATCTCTGATTTGGTGCCAGGGACACTATACATTATTCATGTGATGCTTTAACCTATACTATGACTTATGTTAAGATAATAAGAAGAGCAGTATTATCTGTGTGGTGGTGTGTAGCTAACTGTATGACAGCACTAAGGGATCAGACAGAAACTGTTGCTATTTATACCACACTTAGTACCCACAGGCAACAACCACCATCTGTATGAACACACTGAGAAGCTGGCACCACCCTGCACTGCCTCAGACAGGAAAAAATATCAACATAAATAGCAGCACTTATAACTATGCTATCATGTGAACACAATTAGAGTTGATTTTAACGATTGTAGAAGAGACTAGGTTACATAAGAGTTACCTACCAGTAAGTACAGTACACCTGTATGTGATAGACCTGTATGCTAAACATGTGGTATATAATTTTGATTATATCTGTTTCCTGCTTAAATGCACTTAATGTTAAACAATATTAAATTAAAAGAATTTGTTTAAACTAATCATTTTTTATATTGGCAACCCAATAACCAAATTATCAAAATAAAAAAAAGAGTTACTGTAAAAATATTATTTATTAATACCACTTATTTTTTTACCACTTATTCCCAATATTGTTTAATAACAGATCATCTCTTATTCATACACTGTATTTTCAAGATTGTATATTTTTTCTCAGAAATAAAAGTGAATTGAGTTGTTACAAAGTATTTGATGAGACTGCAAGGTTGTAAAAAAAAACACAACATAACATCCAATGTTTTTTAAATCTATTTATTCTTTCTATTGTAACTTCTGTAAATTAAACTACATTTAAAACATAAATTTAGATATATTTAAAATGTATTAAAATATTAAAATACAGATAATTTACAGATGGCTTAGTGGTTAGCATGTTTGATTCTCAGCGCTGGGGATTCGGGGAGACCATGGGTGGTTTTCATGGTCTCCCTATGTCCGTATGGGTTTCCTCTGGCTTCTCCGGTTTCCTCCCACATGCCAAAAAGATGGATACATGATAAACTGAATGTCTCACAATAAAAATTGCCCCACATAGTACATGTTTGTGTGTATGAATGTGATAGATTGGCACCCTGTCCTGGGTGTATCTGCCCAGCGCCCAAAACATTCTACCCTGGAATTATATTCAAATGGAATTATAATCAGCAGGGCGGCATGGTGGCTTAGTGGTTACCACGTTTGCCTCTCAGCTCTAGGGATTCCCTGTTCGAATCCCAATCTAGGTGGATAAAGTGTGCCATTAATTTTTCTCTGTTCATAAATTATGTGTTGTGATTTCAATTTCTAAATAATTGAAGTTGGCAAATAGCGTTCTCCCCGTGTCCGCGTGGGTTTCCTCCGGGTTCTCTGGTTTCCTCCCACAGTCCAAAAAAATGGATCAAGATCAATTGAATTCGCCAAATCACCCCATATGGAGTGTGTCTGTGTGAGTGAGTGTGTGTGCCCAGCAATAGATTGGTGCCCTGTCCTGGGTGTATCTGCCCAGCGCCCGAAACGTTCTCTCCTGGATGGGCATGGGGAACCCCCCCCACAACCCTAGTAGAGGATAAAGCGGAAGATAATGGATGGATAGATATTCACACCAAATAAAGTAAAGCTCCTAATAGAGTAAAAAATAAAACGATTAAAATGATGGCCTGAATAGCTGAATTTACTGGTAATTACCTCAAAACATTAGTGTTTTGCTTTGTTTTAGTGTTCCAGCACACCAACAGTTCTGAGCATTGGCGCAAAAACCATCCTGTGTAGTGAAGAAAACATCTGTACATAATGAGGTTAGTTTTGTTTGTAGGGGTCACATACTTATCTAAGGTATCATTTACCACTTTGCTTGGTATTTAGGATGTGCACATGCACTGAGGTATTTTATCATGATTATTTTAAATACATTTTCAAACTATTATTTATGCTTGTGTTTTTTTGTCCAAGACCAAGTGTACTTGGGTCTTGCATTCCCACAGTTATCATCATTTTGTGCAGGTGCCCATAGCAAGAATCAAAATTTAAGGTCTCATTTCAGGTGAAGCAAATATTACAATTCACTAGCCTGGTTTAGACCTCTTTTTATGAACAAACAAATGACATAAAGTCATTGTTCTCTCATTTGTAAGTCACTTTAAATAAAAGTGTCTGCTAAATGACTAAATGTAAATAATGTATTATAAAACATAAAACACATTGTATTTATATAATTTAAAGGATAGAAAATAGCAGTTTACCAATACATGTGGATGATGTTGCAATAATCTATTCATCTTAGCAAATGCTTTTAAACACAGTGATTCCGTTTTCTGCACTGCGCTATGTGTAGAGCACTTCAACACATCCTAGCCTGGACCACTTTACACATTGGCTATTTATACAGCACCTGCTATTAATAGCACTCTCCCCCAAAACACCTTTCTCCCCTGCAAACCGTTGTGCTCTTTTCTGCAGGCTTGCAGCATACTCTGTTCACACTGAGAAAAATGACACTGCAGCAGAATTTTCAACATACAGAACATTTTAAAAGAAGTAAATAAAATGGCAATTAGAAACCAGGAAATATAGAAAAAGCCCTTAATATCAAACAATGCAATGTTTTCCTTTTCATTTTTCATTTTCAAAATAAGATGGAGACATATCTGACATATCTATGACAAAGAAAAGATGTGTTTTGTTCACTATTTTGCGTATTTCTGTCACCAAAAGAAAGATGATAGATCAGTGAATACTGCTAAAGAACTATTGCATCTAAATTTTTGTCCTGGAATAAACACAATTACAGAGCTCATGTTCTGTGAATATACTATTGGGAAATTATTCAAAACCATCTTAAAAAATAAATACATTGAAATAATTCAGGGCGGCATATATATATATATATATATATATATATATATATATATATATATATATATATATATATATATATATATATATATATATATACAGTTGTGATCAAATTTATTCAACCCCCAATGCTGCGAAGGGTTTTATGGAATTCAGTGCACATTTGTAATTGTGTTCATAATGAAATCTTACAAGGACTTGTTAAAGAACTAAATGCAACTAAGATAGCATCAATTGTTTTTGTCATAAAGTATTAAATGGCCTTTTTGTGATTTCTTCATTGACACAATTATTCAACCCCTTTACAACTACCACTCATAAGAACAGAGGTTCATTCCAGTGTTTTCAATCAGGTATTGAAAACACCTGTGGATGTCAACGAGCAGCAATCAAGCATGATAAGCACCAATGAGGCAGATTTAAAAGGACTGTGATACTCAGCTCCTTCTAGACATCTACTGGTGTGTTTACAAGCATGGTGAAGGCAAGAGAATGGTCCCAGAAGACAAGAGAAGAGGTTATTGCTCTTCACAAGAATGGCAATGGATATAAAAAGATTGCGAAGTTGTTAAATATTCCAAGAGACACTATCGGAAGTATCATTCGCAAGTTCAAGTTAAAGGGCACAGTGGAAACGTTACCTGGTCGTGGCAGAAAGAAGATCCTGACCGCGACTGCTGTGCGCTACCTGAAGCGTAATGTGGAGAAAAATCCCCGCGTGACTGCTAAGGAACTGAAAAAAGACCTGTCAGATGTGGGCACTGAAGTTTCAGCTCAGACAATAAGGCGCGCACTGCATAACGAAGACCTCCATGCCAGAACTCCCAGGCGCACCCCCTTGCTGACTCCAAAGAACAAGAAAAGTCGACTGCAGTATGCCAAAAGTCATGTGGACAAGCCACAAAGGTTTTGGGACAGTGTACTGTGGTCAGATGAAACTAAATTAGAACTGTTTGGGACAATGGACCAGCGCTATGTTTTGAGGAGGAAGAACCAGGCTTATGAACAAAAGAACACCTTGCCTACTGTGCAGCATGGCGGGGGGTCAATTATGCTTTGGGGCTGTTTTGCTTCTAATGGTACAGGAAAGCTTCAACGTGTGCAGGGTACCATGAATTCCCTTCAGTACCAGGAGATCTTGGAGGAAAATGTGATGGAGTCAGTCACAAACCTGCGGCTTGGGAGACGTTGGACCTTCCAACAGGACAATGATCCGAAGCACACATCCAAGTCCACTAGAGCATGGTTGAACATGAAAGGCTGGAACATTCTAGAGTGGCCATCGCAATCACCAGACTTAAATCCAATTGAGAACTTCTGGTGGGACCTAAAGAAGGCAGTTGCAGTGCGCAAGCCTAAGAATGTGACTGAACTGGAGGCTTTTGCCCATGAAGAATGGGCTAAGATACCCATAGGTCGCTGCAAGACACTTGTGTCAAGCTATGCTTCACGCTTGAAAGCTGTCATAACTGGAAAAGGATGTTGTACTAAGTACTAAAAAATAATGTCACTAGGGGGTTGAATAAAACTGATAATGATGTGAGCACAGTAAAGACATTTGTGGTTATTCCATCATAAATATTATGTTATATTTGTCTAATTTATAAGTGCCTCTTTGATATAATTGTAAATAAGATGACTGAAATGATCCAAATCAATGTCAAACTGGCCAAAACACTTTATTTCAGTGGGGGTTGAATAAATTTGATCACAACTATATATATATATATATATATATATATATATATATATATATATATATATATATATGCAGCACGGTGGCTTAGTGGTTAGCACGTTCGCCTCTCAGCGCTAGGGATTCCTGGTTCGAATCCCCATCTGGAGTTTCCATGTTCTCCCCGTGTCCGCGTGGGTTTCCTCCAGGTTCTCCGGTTTCCTCCCACATTCCAAAAACATGGATCAAGTCAATTGAGTTCTCCAAATTGCCCCATATAGAGTGTGTATGTGTGCGTGTCTGTGTGAGTGAGTGTGTGCCCAGCGATAGATTGGCGCCCTGTCCTGGGTGTATCTGCCCAGCGCCCGAAACGTTCTCCCCTGGATGAGCAAGAGGACCCTAATAATAATAATAATTATATAATATAGGATATAATATAGGATAAAGCAGAAGATAATGGATGGATGGATGAAATAATTCAAATATTTTATTAAATTTCAATGTAAAAAAACGGTGGGGTCAGAACACTGGATTCGCCATACAGAAACTATGAAACAATAAGGGGGAAGGGCCATCCTAACCACTAAGCTGATTTTTCATCTGATGGTATGGTGCTTGGTTGAGGTGGGAAGGCTTGGTAACACAGGGTAATATTAGAGATGAATGATCATAGAGGATACAATGGAAAAGTAAACCACTTCTGTAATCTACCAAGAAAACCAAATGGAAGAAAACTCAAAAAAAGTTTGGGAAAATAACAAAGTAGCCAGAGGAATAAGTAAATTATGTATATAAGATTCATTCATTCATTCATTCATTATCTTCCGCTTTATCCTATATTAGGGTCGCAGGGAGGTTCCCCATGCCCATCCAGGGGAGAACGTTTCGGGTGCTGGGCAGATACACCCAGGACAAGGCGCCTATCTATCGCTGGGCACACACTCACTCACACACACAAACACACTCTATATGGGGCAATTTGGAGAATTCAATTGACTTGATACATGTTTTTGGACTGTGGGAGGAAACGGAGAACCCGGAGGAAACCCACGCGGACACGGGGAGAACATGGAAACTCCACCCAGATTGGAATTCGAACCGGGAATCCCTAGTGCTGAGAGGCGAACGTGCTAACCACTAAGCCACCGTGCCGCATTTTATATATATATATGAGTATTGTTTCTACCTTCCTATCTTAAAAGTCTTTTGACAAAATCTGGGTGATTGGACGATATTTTCAGTATTTAAGATAAAAAAAAAGCTAAATTCTTTAGAGGATGCTCCCATATACACACAAGAAGATATACCTGAACATGATGGTACTACAAAACGTGCGCATGCAACTGACAGGGTTCCAATGATTACTCCTGCTTCTAGAACAAAACAACAATCCGCTTGTGGTGTTGAACAAATTAATTTGTTACATACATTACATTTAGTATTTACCACAGTGCTGCACTTAATAAAATTAACATTGTTTGTGTATCTCATCTCACAGGGTGGTGTCCCATGCCCATCCAGGCAAATTGTTTCAAGCACTGGGCATATACACCCAGGAACAGGTGCCAATTCATCGGTGGGCACACACTCACTCACTTGGACACACACACAGATGTGGCAATTTAGATAGGCTCAATTAAGAGCAGCCAATACACCTTGAATCTAAGTTTTTGGGACTGGAGAACCCAGAGAAAATCCATGCAGACACAGGGAGAACATGGAAATTCCACTAAGATCGGGATTCAAACCTGAATCCCTAGTGCTATGAGTCGAATGTGCTAACCACTCGTGCTGCCCTGTTTATTTATATGATCAGACACAAGGAAAACTTACATGCTCCAAAACACAAGTGGTTCACATCTGGTAAAGATTTGGTAACACTACTAACATGTGAGCTACTTTTGCCTCTAATATGGTGCATATGTGCTGTCAATCCATGCAGCAAGCTGGCTAAATGAAAATAGGGAATGTAGGCCAGAATCATTTTGCTGTCATTGATCATAGAAACACCTTAATATGGGATGGCACAGTGAATGAAGGTCTACCCTCAAAAGATCCTGACTCTATAAGCACTTAAATACAGTGCCCCATAGAAGCTTAGTAACAGAAACAATGAATTTTGGTTTGCAATGAAAATAAGTTTTCTTAATATGCTCATAATTATCTTTGATTGCAGGGTAGCTATTTTCTACCAAAAGCCAAAAGAAATAAGATATATTAAGACATGTCTGTTATTATATAGCAATGAAACAGATTATGGAAAACAGCAATTGCATGATGTATGTGTGTCAACTTACCACTTTATGTTTTGATTTGGAAAGTTTTTAAAATGACATGATCACGATCAGTATAATGAGATGGAATTGTTTCAAAACATAATACTGACCTTGTTGGTGCTATGTGCAATTCCATGCTGTAAAGTTTTATAACGCCACTTATATGTACAAGTCAAAGTGACTGCTAAAGCACATTTGCTGCGTCTCGTGTGGAACAAGCAGGTTTCCGTGCGATGGATTAACTGTTATTATCCTGCCATCTAGTGGCAAAACTGCGCTTTGCTTCTTTAAACCCAGGTCAGATTGCTCTGAAAATTTTGAACACTGACCGCGAAACAGCACCATCATCTGACGAGATGACACATTGACAAATGTTGGCTAATGAAGTCGCAAATGTTTTAAAAGTATTTTATAACATTCATTCATTATTCATTATCTTCTGCTTTTATCCTCTATTAGGGTCAGGGAGGTTCCCCATGCCCATCCAGGGGAGAACGTCTCGGGCGCTGGGCAGATACACCCAGGACAAGGTGCCAATCCATCGCTGGGCACACACTCACTCACACAAACACACTCTATATGGGGCAATTTGGAGAATTCAATTGACTTGATCCATGTTTTTGGACTGTGGGCGGAAACCGGAGAACCCGGAGGAAACCCACGCGCACATGGGGAGAACATGGAAACTCCACCCAGATTGGGACTTTCCGCCATATTTTATAACATAAAGGATAAAAACTGTATCTTTACAGTCTATTTTGATCTCATTATCTAGATAACGCCCAGCGATAGATTGGCGCCCTGTCCTGGGTGTATCTGCCCAGCGGCCAAAACGTTCTCCCCTGGATGGGCATGGGGAACCCCACCGCGACCCTAATATAGGATAAAGCGGAAGATAATGAATGAATGAATGAATGAATATCTAGATAACTCGAATTCTCAATTTTTTTTATGAATATTATTTTGTGCAAGCAGAATCAGAATCAGACTTTATTGGCCAAGTATGCTCACACATACAAGGAATTTGTTCTTGGTTACAGTAGCTCATAGTGCACAATAACTGACATTACAGAAGTAAACAACACACCCAAACTAGTCATCCTCCTACACACACACACGCACACACACACACCTATATACACGCACAGACACACCTGTAAACTTAACATGTGCAGAGTTGTGTATTTAAAATAAAGTACTAAGTGCAGCAGTAAAGGACAGTGCAGACTGAGTTAAATAGATATAAATAGAAGAGTAAGAGGACATCTGCATATGGATGTATGTGATAGACTGTATCCAGAAAGTAGTATTTTAATATTCAGCTGTTCATGAGTGTGATGGCGTGTGGAAAGAAACTTCTCTGTAGTCTGGAGGTCGTGATCCTCAACTGGCTGAAACGCTGGCCTGAGGGAAGATACTGGAATAGGTGATGTCCAGGGTGTGATGGATCACGGACGATGTTCTCTGCCTGCTTCCTGGTCCTGGCCATGTGCAGGTCCGGTAGGGAGGGTAAAGCAATGCATCACACTAGAATAGTGCACCATTAACCCCTTCCTGCAAGTTCTTAAGAGTCTCCCAGGTTTGATCCTGTGCCGTAATGTCCCTTAAACCATTCCTTGAATCTTTTTGTTAGTTGCTGTTGCTGATTAAACTGCAAGCTGAAAACTGTTGGATATGTTCTTGTGTAGAAACTGTAGAAGTGCACTTTTGCCACTATTTTCCATTAGCAACTAAAATGAATGACAGAGTGCTTTCTGGAACATACAAACTGTACAGATCACATTAACATAAACAAACCACATAATTTAATTCGTATTAAGTCAGTATCATATGTTATTACAAATGCATGGATTGAAGTGAGTATCTTCAGTGGACAATGCTATTGTTTAGCCTCTTTAAACTTACTTAGATCAGATAACCAAACATCACACATAGCACTTCTGTAAAAATGCTTTACTTAAATACTTCTGTAAAAATTTGGCCTCTGCTGCTTAATGGCAAAAATTCACACAAAGTTGTGAAAGAGATCATACAATGGTTAAATGTAATCATACTTGGGAGTGTTGCTAGGATACTGCAAGTATTGTGAGAATTAGGCCATGATGGCCTAATATGCAACAGTGAACATTGTGAAGGATAAAATTATTTCAGCCATATGACAATATCATATATCAGCTGACAGTTCATTATTCTAAAATTGTGACGTTCTTTAAGTCAAATTTCCTAATCGAGATCTGTAGCTCATTGTATAAAAACAGATGTGAAAACCCTAAAATTGTTTGTATGTTTAACTAGCTACAGAGAGCATTTACTACTAATCATCAAAAAATAAATTGTAATGGTAAAGGAGCTGCAAAGAGTCACAGTGGAAACTGGAGAACCATTTAGCCAAACAGAATCAGATTCAGAATCAGAATACTTTTTTAATCCCTAGAGGGAAATTGCAGAAACTTAACACACTTAACAAACCAACATGTCTGTCCAGGAAGGAAAAAACATTTCAGAAAAACATTCAGAAAACAAACAAACAAAACAATATTTGGCAGACGTCCCAAAAGCAGTACAGAAAGTTACAAGATTGGATTAAAATAAACATCACCTTGTGAAAAAACATTCTGACAGTGAATCAAGGTTGTGAAAGCATCATGCTATAAAGAATCATGGCAGAAACTAAAAAGCTTTATGCATTAAGAGCAGTAAATAAGTCTGCAAAAGATTTGAGACTGTGATGGAGATTTAAAATCTTGCAGGACAATGACCACAAATTTATTGCTTAGGTTATACTAAAGTTTTTTAATGTAATGATTAAATGTTTTGGAATGGTATAGACAAAGCTCGGGCCTTACTGAAATTAATAGTCTAAATTCATTCATTATCTTCCGCTTTATCCTATATTAGGGTCACGGGGGGGTTCCCCATGCCCATCCAGGGGAGAACGTTTCGGGCGCTGGGCAGATACACCCAGGACAGGATGCCAATCTATCGCTGGGCACACACACACAGACACACTCTATATTGGGCAACTTGGAGAACTCAATTGACTTGATCCATGTTTTTGGACTGTGGGAGGAAACCGGAGAACCCGGAGGAAACCCACGTGGACACGGGGAGAACATGGAAACTCCACCCAGATGGGGATTCAAACCGAGAATCCCTAGTGCTGAGAGGCGAACGTGCTAACCACTAAGCCATATACCATTGCCGCCTTAATAGTCTAAATTTAAAGTTAAAATTTTAAGGGCTAAAATAGCATTTGACATTTTCTATGAAGCAACTGTCAATGGTTTGGGGAAATGTTCAAGTAAGCGTCCCACTTCTTCTTTTCCAAACTAAGTAACAGCTGTTGTGACATTCTTGGGGTTTGCTCTTTTAGTATTTTAGCTAATGTTATAATACCTAGTGTTATAATAAGTAGTTTAATCAAGTAATTCAAAAGTTTTTAAAACATAAAATATTATGCATTGACTAATAAAATAAAAAGTGGTAATAAAAATGGTTTATTATGATTAGTGTTTAGGTTGTATTTTATAGTTGTGTTTTAATGTCATTGCAAAATGGGACATGATTTACAGGAAATTTCATCATCTCTTAATCATGTGGACAGTAGTTTAAGCAGTAGCACAGCCACTTTTGTGACACAGTATTGGCTATGATTTTATTAAGCTTGAATTTATATATAAATTACCTATATCTAACATAATAATTTTTAATTAATTAAAAATATGTTATATTTATCAAATACACTCATATAATTCATTATTTGAATTTTGTTTATACAGTGCAGATTTTCTGTTAGGTAAGGCTGGGGGATGAGCGGTCTCCTAAAAGGCTTCTCAATTTTGGACTAAGCTTCTTTCTTTTGTTTTTTTAAAACTGGGATTTAGTTAATGTAGTCTATCTTTTAAAAGTTGTTTTTATGTACTGTATTAAATGTTTGTTTGTTGCTTTGTGGTAATTTGTAAGACATATAAATATATCTGAATGCATAATCTAGATGTTGATTTATTTACATTGTTTTTTTATATTAGATCACACAATGGCATAAAAACAATGGGTCATTTTTGTGTGTATGTGGGTGTGGGATGGGCAGAGGAATTAAAGACAATAACTCTCTGTCCAGTCACAAGGGTAATAGAAGTGGAGGAGGACAGCTTGTCATCATCAGCTTGCCTTATAATAATTATCTTTGTACTATATACTATATATACACTATTGCCCAGGGATAGATTGGCGCCCTGTCCTCTGCCCAGCGCCCGAAACGTTCTCTCCTGGATGGGCATGTGAAACCCCACTGCGGCCAATCATTTTATTCAACAATGAATAAAAAAGCTTGGGCTTAGTAAAAAATATTGTATTTTCCATTCTCATTTGATCATTTCTGCAGATGTCACTTATAATGTAAAAGCAAATATTGTTTTTTCCACTACTGTCAAGTTTAGACTGAGCAGTGCAATGTGTTTGGTTAAAGTGTAAAAAGTAATGTAGTTTCACGATGTTCAAAAGATAAAATTAGATCGTTGGTAGCCAGTTACAGAGAAGTGCTGTGGTGAGCTTTGTAAATGTTGCATAGACTTTATGGTCAAATTGTGATAATTTTTTTAATTTATCCCCATAACCAATTTTTACTTGTTCTGTGAAGTGACTATGAGTGTTGTGAAAGGCGTTTATAAATAAAATGTATTATTATTATTTTGTTATAATTTTGAATGTAATTCAGAAGTTCTTTCATCTTACTTCCTACTCCAAAGCTATTTTAAATATCAATGTTCCTCAATAAGTTTCTTCTTCTTGTTAATATCATTATTACTATTATCTCTTCTTATTATCTTCCACTTAATTAATTACTAGCTCACTAACACAGACACACACAGTATATAGCAACTACCTTGCACCTAGCATGCCACCTGGAATGCCTTTGCAACTACCTACGGACACTATAATAACTATCTGCCAAAAACCCTAACAATTATCCAGGCAGATAGTTAATTCAAGCTGACACATAAACACATATCCAAAAATTATGTCTAGAAAGTATTACTGTAATATTCATTTTGTTTGTTTGAACATTTTATATACATTTTATATTGTTTATTTCAAACAAAACAATAAATGCAAATAACAAAGTATTTACCACACACATTTACTTTTAGAATTTTAAGCAGGTGTGTTTTTAGAATTAAGTAAATAAAGTGCAAAAAGAATGAATATGAATATGGAAATTTACTTTTGGTTCTGTTTTGAGTAGTTTTGCAGATTGATTTGGTTTTCTCTCACTTCTCTGTTGTTCTTTTATCACATGGGCCTAACAGTTTCCACCCCTCCTTTCCTGCCATATGTGTTGCACTGCTGCCTCACTGTTAGTTGTGGCAGGAAGTTAAAAATGTTCACATCGACAGCCGTCTTTGGTATCGCATTTTAAATACTGTACACAACTAAGTGTAAACTGTGAGTAAACATGGTATGTTTTAAATCATACTAATATTTGTATGCTTGTTTAGTTTTATTGAGCTAGTATTTTGTTATAGTGACTTGACTTGGCTACTTGGTTTACTGTGAACTTAATGGGTCACATAGATTGATTTATAATCACTAGAGAGTTTATAAAAATAACATAAAACTTAAAAGTCTATCTTACTCTTTCTTAAATAAGAAGTGTATAAAAAAGCATTTTCTTATGCATTGGCAGGCTGTAAGCCACTGTAAAAAGCATTACATTTGTTTTCCCATGCTTTAGGTGGATGATATCAAAGTGAAATGAGTTTTAAAACAGCTTTTTGGGGGAAAATGATTAATGAAAGTAATTAAAATTAGACAAAATGCAATGTGCAGGTTTTAAAAACAACATCCTTGTCTCCTGTTTAAATGTGATACCTGTTGTTTAAAAGTTTTAAAACAACTTGCTTCATGACATTTCGAATTTCCTGTATAATAGCAGTTTGAGAAACTTTTAAAAGATATATATATATATGTACATATAAGTTTTAAAGGTAATTTTCCATAAATTATGTAAACACATTTAGAGAGACAAACCTATAGACAGTAATTTTTATAGTAATTTCCTAATTATCAGAAGCAAGATGCAGGTAACATTTAACAGTGATGCAAATAGTTTCACTGTGAATGATTTACATGAAACACTTATTTCCCTATTGCCTATCAAGCTATTGCCTTCATGCCGCTTGCTTTGTTTATTAATTAAGATTAACTAAAACATGTTTATGAGGCCATATAGAAATATATGCAAAAATCTTAACTTCTTAATTTTGGTGAAGCTCTTCTTGAAGTTCATGTGTAACTATAGCAGAAGTCAGTTTTGAAAAAGGAAGGGTGGGGCAGACAGTGATTAACAGCAGATAACATATGCATGATTGGAAATTAAAAATACACCACCTTTTAATCATCTAATTTTATTCAGGACATAATTAACATATCAGTCTTTCAATCATGTCTTAGAACTAGATAAATACAATAAACAAAAAACTTCCATCTATCCATCCATTATCTTCCGCTGTATCCTCTACTAGGGTCACGGAGGGGTTCCCCAACGCCCATCCATGGGAGAACGTTTTGGGCACTGGGCAGATACACCCAGGACAGGGCGCCAATCTATCAATGGGCACACACTCACACACAAACACACTCTGTACATGGGGTAATTTTGAGAATTCAGTTTACCTTGATTCACGTTTTTGGGAGGAAATTGGAGAGCCCGGAGGAAACCCACACGGACACGGGGAGAACATGGAAACTCCACCCAGAATAAGTCAGAAAATTTTTTTTATTAATAATTAAAGTTTGCAGAAATGACTTGAAACAATGATTTTCCATTTAACTTTATCAGTCTTTTTCATTGTTCACAAAACTATTTGGTTCACTCTACTTTACATCATTGATCAGTTCAATTTGAAAGCATTTGTTTCTGCTAACCTGTCACATTTTAAATGGGTTGGACTTTGACGGTGCCACTGCAAAACATTACTATTTTTTTTTATCTATTCTGATTGATGGTGTAATTTGCGTTATTGCTGTGTTTCATGACCCAGATTTGGCCAAATTTAAACTGCTGAATAGATTTCCTTAGATTTCATTCTAGAATACTTTGTTATATCGAGGATTTCATTGTTGACTTTTAAACCACAGTTTATGTGGTTGCCAAACAAGCCCAAATAAACATTGGCATTTGGTAATTTAGCAGATGATTACATTACTTTAAATACAGGGCTCACTATACAACAACCCTGGAGCAATGAGGGTTAAGGAGACTCGATTTGGCTTAAGAGTCAACATTGCAAGCTTTGGTGGTCAAGGGATTTGAACACTAACCACTAAACTCCAATGCCAAATTGTGCAGATGCAACTGTGCAAATTTACAACCCCATTCGTTATTGTACAAACTAATGTCCATTTTTAAGATGTACTTGTTTTTTCCCCCCAATTTATCTGAGCATGGTCTTTATTTGGGGTTACTTTGCTGAGACATATGCTTCAGTAAGGTGTTGTTAACTACAATTAAATGGTATTAAATATTTAAATAAATCAGTGTGAAATAATTTAATGTATTTTTTATTTGAAATTCTGTTAACACACCTCTAAATAACCTATTGATCAGTAAGCAGCCAAACCTTTTGCCTCATTACATAACCAAAGTAATGTAACTTCCTTCCTTCTGCACTTGTTCTTAAAAGATAGAAATTCTATTTGAAGGTTGTGGTTTTAAATTCAGGTCCACTAAAGTTACCCATGTGGGTCCTTGAGCAAGGCCCTTACCCTTATTGCTCCAGGGGTGCTGTATCAATCCTGTGTTCTGATTCACAGGATAATTGGACACATACCTTATTAAGTCAGAAGTGATTGTACTGTTCAAGGTGTATACTGAAATTCTGTTCTCATTACTACATTTATCACTGCCATCTGTTGACACCCTGTTACATATGTTCCTTTTTTTGTAGATGACAAAACAGTTTTTGCTTGTATATTAGCCTGCCTTACAGACATCATAGTATAGATAAAGTATATGTATATATGTATATATAAAGTATATTAGTATAGATAAAGTATACACTTAATTTGGCAATAACAAAGCTTATTTTATATTAATTCATGCAAAAAACTTGATTCATGAACAATCAACCACCCCCAGGTTAACTCCAACCGTTACCTCCTACAATTGATGTGCAGCTAAAACTGAATCTGAAAAAGCATATTTCTGTAGATTTCCTCTTTACAATATTATCATGATCTGACCATTTCTGACTAAACAGGCTGCACAGCTGTTAATCTAAAATGTTGATCCTAATTGCTTGGTTTTAATTTTTTTAACCATCAGGTTACTGTAGCTGATGCAGAGTTAGGCTGAGCCTATGTAACTGCATTGCTTGTCTCTCTTCACTGGCCCCTCGTAGATGCTCACATTTATTTTCAGACCCTTACAGTGCTCTTTCATACCTAACCTCTCTTTTCTAAAGTTAGACCTTCTATATCGCCTAACATTAGCCTTTAAGCATTTAAGAAACATATGCAGGCTTGTCTTCTGTTTTCTTACATGGGCAAAGAAAAAACTATAGTTCCAACTCAGTCTGTGTTATTACACTGAGTAGCTTTAAAAAAGGATTTGCAAAACACCAATTGTGTAGTGTTTTTTGTCTGTATTTTGAGATGCATCCACATTCAATTGATCTGCAGTTTGAACATGGGAAAATTTTACTTCAGTAAAATTACGTAGCACACAGCTTTTACTTTACAGTTTTTACAGCTTTTTTCTGTTTGTGGTAAGTAGAGGAAGTGAAAAGATCAGCCAGCTTTGTAACCAGGACACACAATAAGTCATTTTTTAAAACGGCGAGCCATTTAAAATATGGTGGAATACATGTCTATCTAATGAAACACTCCAGATAAAACTGATTCCTATAATCTGATTCTCAATTTGTTTTTATTAGGAAATGCACCAGGCAGTGATACCGAAGATTCTTCTCCTACTGTTATTTGGAGAATATGGTAAAATATCATAAATAGCTTATCATTATTTATGTGACGTGTGATATATTTCTTTTATAAAGACTTTTTTTTGTCAAAAATATGGAAATGTGTTATTAGAACTGTTTCATATGACTGTAACAGTTTTACTTGTGTTATAGGCATCAATTTCTTTTTTGATGTTTTTAGCTAAATTAGCATTTTACAAAGCATCCCAACTGTTCTGAAAATAGGATTTGTACACAATCTGTAACGTAATTCAATGTTTTGCTGAAAAAAAAAATCACAATATTTTATCTTGTAGCAATACACAAGCAGCACAGTGGTTGCCAATAACCTAAAGAATTTTTATGGAAAGATGTATTTAATTTTATGTTGTAATTAACAAAAAATTGCAGTCTTTGTTCTAATGGGTATTGTACTAACAGTCCATGGTCAGGAAGAATGCATTAAAGCGTCAGTGAGCTCCTGTGATGATTGCATCAAATCTGGACCAAACTGTTTCTGGTGTAAGGACTTGGTAAGTCAATTATCGTTTTGTAGTTAAAGGTAACTGGTGATAGTGTTACATTTATTCCTGAAAAGATAGTTGAAGTCTACTATTGACGAATGATAAATATAAATGAAATATTTGCATTCACTTAGGATTTTTCTAATAACTGGTTTAATAACTTTTGAGTTGGTTAGTTAATAAAGAGCGCTGAGCAGCTTAAAAACTATTATATGAATTAAGATTTAGGACCTTTTTTATTCAATCTTTATTGAATTTTATATTGATTGAATTTACATCATATATATTATGAATTTACATCATATCTAAAATATTTTCTTAAAAAACTTTTGTCTATCATTACAGAACTTCACCAAACCTGGGGAGTTGGAAGCAGTACGATGTGACACAATGAAGGAGTTAGCATCAAAAGGTTGCCCAGAGGAAAATATAATTAAAGCACCAAGCAGCCATTCGCTAGAATCTAACAAACCACTGTCCAAAGGTTCAGAGAAAATTAGTCCAGTCCAGGTGCAGCCTCAAGACATTCGCCTACAGCTAAGACCAGGTATGAGAATAAACAGAAATTAAATCAGTTTCAGAAAATGAAAACTGTGCTGTGGTGAAATATCTGCAGCTTAGTTCTTAATAATTTTTACATATTTATTTACTATATTTTAAACAAAGGGCGGCACGGTGGCTTAGTGGTTAGCACGTTCGCCTTTCAGCGCTTGGGATTCCCGGTTCTATTCCCAATCTGAGTGGAGTTTCCATGTTCTCGCCGTGTCCGCGTGGGTTTCCTCCGGATTCTCCGGTTTCCTCCCACAGTCCAAAAACATGAATCAAGGTCAATTGAATTCTCCAAATTACCCCATATAGAGTGTGTCTGTGTGAGTGAGTGTGTGCCCAGCGATAGATTGGTGTTCTGGGTGTATCTGCCCAGTGCCTGAAACGTTCTCCCTTGGATGGGCATGGGGAACCCCCGAGTAGTATCCTCTATTCCCCTAGTAGAGGATAAAGTGAAAGATATCACAGACACAGACACACACACATGCACAGGGCTATTTTGCCCTGATATGAAATTTCAGGAGGAGCTTAAAATGCATTCAAACCTTTACAGGTGAAATTAATGTTTTTTGAATGCACATGTCCAACTGTTAAATGTTTTAGTACTTTTTGCACAAGTTGCTGTTATATAACGTAGAGCTTAATGGCAAAATTCACAACAGGTGTTTGATCCTCAAATCGACAAATTAATGTCCTGTTTCAATTAGAGCTGGTATTTAAACAGTCGTTCTCATCATGCTGTTCACATTTTGACATCATGAGACCAAGATGACGCCTAACAATGGATCAAATGGACAAAAGTGCCATTGTGATGTTTCAAACAGGATGTTCTCAGGCAAAAGTTGCCACTGAGCTTAGAGCGTCACAGATTGTCATCAGCAGGTTGCAACAGAGATACTGAGAGACTTGAAGAGTCACCGAAAAGCGTAGAAGTGGACATCATTTGGCCACATCCAATAACCGCTACATTGTGAACAATGCCCTGAGAAACCGGATGATGAATGCCACTCAACTCCAGGCACATTTAAGGGAGGTGAGAGGCACCCAAGTGTCATATCTAAACCATTCGAAACAGCTTACATCAGCATGCTCTGCGTGCTAGACCACCAGGCACAGGCGTCATCTTGCATGGGCCAGGGAGCATTTACGCTTGACGAGGAACCAGTGAAAGTCAAAATCACGTTGAACAGAAATGTTGGCTGCCAACGGTGCTGGAGACGTCAAGGAGATTGCAATGCATCAGCCACTGTTGTCACCAGCCAAGCTTTTGGTGTTGTTACAGTGTGTGCAGGTGTATCCAGTCGGTACAGAACTGCCCTTCACTTTGTTAATGGTACAGTGACAAGCCCATACTACCTGAATAACATCATTAATCCAGTGATTGTGCCCTACATGAACAACACAGGCCTGATTCCATCTTCATGGAAAACAATGCTTCAGTTCATCAAGGTCACATCATCGAGGAATGGCTGTTGGAGACTGGTTTACCTCAAATGAAATGGCCTGCACTTTCTCCAGATCTGAATCCCATTGAAAACCTGTGGGATCAGCTGAATCACCTTGTAGAAGCTAGAAACTCTGCACCCCAGAACCTCAATAACCTGAGGGTTGCCATTCAAGAACAGTGGGATGCCATGCCTCAGCAGAAAATAAGTCGATTTGTGAACAGCATGAGAAATCATTGTCAAGCTGTAATTGAAGCTCAAGGGCACATGAGTTCTTGAGATGTTAAATTTATTTTTGTGGTGTACCCACCAGTGTTAACTTTTGTTTCAAAAAATTGTTTGAGATGCGGAAATTACCAGCGCATCCTTCTACTTAAATTCAAGATTCAAAGCTTTTATTGTCATATGCACATATAGAAATATGTTTCCCTGTGCAATGAAATTCTTACTATTATGAAAATATATTATGAAAATATTAATATTTAAAAACCAGAAAAAAACAAACTCTATATACATATTAAACGTAAGGTTATTTACATTGTGCAAAGCTAAATTATTTTGCAAATGTCCTACCTTCATGATACATCACTGTAGCGTTAACTTTTTACATTTTCTTTGAATTTCACCTGAAAGTCAAATATCCTTAATTTTTTGTGAGTTGTGTATATTAAGGCCCATGGACCCTAAATATATAAAAACTACACATGGTTACAACTTTTGTTTGCCAGGTGAAGCTTACACGTTCCAGATGAATTTTAAAAGGGCGGAGGGTTATCCTGTCGATTTGTACTATCTGATGGATTTGTCCTACTCAATGGAAGATGATTTAAAGAATGTTAAAAACCTGGGTCTACAAATACTTGAAAAACTACAAGAAATCACTGGAAATGCTAGAATTGGTAAGAGTACACTTACTTAAGTAATGCAATTGTTTGTTGTCTGAAGAACTAACCAACATTTTTTTTTATTCAGGCTTTGGCTCATTTGTTGATAAGACACTTCTTCCATTCACTGACACAAACACAGAAAAGCTCCTTAAGCCCTGTCCTCCGAAAGAATTGCAGTGTCAGCCAGCATTTGGATATAAGCATGTCCTCAATTTGACAAAAGACGGACAAAATTTCAAAGACATGGTATCTCAGCAAAAAATATCTGGTAACCTCGACACACCAGAGGGTGGTTTGGATGCAATTATGCAAGCTGCTACCTGTGTGGTAAGAACTAATCCCTTTATGTTTTACACAAATTTGATCATCACATTTTCAAACAAACTATTGACAGATAAACTAGTTAAAGGCAATAAGAAATTTATACAATTCTTACTCTTTGTAAAGTTCACAATGCGTTCTACAATTAATAAGCAATTTTTAAGTAATAAAAATATTTTTTAAATAATTATTAAACAACTAGTCATGTAATAATTAATGAAGTCTAAATACATCAGCCTATTCTGTCTTATTCGTGGCAAGATTGGGATGTGGTTAGTGTGTGGCAACAGTTTTCTTTTTGAAGTTTAAACTGTTTATACACTAAAATTCATCCAAGACCACCTACTTATGAGCTACAGAAGTTTAGACTATATACTAAGACCAAAGTTTGTTCAGTAATTTCAATATTACATTAAATTCACCTTTCTGAGGCATTAATTGAATTACTTCTATATTTAGGATGTGTGAAAATCTGTTCATATTTCAGAAAATAACACTTTTTTTAAAAATCTTAAATAATTAAACATGTTTCAAGTAGTTCTTTTTCGAAGTAAACTGCATAACAGGAATTTTTTGAGGAATAATTTCTGACAATCATACAGATGATCTTATTTATATACACAGGACAAAATTGGCTGGGGAAATAGTACACGTTTATTGGTGCTGGCTACTGATGCTGGGTTCCACATGGCAGGTGATGGAAAGCTTGCCGGCATTCTTGAACCCAATCAAGAGACTTGCCAGTTGGACAGCAGTAACATGTATGAAAAAAGCAACATTTGGGTAAGAGTAATTATGTATAAAAGTAAATTTAGATTTATAAAAGGTTATATGTAAACATTTTTTCATTTTTCAATGAACCCTAGAAAAAATATTCATGTTCTGTGTAGTGTACGAATGCTTTCTGAGATAAGTGTCTTTGAGCTTGTGAAGTAGTAAGTAGGGTACCACCTGAGGTATGGGTTTGGTTTGTAGTGGCCATGTGCAGCTGAGGCATAGTTTATGCTGCGAGTAGTATGTAGATGTGCATTTGCACTAAGGTTTTCTTTATTGTTTTTACTGTATTTTTATTTAAAAAAAACATCTATTATGTTTTTCTGTCTTTGGTTTTTTAAGTTTTCCTTTCCCCCCAGGACTACCCATCTGTTGGTCAGATTGCTCGGAAGTTAAAGCAACAAAACATACAGCCCATCTTTGCTGTCACAGAGGATGTTGCCGATGTGTACATAGTGAGTATTATTAAAAGTGGGCTAAGCACTGCACAACTTAAAAAGTTGAGTTATGTAACAGTTAAACCATCTGATGTTTACCTGATAAATGTAATACAGGATTGTCACACACTGGTACACAATGAGAACAGGAGACATGATCAGAATACTGAACTGAGGTGAGATCTGAATCTAAAGTGAAGAGATGAGAGTGAGTCTGTTAAGCAAATGCAGTATCTGTTTTCAGGTCCACCAGCCAGCCAAATAATAAATTACGTTGATTGTTATTATGAATGACCCCCATGTTTGATGCTGGCAAATCCAGTGTTCACTCCTCCTTATGCCTTGATCTGTGATAGAAACAAGTTTAAATAATTGTGTGAAAACAGCTGCTTTTGACACGTAGATTTTATGCTCTAATGAAATCAGCATCTTATTTCAATTCATAGATAGGGGAATAATTATGTGCATGACTAAAACTGGGCAACAGTCAATAAGTTTAATCATGTAATTTTTCAGGAGCTGAGTAAATTGATTCCTAAATCTGATGTTGGTGTGCTAAGTAAAGATTCAGACAATGTGGTGAACTTAATCGTGGATGCATATAATGTAAGTTAAGTCTAAACTCAATAAAATGTAAGTACTTTAAAAACAATATAGCAAAATTTGTATTACCTGGTTATATATTTTGCAGAAACTGTCATCAAATATCATTGTGAGTCATAATGGTCTTCCAGAAGATATATCAGTAACATTTACATCTAATTGTCCTGGAGGAGAGAGGGCCAGTGACAAGGGAACTTGCAATAATGTGGCAATTGAACAGGAGGTAAGGTGCATGACTGTAAGGTTTATAATTCTTTTATGCCATCCATCCATCATTGCATTCCTGCCTCTGGTCTGGGGGGGGGGTGGCAGAATCAATAACAATATACGTTTGTTTGTATGGGAAGATGTCCTGCCTTTCAGGAAGGGAGAATAGTGGAGGTGCTAGTGCAGGTGGAGAGCTTGAGGGAAGACAAATGTTGAATAAACAAAGGTTTATTTTTTCCAAGACCACTTACGAGGACAACGATAACCATTCGTCACCACAAGCTACAAAATCTACCCAATTTTGGTATTGTTCTTTGTACGTGTATAAACAAATGTTACCATACAAAACAGGCATATATAATTAGTAAATGACCAGACAAAAGAAAAACATCTGCCGGTGAGAAAGGTTAGCGGTGCCAAACAAAATAAATAAGAAGCAACACCTAAGCCTACTCCAAACACAACAGAAAACTAACTGAATTGACTGCACTGCCTACAAAAGTACAGTGGGTGGCACACACTTATTACCTGGGGCAGGGATGCCCACACTTTTCTGGCCCGAGATCTACTTTTTCATTGGACAGGTCATCGAGATCTACCGGGGTCAATCTCTATTTTTCACGCTTTTATATTGAAATCTGTTTACACACATCATGTTAGTATTGTCGAATCTGTTAGAATTGCTCTTTTATTGAACACATTCCAGCAAATAGCACGGAGAAAACCTGATTTTAGTTACACCCAAACACACAGTATACAGCACAAATGTGTAACCCACATTTACCCAAACAGAACATCCATCCATCCATTATCTTCCGCTTTATCCTATATTAGGGTCACAGGGGGGGTTCCCCATGCCCATCCAGGGGAGAACACTTCAGTCTGTCTATACGGGGTAGTAAAATTTAAAAATGTAAGTGCGTGAACATGCTTACCTGCTCTCACCGCACAGACAGGCTTCAACAAACAGCGCCACCACGAAAGCGAATCACACATAAAATTACACTACCAACACAAACCGCTAAACCCCACGCCACCGCTACTAGCGCAAACATTTCTAAAACATCCATCATCTTCCGCTTTATCCTCTATTAGGGTCGCGGGGGGGGGGGGTTCCCCATGCCCATCCAGGATAGAGCGTTTCGGGCGCTGGGCAGATAGACCCAGGACAGGGCGCCAATCCATTGCTGGGCACACACTCTCTCAAACACACTCTATATGGGGCAATTTGAAGAACTCAATTGACTTGATCCATGTTTTTGGACTGTGGGAGGAAACCGGAGAACCCGGAGGAAACCCATGCGGACACAGGGAGAACATGGAAACTCCACCCAGACCCCCCCCCCCCCGCGACCCTAATATAGGATAAAGTGGAAGATAATGGATGGATGTATATATGTACATACATACATTTAGTACATACATGAGAAACATCTTACACTGGACACTTGACATTTGGTTAGCAGACACTTTTATCCTAGGCAACTTACAAGTGTTAATTGTTGGGGTCAGAACACAGGGTTAATATAGCATCCCTGGAGCAATGAGGGTTAAAGACCTTGTTTAAAGACCCACATTGGTTACTTCAGTAGACCTGGGAATGGAACCCACAACCTTCAGATTGATAGCTCAACCCATTATCCACTGAGCTCCTTCACATTTCCTTTATTCTACAGTTATTAGCCAGTACACACTACTACCAGTTTAGTGTTACAGCAGTTCTGAGAATAATTAATCACTTAAAATATACTTACTCGGTGGTTATGCTGTGGGTGTTGTGATCATAAAAGTACAGAATATAAGTGACTGACAAAGCTTGCAGAGAAAAAGACTAGGATTACTACCTGTAATTGTAGAACTACATAGTGCATCTATATATGTGAAATGATATATGCATTACCATCATATTTAAATTTTGTAGTTTATTAATAGATAAAGCCTTTTATGTTTAACTGTGATTGAAACTGTGCTGTGTTCCAGGTGACTTTTAATGTTACTGTTAAAGCAGCAACCTGCATGACAACAAAATCCTTCACCATTGGTCCTTTGGGGTTCACTGAAAGACTTAGTGTAACAGTAGATACACGTTGTTCTTGTGAATGTGACGATCAAAGTGTCAAACATAAATACTGCAATAACAATGGTAAAATTCAATGCGGCACTTGCAGGTATGAAAACTACTATTGGTTATTTACTGTTAGTTTACATTTAGTTCACTCATGACTGTGTTTAAGTAGCAAAAATATAATGCGATTCAACGTTTATCTTTAATGCTGTTATTGCAAAGTCAAACCAGTCATTTTTTCATTTGTTTACTCTGATAATAATAAATTATGTAAATATTAATATGACTTGTGATCACATTATACACTTTTAAAATTTAAATACACTTTATTTACCATGTAGGCCTTATCTTTATATTACATGCATATATATTTTTGTCACTGATTCTGAAAACAGTGAAAAATAGTGTTATTGTATTTTAATACAGAATTATGTGCCCTCCTTCTACCTTATGTTTACTTAAGGTTAAAAGTAAATGAAAAAAAAAAAAACATCTGAGCTTGACCAAACTAGTCCCATGTCCATGGAATATAGTGTAGTACAATGGCAGATATTTTGCCTAACTAATAAGTCATAGTTCAAGATGTTTGACTCCAACAAAAGTAAAAGTAGAGCTCTTGATCTTGTTCTTGATCCAAATGTGATCAATAACTCTAAATGAACCAATTGTCGACATAACGGTGTAGCGCACTGGAAGTTTTCTCTTGTTTTGGGAATAATTTTCACTTAAAAATGCCCCCAAACATACAGGTAGATTAGCATCCAGTAGCAGTTAAATTAGAAATGTGATTTAATAAAACCCAAATTTATTCTTCATCACGATGAACTATGTATAAAGAATTATGGTTTTGGAGGTCCAGTGCAATGATTTGGTTCAGTCCAGTCAGTGCCGAAGTTTATTCATGGAGTATCTGAATAAATGTACTTGTTTTTGTTTTTATTAAAATATAATTATTTTAAAATTTAAAACACAACACTTCTGGTTCCCAGGAACTCTACGCCATAAAAATCATTATACAAACATATACGATAAAATATACAAAAAGATAAGATAAAATTCTACAGTGTAGCTGGTTTTCTTCTTTAAACTTGTTGCATTCTCATTTGTAAGTCACTTTGGATAAAAACATCTGCTAAATGACTAAATGTAAATGTAAGAAACAATTTTTTCCTGCAAATATAAATATTTTCAGTTTCATTAGGAATAAAGTGAAGAAATAATGCAGAAAGTGAAAAAAGTAAAAATTTTAGAAATGTTTGGTCTTTGATTTAGAAATGAATCATTTAGAAATTATTTAGAAATGTTTGGTCTTTGATTTATTAATATGTATTGTTTTTTCCCCTTATATACTGATGGCATATATTATTTGTATAGTGATGGCATTAGCTGAAATATGAAAATTGACATAACACATGTCACATGCCAATTTTAAAATAACTTGAAATGGATGATGGATGATGAAATAAAATTGTCTATTTTCTAGGTGTGAAGAAGGCTACCTGGGACAAAAGTGTGAGTGTAGCTTAGGTCAAAAAGATGAGGCCACACTAAGGGCTCAATGTCGTAAAGACAACGGGACTGTGTGTGAGGGTCGTGGAGACTGCGAGTGTGGGGTGTGCAACTGTCACTTAACAGAAATGGGAAACTCATACTATGGCACCTACTGCCAATGTGATGATGAACACTGTGAGAAATTCAACAATGTGCTATGTGGAGGTAAAGCTAAGACTTACCAAGAATTGTACTGATTTCATAAATGCAGGTTTATATATGAACGGTTGATAAATTATTTCTTTTTAGGCCACGGAAAGTGCAATTGTGGCACATGCAAGTGCAATGAAGGTTTCGAAGGAACAGCATGTCAGTGCAGTTCAGTGAATGATAGTTGTCAGACTGATAATGGCTTATGCCATGGGCGTGGCAAATGTCTTTGCAATCAGTGTTCTTGTGAAAGAGGCTACAAACCACCCAGATGTGAAAGCTGCCCCACTTGCCAGGCACCATGCCAAACCTCAGGGTAAAACTTTTTGTTTTATTTTATTTTATGTTTTATACTTTGATAATCACTTTAAAATATTTGTGTCAATATTTCATTTATAGAGGTGACTTTATAAGTGTAATACAAGTAATATATAAATGCATAAAACTTGACAATAATAACTTGTATCCATATTGAATACAAAATAAACATCAATCTTCTATATTATTTTTTATATTTAAATGCAGGAACTGTATTGAATGTCTGGGATTTCAGACTGGACCATTTAAGAAGAACTGTACTTCTGCCTGTTCACACCTTAAGGCTGTGATTGTGGACAAACTGATTAAAGATAACTGTAGAGTGAAAGATCGGGAAGGCTGCTGGATGCTATTCACGATGACAGAGCTAGATGGATTTGACAAATATGCCGTCAAAATCCGTAAAATTAAAGGTAAGGGCCAATAATTAAGCAGATGAACATTCCAAATGTTTAGACAAGGAAAAAAACGATATAAAAAGTTTGGACACGCTGCTGTATTCTTTTTTCTGTTGTGATTCATACTATTGCTAAACACATTATAATGTCAATGAAGACAAAAAGACATTAAGTAATGCCACTTAATTATTCTGGTATAGTTACCTTTGATCTAGATTTATAATATGCATTTAAATGTATTTATTTGAATCTTTATATTTCTTGTGATAGAATGTCCTGAAGGGCCAAATGTACCCTTGATTGTGGGTGGATCTCTGGCTGGTGTAGCACTGATTGGACTTTTAATCCTTCTCCTGATTAAAGGTTTAATTTATGCGAATGACCTCAAAGAGTGGCGGAAGTTTGAAAAAGAAACACAGCGCTCTAAATGGGCAAACGTAAGTTCTAGTTTGTTTAAGCTGAATTTAATTAAGCAGTATGGATCTGAAATACAAAATGGCTTGATGAAGCTGATACTTAAAAGATCACTTTTCTATTTTATTTCATAACAGGCTAATAATCCATTGTTCAAAAAAGCAACAACAACTATTGCAAATCCAGGATTTACTGGTGACTCCTAGGACAGTAATGAACAGAAGACAGCTACTGTATATTCATATTTTTATTTTAATATGTTTTTTGTTTGTGACCTTGTATTAGTAGTATTTTAAATAAGAATAAATTTTAGTGTTTTAATTTTTTATTTCTTATATAATGTATAACGTAAAATATATAATGACATTTTAAAGGTTAAAACAAATAAACATATTAAGTTTGAAATTGGGCGGCACGGTGGCTTAGTGGTTAGCACGTTTGCCTCTCAGCACTAGGGATTCCCGGTTCGAATCCCCATCTGGGTGGAGTTTCCATGTTCTCCCCGTGTCCGTGTGGGTTTCCTCCGGGTTCTCCGGTTTCCTCCCAAAATCCAAAAACATGGATCAATTGAGTTCTCCAAATTGCCCCATGTAGAGTGTGAGTGTGTGCCCAGCGATAGGTTGGCGCACTGTCCTGGCTGTGTCTGCCCAGCGCCCGAAACGTTCTCCCCTGGATGGGCATGGGGAACCCCACCCCAACCCTAATAGAGGATAAAGCGGAAGATAATGAATGAATGAATGAAATTTTGAAATTAATTTGATGTGAGTGATAATTAGATAATGAAAATACTAAAAGTCTGTACAATATTTCCATTGCTTTAATTTATCTGTGAAAATGCTATTGTAAAGTATTGTTTAGAACTGAAACATAAGTGCATATCCCCTTATAAGTTATAAATAACTCAATTTTTTAATGACAGTGAAATGAAGTGTAAGCCAAATCAAAAATTGTCTAAGATAAAAAATGTTCATAAGATAAAATAATATGAATGTAAAATGTATAAATTAATCAAATAAAAATAAAAAGTTTAAAACATTTTTGATTTTAGTGTATTTATAAGATAAGACATTTAGGTAAAACACAAACACAACAAATTGAAAAAAACGATGTGTGTATATTTTTAGCCATCACATCTCATCTCATTATATTCTGTTTAGTCCTATGCTAGGTTCACACGGGGATTCCCTATGCTTTCCAAGGAAAAACATTTCGGTCATTGAGCAGATACACCCAGGACAGGATGCAATTTCATCGCTGGGCACACACTCACACAGAATATACAAACACTATGTAGGGGCAATTTAGACTGGGCCAATTTAGAACAGTCAATTCACCATGTATATATATATATATATATATATATATATATATATATATATATATATATATACATACATGGTGAATTGACTGTGACTGTGACTAATACGTAAATATATATTTCCGTATTAGTCCCAAGAAATCTTAACATCAATATCTGATGATAGTAAACATTTTTGTATTTATTGATAGTAAACACTTTAAGCACTTTAAATAAAAAAAAGTCACATGTCTATTTTTAAACTGGTGCTAGACTTGTCTAGCACCAGTTATCATGCCTTGTTAATAAATACTTGGTTAACTTAATTTCCTGGTTCTAATTAGGATTCACACTAAAACTGATTTGTAAAAAAAATTTGCTTATTTTATGCTGCATTTCAGGGTAATTTTTTGCTTATTTTTTATTTCCATAATGAGAGGTTTAGACTGCTTTTCTTGCCTTAGAAGTGATTGACTATAAGTTCATAGAAAGAGTGACTAGACATAAAGATCTCAGTGAAAACCATGGGCAAAGGACACAAGGCACTAATGAGTAGATTATGTAAAACTGTGAGGACAGGGTCTCTGAGGAACTGGTTACTGGAGCTTAGCGCAAACCTGTGTTCTGTCAGCGCCACACAGCTAGTTAACAAATTTGTGATTATGAACTTCAGCCTTCTGTACATCTCTCTTGATCCTCAAAGAGAATCTGCTTTCTAGCCAAGGAGACACCCTCACAGAATTATTAGGTAAGAAATTGACTTTTTATTCCTACATATTTTATTCCTGATATTTTTATTCCTGCACCTAAACTGATTTAAAAAAAAATATTTAAAGCAATAGCAAATATTATTCATTCATTCATCACTTCATGAAATTTCAGTTAACATTTCCATGATGCCTTGAGTCATTGTGTTTGGTATATTATTTACTGTTGTGCAATTATTTAGGGAAGCTTTCAGTGTAACATTAACTTGTATATAATGTGTGTCTTAGTGGTTTAAAATTGCAGCAAAGCAATAGCTCTATAGTATTCTTTCACAAACAACTAAAACTGTTGCAATTAAATTGTTTTAAAGGATGATAAAAATCTAGTGAACAAGAAATAACTTTCAGTGAATTTTCCCATGCTCCTCTCATAAACAACAGCTTTCACAAGGGACTCAGTCAGTGTTGCATGAGTTGTGCCGAACAAAGGCAAAGCAGTGTGCTTATCACAACCAATTAACCAATGAACTTTAATTAATGGGTATTGCTTGTTAAGGGTGATTTATTTTTTTTACATTATAATAATTACCATATTGTTAAATTATTTTGGACACAGGTTTAAGTTTAAAATTTCAAATATATACTCAAAGTTTTTTAAAACTAATTTCAAACTTATGACAACTTTGTTGCAACTCACAGGTTTGTATCATTTTCTTTAACTCTTCAGACAGTAGCCTGACAGTAATAATACAGGAAAGCACTAGAATTTATCAATTAAATTGTAAAACATTATTAAAAATACTGATATTTCTACTATTAATTTGTTATTTGGCATAACAAATAAAATATAACAGGAAAATATGCTGTCTTGTCTGTAAAAAAAAAATGAATATAGAATTTTTAGATTAAGAGATTAAGGATGTGTAAAAATGTTTTTTAAAGAACTTTTTAAGTGTATTATTGACAGTTTTTCATGCAGTGCTAATACATTCAACAGTGGTTTCCAGTCTCGCCTTAGTTTTTCTCCTACATTGCTTATGGTAAAATATATTATTTGGACTGAAATGAGTAACACAATACAAATACACATATTTGTACAAACTCTTAACTCCAAATCATCTATTGGCTGATTGTTTTTACCTTTTTTATTTGTTTGTAAATAATACTATGGTTTGCTGTACCCCAGATTTTCTCTTCTTTGCCTGACATTCTCCCAAAAGGAATGTGGTTCTTTTATCATATCTTTGTGATAAGGATTGGGTAATTTGCTATCCAAATTGTCCACTTTTATTCCGATGTTGACAGATACTGTAAGTGTGCACCGTTGTATTTTGTGCCAGAAGGTCAGCTTGTATAATCTAAATAATTTAGATTATTTTGCCACAAATTTAATAATTCTTTGTAAAATTAGTTTTTCCTTCTGGTCAAATCCATTAGTGCTATAGGCTGAAACTTTCTTAATAATGTTACGCACAGTAAATACTGGAACAATAAGAACTTTGACAACCTTAGTTCTTACATGCTCAGACATTTATTTGCTGTTCTTTTGTCCATGCCTAGAGTAAAACACAGATACGATGATTAAGTTCACTTTTTAAATCGTTGAATATTGCCAGCACATGTTTCTTGCAACTAATTCAAATTAAATAATAACCACCTAAATTCTTATATATTAAAAACGTTGGCAACCATTTTGTCTAGTCTGTTTTTAAATGTCTGTATGGAATTACTTTTTATACTTTTTATTTTATAAATAAACAAACTAGAACCAAACCATTAGAAATTGTCATATGTTTTGCAAAACATTAAAAGTAAAGTAAAGCAGTACATTTTCTAAAAAAAAAGTACAAAGGTGTGAAAAAGTGGTTTTTTTGCATGTTTGTCACACTTAAGTGTTTCAGAACATCAAACCAATTTAAACAATAGTCAAGGACAACACAAGTAAACACAAAATGCAATTTGTAAATGAAGGTGTTTATTATTAAAGGAGAAAAAAAATCCAAACCATCATGGCCCTGTGTGAAAAAGTGATTGCCCCCTTGTTAAAACATACTATAACTGTGGTTTTTAACACCTGAGTTCAATTTCTCTAGCCACACCCAGGCCTGATTATTGCCACACCTGTTCTCAATCAAGACATCACTTAAATAGGAGCTGCCTGACACAGTAAAGTCCACCAAAAGATCCTTAAAAGATACACATCATGCCGAGATCCAAAGAAATTCAGGAACAATTGAGAAATAAAGTAATTGAGATCTATCAGTCTGGAAAGGGTTATAAAGCCATTTCCAAAGCTTTGGGAATCCAGCGAACCACAGTGAGGGCCATTATCCACAAATGGCGAAGACATGAAACAGTGGTGAACCTTCCCATGAGTGGCCGGCCGCCCAAAATTACCCCAAGAGCGCAGCAACGACTCATCCAAGAGGTCACAAAAGACCCCACAACAACGTCCAAAGAACTGCAGGCCTCACTTGCCTCAGTTAAGGTTAGCGTTTATGCCTCCACCATCAGAAAAAGACTGGGCAAAAATGGCCTGCATGGCAGAGTTCCAAGAAGAAAACCACTGCTGAGCAAAAAGAACATTAAAGCTCGTCTCAATTTTTCCAAAACACATCTTGATGATCCCCAACACTTTTGGGAAAACATTCTGTGGACCGATGAGACAAAAGTGGAACTCTTTGGAAGGTGTGTGTCCCATTACATCTGGCTTAAAAGGAACACTGCATTTCACAAAAAGAACATTATACCAACAGTAAAATATGGTGGTGGTAGTGTGATGGTCTGGGGCTGTTTTGCTGCGGCAGGACCTGGAAGACTTGCTGTGATAAATGGAACTATGAATTCTGCTGTCTACCAAAAGATCCTAAAGGAGAATATCCGACCATCTGTTCGTGAACTCAAGCTGAAACGAACTTGGGTTCTGCAGCAGGACAATGATCCAAAACACACCAGCAAGTCCACCTCTGAATGGCTGAAGAAAAACAAAATGAAGACTTTGGAGTGGCCTAGCCAAAGTCCTGACCTGAATCCTATTGAGATGTTGTGGTATGACCTTCAAAAGGCCGTTCATTCTCGAAAACCCTCTAATGTAACTGAATTAGAACAATTCTGCAAAGATGAGTGGGCCAGAATTCCTCCAGAACGCTGTAAAAGACTCATTGCAAGTTATCGCAAACGCTTGTTTGCAGTTGTTGCTGCTAAGGGTGTCCCAACCAGTTATTAGGTTTAGGGGGGCAATCACTTTTTCACACAGGGCCATGATGGTTTGGATTTTTTTCTCCATTAATAATAAACACCTTAATTTACAAATTGCATTTTGTGTTTACTTGTGTTGTCCTTGACTATTGTTTAAATTGGTTTGATGTTCCGAAACACTTAAGTGTGACAAACATGCAAAAAAACAGGAAATGAGGAAGGGGGCAAACACTTTTTCACACCACTGTATATGTATACAATAACATATTTAAAAGTGTCTATATGACTTTACTGTTAATAGTGATCTACTGGGAAGTGTATGAGGATTATAGTTAATACATATCAGTAGATTATATCCTACTCACCTGTATACATATCCTTTACAATTGCCATAAAAGGCAAGCGATATGCTGAGTGGCTGGAAAAATACAGCAAGGTAGAGAGGCAAAGTACAGAGGCTGTAAAGTAGGTACTGAATGTTACAGACTACCATCTGTATCATCCTGTTGCCTGTTGCACCCTTTTTCTCTCTTTCTCTTGGTAAGTGAACCAATACTTGCATTTATGCATATATACTCTCAAGAAACAGACTATGTGTGTAAATATATATATTTGTATTGTACACTGAAATATTGAATATTAAAGAATTACTCTTTTGTTAAACTGGATGTTTTTGGTGTATATATTAAACAATGGTCTAAATAAAAAGACACCCTTCAAATTCTTTCATTAAATGTGTGATCATGGTACATACCACATAATCTGTTTAGAGAAGTACTAATAAAGTGCAATGGAAGTGAAAGGTTGATATCTAATGTCTGATGTTAATTGAGGTCATATTAAAAAAGGAAAACCTTGAAACATTGAAATCTTTGTTCAAAAAAGGACATGATGTAATATTATCATTCTGTACCACATCAAAAGGTGCATTTTGGAGGATGAATTGGGTTTTAGTAGACAAAATGAACATGCCCCACCCAGAATATCCTGTCCATCAATCATAAATAGTCAGTTAGATCATTATCTCTGAGATTATCTGCTCATCTAAAACAGAGTTATATCTAAGAATTTAAAAAAATCATTGGTGGATAAAGCCATAAATAAACATGTCTAAAGGTGACATCAGTGTTTTTGTTTTTTTACACATGGTGTGAACACATGCTTAACTCTTATAATGTGTAATTTGCAAATGTTAAGCATTATTAAGTAAAAAGTCATTGACTAATAATTAACATTTAGGTTTCTGCAACTCAGCCATTAAACAATAACTAATTAGTAATCCTTTTTAACAACCCAGCAAACTGCTGATTAACACAAAATAAACAGATTGTAAAAATGTTCACTGTTTATTTTCGAGATCTAAGTGTGAATAAGGACGTGTTAAAAAAAAGATCAGAAATGCTGCATAGGTTCTATGTTGCAATGCTAAACATAAACCGCGATGCACTGACAGAAGTGAGAAGTTTAACTGCTTAAGATGCACTAAAACTTGTGGTCACTTATTATAGCTCTTGGTGTATAAAATGTATGTACTGTGACATTTTTCAGCAACTCATTTATGCACTATTTATCATCTTGTTACTCTGACTCAGTCAGCTTAAAGCAATAACACAGCTATCCCCACGAAACATGGGTTGCAGAGTATTGTATGCAAGAACTTGGGGAAAACCTCAACCTGTGCTGTGCCTTAAGCAGGCCATAATATTATGCTACAGTAGAGTGCAACTGCTTTTGTGGCTGAAAAAAAAAAACTTTCTTAATGAATAAATAATATACGAGAACTTGAAATTTCCAACACTAGTGTAATAAAGCAATAAGCAAGAGGACTTGCACTATTGTGAGAAAACACTATTTGGACACTATTGTATCCAAATTACAAAACACAGTTTATAAAAGACATTGAGAATATTGTATTGTGTATCACACCTTGATATGATTGTGAAGTGGTTAAAGTTGTGCATTATGGTCAATAAGGTCACAGCTGGACAAATTTTAAGACCGGAACTACCCATTTTATAATAGAGCATAATCCCATCATACAAAATCACCTTTATATTTCGAAAACTTTTCCTTTTTTAACAATACTGCTGTAGCTGACATAGCTATTGAGATTTGTGTGTTATATACAACAGCAGTGTTTGCATTCATCGTTAACCTATGTTATTTCATCCGCGTTAAACAACTAAAACTAATATTGAATTTGATTTATGAAAAATAGTTTTAAATAATGTACCTACCTTAAACTACAACTTCTATCTATATCTTTTACATGCGGGATTTTTAAACATGAGCTTTACTCCATTTCCCAACACTTGTCTGATACCTACATGTGTGCTTCTTTGAATTTAAAATAAGTGTTCATACACTTACATGCAGTCCTATGTAATATGTATTTTAGACTGCATTACTTATTGAAAAACATTATTTACTCCTTATACGGTCATACAGTTGATAGCTTTGTTACCCCATAGAAGCCGAGGTTTAATTACCAGAAAGATGACTAGTTTGCACCTGTGTTCGATTTCTACTGACACACTGATTTTCTGTGGTACAAAGACATGTAAGTTAGATAAAGTAAAATAACATAAAAAAGGCACCAAAGTTGTAACTGCTGGGCTAGCCTCCAGTAACCCTTGTAATTCTAATTTGCAAAAAAGAAGGTGCTATTTGTGAAATTTGCCATCATTTAAAGTGTATTTATTTCAATTGTTGTTTAATTGTGGATAGTAACATTTTGCTACTTGTATGGTAGATCTGTGACTCTAAAATTGGCATCATGCCACAAGTTCAAGTAAAGACCGAAGTACAGAAGGTCCTCAATAAAACCACACCAGGACTGCAGATATGGAGAATTGAGGTGAGGGATGGTCATCCAAACTTGCTGAATAAATATTTAATAAGAAAAGAGCTAAACATGTATTGTTATGATTATCAACAGATATAAGTTATATAGTTTTCCAGTTGTTAGAGTTTTTCCATTTGTTAAATATCTGTACATGGCTATCCTACACTGTTCTTGCTGCCTGGCCGCTGTCTTGGTCCTCCCAAGGTTTCTTCCTTAAATAACAACATAACAGGGAGTTTTTTCTTGCCACTGTTGCTTCGGCTTGCTCTTTGGGGGTTTAAAGGCTTTTCATTCTGTAAAGCTGCTTTGTGACAATGTACTGTTGTAAAAAGCGCTATATAAATAAATTACTTGAACTTGATATAACATTTGATTATTTTATCATAATTTATTCAAAATCTTCTTTCACAGAAAATGGAAATGGTACCTTGCCCACCTAAAACATATGGACATTTTTTTGAGGGTGACAGCTATGTAATACTACATGTAAGTATTTACTGCATATGTGGCATTTAAAATGGCCACAATTCGATGGCAAGTAATAAAGTAATTTCTTAACTGGTGCACTGTCCTGGGTGTATCTGCCCAGCGCCCGAGGCATTTTCCCCTGGATGGGCATGTGGACCTTAATAGAGGATAAAGCGGAAGATAATGGATAATGGAAATAATTTCTTAACTTCAAATAGTGTGAAATAAAATGATTTGCTTGTTAAATATTATTCTCATTTTTATCAGACACAAAAGACAAGCAGTTCCTTCAGCTATGATATTCACTACTGGCTGGGAAAGTCAACCTCTGTGGATGAGCAGGGGGCTGCAGCCATATATACCACTCTCATGGATGAACACCTGGGGGGTGTTGCAGTTCAACATCGTGAGACTCAAGGCTATGAGAGCCCCACCTTCCAAGGCTACTTCAAACAGGGCATAATGTAAGATTTACATATCAAAGATGTGAGGTTGCTGTGATGCCATTAAATAACCAAAATTTTTGCTAAAAAAAAAGTTCACTTATTGCTCATTAACATCTATGGATATTTAACATATATGTCATTAAAAATAAATATGCATTCCAGAATGTGAAGTAATGAAAGAAATAATTCTTTCTGGACTTTTTTGCACCTAGTAAAACATGATAGAATAATTAAACATGCTAATTTGTCTCCAATATTAGTGAATGAGTGTTGCTTTCTGCCTTGCACCCAGTGATTCTGGGATAGGTGTTTAGAACACGACAACCCTGAATTAGACGAACCATCAAAAAGTAAAATGAATAAAAGTACAAACATAAACATGTTGCTAATAAATCGATTTGTGTATAGCTTTTATTCTGTGTCATTGAGTGTTTTTGGTGTTCAAGGGCCAATAATGTAAAAAATATAACTAAGACAGTACATTTTTAAATCACAGTTATAAGAAGGGTGGAGTAGCTTCAGGGATGAAGCAAGTTGAAACCAACACATACAATGTCCGCAGACTGTTGCATGTGAAAGGAAAAAAGCATGTGGTGGCTGGAGAGGTAAGCACATGTTATTTGACAATTTCAATATTCTATGGGGTTGTGGGCATGGCACATTGTTTATATATGTATGCTTATATGGTAAGCAGGCATTATTTGATTTTTTTTAATTTACCAAAAATAGTTCATATGCTTAAAATAACAATTTAAACTCCAAACAGATGGGGATTCGAACCAGGAATCCATAGCACTGAGAGAAAAACATGCTAACCACTAAGCCACCGTGCCGCCCTTGTCTATATTTACTATATAACCTACTGAATGTATAATAATATATATATTAATAAATATATTATATAATTTTTAAATATAAATATTTTTTATATGTGTTATATATATATATATATATATATATATATATATATATATATATATATATATATATATATATATATTATTTCTTTTATTTTACCATAACATTAGTAAGGATCATAAAAATGAGTGACTATGGTTCATCAAGTTTAATAAAATTTCCACAACAATGTCATTTCACTCATCTTCTGTTGCCTAAAGCAATTTCTAGAGAAGTGCTAATATTTAACGCACAATAAAGGAGTTTATATATTTTTTTTATTTAAGCTTCTCTTAAAATGAGTTAATCTGCTGAATATATAGGATAAATTGAAGTATATTATTAATAATGATAACAAATGTATTTATTCATGTATTGAAAAAAAAACATGTTTCCATGCTCATAACCACTTTGTTCTACACTCAGGTTGATATGAGCTGGAAAAGCTTTAATAAAGGTGATGTTTTCCTTCTGGATCTGGGAAACCTTATCATTCAGTGGAATGGCCCAAAGAGCAACCGCATGGAAAGGCTAAGGGTAAATTTTTAACACTTTTCAAAGACAAGTTTATTCATTAAAAGACTAAATGACATTTCTAAAATACTGAATAAACTGTAAGCATTTTACTTCAAGCAATCATTATTGTAATCTGTTCTTATAGGGAATGAATTTGGCTAAGGATATTCGTGACCGTGAGAGGGGAGGACGAGCTCAAATAACAGTAGTGGAAGGAGATGATGAGAAGTCTTCAGAGGAGGCCATGAAACTGATGACACAGGCTTTGGGAGAGAAAGGGGACATAAAAGAGCCTATTCCAGATGAGGTGGTGGATGAAAAACTAAAGACCAGCATCAAACTATTTCAGTGAGCTCCAATTGTTATATATTTAGCAATGCTTGAAACTTATTATAAAAACCCATCTGCATTTACCTCTTAGGAGTTAACAGTTTGTTATGTATCAATAATAAACTTAACTTAACAAAAATGTCTATTTTGAGCAGCATTTCAGATGCTGAAGGAAACTTAGTGGTTCAAGAGGTGGCTGTGAGGCCACTAATACAAGATTTGCTTAATCCAGAGGTAAGAAACAAAACTTATGGTAAATAAATACACATTTTGAGCACTACATGACTAATTGTTTGTAGGATAATTGTAATTGTTTGGAATACTCCCTGTGGTCCAGATTTTAAGCTATGTACTGTAATTACTGTGATATATAGTGTGACTGTTAAAAATACATTTTTGGTGATCTCCATACAATGGTATATCAAAATGGTATGGGGAAGTCTGCACAAACCAAAGCCAATAAAATGTATCAAGAGTTTGGTTTGGTGTGTGGGAACTTCCCTATTAACTATATGGATTTCCACAGACACCAAAAATTCCTCTGAAAAATAATTCTAAGTATGTTAAAGGCTATTTATTTTATTATGCTAAAAATGCAGAATTTAGACTCGTAATATCATTTCTAGCTGTTGCAAAAAAAAGTAGGACCTTTCTTGTAATGACAATACTTTACCCAACACCTGTAAATAGAGTTTCAGTTTTCAGATACGTCATAATAACAGTACAGTACTTTCAGCACTTATACCATAAATAAGAGGTGTTCATAAATTTTATTTAAATCATAGGCATTTTGGTAACACAAACATTAAAAAAAAACTGTGACACTTGTCTCTTCAATAGATTAGCAAACAGTTAATTATAATGCAGTATGTCATTTTGTGTTATAAATCATTTATACATGAATTATAACAGTTTGTGATTATGAACATCTACGTACATAGCTCATGAAAAGTGTTATGAATACTTTATGACTGCATTAATAATGCATTGTAAATTGCAAAAAAAGGTAGAAAGTGTTACCAAGGCAATAGACAGATAGCTAGTCGACCTTTATTGAAGGGCAGAGTGAAGGTTATCATGATTTATCATTCAAAGCGGGTGAGCAAAAATATAGAAGCAATGCCACAAGAAGCAATGCCACAGCATTCAGAAGAAAAAAAATAGACAAACAAGATTAAATAAGTCACAAAAGGTCTGGAAAAAAAGGTTTATAAACTGATTAGACTTCCATCCATCAATTATCTTGCGCTCATCCTCTACTAGGGTCGCGGGAGGGTTCCCCATGCCCATCTAGGGGAGAACTTTTCAGGCGCTGGGCAGATACATCCAAGACAGGGCACCAATCTGTCGCTGAGCACACACTCACACTCTATATGGGATAATTTGGAGAATTCAATTGACCTTGATCCATTTTTTTGGACTGTGGGAGCAAACCGGAGAACCTGGAGGAAACCCACACAGACACGGGGAGAACATGGAAACTCCACCCAGATCGGGATTCGAACCACTAAGCCACCTGATTAGCCACCTGACTAAGCCACCTGATTAGACTTAAGAATTAGAATTAACTAACAAATTGGCATTTTAATGAGTTGTTAATTTGATAAAGTTAATGCAAGAAAGGGATATTATTAGTTAATGTTATTCCATGATGTAACTTTTACTTCAAGACCTTAAAAATGGAACCTGAAAGTTCTAACTTCAAATTTTACATTTGTTCAACAACTGTGGAACAACTGTGTTAGAGCTCTTTTTTTAGTCTCTGAATAATCAGCCTACTGATGATTTAAAGCAGTAAATGAGGGTAAAAGCTGTGTAAAGGCCATGGTGACACATAAAGCAAGAAGGCTCCATTAAAGTAAAATGTTAAACCATGTGGCATGACACATTTTATGAGCTCTTTCTGTAATAAAATACCATGGTCATAACATAATAAAATATAAGCAAGAAGATAATCAGTGTTTAATCAAGGAGTTCATTGTAAAGCTACAAAGAACTTGTCTTCTAGGACAGTTAATAAAAAGGAACTGAAACTAACTTACTTCTGCTTTAAAACTGGGCAGTACAGATTTTCATGTGTGGATCGAAAAAAGGAAGCATAATAATACCAAACTAGGGCAGCACGGTGGCTTAGTGCTTACCACGTTAGCCTCTCAGCGCTGCGGATTACCGGTTCGAATCCCAATCTGGGCGGAGTTTTCATGATCTCTCCATTTCCGTGAGTTTCCTCCGGGTTCTCCGGTTTCCTACCACAGTCCAAAATCCATCCATTCGCTTAATCCTCTAGGGTTGCGGGGGGGTTCCCCATGCACATAAAGGGGAGAACGTATTGGGCGCTGGGCAGATACACCGAGGACAGGGTGCCAATCTATCGCTGGGCACCCACTCACTCACACAGACACTCACACAAACACACTCTATATGGTGTAATTTGGAGAATTCAATTGAACAGTCCAAAATCATAGAGGTAAATTGAATTCTCCAAATTGCCCCATATAGAGTGTATATTGCTCCTATATTAGCATAGGGAACCTCCCAGCGACCCCAGTAGAGGATTAAGTGGAAGATAATTGATGGATGGATGATACCAAAGTGCAATAAAAATATGATGTCTTTTATAGGACTGTTATTTGCTGGATCAGTGCGGTATACAGATCTTTATATGGAAGGGCAGAAAGTCATCAAAAAGGGAAAGGTCAGAGTCACTGGAGAAAGCTGAGGTAAGAGCTGACTAACAGTCAAATACACCTTTACTTATTAAATGTCTGAATAAACAATGTGTAAGATTAAATTACTTTCTTATTTTACACTAAGTGCAATGGTAACATTAAGTACAAAAGAGGTAAGTTCTCTGTTTAGACAACATGCAAACCCTTTATGTTAATCCAACATTTTGGCAAATAACAATTTGCAGAAAGTGCAAAATCATTTAAATTCTAAAGAAAACATATTTTACATAACATAAATACATACCATGATATGGGAAGATTATTATTTTTTTTTATTAAATTCAGGCATATAAAAAAGCTAAAGGCTACCCCCCTTCCACCTATGTGGAGACGGTAAATGATGGCTCCGAGTCCTCCGTGTTTAAGCAGCTGTTTCAGAAATGGACAGTGAAAGGTCAAACAACTGGAATGGGCACAACACACAGCCCAGGCAAAATAGGTCAGTAAAAGTGTAAACATAAATAAAGCTTAAGCAGAACCAAAATGATTATCGTCTTTTCACTATTATGTATGCAGCTAAAGTCGAGCAGATAAAGTTTGATGCCACTTCAATGCATGCCAGGCCTGACATTGCAGCCCAGCAGAAAATGGTGGACGATGGATCTGGTGAAGCAGAGGTAAATAATTCATTCATTCATTCATTCATTCATTATCTCCCGCTTTATCCTCTATTAGGGTCGCGGTGGGGTACCCCATGCCCATCCAGGGGAGAACGTCTCGGGCGCTGGGCAGATACACCCAGGACAGGGCGCCAATCCGTCGCTGGGCACACACTCACTCACACAGACACACTCTATATGGGGCAATTTGGAGAACTCAATTGACTTGATCCATTTTTTTGGACTGTGGGAGGAAACCGGAGAACCCGGAGGAAACCCACGCAGACACGGGGAGAACATGGAAACTCCACACAGATGGGGATTCGAACCGGGAATCCCTAGCGCTAACCTAGCGAACGTGCTAACCACTAAGCCACAGTGCCACGAGGTAAATAATTATAAATATAAATATCTATGCAAAGAATTATTATTATTGATTATTTGAAGTAATATTTTTTATTCCTGGAAATTGATCTTTTAAAATGCCACAATTTGGCCCATGACTATTCTGGTAAAAGATGAAACATGACTGTGCCTGGATCAAAAATTGTAAACCAGGTAATTATGTCCAGTATCAATGTCTCTTCAATATCAAATCTCCAACAAGGTTTAGGGTTGTTGTTTTAAGTAGATGACTTAATGATTTTGTTCATATATTAAAGACTGGGCAAGTGAATACCTGTATGTTTTTCCTTTTTGCAGGTGTGGAAAATAGAGGACAATGAGCTGGTCTCTGTGGACAGGAAGTGGTTGGGACATTTTTATGGTGGTGACTGCTACCTCATCCTGTATAAATATGAAGTCAGCAGCAAAATCTACTACATGCTTTACATTTGGCAGGTATGTGCCCATGACTTATGTACTTCTTTACTCTTCATAGTTACTGTTTATATTGCATTACCTTTAACATACTATAATTTTTCAGGGACGCCATGCAAGCACAGCAGAACTGACAGCATCTGCATATCAGGCAGTCATCATGGACCAGAAATATAATGGTGAACCTGTGCAAGTTCGTGTTCCTATGGGCAAAGAACCCATGCACCTTATGGCTATTTTCAAGGGCAAGATGGTGATTTATGATGTATGTCAGCATTATAAATATGTAAATATGTCATGATTTTGAATTAACTTAAAAACTTTTCCAGTCACAAAAAAAATCACTTGTTTGTTTGTAGGAAGGAAAGTCAGGGGATGACTCTTCCTTTAATAAGAAGGCTCAAAGACTTTTTCATGTTCATGGCTCAAATGAGTTTAACACGCGTGCCATTGAAGTTCCTGCCCGTTCCTCCTCACTCAACTCCAATGATGTGTTTGTCCTCAGCACTCAAAACTGCTGTTATCTGTGGTATGGAAAGGTCAGTCTACCTTGATTCTCAAATCTTAGTATTTGTCTATTGACTGTGGTGTAAAATCTTTTGCATTTATCTAAAATTATTCATTATCCTTCCTTCAAAAAGAGTAAATTATTGTGTTAATTATTACAAAAAGTGCAATGAAATTCTTACTTTGCTGTCCGCCCGGATGATTAAGAAAAAGTAAGTATAGTAATAATATATTTATGTGTTATATATATAAAAATCTAAATATATAAAAACCAGAAAAAACACAAACTCTATATACATATAGATAAATAGATATAGATAGGTAGAATATTTTATTCATCCCAAAGGAAATTTAGCAGCCAGTAGCAGTAACAGTAAAGTAAAAAAAAAATATATATATATATATATATATATATATATATATATATATATATATATTTACAATTTACCATTATAAAGTGTCAGTGTGTAGTAGTATCAAAACTAAAAATGAAAATAAAGTGTCCATTATGGATGGAGACCATGTGCTCATGTGCAAAATACAATATACAGTTTTTAAATGTCCTGTTGTTTTATTTGTTCTTCCGGCCCAAAACAGTAGTATTGTAGAGCCTGATGGCCCTTGGAACAAAAGATCTCCTCAGTCTTTCTGTGGAGCAGTTCAGTGACAACAGCCTGCCACTGAACGTGCTCCTTTGGTCCATAATGATGGTGTGCAATGGGTGACCATCATAGTCCATGATGGAGAGCAGTTTGTTTAGTGTCCTCCTTTCTGCCACCTTAATTACAGAGTCCAGTTCTGCACCCAGCACTGACTCCGCACGTCTGACCAACTTGTCCAGCCACCTCACATCTCTCTTCTTAATACTGCCACCCCAGCACACCACAGCATAGAAGAGATAGCTGGACACCACAGTCTGATAGAACATCTGAAGGAGCTTCCTACAGATGTTGAAGGATGTTGATACAGATGTTGATACAGATGTTGCTCTGACCTTTTTTGTAGAGGATGTCAGTGTTGGCTGACCAGTCCAACTTTTCATCCAGGTGCAGACCAAGATACCTGTAGGTCTTAACCATCTCCACCTCAGCCCCCTCAATATACACAGGCTGAGTGAGTGGCCTATCCCTACGAAAGTCCACTAACATTTCCTTGGTCTTGGAGGTGTTCAGTAGTAGGCTGTTCCTTCAGCACCATGTCACAAAGTCCTCCACCAGGCTTCTATACTCTTCCTCTTGCCCTCCATTTACACAAGCCAAGCCATATTGTAAGGTTATTTACATTATGCAAAGCTACATTATATTGCAACAGTCCGATGGGGAGTGTAGAATTTAGTGCAAAAATGCTTTAAGTCTATGAGATGGTCATCAGCTCAGCTGTTCATGAGTCCAATGGCCGTGGAGAAAAAAAAAAGAGTTTTTTAAATTGCTGGTTTTGCATTTCACACTTCTCTACCTCTGGCCTGATGGTAGAAGTGTGAATAGTCCAAGTTGGGGGTGTGTTTGGTCTTTGATGATGGAGGCAGCACTCCTGCATACTCTGCATTGGTAAACGCTCTGCAGAGAGGGTTGCTTAATCCCAGTTATTTTTGGCAGCATTGACCACACTCTGCAGGCAGTTGCGGTCCTTTACCGTACCACACAGTGCTGCCGTACCACACAGTGACGTAAACACCTCAGCCAGCTCGTTGGCACACACTCTGAGGGCCCGCCCTGGAATGTAATTAGGCCCAGCTGCCTTGCGTGTTTTAATTCCTCTCAGGGCTTTATGTACCTGAGCTGTTGAGATGATTGGTCAAGAGCTCAGATCAACATATATAAAGTCATTAAGGAATTGCTATCAGAAAAAAATGCATCATAAAGCTGAAAATAGCCCAACAAAATAATACTATAGACAATGGTTTCTGCTGGTCAGAAACCAGTTACCAGTGTCAGTACAGTGACTATAAATGATTTTACATTTTGCACTTCATGGAAAATTTTCAACAGTCGCTAAGCTGAAAGTAAGAACACCCCTGGGCACAAACAGAGTGGTTTGATTCCATAAATAATGCAAAGCTCAATGTGTACATACTGAGTATTTTTTTAATTATTTATTTCTCTTATGCAAACCATGTACAGTGGTGTGAAAAAGTGTTTGCCCCCTTCCTCATTTCCTGTTTTTTTTGCATGTTTGTCACACTTAAGTGTTTCAGAACATCAAACCAATTTAAACAATAGTCAAGGACAACACAAGTAAACACAAAATGCAATTTGTAAATGAAGGTGTTTATTATTAAAGGTGAAAAAAATCCAAACCATCTTTCACACAGGCCCTGTGTGAAAAAGTGATTGCCCCCTTGTTAAAACATACTATAACTGTGGTTTTTAACACCTGAGTTCAATTTCTCTAGCCACACCCAGGCCTGATTATTGCCACACCTGTTCTCAACCAAGACATCACTTAAATAGGAGCTGCCTGACACAGTATAGTCCACCAAAAGATCCTTAAAAGCTACACATCATGCCGAGATCCAAATAAATTCAGGAACAATTGAGAAATAAAGTAATTGAGATCTATCAGTCTGGAAAGGGTTATAAAGCCATTTCCAAAGCTTTGGGAATCCAGCGAACCACAGTTAGAGCTATTATCCACAAATGGCAAAGACATGGAACAGTGGTGAACCTTCCCAGGAGTGGACGGCCGCCCAAAATTACCCCAAGAGCGCAGCGACGACTCATCCAAGAGGTCACAAAAGACCCCATAACAACATCCAAAGAACTGCAGGCCTCACTTGCCTTAGTTAAGGTCAGCGTTCATGCCTCCACCATCAGAAAAAGACTGGGCAAAAATGGCCTGCATGGCAGAGTTCCAAGAAGAAAACCACTGCTGAGCAAAAAGAACATTAAAGCTCGTCCCAATTTTTCCAAAACACATCTTGATGATCCCCAACACTTTTGGGAAAACATTCTGTGGACCAATGAGACAAAAGTGGAACTCTTTGGAAGGCGTGTGTCCCATTACATCTGGCGTAAAAGGAATACTGCATTTCAGAAAAAGAACATTATACCAACAGTAAAATATGGTGGTGGTAGTGTGATGGTCTGGGGCTGTTTTGCTGCGGCAGGACCTGGAAGACTCGCTGTGATAAATGGGACTATGAATTCTGCTGTCTACCAAAAGATCCTGAAGGAGAATATCCGACCATCTGTTCGTGAACTCAAGCTGAAACGAACTTGGGTTCTGCAGCAGGACAATGATCCAAAACACACCAGCAAGTCCACCTCTGAATGACTGAAGAAAAACAAAATGAAGACTTTGGAGTGGCCTAGCCAAAGTCCTGACCTGAATCCTATTGAGATGTTGTGGTATGACCTTAAAAAGGCCGTTCATGCTCGAAAACCCTCTAATGTAACGGAATTAGAACAATTCTGCAAAGATGAGTGGGCCAAAAGTCCTCCAGAACGCTGTAAAAGACTCATTGCAAGTTATCGCAAATGCTTGTTTGCAGTTGTTGCTGCTAAGGGTGGCCCAACCAGTTATTAGGTTTAGGGGGCAATCACTTTTTCACACAGGGCCATGATGGTTTGGATTTTTTTTCTCCTTTAATAATAAACACCTTCATTTACAAATTGCATTTTGTGTTTACTTGTGTTGTCCTTGACTATTGTCTAAATTGGTTTGATGTTCTGAAACACTTAAGTGTGACAAACATGCAAAAAAACAGGAAATGAGGAAGGGGGCAAACACTTTTTCACACCACTGTAACATGCAATGCAAAAGGTACAAAGGCAGTAAAACAAAAGCACAAAGATTAATAACAGAGGGAGTTGCATTTCCTGTAGAAAATGTGAGTGTGCTTGCAGCATGACTGCTGTGGTTTAGATGGCCGATGTTTCTGCAAATCACTCAAGACGTGGCGAGTTTCATTTTTGTAGCTCAAAAATTGACCAAGTTATGTCACTTTGAATATCAGATTTTTCCCATAGAAAATTAACTAAGCCAAAATTGAAGAGTGATCAAGAGTGAATGAAGAGTGCGATCGCTTTGCGATTTTACCAGATGGAGCCATCTCAAACTTTGTGTTTTTGTAGCTCAATAATTGGCTTACAGAAGTTTAAAAAAAAAAGTTTAAAAAAAGTTACAGAAGTTTAAAAAAAATCATCATAATGCAAATTGAAAAGGAATTTTGGCTCGGAAAAATGGGAATATCTCAGGAACAGTTTGGCCGATTCCTTGGCTGTATACAAGTACTCATCTTATCAATGAGATGGACATGTCCAGCAAAAATTGTGTCAGCTTAAAAATTGCGTGAGAAGAAAAAATGATGAAATAATAAAAATCGCATAAAAAAATATAAAAAATAACAATAGTATGGCAATCACAGGAATAATAATTAAAAAACAAAACACCACAATTGCAATGTAATTCTACAATTGTCTGATACTACACTTGTCTGATTATTTTAAAGAATCATCAATGCTGTAAAAAGACCACTTAGTCATCTGTCAATTGCAGATTTTTTTTTATTTTAATTGTACAATTTTTTTAGTGGTAAATGGCGTATTTTGTTATTAACTTTTTTGTGCTTTTGAAATTCATGATTTGCGACTTGGCTGTTAGTCTTTGGAGCCTTTGTGTCAAGATTAGCAGTAATTTATGCTCTTTAATGCTAAATATAACCTCCCACCACACACACACACACACACACACACACACTTCAGTTGTAAAATCATTCTTTATCCATTTTACAGGGCATGACATGTTTTGATAGCAGCCTGTCTTGGGTAAGATCTGTGGTATAGCAGCAACAGTCTAAAAAAGAACATTAGTTCTCTTAGTTTAGTTAGCTAATGTTAGCTTTAAAGGGTGGTTTTGATGTGTCTTATGTAAATGTTAATGTTGCAAGTGACAGCGGCTGCATGACTTTTTTTTTACCCTGCAGGGCTGCAGTGGGGATGAACGAGAGATGGGCAAAACTCTGTCAGACATTATCTCTAGAAGAGAAAAGCATGTCATAGCAGAGGGTCAGGAACCTGCTGATTTCTGGGTAAACCTGGGAGGGAAGTCCCAGTACCCCAGTAATAAGAGGTAAAACAACAGACACTTTAATAAGCAGACAGGAAACTAAAAATTGTCATTCTAAATAAGCTCTGTGTTCTATTGCTAGACTGCAGGAAGAAAACAGCCAAATCACTCCCCGCCTTTTTGAATGCTCCAATCAGACAGGTCGATTTGTTGCAACTGAAATTACCAACTTTAACCAGGATGACCTAGATGAGGATGACATCATGCTGCTGGACACTTGGGATGAGGTTCAGAATCTTCTTACTGCATTGTCTTTTAGTGTTACTTCAAAGTTCTTAAAATTATATAGACAGTTTTTTTTTAATACTGTGATTCCTAGGAAATTATATCTGGGATATTTGTTTATTTATGTATATAGGAAAACAATATGTTAAATTAAAGGTTTGCAGTAACCTCAACAGTATAGTAACTGAAAGGAGATAAGTAATTCTACATTGTTACTTTTCAAATAATCCTAATCTTAACAATATATATCTGCGGATTAATTACACTTATTTAACAGATGATGACTTTTGGAGAAATTCTGAAAAAAAACAAAACTAAACAATAATTTTATTTATATTACTTTTATTTCCGTAACTTACATTTAGATTGTTTAGCAGATACTACAATTAGAGTCACTTACAGTGGTTATCACATTGTTTCATTTAAGCAATTGGGGTTTAGAAATCGGTTTGGATAAGTGTGACTAATCCCTTACCTTATAAATTGTGGCTTTAAGGGCCTTGTGTAATTGGTCTTTAAACAGAGAACCTAGCCGAAATGTGAATGCTTAAGAAAAATCCAACACATGGAAAATCACCAGTAGACAATTAAATATTGGATGATACTATTAGTTTTAGAGGAATGAAGTGTAGTTAAATGATGCAATACATTTTACCCAGTTGCAAATCTAACACAATTGCAATTCTTCACATAATGTTCTAGATTTTCTTGTGGGTTGGAAAAGGTTCCAATGACACAGAGAAGAAGGAGGCTGTAGTTACTGCACAAGAATACTTAAAAACTCATCCTGCTGGAAGAGACCCAGACACTCCGATTTTAGTAGTTAAACAGGGCTTTGAACCACCCACCTTTACAGGCTGGTTTCATGCCTGGGACCCTCACATGTGGAGTGTAAGCATATGTTAATTTTTGAGGTGATTATCGAATGTAAAATAAACAATGTGAAGTGAGCAATCTATCAAGATGTGTTTTACCTTCTCAGAGTGGAAAATCTTATGAGGATCTAAAATCAGAGCTTGGAGATGCAACCGAAGTCATCAGGATCACAGTGGTGGGTCATAATGTGATTTGTTCAGGAAGGATATGTGGGCAAATGCAAAATCTGGCCCCTGTTTTTGTACATAGAGTATATCTTGTTGCAACTGTTTTAATAAATTATAACATTTTCAATTTAAAACAGGACAACAACTGGCCAATGAGCTGCAAAGTAAATTGTTCTAGTCTTACAAAGGTGGTTAAGTAGAAAAGTCTTTACTTGATTTACAAAAAGCCTGAACCATTTTATTAAGCAGAGGCTACAACTCATACCACTTGTTTAATGACAATTTTTGCCATGTCTGGTATCTATTTTACTATAATAAAATAATAGCTGACAAACATTACAACACCAACCTAGACTATAATATAGTATAATGTGAAAATATAATGTTTGAAAATCTTCAAGTTTTAACATGTTTAAGTCTTTTGTAATAGGCCAGGCTGACTTAAGCAAGTACCGACTTTAATGTTACAAATAATATACACATTATTGTTTTTTGTAAATCTAGGACCTGACCAACTCTCAAACCAACTCAGATTCCATAAAAATGCCTCTGTCTGCATCTACATTGCCAAAATACCCAGCCAATAAGTTGGTTAACTGCCTAGTAGAGGACCTGCCTGAAGGAATTGACCCAACCAGAAAAGAGGTATTTGCATGAAAAAATAATTAAACTAAGCAGTATTTATTAGAAGTTCAGTATTAAAGTAATAGCCTATAAGTAAATTCAGAAATGAATTCTTAAAATAAAAAATGTGTAGCAGTCAGTATAACTTTCTGTGTGGAGTTTGCATGTTCTTAAGTCTCCATGAGTTTCCTTCCAAAAAAATTTACTTCAAACAGGATAAGTTATGAAATTAAATACTTTTTCACGACCCATAATTTATAGTTAAAAAGCCAGTACTTTACATTAAAAATGCTATTAACATTTTACCTTTGCTTCTCTCCTTTTTAGGATTATCTTTCTGAAGAAGACTTTAGTTTAGTCATGGGGGTTTCACGTCTGGACTTCTGCTCCATGCCTGTGTGGAAACAGAAAAACCTGAAAAAAGAAAAAGGGCTGTTTTAGTAAAGAAGCATTATCAGTGACACAACAAACTGAGGAACAGTTCAACTACACTACAGTGCACATAACTGCCTCTATTGTGGGATTATAAATCTACTTGTTTACATACTATTGTTATAAATTAATTAATTTATCTGATTCAGCAATTTTTAAAAATATTTAAATTATAAGTGCATTTTGGTTAAACCACTTTACATCCATGTCTTTTAAAAGCAACTTGTTTGGTGACGATGTCGAGGTACAAGGGCAGCTTGTATGTGGTACTGGTCTCATTTTAAATAACCATTTTCACGCCAACATTCTTAAGAGTATTTTGTCTTAGTACCAAGGAAAGAAATGTAAGGATCATTTTGAAATATTTTAAGAATTTAATAATTTAAAAATTCTTTAAAACAAATTAAAACTAAATATTATCGCTTTGAAACTTTTTTGTAGTTGTCTTTCTTGAAAATAAATTGGCAAATACGACTTTAGATGTAATTATGAGATCAAACACACACACACACTCACTCACACACACTCACACACACTCACACGGCACGGTGGCTTAGTGGTTAGCACGTTTGCCTCTCAGCGCTAGGGATTCCCGGTTCGAATCCCCATCTGGGTGGAGTTTCCATGTTCTCCCTGTGTCCGCGTGGGTTTCCTCCGGGCTCTCCGGTTTCCTCCCACAGTCCAAAAACCTGGATCAAGTCAATTGATTTCTCCAAATTGCCCCATATAAAGTGTGTTTGTGTGAGTGAGAGTGTGCCCAGTGATGGATTGGCACCCTGTCCTGGGTCTATCTGCCCAGAACCCGAAACGGTCTCCCCTGGATGGGCATGGGGAACCCCACCGTGACCCTACTAGAGGATCAAGCGGGAGATAATGAATGAATGAATATATATATATATATATATATATATATATATATATATATATATATATATATATATATATATATATAAACATACACACCAAAAACAACAACCACACATGAAATTTTGTGTAAATGTGTATATACTTTAATTTAGTACATTTTTTTATTTAATTACCTTAATAGCCTAGCTTTATAAAAACTATTTTCACATACACTTGTTTCTGTAATAAAATACTACAATTAAAAAAAAAAAACAAGGCACTCGAGGTTGTGCATTATTGTGAATAAATCACTGGAAAAGACACCTCTCTATAATGAACGACCTCTCATGCCATATTGCTTTAATATACAGTCAGAAATACTACAGCAATCGGCAGCCTCACCTGGAGTTGCAGAGTGAACAAAAAAACACAAAAACACAGAACACAAGACAGAGGGAATGACGTCACCCTCACCCTCACTCCATATCGTAAACAAGGCAGAGTTCTAACTATAAGCAGAGGGTCAACGCACTAGAAAATATGTGTCCATATTAAATAACGTTATTATTACCATGCCGACCTTAAGACCTTTACAAAGAAGCCAAGTTACAGTGATCCCTAACAAAGCTGCCGATCGGCATAGTAAGAAGAATCTGCTACTCTGAGCAGAGTTTGGCGCCGCTTTAAACAAGCGCTTATACACCTGAGTTCAATCGCTGCCACCTAGCGTTCACATGGCCCCGTTACATAAATACATTGAAAACCAGTCAGAACACATTAAAATAAGAAATAGTATGAATTATGTTCTCCCCGTGTCCGCGTGGGTTTCCTCCGGGTTCTCCGGTTTCCTCCCACAGTCCAAAAACATGGATCAAGTTAATTGAGTTCTCTAAAATTGCCCCATATAGAGTGTGTTTGAGTGAGTGAGTGTGTACCCAGCGATGGATTGGCGCCCTGTCCTGGGTGTATCAGCCCAGCGCCCGAGACGTTCTCCCCTGGATGGGCATGGGGAACCCCACCGCGACCCTAATAGAGGAAAAGCGGGAGATAATGAATGAATGAATGAATAGTATGAATTATCCTTTCATTCATTCATTATCTCCCGCTTTATCCTCTACTAGGCTCGCGGTGGGGTTCCCCATGTCCATTCAGGGGAGAACGTCTCGGGCGCTGGGCAGATAGACCCAGGACAGGGTGCCAATCCATCGCTGGGCACACACTCACTCACACATACACACTCTATATGGGGCAATTTTGAGAATTCAATTTTTATTCAACTTTATCCATGTTTTGGACTGTGGGAGGAAACGGAGAACCCGGAGGAAACCCACACGGACACGGGGAGAACATGGAAACTCCACCCAGATGGGGATTCGAACCTGGAATCCCTAGCGCTGAGAGGCGAACGTGCTAACCACTAAGCCACCATGCCGCTACTTGAATGTGAATTACATTAGTAAAATTTAATTCCCTTTTGATATTTTCTTATGAATAATTATATTCATTTTAGAGTATTTGTTAGTTATTGTACCATTATTTTACAATTAATGTAAAACATGTGTGTGGTTTCAAACAAATAAATAGGATGTATATTTTAATTTAAAGTGATTTGTCATTGTTAACTTTTATCTTTTCATCTTCTATAATTTTAGTATGAATAAACTGCATACCGCTAAAACAATGTTATAAATTCCCCTATATTTAGTATTGGTTGAGAAGGATGTGGTGTTTGCTATCTTTATCAGCCTGTTGGCTGGGAATGGTGTGAAATTGCAAAAGAACAGCACATATTATGATATGCAAGGCATTTCTAAAGGCATAACTACTAAAAAAACAAAATTTCTGAATATAATGGGTTTTTATAGTTTATAATAATACAAATAATGTTGTAGTTTACTAACAAACAATTTTATGTTGTGTAAAGAGAATGGTCATTTACTTTTGGTCTTATTTAGGTTTATTTATAAATGTTTGGGTGTTTTTTCTTATTGTGCTTTTGGCTTGACTTTTGGTGGATTTTTGCTTTAGATTTTTTTTTTTAATCTGAAGTGTGTGTGTGTAGTGTTTTTGGTGAGTCTTGATTTTAGGCTTCTGTTACCTTTACATTGCTGTATCTTCACTCTGAGTGTTTTTTTAAAAGGGGGAAATGCTGATTGCTACAAATGACACAAAGTTCTTTTATTGGCATGAATATTCAGTCAGAAGACAAGTCCCATAGCTAATCTAAATAATTAAGCTTCTTTGACTGAACTGAGGACATAAATCACAATATGTATGAGGAAGTTTATGGACATGCTTAATTAGAGTAGTGTTTAATGAGCCTCTTTGCTTCTCTGACACCAGACAGGTAGGCTCCATGAGTGGTGGCATAAAAGTTCTCATGAGTGGCTTCACCGGCAAACAGCACCTGCAGAGGCTACATGTATACACAGAAAGAGGGAGAGGTTTAAATGATTGGGAATTAATTTACTAGTCAGCAAAGGTTTTCTATGGATATGTTTTGTCATTTTTATTGTAACAAGAACCAATTTTTTTGTCCCCGATGCTCTCCCCAGGTTCGCCTGGGGAACCCCCACCACCCCCACCCCCCGCGACCCTAATAGAAGATAAAACGGAAGATAATGGATGGATGAATGTATGTTTAGTTTGGTTCTGTAAAATACAATATAGTAGAAATTAGTGAAAATAAATGTTTAAATGTATGATTTAGTCAAATTCAAAGTCAACTTTATTGTCATAACTGAATTATGTACAGGATATAAACAGAAATGAAACTGCATTTCCTCAGACTCATATTGTAGAAGTAGAAGTAAACATTTAAATAAACTTTAAACATGTAGTGTTCACTCTTACTTTGTATTCTAAAATCAAGCTAAGGAACACTATTTGCAAAATGTACATGGTTGAATATTTTACTTTTTGACTCTTATAAGTGTACCATCTGAACACTCAAGTTCACCTCATGTCATTACACTTACCATTGTGAACACACATGGTAAGAAAATTTCAGTATGGAGGTGTGCAAATTGAGACAGCTTCTTTTTGCTCATTGTTATGCACCCAATTACTAAAAAGCTGACAAAGACTGACAGGAATGTTTGCACTAAAATTCTAATAATTAATAAGTGTTGTTTACTGGTTAAATAAAAAAGAAAAGCAAGAAAGAAAGAAACATAGAAAATGCATATGAATGAATTAACCATAAATTAGCTATTAAGTTACAAATTAGACAGCTCTTATGGTTTCTATCATTGTAGTAAATGCAGTCAACCTTAAGGTAGAGATGTCACACAAAATCTTTCCTCCGCAATGCATTTGTTTTTAGATCAGAGAACGTTTTGTTCTGTTTATTCCTTCTTTTTGTTTAGCAAGCATATATAAGTATGACTCAACATGTAAAAACTATTAAATAAAGGGGAAAACATTTAGGTATTACATATTTATATTGCAAACTGAATTTTAAAGATATTTCTCACATATTTTAGACCTTTATCTTATAAACGTTTATTTTTTAATTATCATTGATTACAAGATACATGCGCAAACAGAATGTACATATGTAAACTAAATTTTGTGTATTTTTTTAATTAACAACAGATATATTACCTTGCTTTTTGAGGCTTTGTCCTCAGAACGAAGTGGTGTTCCTAGCACCTTTTGATTTTTTTGGCCATCCACCCCTTTGGGGATATACGAATAAGAGCCACCGACTTCAGGGTCATGACCCCACCTGGTGATCAGCACTTTGGACACATTAGGAATTGACCAACCAGTAAATGACCTGAGTAATCTAGCAAGAATAAATATATAGATGTCAAAAATAAGCACCATCCTTAATAAATCATAATGACATGCATTTTAAACAGTTCTCTACCTCAGACAGGTATCCACAATTTCACTGTCCTGCAAAGTCTCCATATAAAGAGCTTCTTTGCCTGTAATCCAGCCACAGAGTACAGTAGGGTGACGTGCCACACTCTCAAATCCTGTGATCTTCTTAAACCATGTCTTTTTCCAGCTATCACCTTCAGTTTCAGCATCATACACTTCTCTATCCTCTGGTCCCTTGTCCCACACTAGTGGAATTTCCTCACAGTCATCTGGCCAAAACTTCTTACTGAAACTCAGGAAGATCTTGTCCACAATGCCAAAGCCCAGTTTTTCAATGGCATCCAGCTTTGTTTTTGGTAATGCTGGTTCAAACATGCTTCTCCCTCGCTTTTTCAGAACCCCCAGAGAGACAGTCACAATCACATGGTCTGCTTCAAAGACCTTCTCATTCTCACAGATCACTCTTACAGGATGGCGAGATGTTTTGTCCCCACTCATTTCCAAATCCCACTGAATTTTCTTCACAGCTGAATTACGTATAATCATTTCTGGTGGGATATTTTCCAGGAGAACATTTAAAATGGCTTGGTAGCCCCCAGGACCCAGAGTGTTATAAAACTCTCCCTCCAGATCTATGAATTCACTCATCTGAAATGCAGACACATCAAAAAGAGAAGGACAAGCCTCATTTGTACACTCGTTTCTCTTGCACCATTCTAAAATCCTTGCTCCATCTCCTGAAGATGCTAAAGAAGATTCAGCAAATGCTGCATCCAGGTAATCCCCCAAAGTAAACTCCTTATACTTGCCTGGAAGCTTGTCATCATGGGCCTTGGAAAGTAGTTTTTCAAATAAACCTGTGACCCTTTCAGCAAGCCTATCTGGTAGGCGTTTCCCACCCTCCTTAAAGTAGTAGTCCTCAAAATCTTCCATCGGTGCTTTCTCAGCTAACAAATTATGCTTTTTTGCTAGCTCATATAAAGGGTTACCCTTCTGCCCATGGATCCAGTTGGCACCAAGCTCGATAATGTTCTCTGTAAATGGTTTAATGGTGCCAACTCGACCTCCCAGCCGGTCTTTTGCCTCAAGAATCTTGACATCCTGAAATCCTGCTTTAACCAAAGAGCTAGCTGCAGCTAAACCTGCAAATCCTGCCCCAACTACCACAATCTTGGCATCATGGGACATGGTAGAGGATCCACTTGTATTCACTGAAAGAGAACTAATCACATTAATGAATAGTTTAGTGTATAGTAAAGCTTTTTTGCTATAAAGTTAATAAATTCATAAAATGTGACTCATGTTAAGCCAAAAGTTGACGAATTACCTGTATTATGTAAACTGACGTTGTGCTCTTATATTCTACGAAGACCTGTTAGTGAAGAAAAGATTGTGAACTTTAACCTGTTTTGTAGCAGATAACAGTAGCAATAAACATCAAAGCAGGTATAAACAGAGTATTTTGCTGTGGGTGTTATTTATATACTGAATGATACTTATAATGAACTTGGCTAAATTGTTTCGACATGAATTCTTTTTAATAAAACATTCAGTTGTATAATCATTTAGCATTTGAGTTTTTTTCAAGAAGGTCACCAACGATTGTTTGATAACCACTTATATATGCCCATGGAGAAGTACGAGTTTCATTGCAGCAGCGTGTCTTTTCTGGCTTTCTTTCTTTCTTAGAATGGGAATTGAATACAATTTTTTTTGCCGGCTGTTAATATTCTCCCTCAAACTATTTCTGAATTTCACGATCGTCATCCTGAAAAGTCGGCACCTTTCTCCCGAGGTTATCTGTGTGTAACAGGTGCCATATTTTAGGTTAATTAGTTTGTGTTATCATTCACCATTTGAGTTATTTAACCTTCTTTGTCCATTGGTTTGTTTTGTGCACGTGGTCGGGTGTTCCCCTTCCTGCGTGCACTTTATGTCAGTCGTCACTTTATGTCAGCTTGTGTTTTTGTTTCCTCAGTGTTTGGTGTCTCTACACCTTTAAATAAATCCAGTTTTCCGCTATCTGTTCGTACCTGGCTCCCTTCAGCGCGATTAGGTGCTTCGGCCCTGTGCTTTATATGCGCAGCCGTTCGGTCCGAGGTAAGTAAGCGTGACACTGTGTCACCTTACTTTTCATTATCACTTCCATTCTTCCCCAATCTATGAACTCTACAAGCTCCTGCCTTATGTGTTCACATACTTTTAACAAAATGATGCTTGTGCAGAGCCATTTTTAGAGTACATCTTAGGTTTTCTTAGTAGCAATAGCAGCAATAGTAGCAGTATGAGAAAGAGAAGGCAAGGTTTGTTATTAAGAGCTCAGTTTAATTTTAGACTTTATAAAATACTGATTATGTAATTCATCTTACTGCACTTTTATTTAAACATTCATGAAGGTTATACCATTAGCTTTTAAATAAATATAAACAATTAATAAAATGTCTAAGAGCAGCTCCTATGATTACGGTAATAAAAGTTGCATTTATGATTTGTGGAACACACACACACACACACACACACACACACACACACACATTTGTCTTTATACATAGTGGGGACATAAATGTCTATTCATTTCATAGTGTCTTACCTTTTAACGTTAACTATTATCACTTCTAGCTCAACATTAACCATAATCTTACTCTTACTATAACCTTAACATATCTACAACCATGACATGATTTCATGTGAATGTCTAAATGTACCCCCCCCCCCCCCACACACACACACACATTTCATACAGCTAATAACTACTTACACAAATAGCGAACATCAAATTTACTATATAGGAAATATTTAATTAGGTTAATACAAACCACACTCACGGAAAGACAAGGTGTTGCTGGCTGTCAGCTTGGTCTAGTCATTTCTATTGTTTTTTTTATATTTACATTCCCAGGAGTGCCTCACCCTTAGCACATAGCAACCCTGCCCAACAATTGCGCCACAAAGAGACAAGTACGGAAGGTGAAAACCCAGTGTTTAAAACATTTACTAAACATAATGAAAATAATTGTTTAAATAAGTTCCAAACAGCTGCAAACTAGTCTTCTACATTTTTTACAAACTATACAGTAGTACAGAATACAGTCATTCAGTATAAGGAAATAAATAAAGCATTTTTTTATTGGTAATCAGCATTAGAAAGATTATTCTGGCAAGTAATCTGAAGCAAAGTCATGTCTGTTCTGCACTACAATATTTCCAGCGTTCTAATAAGAATCTGCAAAAATTTGTTTTCTGATGTTTCACCATATAAAAGTTAGTTAGAATAAATAAACAGAAAACAAAAATCAAACAACAAAATGTAAAATTGTAAGATGTGCACCTGTCATGAACTATGGTGTTTTTTGTGGGTTCATGATGGCCTTGCCAGTGTTCTCTAAATTAGTGATTAGCTTGTGTTTAATTAATGTTTTTAAGAGATTATTAATTATCATGTCTGTTTGTGTGAATTATGAATATTTTGTTCTTTGTATGATTCATTGAAATATCCTTTAAAATAAAAAAATAGCTTGTAAATAATTGTGGCTCCCAATAAAGCAATCTATAGCTTGTTTCATGGAGTTTTTCAAATAAATCTATTACCCCTTCAGTAAGCCTATATGACAGGTGTTTGCCACCCTTCACTGGTGCTTTCTCGGCTAACAAATTAAACTTTTATTTCATGGTGTCTAACTCCTCAACTTTAACCATTATCAATTCTTCCCTAACATTAACCATAACCTTACTTAATCTAAAATCATATGGCATGATTTCTATTGTATTTTTTTGTATTGTATTGTATGTGCCTCATCCATAGTGCATAGCAACCCAGCCCAACCATTGCCCAACAGATGAACAAGCAGGGCAGGAAAAACAGCCCAGTGTATGGGGCCCAACCCTATGCACTAAACAGACAAAACAGGAATATTTTTTCTAGTAGCCCAATATATCGCTGGGCACACACTCTCCCACACAAACACACTCTATATGGGGTAATTTGGAGAATTCAATTAACCTTGATCCATGTTTTTGGACTGTGGGAGGAAACAGGAGAACCCGGAGGAAACCCACACAGACACGGGGAGAACCTAGAAACTCCACCCAGATTGGTATTCAAACCGGGAATCCGAGAGGTGAACGTGCTAACCACTAAGCCACCATGCCGCCCCATTTACGCACTTGTCCAGATCACTTCACATAGGTAATACTTTATCCCAGATTACAAGTTGTATAAGGAGTCACAAGGTTAACTACAAAGGAAAGTTTGTGAACAAGGGCTGACTGCTGCTGCAAAAAAAACTAAAAAATAGCAGCTAACTAAAAGGATAAGCAAAAAAAAAATTTTAAAAAGAAGAAAAAGTTATAAAAGTGTGTCTTTTTTTTTGGAAATTAAAAAAAATGCTAACTATGCTAATGTGGAGAACATGCCAAACTTCCAAAGGTTGACAGTGGCTAACCAGAAGGATAAGCAAGACCAATTAAAAAGAAGAAGAAAAAAATGAATAAATAAAAATGTGTGCTTTTTTTGGAAATTTTAAAAAATGCTAACTATGCTAATGTGGGGAACATGCCAAACTTCCAAATCTTAACAGACCCTCACAAAAAGAATGAACAACTAAAGGAAATAAGAAAACAAGACAAAAGAAAGAAAAACCTTTAAAATTGACTGAAATTCAATGAAAAAGCTGCGAAAAAAATTTCAATGGAAGTCAATACGAAAAAAAGGCTCCAAAAAAAGGGGTGTGGCACAAAAACCGCGAGAATAATAATAAGAAGACTTCCAAGCCAACTTAATTAAGAAGAAAAGCAAGTTGGCTTCTTCCAAGCCAAGTGAATGAGACACTTAATGTTAAGCACTGTGGTAAATGTTTAATACCTTGGTAAGATGAAAAGGACTGTGTTGTAGCAATGAAACATGACAATACCAAACAATTTGTAAGAACAAATCTGTTTTGGGAAGTAAAAACTAATCAAAAATAAAACAGTTTATCACCACATTGTAAGGAGTGCCGGGTACCTCCTCTTCTTCTTTTCGTGTTTCTGGTTAATTAGCACCTGTTCCTTATTTAGATTCCTTGTTTAGTTAATTAATTGTATATTTTCATTGGTGCTTTTGGGTTTCACCTGTTTGGGTTTTTGTTATTTATTCCCTGTGTTCACTTTGTGTTTGTTCTTTGCATTTGCATAAGTGATGGTCACGCGTTGTCCGTTCACTTAGTTCATATTATTACCCTGTTCCTTTAATAAATCGCTGTTTACACTTACCACGCTGCCCCGCTCCATTCAGTGTGTTTATGTGCACTATTCTGTTTACGGGCACACATTCTGTTTTAAAAAACTGCCACATGTCGGGACAAAATAAAGTCTGGATACAGGATTTTGTGAGCACAAAAAAGGTCTTTAATTAAAGGCTGCATTTACAAGCAGCACATACAGTTTGTTGGATACTGTAGCTGCCGTCACGCCAGGTCGCCGCTGCCAACTCTCTTCACTTTGTGTTTTGTGCTTGCCATACAGGCTGCACATCAACTATTAGCAGAACCTTTGATTGGTGCATCAGTTACAGTTTAATTACCACCTAATGTCCTTGGTTCCACCTCGACACCCAAATCGTTGTTCATTCCTCTACATCCCAGATACAGATGTTTTCATTAGTGTACATATTTAATCAAAGTATTTTAACCTAACCCCATAACCTAAATAGAAAGTACATATCAGTCGAAATCTGTTGATTAATCAGAATAGTGTTCTATGAGCCTCTCTGCTTCTCTAATTCCAGACAGGTAAGCACCATGAGCATTGGTGAAAAAGTTCACATGTGTGGCTTCACCCGCAAACAGAATCTGCAGAGGCTATAAACACACACACACACACACACACACACACACACACACACACACACACACACACACACACACACACACACAGAAATAAAGAGGAGTGAAATATACAGTAAGAATGGGGTCATGGAAAATCAAATTCTGAAACGACTCAATTTCTCAAAATGACAAAGAGTAAAGCTTCTTGCTGTTTCTAATGATAAAATTCATCCTATTTGTTAAATTTCAAATTAAAAACTGCAGCACACACACAAGTTGGAACAAAGTCAATATAACACTAAACAAGTTACAAAAGAAAAGTCACCCCACATGCTCGTCTGGCTAATAGGTGCTAGTTTTTGTTTAAGCGTCCTTTCTGCAGGTGGTGCTTTGAAGGTTCGTTGGGGTGGATAAATATTGATTTCAGATATTACAGACACCAATATGGTACTTATCTTAAAACTGGTTTAGCTACGCAAAAAAAAAAACATGTTTTATTTTCACATTATGATTAGCCATCATGTCGTGTATAAATATGTAAATTAAGCATCATGTATGCAAAGAAATAGTTTTTTTTAATACAATGTTTCTTACCTCACTGTCAGAGGCTTTACTCTCAGATGGAAGTGGTGCTCCCAACTCCTTTTGACACTCAAATCCATTTACACCTTTGGGGATAAAAGAATAAGAGCCACCAACTTCAGGGTCATGACCCCACCTGGAGATCAGCACTTTGGACACATCAGGAACTAACCAGCCGGTAAAGGACCTGAGTAATCTTGAAAAAAAAAATACATGATACATAGATGTCAGAAATCACAATGCTGTAAAGATCACAATAACATGCACTTAGACAGTACTATACCTCACACAGGTAGCCACAATTTCACTGTCCTGCAAAGTCTCCATATGAAGAGCTTCTTTGCCTGTAATCCAGCCACAGAGTACTGTAGGGTGACGTACCACAGTATCAAATCCAGTAATCTTCTTAAACCATGTCTTTTTCCAGCTATCACCTTCAGTTTCAGCATCATAGACTTCCCTATCTTCTGGCCCCTCATCCCACACTAGTTGGATCCCTGCACAGTCATCTGGCCAAAACCTTTCACTGAAACTCAGGAAGATCTTGTCCACAGTTCCAAAGCCCAATTTCTCGATTGCCTCCAGTTTAGGTTTTGGTAATGCTGGTTCAAACATGCTTCTCCCTCTCTGTTTTAGTACCCCCAGAGATACCGTTACAATCACATGGTCCGCTTCAAAAACCTGCTCATTCTCACAGATAACTCTTACAGGATGGTGATCTGATTCATCTCCACTCATTTCCAAATCCCACTGGATTTTCTTCACAGCTGAATTCTTTATGATCATTTCTGGTGGAAGACTTTCCAGGATAACATTTAAAATGGCTTGGTATCCCCCAGGACCCAAAGTGTTATAAAACTCTCCATCCAAAACTTTGTATTCACCCTTCTCATTTGCAGATACTTCAAAGAGAGAAGAACAAGCTTCATTTGCACACTTGTTTTTCTTGCACCATTCAAAAATCCTTGCTCCTTCTTCTGAAGATGCTAAAGAAGATTCAGCAAAGACTGCATCCAGGTAATCCCCCAAAGTAAACTCATTATACTTGCTTTCTATCTCTGACTCGTAGTCTTCAGAATTAAGTTTCTCAAAAAGAGATGTGACACTTTCAGCAAGCTCATTTGGCAGATGCTCTCCATTCTCATTAAAGAAGTAGTTGTCAGAGTTCTCAGAATCCACCAACAGAGATTCCTCAGCTAAGAAGTCATGTTTTTTAGCTAGCTCATATAGAGGGTTATCTTTCTGCCCATGGATCCAATTGGCACCAAGCTCAATAATGTTCTCTGTAAATGGTTTAATGGTACAGACTCGACCTCCTAAGCGTGTTTTAGCTTCTAGGACCTTAATATCCTGAAATCCATCTTGAACCAAAGAATTTGCTGCAGCTAAACCTGCAAGTCCTGCACCAACGACCACGATCTTGGCTTCACGGGACATGGCTGAGAAATTGCTATTTTAGCTAAAAGAGACTAATCAAAATGATAAATAGTTTAGTGAATTGTGATTATTTTACTCTGAATTCAAGAGTTAACATGTGAAATGTGACTCACTTTTTGGCAACAGATGAGGAGTTTTCTGCGCAGGGACTTCGTTCTTCTATGGTGTATTAAGACCTATCGGTGTAAAAAGAACTTATTCTTTATCACCTGTATCAATAAAAACTCTAAAGGACATAAAATTATTTGCTATAGGTGTAATGAGATGAAGATTAAATATTTATTCGTCATTTATAAGCAGCACTTACTATGAATTCAATTGGGTCTATTTACCAAATGGATATACTTTATAGATATACAGTAACTGCTGTATATCTATAAATGTGATATGTCTAAAATTGCCATTTGCAAATATGCACTTTCTAATTTTATATATATATTTTCCATTCCTTTAGTGCCCAAATGTTTGCTGTGTCCATGTCAAAGAAAACATTTTCAAATTTGAAATTAATATTTTATTGTTTCTAAAATGCCTGAGCAAAAACTTTAATTAGAAATAATACACTCATGATGTATACATTATGCCCATCTTATTTTATTATACTTTATTGTTTCTCAGAGATGCCTTTTTTTATAATTTGATATATTTTAACTCTGTCCGTTTGCTGCTCCTGACAATGTGAAATTCCCATGGTGGGACAAATAAAGGTTTATATCTTATCTTTTCTTGTTTAGTATGATTAGTATTATTACCACAAATGCACTGTCGTACATCAATAAATGTAATATGTCTGGTATTGATGGATGTAAAAGTACTTTAAGGACAGATCTTATTAAGCTTCACATAATTTTGTGTATTTTTTCCATATAAGCCATATTTTCCTTTCTTTGTGTCTTTCCTGTATCCATTACTGAGCAAAACAGACATAAAATAAAATCATTTGAGTCAAAGAGATCTATTTGCTTTCTCTATTAAGATAGACATAATGTAATTTGTAAATTTGAAGACCATATCTGACAATTTTGGCAAATATATTTTCTTATACCAAAAATGCCTTAGCACAAACGTTAAGCAGTAATAACACACTGGGCTTAACAGAAAATCTGGTTCTTTTCTAAATGCCCTAATCTTAGCTATACTTTTGGAATGAACAGGAATGTCTACTATGATTCATAATTTGCTGTCAGTCATTATTTCCATGCAATTTTGAATAATTACACTAATATTTCCAAATGTATTATTCTGGAATACGGCAAGAGATCACCAGGAAATTATTGAGAGCATACTGCACATTTACACTAGCTTTAACTCTTAAGGAGTCGTTATAAACAAGGCCCAACACTTTTACCCTAATTAGTAGGCTATACATTAAAATAAGGTATTATTAAGAAAATTACATAGAGCAGCTGTCAAGGTCCTAAACCTTAAATTAGGTGTCAAGCGCTAAGATGGTTAAAGTTGCATTAATGATTTCTGGTATTATGTATTACATACACACACAAGTACACACGCTTTATACCTAATAGATATACACACAACTAACTGATTTTTAACTTCATAAGAAAATATATGAATAAATAGTTCAGATATAGACAATTAAGCAAAGAAATTAATACAAAATACACAGGTTTGAAGGAAGCACAATAGCTTACAGAAAGACAAGGAAGCAGTGACTTTCAGCTTCGTTTCTTCATCTCTTTAGCCTTATGATTTTTGCATTCCCAGGAAGTGCCTCGCCCACAATACAAAACAAGGCACGGGGACCAGAAGGACAGGAAACGCAGTCCAACATTCAAAACATATACAAAACAGACCAGAACCATTTCTTTGCTCTTGTTTTTTACATTTTATTTTTAACAGAAAAGTTCCAAACTGCAGCCAAATATATAGCAGAACATTATAATTACTGCACCTTGTCAAACCCAGAATCTACTTGCTGTGAGGTTATAGTGTTAAGAAGTAAGGTCAAACAATTCAGACCTTTATAAAAGGTCAAAAAGGAGCATTATAATGGGACATGTACTAACCGTCATTTTATTTTGATAATTCTGATTATTTTTTCTTAATCTTAACAAATGTGCCATTAATTAGTTCAAATGAATTATGAATTAGAGTTATGTTGAGTAAGAAAGTGATTTAACTGATCAACCAAAATTTGATTAAGCAAAAATTAACACTTTAATCTTTGGACGGCAGTATAGCTCAGATAATTGATTTAGTTATTCTGATCAGGGTCTAAGACCTGCTTGCTCTAAATCCTGCCTTCATAGAGTAAGAGCCAGGAAAACACCCTAAACATATCACTGGTCCAGCACAAGACAGACACACAAACACAATCTGCATATAGAAGCAATTTGGTTTCTTTTAAAACCTATGGTGCTTTTGGAACGAGACCGTGAACTAAAGCTCCACGAATTAACCAACCAAAGACATAAAAAGGATTTTGTCCACCCCAACCCAGTCAAACCCAGTCTTATTGCTGTGAGGCAACAGCATTGTACAACCCAAGTGAAAGAAATACATGGTTTATTATCTCAAACATGTGATTAAAACAATTACTATTGGATAATTTATTCCCTGTATTTATTAAGTGAAATAAACCTCAATAGACAATATATTATAACATTATATGCATTAACAAACATAATCAGTACATGCATAATAGATTTAAGTGACAGAATGTTTAATCATGGTAATGCCTAATGAGCTGCTGTGCTTCTCTGACTCCAGACAAATAGGCTCCATGGGTGGTGGTGTAAAAGTTCACATTTGTGGCTTCACCTGCGAACAGCACCTGCAGCGGCTGCACACATACACACACATTAAAAACTGCCACATGCTAAAAATTCAAAACAAACCTTAAAGGTAAAACGAATTGGACAAAAATATCAGACCATGGTCATTTTACATATTTTACGAAAATATCTCAGTCAAAAGTATGTGAACCTTACCTAAATTCTTTACCTAAAGGTGAGATTAGGACAATTAGATGCAATAGGGCATCTTGTTTAATTTAAAGAACAGAGTTTCTTTAATCTTGATCATACTTTTGTAAATGTATCGTAGCCTACACAAAGGAGAGATCTGAGGACCTTGGAAAAGGAGTTGTGATGCTTATCAGGTTGGAAAAAGGTACAAAACCAGCATAAAATACTTTGGAATGTTAACTGTTCATGAGACAGGAAAATTGTGCACATGGCAAGGTCACAGGAAATAAGTCACTGCTTGCAAAAAAACAACAACATTGCAGCCCATCTGTAGTTTGCTTAAGATCCCATGGAAAAGCCAGAAGGTTATGGGAATTTTTTTTGTCGACATCATAATTATTGCACCGGTGTGCACCGGCTGCCCACAATGAAGGGCCACTCTAAAATGTGCAGTTTTACCACACTGACATGATGCCACTGAAAATGGCTTTTTGTGTACATAAAAAGATCTTAGATCTTTAAGTTCAGCTCATGATATATCAGAGCAAAAACAAAAGATATAATTTGTTCAATCATAATAATAATAATAATAATAATAATAATATTTTTTAGTTATATTGCACTTTTCTGGGACCTCAAAGATGCCTTACAACAATTAAAACAATATGGCATTAATAAAATAGTAGCAACACATAAAATACACCAACAGACATAAAAATAGCAGTTACAATACAGTTACAATAGCTGTTAAAACCTATCCTAAACAGATGAATTTTGAAGAGTGACTTAAAAGTAGGCAAATCAGAACAGTCAGGTATTTGTTTTGGGAGAGAGTTCCAAAGTGATGGGGCAGCAACAGAAAAAACTCTATCACCCCAGGTCCGGTGCTAATGGGTCTAATGCTGATGGACAGAAGATTTGCATCAGAAGAGCGAAGGCTAGGTGATGGAGTAGCCTTTTTACATGACAACACTGATCTTTCTTTGCCCTTTTTATTTAATTCAGTCATATAATCAGTTTGGATATAAATAGTTCGTATATTTTTAATAATACTAATAACAATGTCTTTATCACAACAAAAAGTATACCTTGCTTTCTGGGACTTTATTTTGAAAGGGAAGGGATGCCGCTAGAGCCTCATGTTCCTTAACTCCATTTACAGTGTGAGGAACAAATGTATATGAGCCTAGAACATCAGGGTCATGGCCCCATCTTGAGACGAGAACTTGAGACACATTAGGAACAGACCAGCCAGTAAAGGTCCGAAGCAACCTTAAAAAAGTGAGCGAGAGAGAGAGAGAGAGAGAGAGAGAGAGAGAGAGAGAGAGAGAGAGAGAGAGAGAGAGAGAGAAACAGTTAAATCAATTATACACTGCTTCACCAAAAAAATGTTACAAACTCTTTGTTGGACAGACTTAAGCTTTAATTACAGCATGCATTCACTGTAGCATCATTTTCACAACCTTCTACAATTTCACAACTTTATTTATGAGTTAAATTTTCCCCAAGATTTTGTATTGATGATGGGAGATTTAAACCACTGCACGAATTCTTCTTCAACCCATCCCAAAGATTTTCAGTGGGGTTCAGGTCTGGAGTTGTTGGTGGCCAATTCATGTATAAAAATTATGTCTCATGCTCCCTGAACCAAATTTTTTTCTGCCATTTGAGCCTAATAAATCCTGGTATTTTCATCTTGGAAAATACAGGTGCCATAAGGGGAGAAAAATCCATTGCTGGAATAACCTGGTGGTTCAGTTTATTCAAGTCATCAGCTGAACTCATTCTTTGGGCACAAAATGTTATTGAACCCAGACCTGACCTACTGCTGCAACCGCATATCATAGTTAAATCTACCTTTTTTTGTGGCCAGACAGTATATATACCTATTAAAATTAATTATGTCACGAGTTATACAGTTGCCCAGCAATGGATTGGCGCCCTGTCCTGGGTCTGTCTGCCCAGCGCCCAAGACGTTCTCCCCTGGATGGGCATGGGGAACCCCACCGCGACCCTAATAGAGGATAAAAGCGGGAGATAATGAATGAATGAATGAATGAGTTATACAGTAATCTACCTTACACAGGTATCTCCAACTTCACTGTCCTGTAGAGTCTCCATATGAAAGGCTTCTCTGCCTGTAATCCAGCCACAAAGCACTGTAGGATGACGTGCCACAGTATCAAAACCAGTGATCTTCTTATACCACATTTGTTTCCAGTCATCGCCTTCAGTTTGGGCATCATAAACTTTCTTATCTTCGGGCCCCTCATCCCACACTAGTTGGATTCCTGCACAGTCTTCTGGCCAAAATCTCTCACTAAAACACAGGAAGATCTTGTCCACAGTACCAAAGCCCAGTTTTTCAATTGCCACCAGCTTAGATTTTGGTAATGCTGGTTTAAACATGCTTCTTCCTCTCTGTTTCAGAACCCCCAGAGATACAGTCACAATCACATGGTCTGCTTCAAAGATCTGTTCATTTTCACAGATCACTCTTACAGGATGTTTTTGTTCTTTGTTTGTATCAGAGACTGCTTTCTTCAAATCCCACTGGATGTTTTTTACCGTTGTATCGCACTGTATATAATCTGAAGGCAAACTTTTTAAAAGAACATCTAAAATTGCTTGATAACCACCAGGACCCAAAAAGTTAAAGAAACCACCTTCAAGAGCAATATAATAGCCAATCTGTGATGCAGACACTTCATACAAAGATGAACTAGCCTCATCTGTGCATTCACTTCTCTTACACCACTCAAAAATTTTTAAACCATCTTCATTTTCTGCTAAAGGAGATTCAGCAAACAAGTCATCAAGATAACTACCCAAGCTTAGGACTCTGTGCTTGTCCTCCAGCTCTGATTCAAAGGCTTTGGAGGTGAGTTTACTAAACAAGGAGCACACCTGATCAACACTGTCAGCAGAGAGCTGAATTCCACCTTCCTTAAAAAAGTAGTCATGTGGTGTTACAGAATGAGGTGAGCACATAATTTTCTTAGCTGTCAATTCCTCAACCAGTAGGTTATTGTCTTTGGCCAGTTGGAAAACAGGATTTCCATCCTGTCCATGAATCCAGTTAGCTCCAAGTTCTATAATATTCTTGCCAAATGCCCGGGTGGTGTGGACTCTACCGCCTAACCGTTTTTTTGCTTCAAGGACCTTGACATTCTGAAATCCTGCCTGGACAAGAGACGTCGCCGCAGCCAAGCCAGCGAATCCTGCACCTATCACCACAATCTTGGCATCTCTAGACGCAGAACTCATGTTGCTCTTTAACTGAAAACATGTATTTAAAGATTTATTTAATTTTGTCATATGTCTGTCAAAGGTACATTGCTATTTCTAATTTAAAAAATACAATAAATATTTAAATAGACAACACAAATACTTACTTACAATTCTGATGCAGAAGTTTCCTTTCCTAGTGTAAGTTTAGCCGGCACTGACCTTTGGATATGCAGTGTGATGACTCTGCATTGTGCAGGTAATAGAAGTTTATGGTTCAATCAAATTCAGTTACATCATACCTGTTGTACATTATGAATATGGACTTCTTTTTTTTTTTACCAGTGCTGACAGATGTACAGTCAGACAAAAAGAACACAGGCTGTAAACACTATTTACTGTGTTATTTGAATTTGTAAATGCTGATTGCAGCACATTATTAATTATATAATAATCCAACATGTACAACATTATCAAATATGGCGTATTGAAATATAGTTAAAGAACATAATGTGTATTTAGTCTTGTAAACAGTTGCAACGTCTATAGTTTATCAAACGGTAGGTTTTCAATAAGCTCATCCTAAAGCACATTTTTGTGAACATTCATTCATTCATTATCTCCCGCTTTATCCTCTATTAGGGTCGTGGTGGGGTTCCCCATGCCCATCCAGGGGAGAACGTCTTGGGCGCTGGGCAGATAGCCCCAGGACAGGGCGCCAATCCATCGCTGGGTACACACTCACACACTCAAACAAAACTCTATATGGGGCAATTTAGAGAACTCAATTAACCTGATCCATGTTTTTGGACTGTGGGAGGAAACCGGAGAACCCGGAGGAAACCCACGCGGACACGGGGAGAACATGAAAACTCCACCCAGATGGGGATTCGAACCGGGAATCCCTAGCGCTGAGAGGCGAACGTGCCGCTTTTTGTGAACAACAAACCTCTATTCCAAAAATATGTTTTGATTCGCTTAACTCAAAAGAAGCCCTGACTTTACAGGGTTGCCAGTCAATGAGAAATTTTGAAAAAAAAAATCGTACATTTGACTTTACAAAACGTGTGTTGTTATTACATTTATAAAAGTTCTGCATATTAAAAAATATTGTTTGAAAACAAGCAATCGCCTCGGCGTTTGGGCGAAAGTCTTTGAACTGAAGCAAGGGTTTATGATCAACCTGGCAACATTAGTCTTCAGTCATACAGTTGGTCCGTTGCTGTATTAATCCCTGGCGGAAATAAACCCTGAAATGCCGGCTTTTTAATATTATTACTTCTCTGACGAACTAGAACATATTTAAACTGTCAGATATCTCGTATTGATTAAACCTTATAGTTTTGGACGCACGGCAGTTAAAATTGACACTACAAGAGTAAATGTGTTGGTCACCTTGTGTAGCCAACGAAGGCGGTTAGCTAGTTTGTAGTTTCGTAGCTAAGAGACGGCGCTGGGTTTTGTTACCAGCTCACAATAAATGAAAGTTTGCACTTATTTAGTTGGCTTTTGGTTTTAGAATGGGTGTAGTTCTTCGGAATCTCCAGAGCGTTGTTCCGCTGCGGCGTGCGAGGCTGCGCAGGGACGTGGAGACGCTCAGACACATTCTGGGTGTCCAGAGGTTCGATGTGGGCGTCGTGTGTGTGGACAACCGCAAGATCCAGCACATTAACAACACGTACAGAAAAAAGAACATGGCCACAGATGTGCTGTCGTTTCCATTTCATGAGGTAAAAACAGTTACAGAATAAACGTCCCGTTTCAAGTGTCCCCTTTAACCAATGAAGCACGGTGGCTTAGTGGTTAGCACGTGATTCCCGGTTCGAATCTCCATCTGGGTGGAGTTTCCATGTTCTCCCCGTGTCCGCGTGGGTTTCCTCCGGGTTCCCCGGTTTCCTCCCACAGTCCAAAAACATGGATCAAGTCAATTGAGTTCTCCAAATTGCCCCATATAGAGTGTGTCTGTGAGAGTGAGTGTGTGCCCAGCGATGGATTGGCGCCCTGTCCTGGGTGTATCTGCCCAGCGCCCGAGACCTTCTCCCCTGGATGGGCATGGGGAACCCGCGCGACCCTAATAGAGAATAAAGCGGAAGATAATGAATGAATGAATGTTGGTGGCTTAGTGGTTAGCACGTTCACCTCTCAGCGCTAGGGATTCCCGGTTCGAATCTCCATCTGGGTGTTGTTTCCATGTTCCCCCCGTGTCCGCGTGGGTTTCCTCCGGGTTCTCCGGGTTTCCTCCCACAGTCCAAAAACATGGATCAAGTCAACTGAATTCTCAAAATTGCCCAATATAGAGTGTGTCTGTGTGAGTGAGTGTGTGCCCAGCGATGGATTGGCGCCCTGTCCTGGGTCTATCTGCCCAGCGCCCAAGACGTTCTCCCCTGGATGGGCATGGGGAACCCCACCGCGACCCTAGTAGAGGATAAAGCGGGAGATAATGAATGAATGAATGAATGATATTATGTTAAAAACTTTAAACATGTCACAGTGTACGTCTAGCATGTCACAAACCGGAATATAATTTGTGATATAAAATCAAGCACACCTTCAGACCAGTAGCCGGAAGAAAATATTATCTTTTCATCTTTCGCATAATTATAACTAGATTTTTTTATTTATTTTATTTTATTTATTTTTTATTTATTTTTTTTTTTGGGGGGGGGGGGGGGGGGCTTGCATTCTTTAACTTTAGTATATAGTATATGACTTTAACAGTGCACGTCCAGCAAGCATTCTAATTTTTGGGTTATGAAGCGAGTACTATCAAATTTTATATTCTATTTGTTTTCAAGGACCTGCGACCTGGAAGGCTTCCATGTGCACTTCACAGAGACGATTATAATTTAGGAGATATTTTCTTGGGTGTTGAGTATGTGATGCAGCAGTGTCGAGGACGATCCTGGGATTTTCATGGAACCCTAACAGTACTTGGCTTTTCACTTGTATTTCATTATGATGATGTTTATGCCAGAGTGCTGACTGTAATGTCCTGCAGGTAATTGCTGCACATGGAATCTGCCACTTGCTTGGGTATAGGCATGAAACAGAGGAAGAGTGGAATGAGGTAAAAGAATTGTTTATGAGGCATGTCAGAAATCACTCATTAAACTCAATCACAAAAAAAGATTTATTCTACCTCACTCCCACACTGAATTAAGCACTTAAATGTACATTAAGAGGCCATTTATCTAGTCCTTCAGTATCAGTTTATGATCCATCAACTGTCATTAACTATTGCCACACTCATCACAAACACTTCAAGGTCAACTATTGTCCTTCAGGTCATTCATCTGACCTTTTTTATAAAGTGGAAATTGCCATAGCAGGTGGACAACAGGTAAATTTAAAAACCTACAAAGTGCAATTATATTGGTGTAACTAACACAGGCATAAGTGTATAAGTGACTAGTGCTTTTAAATTATAGAAAACTGCTGATGCACAATTTAGATGGTGAGTTGATATTTTAACATGAAATCATGTGGGGAGTTCTTTCTTGGTACATCTTTTGCACCCAACACTAATTGTGCATTAATTTCATGCTATAGCCTACCTGAAAATTGTTGCTGACCATGTCTCATATTATTGCTGTTTTCAGTCAGATGTGCCATGTCAAAAGGCTCATATAAATGTTAAATTTACTGTGTACAAACATCCAGGTCATCAGATTTTAATATAATAAAACCCATGTGGGATGTGGTGGAAAAATAAATACACATCATGGCTGCATGTTTCAATTTAACTATAGACCAAACTCTCCGAGCAACATTTGAAAAAATAAGTGAATATGTTAAGTGAAGATACACACTTGCTGCCACAGCAGCATTGTTTGAAATTAAGAAATATTTGTGTTTTGTTTCAGATGTTTCAAAAAGAATGTTACATTCTAAACGAGTATAACAAAATAACTGGAAGTCATCTTATACCACTAACAAAGAGATGTGCAGATGACAGCTGACGGCAAAGAATCAATGACGCTCTCGAACTTTATCCTAAAGACAAAAACCTTCCACTTGAGCTACTATTGAACCTTTAATGTTACCGACATTAAAACAATTCCACATTATGTTTATAAATATGTTTATTTTTTTATTCACTTTGGGAAAAAACAAAGGGGGAAAAAAAAAACACTGTGAGAACCTTAAAACTTAAGAGATTTTTATTCAGCCCATTCCTGTGTACAGGTAACTGACATGACCAGAGCTGCAATTACCAATTTTAATTGGTGATTAATCTGTGTATTATCTGATTGACATCTAAAATGGTGAAAAACATCAGGGTTTCTCAGTCCCTAGTGTCGTGTTTTGTGCAGAACATTCTCAATATAGCTCTTAGAGAAGATTTCACAAACCGAAGCCAAAATCAGAACAGCCGGATCTGTTAAGTGTTTTGCAGCTCTAGAAATGACAGAAACCTAACATTTATAAAAAAAAAAAAATAAAAAAAAATTATATATATAAAAAAAAAAATTGGATTTAGTGAAATTACCAACACACAACACAGACACACTTGGGCTTACAGTAAAATAAGATCATGAAATAAATATTCACACCTGCTGTTCTTACAAGGAATAGTTTCTCTAAAATGTAAGACAAAGTCCTACAAAAATGTGCAACGGTTAAGTCAAAGCTTAATGCAGAGGGAGAACTTATACTTCAAGTGTGTGTGTGAATCAAAGTCACACAGAATCTAAAAATAGTCTTTAAAAAAAAAAAACTAGTTTAATTACCCTTGTAGCTTGTATTTATAAAACAGATTAAAATTGCAAAACAGTCATCAGTAAAGCCATCAATACAAATCAAAACTTCCCCTTCCCACTCATCGCTATGGGGCAAACATAGAAAACCAACAGACAAAGTAAATATTGCACCACACATTCAACTGCATATAAAACATGAAAACATAGATGCCCTGAATCAGCCCTAAACATACAAGAATAAATCTTTATAGTTGATAAATTTAACCAAAAAATTTTGGAAAATAAAACAGCTGATAAAGGACAAATGCTTTGAAGTTTTGAACACAAAGGCTTCGGCTCCAGCAAGGGACTTTTTTTTTATTAAAGGCAATAATCACAAAAAAGGAAACAGATGTTTTGTGGGCCATTTCATTTGCTTTCAGTATATGACTGTTGCCCCTTTGCCACAAACTGTTGCTTTAACCCAGGCTTAAAGAACATCAATACTTAAAGTTACACCAGAAGTAACTGATGTTGCTTAACATGGAAAAGGAAAAAAAACAAGACAAAAAGTGCCTGAAATGAGTTTTATACATAAATGGCAATCAGTAGTTTTGGACTGAGGTGTTACTTCTACTAAAGACACTATTCAGGACAAAATGGTGTTGCTCATAAAGGTTGTAGAACTGTACGGCTGACATCTGAGATTCCTCCTGCCCTTTCCAACTCTGACAGCTCCTCAAACACATTCCTGAAGAACACAAAATACCAAGTCGTCATCTTCAAAAAAAAAATAAATGCACATGTATTATTAAAACCATTAAGTTAGTAGGAAATCCATTTATGGGACATGTCTTTGATTTTATTTTGTGTTGATGTAATTCACACAATAATTCACTAAAGCACATCTGTGTGTTTTGTGACAGTCTTGAAGTTCTCAATTTAGTAAACATTTTAGTTTTATAGTATTTGGTAACAATGCCCGATTTGTAACTTTGTTTTTGGTGTTTTTACACTAATGTGATTCTCTAAAAAGTCTGATTGTTTTACGAACCATGTTTTATTACAAATGAAAATCACATAATCTACTTAAAAGACAGTACAACAATAATTATATCATAAGGGTACAGCCTAATTAAAGCATCAAATATTACTAGGCTCAGACCAGGCTCCACCCACCCACCCATCCAGTGTTTTGACTTAACTGTAGTTCGTAGATCCACTCATTACCCACCCAATGCTGGACAGAATTATAGAAGTCTAAATATTAACCATGATAAAAATCAGGGCGGCACGGTGGCTTAGTGGTTAGCACGTTCGCCTCTCAGCGCTAGGGATAAAGCGGGAGATAATGAATGAATGAATGAATAAAAACCAGTCCTTGCCCCAGTGACATGTTAGCTTGTATGTGATGAGTGAGCCAGTAAGATTTAAGGTTGATTTAGGGTTTAGCTTGACCATATATAAAAAGTGTCTGACGGGAAAACTGAAGCCAACAAGTCAGCAGCCACTAAAGAGAGCATAACATTGTTGTCCTTAACAAACATGTTATACAAAACATAAGTAAATAAAAGATAAAAACTTGCAGAAATTTGAACTGTGTAGCACAATTAATTAAATGATCTTCTAAGATAATTATACCATTAGGGTTACACAGGTGATGCAGTCTAACCCAGCACACTTATCAAAAACTGGAAAATACCCTTCAAATAAATACAATTTATTTGAAAGAATTTCACAATTTATGTGAAAAAAGAGAACATAAAAACACAATTGTCATCAGGAACTCAAAACCTTGGCATGAAGACGGAGTGCTAATTAATCCACTCTATGTAAAGATTAAGATTTATACAGAAACAAAGTAATTATTAGTTGAACAATTAAATTGTAGCTAAACAGCACAGCTACGACAGTGTTTGAAAAAAAAAAAAAAATCTTACTTGTGCATGTAGAAGAATATATATCCGCTTCGGTCTCTGTCTCTTTGAACAGTTGACTCCTGAGTTCGAGACACATCTAAATCATTGTAGGTGAGCCAGGACTGCTTCTTCATGTCATAAACATCACTTATGTAGTGCCCTAAATAAAGGCAATTACATGTTTAATTGTACAACCAGAGAGAAAAACCATTCAGTCATATAGTGTATATATAAAAAAAATACTAAAGATGTCCATACCAGATGATGAGCTGGTCCCAATGTGACTGACCACACTGATAAGTCTGAAGGAGTTTGCTAGTTCTCCACTCTGTAACAGATTATTCACACCTTGATGAGCTAATCATTTATTTTTGCAAAACCTACAAACTTTCTTGAAATAATGTTATATTAAGTACTTCAGCATTTTTCTTAAGATCTTCAGCCTCTGTTATAGAGTAGTCCATTTCCAAAGCATCCTCATTTCCTGAGTCATCATCAGAGACCAACCCCTCATTAAGAGAGTTGTTGAATTCTGTGAAAATAGTACAGACAGAAAATGTAAAGCTTAAAAGAAAACACTAAAAAAAAATGTATTGTAATGCTAATCAAACACAGTATATTTTTAACTCTAATTCAAGTGTAATACGATATCAATTTGTTTGCCTATAAACATTTTCAAAAAGGAATGTGATATTTTATAAAACAATCCAATGGATGAAACTACCTTAATAAAATATCTCAAATGGCTCTAACTTGTAATAGTCAATATTTGCACATTTGTTCTGTAAGTAGAAAAACACACTTATGCCCCTTTTATGCCTTACCTTGTAAACTGAGCTCTGTTGCTCTCTTCAGATCATCCTCTTCCCTCATTTCTCTCGCTTCCTGTTCAGGGATACAAATTAGATACTTGCCTTCTACTTATATTGTGTCACATGCATGCATGCTTATACCAAGATGAATATTAAAATAATTAGCCTTTTTCTGAAGGATCAAAATGTCTGAGCAGTTTTATAGGAAGGCAAAATGCAAGTCCAAATTTGTTCTATCAGAAACAGAATAGCAAACCAGTGTTAGATTTATAGAACTAACTGATTGGTTAAAACAACAATGTGGTCCTTTTGGTATTATACAATAATCTTTTTCATACAAAAATAAAAACAAAACAGCTAACATTCTTCTTAACATTTTAAACCAGATGCACTATATGTGCCTTTCTGCTGTTTTATCACATTGTACATTGCATAATAACCACCAATATGACTAAGTTCCTATAGCAATAACCTTATCCTTATTTTTGCCTCCAAAGTGATCACAGTATCACAGTGTGTATTGGCATCACATTGTTTTTTTTTAAGGTCACGCCTTGAGAATGTGAAGTTAGATCAGAGTGATGCATGACTTTCTGTTGTTATACAGCACTGCCCGACTTCAAAATGAAAAGGCACTTTCAGAAACTTGATTTAATTCGGCATCATTATTCATACCAGATTATAACCTCAAAATAGTGATGCTTTTTCTAGTATGATCATCACACAGAAACACATAAAACTTTAAATCCTTTATGTTATGTTCCCAGGCAACAGACTGATCTGCAAGAGAACTATTTGTTAAACAAAGTTTGCATAATCTAAAGTGGTTTGTTAGTAATGAACAAATGTGTTTTTAAGACGTTGTATATAAGCAACGTGAGGAGTGTATTATGGTAAAAATAACATTGAGGCTGAGATCAATAGCAACCAAATAACAGCCATGATGTTAATTTAAACAGAACATAGTCCATCCCATCAATCAAGATTTATCAACCAACATTATTAACTTGCAAGGGTCATTATATCAAATTTCCCAAGCTTCACAAGTGACACTTTCCCAAGCTTCACACTGACACTGAAGTATTTGCTATTACCTTTCAATCCATAGATGCTGTAAAAGGCCCAGTTCAACAAATGTTGTGTTCGAGCCATTTTACCACTTAACAAAACTATAATTGTAACAGTTTATATATTTGCTTTGAATATAGAAAATCAACTGTAATTAACCTGAAGGATCTACTTTCATGCATAACACCCCCCCCCCCCCTCCATCGATAATTGCTCATGCGCCATTATACCCTTTTCTTTACAATGTAAGCATTAAAAGGGACATGACTTACATGTTCCTGGAGACTCTGTGCAAGGGCTTGCTGTAACTCCTGCTCTTCACGTTCTTGGTCCAAATTGTACTGCTGCACCCAGTCCAGATCCCCCTGACCCACATCTGGAGTCTGGTTCTCCTTGTTGTCATCCAAGGTCAAGTCCAGAGAACAAATCGCATCTGTATAGCACATATAACAATCTTACATCCAAATCAACATTAAAAATTATTTATATGCAAATTGAAAAAACTAAGACTGGAAATTGAGCAGGAACAATGTCTTCACCTCCAGGGGGTTTGTCACCTTCCAGAAGTTCCAAATGTTGAGTCATCTCCTGAGCGTCTGTATCTCCAAAGCCGGTGTCAGGGCTGCTGGTTGGTTCATCATCATTAGATCCAGCATCATGCCGACTCATCTCAAGAACAGCAGCCAGCATTTCATCATCATTCATGCCTGTAAATTCTGGCTGCTCCACCTGACCATTTTGATGAACCTGGTAAACATAAAGCAAGCCATTTTCTATTATCTTAAAAAAAAAAAGTCATCTTAAATATAAAAGCATACAAAATGAGGGAGACTATTACTGGAAATTAAGATCTAATGTAAACAGAAGTTTAAATGATGTGTAAAGAAATGAATGAAGGGAGGGAAGATAAAAAAATAAAAATAAAAAAAAACACATTTAGGGCCTCAAGCGCACAGCTACTTATAATGCTGCCTAGTTGCCACTTCATTAGCGAACATTAGGAACTTCACAATTCTCATTAGAAAAGTTTTTCTGCCCTCTACTGGTTGCTCTACTCAACATCCATGTCAAGGTGAGAAACATGGCAGCATGAAGTCAGTGTGTTTTTGTTGCACATCCTTTGAAATTGACACACACCCGCTGTAGTTAGATGTTAACAAAGTCATCGTTTATTTTAAGATTGGTAATTTAGAAATGTAATGGGAAAAAAAAATAGTAAAATTTTAAATAAATATAAAAAATTAAATAAAAAAGCTAAACCAAAGTAAAAATATTTTACTCATCAATTGAACAAATGGCATTTCTGATGTCCAAACTGCCCTCAATGGCAGATTACGTATGTATTTAGGTGTTTACCTCCTCAATTACGTCATCATCGGGAAGGCTGTCACTCAAACGCTGTTTACAATTTACTTTTCTTGTGAGTTCCTCTTCACTGTCTGAATCACATACAATGCTTCCCATGTTATCAGGCTTTACAGGGCCTTTTCTATGAAACCGAAATTAACAAAGTTCATTGTGGGGAAAAAAAAATATCTTAAAGCAAGTCCTGTATTAACACTATTTACTTCCTTACCGTAGAGGAGCAGAGTTTACAGACTGTGAATTTTTCAGTGTCCGGGACCTGTGTAAATATCAACACAGAAAAGCTTGAAAAATCTCAAAAGGTAAATCTTTTTAATTAATGTACAAAAGTAAAGTTCTCTTATATGATCTGTGTTATGTAACTTCGGCAAGGAGAAAGACTTCACTATTTTGCCCCTGCATTTTGGTTTTATAAGTTGTTTATCCGGGGCGGCACGGTGGCTTAGTGGTTAGCACGTTCGCCTCTCAGCACAGGATTCAGGATTCCCGGTTCGAATCTCCATCTGGGTGGAGTTTCCATGTTCTCCCCGTATCTGCGTGGGTTTCCTCCGGGTCCTCCGGTTTCCTCCCATAGTCCAAAAACATGTCAATTGAATTCTCTAAATTGCCCCATATAGAGTGTGTATGCGTGTGTGTCTGTGTAAGTGAGTGTGTGCCCAGTGATAGATTGGCGCCCTGTCCTGGGTGTATCTGCCCAGCGCCCGAAACTTTCTCCCCTGGATGGGCATGGGGAACCCCACTGCGACCCTAATATAGGATAAAGCGGAAGATAATGAATGAATGAAAAAAAAAAAGTTGTTTATCCACAATTACATGGTTGTAGTGTCTTCTACAGATATAGACAATGCATATGTGAGCCTCTAGAATGTGGAGCAAGTTAATCTTCATGAGTGAACCTGGCATGACCGTTGGTGCCTAACAAATTATTGAGCATTTCTGTATAGCCTGGAATTTTCATACAATTGTCCTTAAAGTTTTAAGATGAAAATAAGAATAAGCAATGTGGAGGAAATAATCAGGCTGATTCAAACAGTAAATTAGAATAGACAGACTAATTTAGGATGATAGAAAAGTTTTGCAAGATCAGCAAAAAATCTCTTAAAATGTAAAATCTCTTAAAATGTAAATAAAAACAAAAAAAAACAAAACAAAAAAAAAACCCAAAACACCCATAACTAAAATTTGACACAAACTAGGAATTAACTGCCAACAAAAGCAGAACGAAAAATTTGAATAATGAACTCACAGGGCCGTGTTGGCTCTCCAGCCCAGACTGAGTGGTGGCCTTGTGTTTTCTGTACAATGCGACAGAAGAGTGAGATACTTTGGAATCAGAACCTGCTGGCCGAGCTTGCTATTTAGAGAGAGCTGTGCATTGTAACTGTATCGCTTTAAATGAAGAATAAGAACCCTGCAAGCGAGATGAGAGAATGTCAACATCAAACATTATACTTTGTAGCTCTTGTTTATAGTAGTAATTTGACTTGCTTTACCGAGGAAGCCTACTAAACTTGTGTGAAACTGTAGCAGATTTTCCATTACACTTTTCACAGGAATATTCTATTTCTTCCATCTGCAAGGCAGAACAGTTGAAGGTCAGGAAAATACACAGGTCCAAATACTGAACACCGAACAACTAAAAACAAGTCACCCACAAGCTCTGCAGGTGAGCAGATCAATATCATTGAACATTGAATTAGGTTAAGAAGTTTACTAACAAAATAGATGATCTTACCCTAAAGAAAAGATCCAGTGAGTCCTGAATGGATCTCATTGGGAGAGTTTTCCTTTTTCGAGGTAGGTCAATAGAAAGATCGTTGAACTGTTCACGTTTTGTAACCACCTCCTCACAGCTGAGCCCCATGCAGACAGAGTAAAACAAGAACCAAATTAAACAGGTAGAACATTTGTTCTCTAGTTTAAAAAAGCTGATGGTATACTGTGTTAAGAACTAAACTCAAACACTTCACGAATGAAAACAAATGATGCTATAAACATGGAATGTTTAAAATTCAGATTAAAATTCACCTGTAATAATGAATTAAACATTTGCATTAAATCCTTTAACTCAAGTGTAAAATGTTGAGTATTTTTACAAAGCTGTTTCATATTTTGACTTAAAAATATGACTTAAAATACTTCATAAAAACCTACAAAAAATGTTGCACACAATGACATGAGCTGTATATAAACTGTATGAGTAAGATTTTATGCTTTATATGTTTAAGAACCTGCTTTTAATTGAATACATTTACAGCAATAGTAAAAGCTTGTATCTATAGCAGCAAATAATTCTACATAAAATTCTCATACTTCATAAGTTAATGGCTTCAAAAACAAACAGTGGCAGAGCTGACTGGCACAAAGGGGGCCACTGTCCATTTATAGGACAAAGTGAAAACCTGAAAGTTTGAATGCATTTTAGCATTGTCCTACACACAGTACCCAAAAGATTAATAGGAATATGTTAAAACCCATGTTCCTCCTCCATTGTAAACAAAACAACTGACAAAAAGTCTACAAACAAGACTGACAACAGAGTAGTACACCCACCTTTTGCATGTGATTGTGTGCTGAACCTCAAATTCCATGTTGACGGTGACCGGACAAGTGTAAATGCGAGAGGTGTCTGCTTCTTCTGCAAGGCGCATACCATGGGGCTCATCTGAAACTGAAGTCTCACTTCTGCAACTCTTGTTAACCTTCTCTACATCTTCTTTAAGCTGATCCAGACATTGGCTGAGGAACTCATGGGCATCCTTACAGAGCAGAAATAAATATTTCCCATCAGCTCACTTCCAAAGACGGTAAATTTATCTCAAAAGAAATAATTGCAAATAATTTCAATTGAATTCCTATTACCAAATTAGATATTCAATTTATAGTAAACCTCTTACATTTTGCATGTATCCAGAAAACCTCTCAGCTGTAGAAGAAATTGCATTTTTAACTCTCCTTAACAAATCCTTCTTCATTTCTGGAGATGAGATGTCTTTTTTAGCAAGGAGATGAGCAAAGCGTCTAAAAAAATTTAAAAAAAGATTAGGAGTGGGATTTTTCAGGGCAGGTTTACCAAAGGGATGAATCAATAGCATCATGATGTAAGCATGATGTGAAATTACCTGAGTAGAGCATTGAAAGGAACACGCTTCCATGGAATTCCTTGTTTTAATAGGTCATTTGAAAAAGAGGGAAGGCTGAAAAGTGACTGCAGGATGGCGTTCATGTAACATGTATTTCCCAAGTTAGAAAATCTAAGTTTAAAAAAAAAAGGAACAGAAGTTTTATATAAGAAGTTTTATATAAAATGTAAACACAAATTAAAGGGGTTGCAGGACTCACCCCTGCAAAGGAGGCTGACTTATAGTGGAGGGTTTTAGTTTGTTCCATACTCCATAATCCATAGATGAACGAATTTTCTTGAAGGGAGTCGAATGATTGGGAAGCATCAGGCTTCTTTTAGCAGATGGTGACTGGGTTGTACCTGTGGGCCTTTAAATTTTACAGAGTGATGGCAAAATTAATGCTATTATGTGTGTGTGTGTATATATATATATATATATATATATATACATATATATATATATATATATATATATATATATACACACATATATATATATATATATATATATATATATATACACATATATATATATATATATATATATATATACACACATATATATATATATATATATATATATATATATATATATATATATATATATATATATATATATACATATATATATATATATATACATATACATACATATATATATATATACATATATATATATATATATATATATATATATATATATATATATATATATATATATATATATATATATATATATATATATATATATATATATATATATATATATATATATATATATATATATATATATATATACACATACACACGTTAATATGTATATACACATACGTATATACATACACACTTTTTAAAAATAAAATTAATTAAAACAAACTAAATCACATACATAAAATATTACAGACTTACCGATCATGCAAAGAAAGTGTCTGTGTGTAATCTTTAGTTCCTGCTCTGCTGCTATAGAATGATGATGGTTGGAGGGGTGCAGAAACATGGGGAGCTGTTGGACAGATCTAATTATTAACATGCAAACCCAGAATTTTGAGCAGGTAAATAAGCATCTACTAAAGAGAATCTTAAACACCGACCTGAAGCCCTGTTCTCTTCAGACTGCTTCAGTTTTTCCTTACAGCTGATCAGAAACTTTCTGGAGGTGTCTGAGATGGCCTTATTGTTGCTAAATAGAGAAGCCAGATTTTTAATACATGTTCTAGTTATTTGCTCAACAACATAAACAGGTTTGGAAAAATTATACTTAATTAGTGGATGAAAAAAAAAGGTACAACTTGCTCATTTAAAATAACTAACATTGCAATTAGAAATACCACACTAAAATATGGTGTATGCAAAGGATAAGTTGTAATCAAAATGAATAGAATTTCCCATCTATAAAATTTCCTACCTAGACGAGTCATTTTCTTTGGGGTAATCCTCGGTTATGTCAGACTCAGAGTTCATCAGCCTTTTCCTTTTCTCACCCCTGGGTACACATTATATTGATAATTATTATAATATGCATTGCTAAATCCAGCCTTAGTCCCAAATTAACTTACAATAAAGATCAATTAGCTTAGCATCAGTATTGATTGACAAATGACTTAAATAATATCAAGGAAAATATGTATGCATATAGGTGAACAAAACAGATTTATCTGACTTTAATGTAGTTTTAGTTGTTACAATAATCTTTCTTGGTTATTCCTGATTGAAATAGTAGAATGGCTACAGCAGAAACATTTTTGTCCATTTGCCTTCCTTATTATAAAAGCATGGCTGTTCATGTCTTCACTACTATCTTATTCACTTGCGTCTCTGTGCTTAAAACAAACTCATCAAAGAATGTTTGGGTAAGTTTGGGATAAAATAACTAGACTGGCCTGCCACGTCCCATCATTAAACATGTGCCTGATCTCTCAAGTGCTCTCCTGGATAAATCAACAAATTTCCACAAACTAAACAAAATGTTGTGAACTCTTAGAAGAGTGAAAGTTTGTTCTGAGAATGTCAGATATATATATATATATATATATATATATATATATATATATATATATATATATATATATATATATATATATATATCTTCAAAAAAAAAAAGATATTTTTACAAACTAATGCGGTGACCGTGAAGCTGTCCAGAATATTAAATTTGGTTGCTAATGAATTGAGTTCAATCAGGACTGCCAAGTCACAAAACGTTTTTGACGAGTGTTCGCTTGCATTAAGTAGTCGCTTCAGGTCTCTCACTTATACGAAAACCGTGTTTATGGGCAAGCATTGATTTGAAGTCTTTATAATTGAAACCAATCTCAAAATAAAACTCAAAACTTTTCTAGGGATAAATGTTCTCCATCATGTTTGTTTATTGTTGTTGACCCGGAAACTGGTGAGGTGAGTGTGCGTGTGGACGAGGGGCGCGCAAAATGCTTTCTTTTTCCTAGGGGGGGCTTAACAGAAATCATTTAAAACAAACAAACCTATTTTCCATGAGGCCATTGCGAACAGGTGTTGATGTGACTCTGCTGGGACTCCCCAGTGGTTTTCGTGGGGTGGTCTCATCTCTGTTATCCAAGCTTGAACGTCGTGGTGTTGCCTTGTAAAAAGATATTAATGACAATCAAATGCATTCTAATAGTTTTCCATCTTTCAACATATCCTAAGAAGTCTCACCTGTTTATCTGATGGATACAATCCAGTATCATTCTGCGTTGCCCGGCTCCCCAAAACTAAACCAAAGCTGGCACTGCCCTGGTTTGTCTTTAGAGCTAAATAATGGGGGGGGGGGAAAACAAAAAAAAAAAACACTGATGTTATGTTGTTAATGTTTTTTTACATAGCTTTTTTTGTACTAGTTATGTAAAACCATACCCATTTGTTTCCCCTGCTTTATCACTTCGAGATAGTCCTTTAACTTTCTCGCAAGGACTTGTGGTAACTTTTCCAAAATAACAACACTGGAATCCTTCAGTGTCAAAGACAACCGGTTTGGACTGTGCACAGGACCCAAAATGACAGTCTTCACATTGTGGATCAACTATAATGATAACACATTTAAAAAATATATATATACTGAATTAAATGGTTGCATAACACACTTGTGCAGACATCTCATTAACTACGTAAAGCAAATGTACCTTTACCTGAAAAGATTTAGGTGCACCACCACTGTTGAACTTTAACACTAGATTTACTTTATTTTCTCTCTCTTGTATCTCAAAGATTCCCTCTTTCCACCTGCTTGTACCCAAGTCCAAACTGGTAAAGCGGATGCGGGCAGTGCCACCACCGCTCATTTTAGGCACTGTCACAGCCATTAAAGCTGAAAATGGACAGGACACTTCAAATGTGTGATGGCTTTGATGTTGTTGTGAGACCAGTCTCCCCTGCTGACACCTTTGGAAAAAATACATAAATAAAAAAAAAAAAACATGAAAATGTTACAACTATTGAATCTTATGGATATTAATTTCCATGAATCTAAAACAAATTCAAACGATATTAACAGAAGTCAGATACAATTTATTCCACAAACCAGGCCTTCAAAGCGCAACTACTTATTTTCTGCTATAACCGTTTTTAATACAAAGAATTTTCTAAAAGAGAAGAATACTCTTTTTAAGAATTAGGAAGGGAGAATACTATAATATAGTATAGAATCCACCATACAGCTGGATTCAAAACATCAAACACAGAAAATGGAAATTTAGGTTGTTTAAAAAACTGCCTGATTAACAATGACAAAGTCAGCAATGATGCATCCTTATTAATTTAAGACTTAAAAAGTCCCCTATTAATAATTACACATTTTTCAACAACAATAATAATAATAATAATAATAATAATAATAATAATAACACAACTAAGTCTATCCTAAACCTTTAAATCCACCAAATTTTAAAACCATATTAAAAAAAAACATTTGTTTTCCGAAATGTTTAATTGGTCCTTATATACAATAATGCAGATTGCAGGGTTCCAGCATTGTCACCACACCACTCACAGTAGGACTCTCTCATGACTAGTTTAATTATTGTAAATTCTGACATTTCATTTAAGCTATACTAGTAACTGTTGCCTCGGCAACATCATTCGGTACTGTGCGGAATCCTGTCTGCCACTACAGTAGATAGTGTTTTAACATTTCCAACTTTTTATTTGCGTCTAAGAAGTTCCCTCTCCTGCGATGATAAAACTTCAATTAACTTCACTTCACATTTTGCATCAGTGTAAACCAAAGGCATCATTGAGCTTTTGGTCTCTGTTGGTTTGAACATCTGTATATATTTTGTATATTGTTATTAACACCTGTTAATATGTCCTACAATGAAGAAAATGCTTAGGGTGTTTTATCATCACTAGGGTGAGATCCTGAACCCCCATAACTTCTGATACAAATGAACAAATGCATTTAACTACAAAAATCCTACACAAAACACTTTTTTTGTATTTTATTTCAAGCACATGATAGTTTGTTAACTGAACTCATTACAAACACCTTCCAAATTCAGTTCAGAAGTTTCACCTCCCCAAACTATCATTTTGCAACATGTACAAACTCAAACTTACACACTTGGAAAGTTATCCCTAGACCATTTGAATGAAATACCGAGATGCAGCACAAAAAAAACATCCAATACAATTTGACAGCATGTCCTGTCCACTGTACACTGCTATAGTCACAGCTACACAAAACATTCTAATGTAGCATCTTCATGTATAAACAATGCAATGTTATTTAGTACTTAAACAATAATGCAAGTGTTTATGTAGAACGGTTAATACATCATAATGATATTACGTTTTACTACAAAACACCCCTGACTCGTAATGTGCGCCATCCCTTCATACAGACACACTGAGACTCACATTAACACTTGTAAATAGACATATTGGCGCTTCAACCATGACAAGAAAATGTATCAACCTTAACGCTAATGAACTAAAATAAACTATAACTATAAATTGAATAAACACGATCCTGGTATACCTGCATTTAATAAAACCGTTACAGGGAAAACCAACAATGAGAATCTAAAAGTTTCAGATTCATGCCCAAATAAGCCGGTTTGAAAAAAAAAAAAAAAGTGTTCATAGTTTTGGAAAGTCAAAAAATAAAAAAATAACGGGGCTGCTGATTAACAGGTGTGCAGGGTTACTTAGTTGAACGCTGGTAACGTTGGTCGCTTTCTCGGCATAATTTTCTCACTGATAAGCAATAACTTTATTTAGCATGAAAATGTCACAAAGCCTGCATTCCACAACCTACACAATTTGTGAAATCGCATACATGAAATCAAGATATGCAAACGCAAGTCCTGGCGAGCACGTAAAGCAACTTATTTGGCATGTGAATCGGGCAGTTAGCATTAGCAATTTAGCCAGGAGAACTCTTCGAAGGCGCAGTTAGCTTCTCGCTAGCGTCGCTATTTCATTTGGAGGTTTATTCTCTTGCGAGTCATTTCAATAAAAAAAAATCACGCACAACAGATAAAAACACAGTTTACTCACCGTGTTGGAAGTCGAGTAGTTTAAAAAGTTAATGCAAGGCTGTAGAACTGTCTTTCTCCGCGCAACACGCACGCAGTATAAGGTGAGTGAACGCTATGCCGGCATGCAGAGCGCGGCCCGGTGTCAGTGTGTGTGTGTGTGTGTGTGTGTGTGTGTGTGTGTGTGTGTGTGTCGGTGTGTGTGTGTGTGTGTGTGTGTGATGTTGTTGTTGGACTAATGGCGGGAACATGAAAATCACACCGGAAAGAGGGTGGTGAGAAAGCGAAGGCATTCTTCTCGCGAGACTTCCCATTTCTCGCGTTTTAGTGCGTTTTATAATTTTGTTAAGCTTTTAAACAACAAATAAAGGTTATAGAACTACAACCGGCGGCACAGTGGCTTAGTGGTTAGCACGCTCGCCTCTCAGCGCTAGGGATTCCCGGTTCGAATCCCCATCTGGGTGGAGTTTCCATGTTCTCCCCGTGTCCGAGTGGGTTTCCTCCGGGTTCTCCGGTTTCCTCCCACAGTCCAAAAACATGGATCAAGTCAATTGGATTCTCAAAAATTGCCCCATATCGAGTGTGTCTGTGTGAGTGAGTGTGTGCCCAGCGATGGATTGGCGCCCTGTCCTGGGTCTATCTGCCCAGCGCCCGAGACGTTCTCCCCTGGATGGGCATGGGGAACCCCACCGCGACCCTAGTAGAGGATAAAGTGGGAGGTAATGAATGAATGCCCAGAAGTGCGCAAACTTCTCTCCATCACACCGACAGTGGAAGGCAAAGGTTTAAGACTACTAGTGAAAATTCAAATACTTTGCATTCTGCTTGAATGCGTTCCAGCATTATTATTAATGAGTTTTTACGAAGGTGGGTATATAATGTATAAAAGCCCAGAGTGGACATATATTCATTCATTCATTATCTCCCGCTTTATCCTCTATTAGGGTCGCGGTGGGGTTCCCCATGCCAATCCAGGGGAGAACATCTCAGGCGCTGGGCAGATAGACCCAGGACAGGGCGCCAATCCATCGCTGGGCACACACTCACACACTCAAACACACTCTATATGGGGCAATTTTGAGAATTCAATTGACTTGATCCATGTTTTTGGACTGTGGGAGGAAACCGGAGAAGCCGGAGGAAACCCACGCAGACACGGGGAGAACATGGAAACTCCACCCAGATGGGGATTCGAACCGGGAATCCCTCGCGCTGAGAGGCGAACGTGCTAACCAGTAAGTAAAAAAAGGGGGGGCAGCATCAAATAACAATCAGGTTTGATTATTTTACAGTGTAGTTGGTTTTCTGCATAACTTCTGACTTGTAATGTTCTCATTTGTAAGTCGCTTTAGATAAAGGCGTCTGCTAAATGACTAAATGTAAATGTAATAGTATTTCCATTATAATAGTTGTGGGTTATAAGTTCAAAATAATATAATTTTCTAAAAACTATAAACTATAACTATAAATATTAAACAATTTGCATATTATATTATTCTTGCTCTGTAAAACATATTATAATTATAGCTTTTCCATTTACAATACAATTAATAAAATAAAGTTTATTTTTATGTGAATTAAAAATTCTGTAATTATTATTTGACATATACTTAGCTTCATGAATTTATATTAATACATTTATATGTTTTGTAAGACATACACTACTAAAATAAACAAGTAAATGTTTACCCAATAAAATGAGTCGTTATGTATCAAAGTTCAAGTGTCTCTTAAAGCCATGGGGCAGTTGTAGCAGCCTAGTAGTGCAGTGTTCAGTCTGAATAAAGGGTTAACTAGGCAGACTCCTGTCCTTCCTGCTTTATGCTCAGTGAAATACAAACTGCTCCATACAGCTCAGCTTTTCTTTCACTAATGGCAGGCCGTCTAGCGCTACGTTCAGTTGATACAGCTGCTGTTTGGGGGTTTCTTAGGCCGTCCACAGCCAGTTTGGACTTAAAGAGAAAAGCAGGGGGAAATGCTGCCTCTCCGTCTGTCCCTCCTGGCAGTATTCGAACTGAGGCTGATCTCCCAGAAGTCTCGCTTCCTACCATTTTGTACAGGATGATCTTTAAAGGCTACTACAATCGTATGCATGAGCTACAGGTACTGAATGTTTGGAGGTTTAACTTCAATATTTCTTTACTGCATAGTCTTTTGCATGCTTATTAATTTTAGATTATGACTCTGTTTACTAGTGCACATGATGTTTTTGAATTGTTAAAGAAACTTGAATAGCCACCTTTTGTAGCTTAAATTCTTGTGTTGACTAGTTCATGGTCCATTACATAAATTCTGCATGATTTCATTTATGACGCTAGCTATTTAAAAGAAAAAAATTAGGTCCATAACTTAAAAAAACCCCATATGTTTTCTATATTTTTTAACCAAAGCCTTTCTTGTAACTTTTGCCAGCTGTATGAGAAACAGCTTTATGGTTCAATGTATAAGGTAAACGCTGGTTCCCATCCTTCCATTCATCTAAGTAGTGTGGAGCTTCTTGAGGAGCTGTTGAGAAAAGATGATAAATTTCCTACCAGAGGGGACATGTCTCTGTGGACTGAATACAGAGATATAAAAGGCTTGGGCTATGGTCCTGTCACTGAGTAAGCTCTATTTTTGTGTTTTTGTGCCATTAGATATTCTTTTCTATTTATAATGCAATATGAAATGTAATACATTGCTTTAGTAGATAAATTTGTTTTAGTTTCTGCACATTCAAAGGACCTCACATAAGAATATACAACTCTGAACCATGGCACGACCAACCTTATCAGGCCGGCTTTTTAATCTAAAGGTCAATTGGCATATGCAGAGCTGTAGCCTTATGAAAACAGTAGACCAAAAATACAGTTCTCCTTAAACTTGCATAGAAGGAAGTACAGTACTGGTTCGATCTTATTGTTAATATCCACTTGTTTAATTGGTAATTAAAAAAAAGACTTTCTAATCTTGCATTTCACTCTATACATGATTTCTTATCATACATGAAGCTTTATTGCACTATTTATTGCACTATTAAATTTAACTTAGCTTTTTTTTTGTTGCAATATTTTAATTTACATTAAAAGTCAGCATTTACTATGGGTGAAGTTGAAGGAATTATTGGATATGACTTAAAATCTTTGATTTTCCCTCAGAGAGGGAGAAAAATGGTACAAACTCCGTGCTGTGTTGAACAAACGTATGCTGCATCCCAAGGACTCTGTAAAGTATGAGTACGTTATTAATGAGGTGGTAACGGATTTTATAAAAAGGATAAACTACCTGCGCAAAACAAGTGCTACAGGAGATCTGGTGCCCAACATGTCCAATGAATTGTACCGTTTCTCTTTAGAAGGTATTTAGAAGGTCTAAATTTTATATTCAAACAAAACTTTTGTATATTTTTAAGTAAGTAATTAATCATGATTATCCTTACAATAATTTCCCCTATTCAGGAATCTCCAGTATACTGTTTGAGACTCGTATTGGCTGTCTGGAAAAAGAGATTCCTGTTGAAACTCAGAACTTCATTAACTCAATTGGGCAGATGCTCACTCACACTATGACTGTGAACCTATTACCCAGGTGGACACGCAATTATTTACCATTCTGGAAGCTCTTTGTAGATGCATGGGATGGTATTTTTCTGTTTGGTGAGTTACTATACTTTATGGACACTCCAGTACCAAGAGATCATATGATCTTGCTCACTTGTTTATATGGGCTTATTCAAATTTTTATACATTTCTTAACATATGTATATAGCATGCAAGCTAATTGACAGGAAAATGGAGGACATTCAGAAGCGCCTGGACACAAAGCAGGAGGTTGAAGGAGAGTACCTCAGCTATTTGCTCTCAAACACTAGCATGACTAAAAAAGATGTGTATGGAAGTGTTGCTGAACTGCTTCTAGCAGGAGTAGACACTGTAAGCAAATACGTATATTTTATCATGCACAATTATAAAATATCCTGTTACCAAGCTTCCAATCAAATTAATTCTGTTGTGCAATCATTCATGTCATGTTTTACATTTTTCAGTAATAAGTAATAGTTATAAGTAATAGTTATTAAATTAAGTAATAGTTATTATATTAAGTAATAGTTATTAGTAAAGTGTCTGATATGAAAAGGATCCTTACAGACATATACCTGTGCATCAGAAAAACATAGTTTTAAATGGGCTGCTGCATCTCAGCCAACAAGTGAAGAGCGGCGAATCAATGAAAGTAGAGAAACCTTTATTTTGGTTTCAGTTTCTGTACAGTAATTATATGCACAGATTTATGTCTGGAAATATTCATTTCATGTTGTCAGACATTTGAATAAAGGTATGAGTCTATCATTGGCAAATCCAAAATGTTTTAATTAACATAGATCATTCATTCATTCATTCATTCATTCATTCATTATCTTCCGCTTTATCCTATATTAGGGTCGCGGTTGGGTTCCCCATGCCCGTTTCGTTTCGGGCGCTGGGCAGATTCACCCAGGACAGGGTGCCAATCTATCGCTGGGCACACACTTACTCACTCACACACACACTATATACGGGGCAATTTGGAGAACTCAATTGACTTGTTCCATGTTTTTGGACTGTGGGAGGAAACCGGAGAACCCAGAGGAAACACACGCAGACACGGGGAGAACATGGAAACTACACCCAGATGGGGATTCGAACTGGTAATCCCTAGTGCTGAGGGGCAAACGTGCTAACCACTAAGCCACCGTGCCACCCAACATAGATGATTGCCCTATTAAATTGGTTATTGGTTGGTGATTTTTTTTATTCTCATATTGGATCGATTTCAATAACTTTCTCTGTAATATTCAAGATACCAAAGATTTCATGCTTTTCATAACCATTTCCTTTGTTACACTTTAGGGATTTATTGTCTTATCAAACTCAATTAACATTAGTATAAATGTTAGATTTTGTCATATCTCTTTAGTATTAGGTTTAACTTACTTAACATTTTAATCATATTTCAACATGCTGGGGAATTCTCATGGGTAATAACTCTTTTTGAAAACTTTTTGGTAGTTAGCAATAAGCAAGCATAAGATATATTTTTTATTATCCCACAGGGGAATTTTTTCATTGTTACAGCAGCATCAAAAATAGTGAAAAATAAAGATGTAAAGGAAAATTACAAAATAAAAAAGAGACTATAAAAAGTGAAAAATGTAAAAATAGGTAAAAAAAAAATACAATTTACAAATTCACTGTGAAGAAATACATTTCACCCTGTATGTTTGTGTGCATTATTATATTGTAAATTATAGCATTATTGCACAAAGTAATTGCTAACAGGATTAGAGGGTGTGAGGATTGTAAGCGGTTAGGATTGCTTAGGGAAGTGCTGACTGGAAAGTCTTAAAAAATAAAAAAGAAAACTCTTGTTTTTAAGACATCCAACACTTTGATGTGGGCCTTGTACCTGTTAACAAGGTATCCAAAGGCACAGGACGACTTATATCAGGAGGTGACCAAAACCATTCAGGGGGACAGAATTCCAACAGCTGATGACATAAACAACATGCCTTACCTTAAGGCTGTTATTAAAGAGACGCTAAGGTGGGTAGTGTTACCACAAAAAAGATGTTATCAATAATATGCAGTTTTACCATTGCCTAGTTTAACACTATTTTACAATTATATTTAGAATTTACCCTGTTGTTCCTGTAAATGCACGACTTTTGTCAGCAAATGAAACAATAATTGGCGGACACCTATTTCCCAAAAAGGTTCCTCTTTCATTGAAGATATTACACATTATCTTACACATTATTTATCTTTTTATAGCTTCAACTAATACTAATCTACAACCCTTTTAACAGACACCGTTTGTGATCAATCATTACGCAATCAGTCAAGATGAGACAGTCTTTCCTGAACCATTGTGCTTTAAGCCTGATCGCTGGTTACGGGATGGAAAGGCGATGCCTCGTCCATTTAGCTCTATTCCGTTTGGGTTTGGAGTGAGAGGGTGTGTTGGTCGACGTATTGCGGAACTGGAGATGCACCTAGCACTGGCAAGGGTAAGAATCCTTTCATTTTTCCTTAATCATATACAAAAGATATTCTTTGTTTTACAAACTCATTTCCATAAAGAGCACTCCATAAAATGCAATCCAAACAAATGTAATTTGTTAATTCACTTTATTTATTAGGTTTTATATATATATATATATATATATATATATATATATATATATATATATATATATATATATATATATATATATATATATATATATATATATATATATACAGTGGATATAAAACGTCTACACACCCCTGTTCAAATGCCATGTTTTTGTGATGTAAAAAAATTACAGCAAGACAAATAATTTCACAACCTTTTTCACATTTAATGTGATCTATAACCTGTACAATGCAATTGAAAACCAAACAGAAACCTTTCCAGCAGAAAAATATAAAATAAAAAACTTAAAATAACCTGGTTGCATAAATATGCACACCCTTAAACTAATACTTTGTTGCAGCACCTTTGGCTTTTATTACAGCACTCAGTCTTTTTGGGTAGGAGCCTATGAGTGTGGCACATCTTGATGTGGCAATATTTGCCCGCTCCAAATCTGACAGATTGCGAGGTCATCTCCTTTGCACAGCCCTCTTCAGATCACCCCACAGATGTTCGATGGGATTCAGGTCTGGACTCTGGCTGGGCCATTCCAAAGCCTTAATCTTATTCCAGTGAAGCCATTCTTTTGTTGATTTAGATGTGTGCTTTGGGTCATTGTCGTGCTGAAAGATGAAGTTCCTCTTCATCTTCAGCTTTCTAACAGAAGGCCGAAGGTTTTGTGCCAACACTGACTGGTATTTGGAACTGTTCATAATTCTGTCCACCCTGACTAAGGCCCCAGTTCCAGCTGAAGAAAAACAGCCCCAAAGCATGATGCTGCCACCACCATGCTTCACTGTAGGTATGGTGTTCTTTTGGTGATGAGCAGTGTTGTTTTTGCGCCAAATATACCTTTTGGAATTATGTCCAAAAAGTTCAACCTTGGTTTCATCAGACCATAACACATTTTCCCACCTGCGTTTGGGAGATTTCAGATGTCTTTTTGCAAAATTAAGCCGGGCTTGGATGTTTTTTTTTGAAAGATAAGGCTTCCGTATTGCCACCCTACCCCATAGCCCATTGTTGTCACATGTACTGCACAGCCAGTACTTGCCAGAAATTCTTGCAGCTCCTTCAGTGTTGCTGTCGGCCTCTTGGCAGCCTCCCTGACCAGTTTTCTTCTTGTCTTATCATCTATTTTGGACGGACGTCCTGTTCTTGGTAATGTCACTGTTGTGCCATGTTTTCTCCACTTGATAATGACAGTCTTCACTGTGTTCCATGGTATATTTAATGACTTGGAAATTCTTTTGTAGCCTTCACCTGACTGATATCTTTGAATAATGAGATCCCTCTGATGCTCTGGCAGTTCTTTGCGGACCATGGCTTGTGCTGGAAGATGTGGCTACAAAAATGTCAGGACAAGCCTACTAGAACAGCTGAACTTTATTTGGGGTTGATCAGAGGCACTTTAATTGGTGACAGGTGTGTGCTGACTCCAATTTAACATGAGTTTGAATGTAATTGGTTAAATCTGAACACAGCTACACCCCCAGTTATAAAAGTGTGTGCACACTTATGCAACCACATTATCTCAGTTGTTTATTTTTACATCACCTCCCTGAAAGGTTTCTGTTTGTTTTTCAATTGCATTGTACAGGTTAATAGTATAGGTCACATTAAAGGTGGAAAAAGTTGTGAAATTATTTGTCTTACTGTAATTTTTTTACATCACAAAAACATGGCATTTGAACAGGGGTGTGTAGACTTTTTATATCCACTGTATATATATACGGGCGGCACGGTGGCTTAGTGGTTAGCACGTTCGCCTCTCAACGCTAGGGATTCCCGGTTCGAATCCCCATCTGGGTGGAGTTTCCATGTTCTCCCCGTGTCTGCATGGGTTTTCTCCGGGTTCTCCAGTTTCCTCCCACAGTCCAAAAACATGGATCAAGTCAATTGAGTTCTCCAAATTGCCCCATATAGAGTGTGTCTGTGTGAGTGAGTGTGTGCCCAGCGATGGATTGGCACCCTGTCCTGGGTCTATCTGCCCAGTGCCCGAAACGTTCTCCCCTGGATGGGCATGGGGAACCCCACCGCGACCCTAATAGAGGATAAAGTATATGACTATATATCATTTGACATGCCATTTTTATTTTGATTTTTTTGTTAAGATAATCAAGCTCTTTGAAGTGAAGCTGGATCCCAGCATTGGAGAAGTCAAATCACTCAGTCGCGTTGTCCTTGTGGCAGACAGACAAGTCAATTTTCATTTTCTGGAGCGGGATACTGTTTCCACTTAAGGTTATTATTTGTAAGCTTTTGAGTTACTATTCAATTTTAAAGACATCTAGTCTTCGAGGCTGTAGTCATCAGCATCAGAATTCACTATTATGTAATTTAGTCAAATGTGTTGGTTGCTATGATCTAGTTAGCAACAAAGCATACTAAAATACAAGCAGAAAAAAACATAAGCGTTGGTCCATATGTCCAAACAATTCCAGTTTGGTTTCATCAGTCCATAGAACTGTCTCCCAAAACTCTGTAACCTTATCCAAATTCCTCCTGGCATATTCTAGTTGACTTTTGATGTTCCTTGTGGTTAAGAGTGGAGTGTGTCTTGGAGTCCGGCCATGAGGTCCTCTTTTATTCATATTTAAATTGTTCCAGCCTTCATCAGGTCATCCTGTAGGTGTCTTGCTTTCTTCCACGGCCAGGCAGGTTTGCAGCTGTTCCATAAGTTTTAAACTTCCTTATAATGCTCCCAATGGTGTCTCTTGGGATGTTATATTTTTTTGGAAATCTTCTTATAACCAAGGCCCTTTAGGTGCGATGAAATAATCTCCTCTCTCAGCATTTGTGGAAGCTCCTTTGTCTTTCCCATGATTGCAACTCGGAAGCCATCAAACATCACTGAACTAGAGGCTTTTGCACATGAAGAATGGGCCAAGATTCTAATTGAGAGGTGTAAGAAGCTTGTTAGTACTTACCAAAAACATTTGTTGGCAGTTATAAAAGCTAAAGGATGCTCCACAAAGTATTAAAGCAGGGGGTTGAATAATAGAGCACATGCACATATGTACAAAGAGTTAAATTTTTCATTTGAACTTCAAAGTCAACTTCTGTTGTCAAAATAACTCAAATATGTATTAATAAATACTGTTTGTTGTTTAATGAGGTTTTTTGTCATTTATTGTCATTGTCTTTCATCCACATCTCTATAATGTCTTTGGAGGTGATGGGGTTGAATATTTCTGATTGCAACTGTATATTGTAATAATTATTGTGTTTAGTAATTATTTGAAAACTTTTTGAAGAAAACAATTATGAATAATACTGACTGTTTTGTTTGGCAAAAGCTGCTTCATTAATAAGGATAACACCGGTTATGTTTTTATTTGTATTTGTAATATGATGGCATACTAGGTAATTTAAATATGTTATACTTGTAATTTTTTCCTCCTATTTAAATAACTACTTAACACTTTCTAAATTAATTTTATGATTAAGGGGATTTCTAAATGAAAGCATCAATATTAACTGTAATAAAAAAGTCACTTTGGATAAAAACATCTGGTAAATGTAAATGCACTATCTATTTTTTAGATGTATATGGTAATTTCTGTTAGAAAAAAGGAGCATTTGTTAATAATATATTTTCATCATATATACATATATTTTCATCTCCTACAATGTTCAAAACATTTGTTTCCTTTCAGGGTTGCATTTTTTTGAAGATATGGAATTTTCATCCTTGTGTTGAGAATCAATTTCAATAAACGAAGCATTGCAACAAAGACAGACAGTTTATATATTAAAATGATACATATTTTAATGTATTTATTTTAAAATATGAATTTACATGTTAAAACAGTCAGTGTAATCTATTGTTATTATAAGTGTCTGTGCAAATGTCATCTTCGAAGTTGCGTTTATGATCAGTTCAATGTAGATTTTAGTCCTTCTGAGGATCAGCCCTGGTTTTCACTTTCTTAACACTCTAATGATTGGGATTGACCAATTAAAATATAAACTGCTCATATAGGCAGTTACAAGTCTTATTATAATTGTGTTTAATTTACTTTTTAATGTCAGCTGAAAATCATGTTTCTGTGTCTAAATTTGATTACAGATTTAATAACACTTTACATATACTAGTAATGTAATGTTCTTTGATTATCTGTTCTAGCTATCTGTTATTGCATCTAATAGTTTTTCTTTATTTCACTATAATGTCACTGACATAATGTTGTCAGTGACATTAAAACATGAATCAATGAAATGACCAATTAATTAACTAATTAGTGGTAATTAATTAAATTGTTTTCTATTGATAAATTAAGGGCGGCACGGTGGCTTAGTGGTTAGCACGTTCGCCTCTCAGCGCTAGGGATTCCCGGTTCGAATCCCCATCTGGGTGGAGTTTCCATGTTCTCCCCGTGTCTGCGTGGGTTTTCTCCGGGTTCTCCGGTTTCCTCCCACAGTCCAAAAACATGGATCAAGTCAATTGAATTCTCAAAAATTGCCCCATATAGAGTGTGTCTGGGTGAGTGAGTGTGTGCCCAGCGATGGATTGGCGCCCTGTCCTGGGTCTATCTGCCCAGCGCCCGAGACGTTCTCCCCTGGATGGGCATGGGGAACCCCACCGCGACCCTAATAGAGGATAAAGCGGGAGATAATGAATGAATGATAAATTAAGTTTTTTTTTTAATTATTATATCTTGCTTGTTCTAGAGTTTAGAATCTCTATTTACGACTTTAATCCACTAGATGTCAGTGGAGATTTTCCTTAATCTAGCAAATCAGCGCACAATTCACTTAATTACTCCGTCTTACAACCTCAGTACCGATAGTAAAATATACTCAAAAGTATGTGTATTTTTTGCATCTTGAAACTAAACATTCAGAGAAGCAGCATTGGTATAAAGCAGAGCTACATATCGCTGTATACCTAAGTCATGCATCATTCTGTGGTCCTCGTTTTGTCGCTCAGAGCGATTTTAAATGGCAAAAATGAAAGAGGTTTTTGAAGCTGTTACCTCCAGCACATTCTGTGGTAAATAAATACGTTAAGAACCTGAGACGTTTCGCCTGTACATTACTAAATCATTTGAATCACGAGGTCGTTTAATATTAATGAAAATAATCTACATAAAAGGTAACGCTGTCAAGTAACGAGAATTAGTAGGAATATTAGCAATGTTAGGATAACGACTACAAAATACCTAATGGGATGTAGGCCCAAAGTAGAAAATGTACACAGAACAAAAACTTAAACATTAATTTAACAAAGTTTGATGGGTGTATAGGCATAACTAACATGGCGCCGACTACGAAATGACGTTTGTAGTGGACGATTACGCTGCAAAATCAGTGTGAGTGGAATTAATGCGCCATGACAGAGATAAGAAGAGGTAGAGTCAGCAGATGTGTGGTCCACAGAGTTAAAAAATGCAGTGGGAGGGTAGAGATGGCGTGTAAGAGAAAGGGGAGGGATAAGAGAGGATGCACAGAGAGCTGGAGTAAAACAGCACTGAACGTTAACTCCGCTTCTTCGATTTGTGTGCATGCATGCGCCATCTGTACGAAGCTGACCTCTGCAAGATCTGCTGTACTCAGGAATCCGCTTTCAGTCAGGTGACCGCTTGTAAGGCTTTTCAAAGCTCGGATAAAGCTGCTATTCATTGCCTGCTCGTTTATGGTTTCATACTCTATGTTCAAATTCAGTAAAGGATTGGGTTTTAAAAACAGCTTCACTTAATACGTGCTTATGTCTAGAAGTAACGTGTCAGAGAAAGACTGAATGGCTTAAAGCTTATGCTGTTTTGGAATATTTATTTCCTGAATATGAAAATGACTCTTCAGCTTTAGACATTAGACATGAGGTTCAGTTGGTGTAACCACTTTTAATACATACATTTGTTTATGCTTTTAACACATTTCAATTTGTAAAAAAAGATGTTTCACTTTTTTATTAGAATTTTGAAACAATCCACTTTTATTTGCATTGCAATTTATATATTTAAACAACAACAAAAAGTCTCTCAAATGTTGGACTGCTTTCTGTCCCTACATATGTGTCAAAGTTTTGATGGGCACATTTTGGTTTAGACTGGTGAAGTATCTTTATTGTCATACTGTCATTGAAAACAAGAATTTATATTGCAGTTACACATTCATTCATTCATTCATTCATTATCTTCTGCTTTATCCTCTATTAGGGTCGTGGTGGTGTTCCCCATGCCCATCCAGGAGAGAACGTTTCGGGCGCTGGGCAGATACACCCTGGACAGGGCTCCAATCTATCGCTGGGCGCACACTCACTCACACAAACACACCCTATGGGGGCAATTTGGAGAACTCAATTGACTTGATCCATGTTTTTGGACTGTGGGAGGAAACCGGAGAACCTGGAGGAAACCCACGCGGACACAAAGTTACACAGTTTGGTATAATTCAATTAATTGTGTTTTTTAAAAAATATATATACACAGTATATGTGTGTGTGTGTGTGTGTGTGTGTGTGTGTGTGTGTTTAAAAACTGAATGTTGATGCTCACAACATCTCCTGTGTAGAAAATGGAATCTCCCCAGCAAATTGGTAAGTTAATCAATTTATATCCTTATTTGGTCTTTATTTTTAATGATTTATCCAGAAATTTGAGTAATTTTAAATGAATTATATAGTGGTGTTTGAAAAATTGTGAACTCTTTAGGATGTCCTATGTTTTCTAAGCTTTGTAAGAAGATTATTACATATCTGTGACTGGCAAATATACCAAAAAGTTTAGGAAAAGCATGTAATTTAAAAGTGAAATTAGAGTCAGGTGTTCGTAATCAATGGCATGACAATCAGGTGTAAGTTGCGCTCTGTATTTAAATATCACAGGTGTATTAAAGTCTGATCTTTTGGGAAAGTGAATCACAGCACAAACATAGATTTCTAAAAATCTTCATAGTGTTACCTCAACAGTCAGACCCTTTATACCTCCTTACTGTAGGAGTGGTTGACCAACAAAAATCATACGAGGAACAACAGTTAAGTTAAGTGAGGTCACAAAGAAACCCAAAGTTATTTTTTTGAAACCATAAATGAAACCAGCAAATTCTAGATGAAAATGTGTTTTTAATAAACTAAATGGATAAAGATTTTTGTCTTATTTGCGTTATTGCATTATTTTTATCTTCTTCTTCTAGACTCATTTTAAAATCTGAGTGATCTTTAGAAATTCATGTAGAAATATTGCAAATTTTAAAGGGTACACACAAACTTCCAAGCACCAGTGTAATGTTAATTTAATATCTTATAATTTCATATTTCAGCTGTCCAAATTAATGAGAGTCTTGAGATCATGAAGGCTGGAAGTGTCCTGAAAAGAGCTAAATCTCGTATGTGGAAAGGAAATTGTCACTACAAACTGCAGGATGACTGCAAGACAATCATGTACAAATCCAACTGGGCTGCATACTCTTACTCAACCTGTAAGTACTGACCTACTTTAACAATAATTTGAGAGGTTGTTTGCATTGAGAATTTTTTTTATAAACCCTTTTTCCAGAAAAGTTGGGAATCACTAAAATGTGTTATTTATTAATTCGCTTGAACTTTTATTTAAGAGACAAATGAAGAATTTTTAAAAAATGTGCCACATTTAGCAGTTGAGGTTATCAGGTGTTACAAATAGTCTGTCTTTCCCCGGAAGAGGGTGGCTACGCGGAGTAGTTGCGTACGACCGCTCGCGCCTGGTGAGCGCTTCCCGGGTACCGACCATGCGGGGAGATAATGCGTGCGTCGGTCCACGAAACGCTCCCACGAATACGACCTGCGTGGAGAAGGCGCGCAGCGCCGTACCGTGGTTGAACGCGGAAGGAGAGTCCAGGAGACACCGGGATAAAATCCAAAACTCGAATTTATTCAAACTTGGTGACGGGACACCAACAGAACGGGGGAAACAAACGAACAAAGACGTGCGTCGAAGAGATGGGAAACGGAAACTAAATAACAAACCAACGAATCACGTGAACCAAAACAAACCAATCACCCAGCTAAGACAATTAACACCCCAAACGAGGGTAACATCAGGATATAAGACATAAATATAAATATAGCATCCACTAAAGTCTTTGCAGACAAGTCTATGTTTTAGATTACCTCTTTATGCCGAACTTTTTTTAGAGAATCATTTAGTCGTAAATAATGTTTCTCGGGTTAATATATAAAATCAAAAAATATAAAATTTGATTTCCACTTGCTCAGTCCAGAGACCTCAGTTAAGGCAATGCAAATATTTTAATGATTTGCAAATATTCCTCTGTACCTCACACGGCCAGAACTTCACCATGTAGCTATATGAGAGCAATAATAAGAAGTTGTAGCATTTAGCATTTGTCCAGACTGACAAAAAGGCTAAACCATCAACCTTCCGGTCAATAGACCAGTTCCAGACTTAACAAATAAATCACAGCCTTTGATTTCTTGGCAGTTTGGCAGAATGATTTGATATGCAGTTTCATCTAATGCTGAGGATCATGTTAGTATATTTATTTCTGCTATAACGATTTATTTTTAGCACATTAATGCATTTGTACTGTAATACAAAGCCACACAGAGTAGTTTTAAACAGATGTGATATGTGGTTAGCTTTTACACTCAGTGTAGTGATTCACAGCTGTAATCATTCAAAAAAATGTGTACAAAAAAGGTGATAGCTTTTGCTGAAATTACAATACTTTATCCAGTTTAATCCATTTTGGTTTTTGCAGCTGAGACATTCATGTTAAATAAACTGATATAACTATTTTTCTTACATTGAAAATTAGTGTGTTTTCATTTGTTAAACTTCCTAGTAAAATAACAAATATTAAAATTTGCCATTAATTTTGCCACCAGCCCCATTTAGTTTTCCCCTTTGTCGTCTTTATCAAATAAAAATTGATTATGCATTTAAATGTCCAAATGTTGCATTTAAATGTCCAAAAGTTGATTTATCAATTTTCCTAGTTACTTATTTTCCTAGTTACTTATTGTGATTATTTTCACGGGAGATACTGGAGCTTATGCCAGCATTTATAGGACGTAAGGTATTGAAACATCCTGGCAGGTCACCAGCTCATCACAGGGGAGGGTCACAAACAAGCACATGTGTACATACATTTATACCTAGGGTTTGTTTAATATTTTAATTGTACCTATTTAATATGTTTTTTTTCTGTGAGAGGAAACAGTAGTGGAATATATAATATCCTGTCCAGAAGTCATACAAAAACTAGATATAAAACTAGACAAATGGTGTATATATATATAACTTTTGTTTTGATATTGTTCCTGCCTAATACTCAATATTGGATACAAAACATGCTGTCTGTTTCAGTTTTCTACTTAATTTATTTCTTCATTTTGCCAAAGTTAAATTATTAAAAAAAACTCTGAATGTCTGTCTCCACTTTTTTTTTAAAGTAACTCAGACCATTCAGACACTACATGGAAAATTGAAACATAATAATTATATGTTCATATTGATTGATTTATTGATACAGGTTTATAAATCAACCACTGCATTGCCTCATTCCAACTTCATGGAAATAGTTTGGGGAGGGCTCTTTTCTGTACCATCACTACTGTTCCCCTGTGCAGAAAGCAAGGTTATTAAAGGCATGGGAAATTTAGTTTGAAATAAAAGAACATATTTTCCGTGCACATAACCCTAACCCCCACTCCTTAATTCTTTTGAGATGAACGACAATAAAGACTGACAAGCCTTTATATCATAAATGTGTCAGACCTCCCAAATGTTCTTCTAGATTTAATATGCAAAAATCCAAAAATACACACATTCCAGTCTTGTAGAAAGCCTTCCCAGTAAAGTGAAAACGTATTTTGGCCAATAACTAGATGGAATAGGAACTAGATTGAAATGTTTTTGTTTTTATCTGTGTTAAGGAAGCACATCTTTTCCCCTATGTTTTCATGTTACTCATTTATTGTAAAGAGAACTTGAAATAGTAACCAAAAAAGGTACTGGCTGTTTTATTTCCCCAGTTTGCATAGGTGATGTGGAAGCAGTGCTAGAGGGCCATCAATCAGAAGTGTTTGTCAGAATGGCAGATGACTTTCCTCCAGAACATTGTTTTACACTTGTATTCTGTGGTCGTCGTGCAAACTTGGATCTCATAGCTGAATCACCTGTAGAGGCTCAAGCTTGGATTCAGGGCATGCGGACCCTTATGGAGAATCTACAGAACATGAATGAAAGTGAAAAACTTGACCAGTATCCTTCCAAAGAGATCTCTATTGTTATAATCCTTTCAAAGCATTTTATATGTTGCTCAGTTTGGCTTAAATTGAAAACTACAGTACTTTTTGAACCTGTGCCCTTATTTTTTTTTACATTTTTGTATCCCTATTTACCTGTTTGAAGACATTCGAAATAAGATTTTGTCTCACGTATCCTACTTTCTCTAGCTGTAACAGCCTATAATAATTTTGTAAGACATTGGTAATTTGGTAAAACCAATAAAAATTGTGTATATTCAGGATGAGAACATAGTTCAACAAAATGTTGGGTGAGAAGGCATGGTCCATATTTAATATTACAGTTTAAATGGAATCCAGTTGAGGTTGTAAAATATAGACCAGGAGATATTCACTACAGTAAACTAATCAAGCCATTACTCCTTATACTATATAATTTTAAGTCGAGGAAAGTGCTGTCATGCTGAATCATTTTCCAGAAAGTTGTCATTTTGTTTGCCATATTACAAGCCACAAATAAACCTTTTCTTTAAGTCATCCATCTGCACAGGTGGATATCCGATTTGTTCATCAAGGCAGATAAAAACAAAGATGGACAAATATGCTTTAAAGAGGTTCGAAAGCTACTAAAAATGATGAATGTGGAGATGAATGACCTCCATGCAAATCGTCTTTTCACAGTAAGTAGATCTACTAAAATAAAAGGAAATGCAGTACATCATTCATCTGACACATCAAATTAACCTATAAAAATGTAATGAAGCATGATGGTAGCAAAATGGTAGCATTTTAGAAACAAAATACCCAATAATTTATTTGACGTGCAATCTACTACCTGTTTTTAGCAGAGGACAGTTGCTTATGGTGCGAGCTTCACCTAACAATGAAATGTGATTCTTAATAAAGCAGTTGATATGTTAATTATGAGGTTGTTTTTGTTCCTTAAAAAGGGTTTTGGATGAATCATTTAAAATATTTGTCATAAATACAGAGCATACGATACAAAAGATCAGAACTTAATTAGTTCCTCTAATCATATGTTTAATGTAGTATTAAAGAAATTTTTTTTTTACTTAAAAAATTATACTTCTGTATTTTTGTGGTTTGCCAATTTGCTTAATTTTACAAATTAAGCCACTGTCTATTTACTGTCTTCTTGTCACTTTATTTTTCTGACCATACACTTTTAGCACTCCGAGCAGTCAGTCATGCTGTTGCCCTTGATGGCCCTTTGTGTGGAAGAGATCACTGTTGAATCTGAGAACAGTTGCTTTTAGTAATCCACCTTTTATAGATCAGAATCAGACTACTTCATTAATCCCTGGGGGGAAATTTCAGTTAAAAAGATAAAGATTAAAAAATAAAAGTGAGGCGGCACGGTGGCTTAGTGGTTAGCACGTTCGCTTTTCAGGGCTAGGGATTCCCATTTCGAATCCCAATCTGGGTGGAGTTTCCATGTTCTCCCCGTGTCTGCGTGGGTTTCCTCCGGGTTCTCCGGTTTCCTCCCACAGTTCAAAAACATGGATCAAGTCAGTTGAATTCTCTAAATTGCCCCATATAGAGTGTGTGAGTGTGTGCCCAGCGATAGATTGGCACCCTGTCCTGGGTATATCTGCCCAGTGCCCGAGACGTTCTCCCCTGGTTGGGCATGGGGAACCCCACCGCGACCCTAATAGAGGATAAAGCGGATGGATGGATGGAATGGATGGATGGAAGTAAAAGTGAAAAACACGGTCAGAAGCACTGCAAAAGACTGCACAGCGCATGTGCACTCAGGGTGTGAGGGTCATTTACCTAAAAATAAAAAGTGATCCTTAGCAAGCAGTTGATGTGTTAATTATGAGGTAGTGTTTGTTCTTTAAAAGAGGCTCGGACTGATAATTTTAAATTTTATAAATACAAAACACACAAAACAAAAGATCACAACTTAATTAGTTCCTCTAGTCATGTGTTCAATGTAGTATTAAAGTAAATATTTTTACAGTATTTTAAATATTCATTCATTCATTATCTTTCGCTTTGTCCTCTATTAGGGTCGCGGGGGGGTTCCCCATGCCCATCCAGGGGAGAACGTCTCGGGCGCTGGGCAGATAGACCCAGGACAGGGCGCCAATCCATCGCTAGGCACACACTCACGCACACAGACACACTCTATATGGGGCAATTTTGAGAATTCAATTAACTTGATCCATAAATATGAGCACTCACTCACTCACACAAACACACTCTATAGAGGATAAAGCGGAAGATAATGAATGAATGAATGAATGAATGAATGAATGAATGAATGTGTAACTGCAATATAAATTCTTGTTTTCAATGACAGTATGACAATAAAGATACTTCACCAGTCTAAACCAAAATGTGCTAACCACGTGCTAACCACTAAGCCACCGTGCCGCCTATTTTAAATATTTTTCATTTAAAATTGATTATAGGTAAAATTTAATTAAACATTTAATATAGACATTTAACTTTTTTTTCTCTCCCTTTACTATTTTTTAAGATGGCTGATGTAAATCAAACAGGCATGCTGGATGCTGATGAATTTGTCCACTTTTACAAGATGCTTACCCAAAGAACAGATGTGTTGGAAATATTTCAACAGTATTCCAGTGATGGACAAAGGCTTTCGCACTGTGACCTGGCAGAATTTCTGCGAGAGGAGCAGCTGGAGGATGAAAGGAGTGAAGAGCATGCTCTTGAGTTGATCCATAAATATGAGCCTTCAAATACTGGTACTGCTGTCAAAATAAACTTTTTCTTAGATCTTCATAACTATCATGTTATTTTAAATGTTTATATTTCCTTAAGTTAGCATTGCTGCAGGAATGTTATGCAAGATAGATTTGTTAGAGGTATATAGTAGCTGTTATTTTATAGGTGTAATTATGTTATCTTTTTGCTGTTCAGAAAAATGTTAATAACTGCACATTTTGCCAGTATCATGCACATGCGTGGCATCCTCAACCTGCTTTTAAGCTAATACATTGTCATTAATGTCTAATGTCATTTTATTTATTAATTTATTAATATTTATTGATTTATTAATGCAACGTATTGGCGTAAATATGTTGGGCAACATATTCCTCCTCCTCCTATACCCCACCCCAATAGGGACTAGCTATCTAAACTGGAAAAGTGGCAAAAAGTCATTTTAATAGTGCATTTATTTCAAAAGTAAGTTGGCAGTTGCTATAGGAATAAATATATTGCACAAGGTGAGTGCCATTATAATTTACTGCACAAAAGTCATTTACCTTTTTTATTTTAATGGCTTCATTTTGTTCGAACACTTCATAATGTATGAAGCAAAAGTGCTTTATTGATTTGAACTTATCACTAAAGTCTGGTCCTTATCTTCCTGTACAGCCAAAACAAAGCATTCCATGTCAATCGATGGCTTTCTAATGTATCTGACCTCTACTGAAGGCTCCATCTTCAATTCAGAATATGAATGTCTCTATCAGGATATGACACATCCTCTCAACCATTACTTCATCTCCTCTTCACATAACACGTACCTTCTAGATGATCAACTGAGAGGAAGGAGCAGCGTAGAAGCTTATATGAAGTACAGAAAAACCTTACAGTCTGTTCAAACCAAGTGCATGCCAGTTTAAACACTATCATTTAAATGTTTACAATGATACAAAATGTTTAGTTTGGAATACAAATTAATATTTTCATTCATCACAGTAGAATTATTTTGTCCAGGATTCATAGCACATTGGTAATAACAAGACAAAAAATGGGTTTTTATATGAAACTATGCATTAATTAATAAGTTGACCTTTTTTAAAGCTTGATTTTGAATATTAACACAAATTAATATCTTAAAGTATGCGAGTATATTTTACACTTTTGAAAATAAGTTATTTATTTAATTTTTTTTTGTGTGTAGGGCTCTAAAGAGGGGATGTCGCTGTTTAGAAGTGGATTGTTGGGATGGCCCAAATGGAGAGCCTGTTGTATATCATGGACACACTTTAACATCCAAAATTTTTTTTAAAGATGTTATTGCCACAGTGGCAAAACATGCTTTTCAGGTCTGTGAATTTAACCTTAAACCTTAAAATGTGTTTTTGCTGTTCTACTGCTTTTATGAAAATGTATTAAATTTTTTTCATACAGACCTCGGAATACCCACTTATTTTGTCTATTGAAAACCACTGCAGTATTGAACAGCAAATAGTCATGTCTGAACTTCTAAAAGATATACTTGGTGATATGCTGCTGATGACACTGATAGATGGAAAGATCCCAAGTGTACTACCTTCACCAGAGGTACGCTACCTACTTCTACTCACCATTGGTTGTTATTTTATAAACAAACGTGTTGTATAAAGTGAATAAAGCTTTGTGTAATGTTATAATGTATAATAAAATTAGTAGTTATTTGTTTGATGGGGAATAAAAACTTTTTCATGTTATAGGTTAATGTTATATGCTCTAGAATTTCATAACACATTTGAGTGTCTCATTTACTTGCAGTCAAGCATTTAAAGATAAAAATTGATCAGCTTACCTCAGCAAAAGAAATAATCATGTGTGAATCATGTCTGTTTTAAACAATAAAAAGTGTATGGTTTTATTAATAGGTCAATATTAGAAATCATATACTTAACATATACTTTAATGCAAAACATATACTTTAAATGTGATACATTTTTCAGAGGAATAAAATTAGATTTCAAAACATTTGCTGATATCACAATTGTAAAGCTAATGCAATTGTGATTTGTGAATTTGGAATGTGAACGGTCCTATAATTGAACACAAGGTTTCCTCATTTTTTCCCATTCATAATTATCACCAAAGAAAAAAACATAATGCCAAAAAGTTTATATTTTAAAATCGCCATGTTAAAACTACTTTAATGCAGTTCTGACATGTTTTAAAAAAGCTTTCATGGACAGTTTTGCCAGTGATTTGTTTTGTGTTAAGCAATGCTCCAAAAGTCACTATAAATACACTTAAATTGAGTTGATATAATAAATGCATTATGTTTCAGGCACTTAAAGGAAAAATCCTGTTGAAAGGAAAGAAGATTGGAGGGTTGGAGGAGAGCACTGATGCTGAAAACCCTGAAAACAGTGAATTGAGTGATGAAGAAAAGGATACTCAAACAGACAGCATGGTAGGCAATAGTGGAATCCTCTACCCATTATCTTCCGCTTTATTCTCTATTAGGGTCGCGGGGGGGGTTCCCCATGCCCATTCAGGGGAGAACGTTTCGGGCACTGGGCAGATACACCCAGGACAGGGTGCCAATCTATCGCTGGGCACACACTCACTCACACAGACACACACTATATGGGGCAATTTGGAGAACTCAGTTGACTTGATCCATGTTTTTGGACTGTGGGAGGAAACCGGAGAACCCGGCGGAAACACACGCGGACACGGGAGAACATGGAAACTCCACCCAGATGGGGATTCGAACCGGGAATCCCTAGCGCTGAAAGGTGAACGTGCTAACCACTAAGCCACTGTGCCGCCCTTGTGGGATCCTATTGGGAAAAAATGGAATTTAACTGTTTATTGCTCGAATACTATCCATCTATCACTCCAAAATGCACAAGCAACTAGGTCATAAAGGCCGGTAAGGTTTGGTGGCATCAGCTCAAAAACAAAAAAGAGGAAACACAGGGAAATAGAGGAACAAGAAAATAAACAATAAATTGGCCACTTGGTTACACTGTAGGTGTTGTCACTTCCTAAACCATATTTATTGTATTATTTATTGTATATGTATTATTGTACTTTGTACTCTGTCTTAAAAAACTTTTCTTAAAACACTACAAAATAATCTCATTACATTTTTTTACTGACTGAAGGATAAACTAAACTAAACATTTTATTTCTGCTGTAGAACATGCAATGTAATTGTTGTGTAATTTTTAAAAAATATTATTTTTTATGTAATTAGAAAATGAAGCAAAAGCTGTCCCAGGAGCTCTCAGACCTTATCATATACTGCAAGAATGTACATTTCAAAAGCTTTGAATACTCAAGCAACAATGCAAAGCCTTATGAGATGTCCTCCTTTTCTGAGTCTAAGGCCCGCAAACTGATAAAAGAAGCTGGTAAGATTATTTATTACATATGTCCATATATTCATTCATTCATTATCTCCCGCTTTATCCTCTATTAGGGTCAGGGTGGGGTTCCCCATGCCCATCCAGGGGAGAACGTCTCGGGCGCTGGGCAGATACACCCAGGACAGGGCGCCAATCCATCGCTGGGTACACACTCACACACACTCTATATGGGGCAATTTAGAGAACTCAATTAACTTGATCCATGTTTTTGGACTGTGGGAGGAAACCAGAGAACCCGGAGGAAACCCACGCGGACACGGGGAGAACATGGAAACTCCACCCAGATGGGGATTCGAACCGGGAATCCCTAGCGCTGAGAGGCAAACGTGCTAACCACTTAGCCACCGTGCCGCCCCATGTTCATATATGCTTACATTATTGGAAAAAAAACACTAAAACCACATGGAAATGAATCATATAAAACTTCAAGAATGTGGTGCTACTGTTGAGTTAATGTAAGTGGTCCAACAAATAACTTTATTTTTTTGCTTTGTGTGCACCAGCTTCTGATTTCGTTCAGCATAATAAAAGACAGTTAAGCCGAATATATCCTAGTGGCCTGCGAACAGACTCTTCAAACTACTGCCCACATGATATGTGGAATGTAGGATGTCAAATTGGTAAGCTTCAACTTTAAAATCTCCAAACATAACATATAACAAACTGTTATAAAGTAAATCTAATTTAAATGTATTACCTAAGAAACTTGGCATTCATAACTGCACTATATGTAGAATATAATATCGTTAGTAGCACAAATGCAAAAACTGGGATGGAAAGTGGGCTTTTACTGTATTATAAGCTGTCTCTGCTTCACAGTGGCCTTAAATGTACAGACAGCGGGGCTAGAGATGGACCTTAATGATGGCTTGTTTAGTCAAAATAGCAGCTGTGGATATGTTCTGAAACCTGAGATGCTTCGCAAAAGTGAGCAACATTTTGATCCAGAAAGGCCAATGGATTACAAAGACTACTGTCCTCTCCACCTTATCGTAAAGGTATTGACACACACGACAAATGAATCATTCCTTTGTGAACCTGGCATCCTATACACAATATAAGCAAAGCTATATTAATTTGTGGTGCATTTGTGCTTAAATTCAATCACTCAGTTCTGACTTTAGATGGCTCATAAATGCTTTATGTGGTTTAGATCATGACTGTGAGAAAGAGTGTGTGGCCAATGGCATTTTTTTGGTCTTAGAGACGTTTTGAAAAAATATGTAAAATAGGTAAATGAAAATCTAAAACTAGAGGTAAGCTCTAGATAAGTCTTAGAAGATAAAATCTGAAATTCATAGAACCTGACCCCATTTTGTTGTATTTGTTTTTAGGTAATAAGTGGTCAACAGCTTCCTAAACTAAGTAAGAAAGAATGCTCTATTGTGGACCCATTGGTGAGAGTGGAGATCTATGGTGTGTCATCAGACCAATCTCAACAGGAAACTAAGTATATTGATAACAATGGTAAGAAAAAGATGTCAAGTGATTTAAAAAACTTTTATAACTTATTTAGCATTGAACAAATCACTTAAGATCACAAATTTGTGCTTTACCATACCCAGGTATAATGTTATTCTTTGCTCCTTAATTATTTGTATAGGGTTCAACCCGTCCTGGAATGAAACATTACGATTTGTTCTCCATACCCCTGAGCTGGCAATAGTTCGCTTTGTTGTGGAAGACTACGATAAAGCATCAAGGAATGACTTTATAGGGCAATACACACTCCCTTTTTCCTGTATTCAGCCAGGTGAAGAAGCATTAGTGGGAAAGTGATTTTTGTCAATGTAGAAAACAGACCATAAATTATTAAGTCATAAACTAAGTGAATGTTATTCCTTCTCTTGCCTTTCAGGGTATCGTCACATCCATCTCTTATCAAAAGACGGCACAAGCATTTGTCCATCTTCAATTTTTGTGCACATTAAAATTACAAAGGTGTCCCAGATGACCTTGGAGTTATAAAAGCAAGCATCCGGAAGATGCACTTACAATGTTCCGTCAGAAGTCTCTACAAGAAAGCTTTCAAGCAGCTGTTGCATGCGTATACACTCACACACACATACAATTACTACCTTTCATTAGGCATTGCATTACATTACTGATCAGCATACAAAGTATATGAACCTGACACAATAACACACATTAGTTGTCAACCATCACTGTATCTGAAACCACATAGGTTAATAGAAACTACTTTTTTAAAAACGTTTGTTTTAGTGCCTACTCTACCACACAGACCTTAGAGCTATAGTTTTGTTCTAATTGTGAAAAAATAATAACTGATCAAAATGCTGACATTAATTTGATAGATATTTTATTATTTTATGTAATTATAAATATTTTCAAGTGCCTCTAATTTTGTTGCCTTCCTAGATTGCATTTTATGACTAAGATGTGAATATATCTTATTTGTTAGCGTACATGTTCCATTTTTTAAGCCATTTAAACAAATGCATGCTACAGCAAACTCATGCCTGCTAATGACAATGATATGATATTTACATTGTAGTCTGTATTCTGCTTGTATGAATGCCTCTGATTAGAGTGCACAGAGTGCACATTTACTGGCTATTAGACATAACTTGGTTTTGTGGAAAGTAATGTTTTTAATTTTTTTCATGGACAATATATATTTTTGGGGGTGTGATAGCTGAGTGGTTAAGGTGTTCAGCTATCAATTAGAAGGTTGTGGTTTCAAATCCCAGGTCCACTAAAGTTACCACTTTGTGTCCTTGAGCAAGGCCCTTAACTTTCATTGTTCCATGGGTGCTGTGAACCCTGTGTGCTAACCCCAACCAAGCTGGGATAGTTGTATGTCGCTTTGGATAAAAGCATCTGCTAAATGACCAAATGTAATGTAAAAATATGCAAATATACATTATGCAGATTAATATGGATGAATGCGAGGAAGCAAGGCATTAGTTTATATTCAAAAAGCCATACATCAAATAAATGCTGCAAAAAAAAAAGCATGCTAGGCTTTTATTTATTTATATATTGTATCTGTAAGCAATATTATCTTTTGCACACATAACAATTTTTCATGGTGTCTTATGAGTAAATGTAAATGTCTACAGCACATACTTGAATGAAGCTCTTCTCTGAAAATACAAAAATTAATTAATAAGACTATGCCAAAAAGCTAACAAAATTAGGGCTGTTCTTTTACTGCCTCTTTCTCTTTGCCACAGTTCCTATCCTTGTGCACATCTTGCGTTGGTTGAAGGCGAGCCTTGTGTAGTGGGACAGTAGCAATGCTGGGGTCTTTAACTACCCCGTCCTCTATGGCCTTGTCTGGATGATGCCTCCGCAAGTGCTTTACAACCTGAAACTTCTGCTTGGCATGGTATGAACAATAAAGACAGCGGAAGGGCAGCTGGTTGGTGTGACTGAGGTAGTGATGCCGGAGACCAGCTGGCCAGCGGAAGCCCCGGTGACACACTGAACAAATGTAGGGACGCTCATCACTGTGTCTTTTCTGGTGTGTCTTTAGCAGAAAGCGAGTTTTGAAAGCATTTCCACATTTTTCACAAATGAAAGATCGTGCATCTTGATGCCGTGTCTCCCGATGGACCCGTAATGCGTCTGCGCGGTTGGTCCGATAGTCACATTCCTCACATGCGTACGATTTAATTCCTAACAGTGTAAAAGAGAATACTCACATTAGCCATGTACATATTTCAAACCTGAAATACACACAAACACAAAATAATGCATGTACCTGAATGTTTGGTCATGTGGTATTTCAGCTGGTTTATCCATTTGCATTTGTAACCACATTCTGGACAGAGATATTTACGTTCCTCTTGGTGAGTCCTCATGTGATACTGCAAACAGTATATCAAAAAAATAAAAACGTGTATATGAAGACTTTTAGTACAATCTCATTTTTTCAAATGACAACACAAAAACAATGTACACTAACCATATTCATAAACATGTAAAACATCTGAGATTTTAGGCAGGAGACATTTTAAAGCTGTTTAGTTGTATATGCAAAAAGTTGCTTTGATGTAGTCAGTTATTTTATAGAACTAAATATTTAACAAATTTTATCATCAAGAACTGATGTTTTAAATTTGCAACATCTGTTTTTGAGTTGGGTGGCACGGTGGCTTAGTGGTTAGCACATTCGCCCCTCAGCACTAGGGATTCCCGGTTCGAATCCCCATCTGGGTGGAGTTTCCATGTTCTCCCCGTGTCCGCATGGGTTTCCTCCGGGTTCTCCGGTTTCCTCCCACAGTCCAAAAACATGGATCAAGTCAATTGAGTTCTCCAAATTGCCCCATATAGTGTGTGTTTGTGTGCGTGTCTGTGTGTGTGCCCAGTGATAGATTTGCGCCCTGTCCTGGGTGTATCTGCCCAGCGCCTGAAACATTCTCCCCTGGATGGGCATGGGGAACCCCGCCGCGACCCTAATAGAGGATAAAGCGGAAGATAATGAATGAATGAATAAATGTTTTTGAGTTCAAAACTAATTCGGGTTGAATTAAAACATATTTCACATATTCAACATATTCACAAGCCTTAAGAAAAAACTGCAATTCACCTGGCACAGGTGAATTGCACAGTCCAAAAACATGGATCAAGTCAACTGAGTTCTCGAAATTGCCCCATATAGAGTGTGTATGAGTGAGTGTGTATGAGCAGCGATAGATTGGCGCCCTGTCCTGGGTGTATCTGCCCAGCGCCCGAGACGTTCTCCCCTGGATGGGCATGGGGAACCCCACCGCGACCCTAATAAGAGGATAAAGCGGAAGATAATGGATGGATAAGTTCAACAGAGCACCAACTGCATGTTAGTTTCATGTGGTACAAAACATGCTACACAAACAATTAATGCAAGAATTCTAATAGGACATATAAACACCATATTGTATTTATATTAACTTTAATACCTTGAGCCGTGAAGGATCAGCACAGGCATAGTTGCACTTTTCACATCGGTATGGTTTCTCTCCTGTATGGATGCGGATGTGCCATGTGATTTTCTGTTTGGTTCGGGTTGAGAAATTGCATTCACTGCACTTGTAGAGACACGTGGCTCCATGTGAACGAACATGTTGATCAAATACCAGCTGATGGAAACAAGTGAAGCCACAGACATCACATTTGAAAGTTTTGGCTTCTTCAGGTCCCTTCTCATGCTCATCTATGATGTGCTGGATGAGCGACAGCTTCTTTTCAGTGGTGAAAGAGCAATCAGGACATTGCAGATTTAGACAGTTTTTGCTGCATTTCTCAGGAAGAAGCTGAAGCTGAGAGGATGAGGTTTTATGTGGCACAGCTGTCTCTTTTTCAGAGTGTACTTGGTGCAAATGGGCTGTAAGAAGCGATTGGCTAGTGCAGGAAAAGCTACACTGAGTACAGCAGAGGCTGGTGGCAGGCCGGTGAATTCGCTTAAAGTGTTGTTTTAGGGCAACTTCAGAGCAAAAGCTTGCTTCACACTGATTACACTGTTTGTTCAGCTCTCCGGTATGACAACTGAGGGTATGACGGCTGAGGTCTGTGGGATTGAAACCTTTATAGTCACACTGAGAGCAGAAATGGGTGGCTTGCCTTTCATGGATGCGCTGGTGATGGAGGCGAAGTTTCGAAAAAGTTCCAAATGTCTGATCGCAGACCTCACACCTATGCCTCCCAATGCCTGTATGCTTTGATTCATGAGCTTCCAGGCGGTGGCGCCGTGTTGTGCTAAAAGTGCAAAACTGACAGGTGAATGGACGACTGCCCTCATGCTTTAGAGCTACATGGTGACTCATACGTCTCGACTGCTTGCACGTGAAGGGGCATAGTTTACATAACAGCCGCGTTTGTTTGCTGCGTTCCAAATTCTGTTTTTTACTGTGAATCAAGTAGTGATTATTTAGCGATTGCTCTGATCTTGTTACAAATGAACAATGCCGGCACTGGATATCTTCAGGTTTTAAACAGCCTTTCTTTACGTGGCTAGTTAATGCTCTTTTCTGCCAGCAGACAAATTGGCAATTTGGACAGGAAATTTGCTGTGTAGTCTTTTTCCCATCCGAGATTATTTTAGCATTTTTTTCACGTTGTTCTGGCACCCTATCGGAATCACTTCGCTCATTTTCTGCTTTTAAGTCCTCTTCATCTGAAGACAGATTTGGTTTGTGTACACTCTTAGTGCAGACTGTGCAGTGTCTAGCTATAGTGGCGTTACGGCTACATGAGAAGAAACATTTTTTGCATGTGAACCTGCCATTATTTTCAAAGTAACCATGGGCTTCACTAATTGACTCATTTGAAAAACTGGTATTCGCTTGGAAACCCTTTTCACTTCTTTTGTCTGCATTTTCCTTTCTCAGCTCATTAACTTGAACAGTGGAATCAGTGGACATTAGGCATGTTGACATCTTATTATTAAGCATTTTTTTCTGGTCTTGAACAGTTTCACAGTCTCTTGAAGAAGTTACAGAGGATATGGTACTTTTTTGCTTCTGCCGTGCGTGACACTTCCTGAGCCGGTGTGTGTTAAAGGAGCGTAACTGTTTAAAATGTAGACCGCAATCCTGGCATCGCAGAGCTGCTTTCATCACCAGACATGATGACCTACAGTGGCGCACCAGGGCAGCATGTTTGCGAGTCACATAAGAGCAGCGATCACACTGGTATACATTGCCCTCAGTCTGGACCACGAGCATCTGCACCCGACCCTCCAGAATCAGTGATTCAGCTTGGACTTTGTCTCGCCTCCTCATGACCTGGAGCACATTTTCTGAACCTGCAGTCTCACCCAAGAAAACTGATGAGGAACTGGTTGGATGAACAGATGATGGATGAGGTCCTTTTTCATGTTTAGTTTGCATGACTTCAAAACCACTAGCTTCATCACAGTTAGAAGCTACACTATCCTCTTCATTCACAGGATCATTTGGAACCTGAGAATCCTCATGGAAGGGGTCAGATCCTGGGAAATCATTAACTGGTAGCACGTTTGTAGAGATCGGTGACAGATTATTTTCATGGCCTTTTAATTTAGTTAAATCAGAACAAAGCTGCTGATTATCTGGAATAACTGCATGGTCTTCAGAAATGTGTTTTGTCTCTGCCTCTGGCTCTTCCAAGACAATGTTTACTGTCTCACATTTTTTGAAGACACAGTATTGATCATCATCACTCCTAACCTTTTCTGACTCTACTTGCTTGGAGTTCCTTGAATCATCTACAGAATTCATTTGATCCTCAGAATTCTCTTCAAGTGCAGTCATTGGTGATGTAACATTAGCATAAAAGTTCTGCGTTCCATCATAACTGTTGTTTTGTTTCTCTTTCTCTGCATACTTTTCCAACCACTTTACATCCCCAGGTACATAACCATGTGACTTCCTCTTGTGCAGGAAAAGCCCAGTGTTGCTAAAGGTGGAGTAGAAACAGAGAGCACAGCGAAACTCCCGGTTCCGAGTGTGTTTGCAGTTTTCGTGGTTGTGCAAAGCCTGACGGTATTTTGTTGTATAAGTGCAGAATTTGCACTTGTAAAGAGGAGGCTGCTGGTCTTTATTGACTGAGTGTTTGAGCTGCATATGTTTCAGAAGTTCAGTCTTGCGCTTGCATGAGTAAGCACAAACCTCACAAATCAGAGTCTTTGCCTGATGTCGCAGCTTGTGGCTGTTCAGCTGGTCAATGCGATGACAGCGATACATGCACTGGTTACATTTGTACCTAGAAAAAGCACAGTTTACATGTACTGTAAATATTATACATTTTAATATATTATGTGGGCCGCACAGTGCCTTAGTGGTTAGCACATTCGCCTCTCAGCGCTGGGGATTCAAGGTTCGAATCCCAATCTGGGTGGAGTTTCCATGTTCTCCCTGTGTGGGTTTCTTCCAGGTTCTCCGGTTTCCTCCCACAGTCCAAAAACATGGATTCAAGGGAAATTCATTCATTCATTCATTCATTATCTTCCGCTTTATCCTCTATTAGGGTCGCGGTGGGGTTCCCCATGCCCATCCAGGGGAGAGCGACTCGGGCGCTGGGCAGATAGACCCAGGACAGGGCGCCAATCCATAGCTGGGCACACACTCACTCACACAGACACACTCTATATGGGGCAATTTTGAGAATTCAATTGACTTGATCCATGTTTTTGGACTGTAGGAGGAAACCGGAGAACCCAGAGGAAACCCACGCAGACACGGGGAGAACATGGAAACTCCACCCAGATGGGGATTCGAACCGGGAATCCCTAGTGCTGAGAGGCGAACGTGCTAACCACTAAGCCACCGTGCCGCCGATTCAAGGGAAATTGAATGCTCTAAAATGCCCCATATAATGTGTGTCTGTGTAAGTGAGTGAGTGTGTGCCCAGTGATAGATTGATAGATAGATAGATAGATAGATAGATCTACCCAGCGCCCGAAACGTTCTCCCCTGGATGGGTATGGGAAACCCCCCCACCTCCCCTGTTTCAGTGGCATCCTATTTATTGTGTACAACTCAACCTATAATTAGGCAGAATGATATTAATTTAACAAAAAAAGTAATATGAAACTCATATTATTTCAAATATCAACATGGATTAGTTACTTTTAGATTGTGTACAACAATGTTATACTTAATTTACATACCTCAGATCGCCTGTATGTTTGCGCATATGGACATTCAAATAATGCTTCCATTTGGTGACATAACCACACTCAGAACACATGTGCTGCTTGTCATTTGAGTGCGTCAGCATGTGTTTTGTGAGATAAGTCTCATCTCGACATCTGAATTCACACAGCGAACATTTGTGGGGTTTTTCACCTGCAAAAGTGAGAAAATTTGAGAAATCTGTTTCTAAGCTTCTATTGGTGATTAGGATTGTGGGCGTGAAAGTGAAAGGCAGGGAAACATCTTGGACAGGTTCCATTCTATTGAGAAGTAAACACACAGATAAAGACCTTTATGCACACATCACAAATGAATCAAAGGCATGTTTTTAGACAATGAGAAGAAAGTAGAGTTCCTAAAGAAAACTGATGTAAACAAAGGCAATACAATCTCCACACACATAGGAACAGGCTCATCCTGCTCTGAAATCAGATTCAAGACCATCTTGAGCTAAGAGAAAACATTAGCCTTAAGCATAAGTTACTGCACTGCCTTAAATTATAATCTGAATATAAAATCTCTTACCAGTGTGTGTCAGCAAGTGTCGTTTAAGAACTCTTTTGTGAGCAGTCACAAAGTTGCAGTTTTGACACTTGTGTATTTTCTCATTGGCATGAAGATGCCCTACATGCTGCTCAAATTCAACTGGATTGAAGGTGATAAAAGGACAGAAGTTACACCTAAGCTGGGTCTCTCCTGCATGGCCCTGTCTTTTGTGCTGCTGGAATTGGCTTTTGTTAGAGCATGAAAATTCACATTGAGTGCAATGAAAAGCCTGATGAGTGCGAAAATGTGCCAGCATATCTTCCTTGGTTGCAAATAAAGCACAGCAGGCATGATGATCACATTCTACAGCTTTGATACCATGGGCATCCAAAAGATGCTTTTGAAGCACCTTCTTTTCTGTGCTTTGAAAAAGACATCCATTCTGGATGCAGGGCAGAGGCCTCCCATCTTGTGTGATGTGATGGGACTTCATATGCCTCTTTAATACTTGACTTTGGCGAAAGCTCTTATGGCAAGATGGGCACGTGAACTGTTCAGTGGCTTCATTCTGCTCTCCTTGATGGCCATGCACACTGGCGATGTGGCGTTGCAGAGTGTTACGTTCCACTGAACCGTAGTCACATAGATGACAGTGGTGGAGCTTTTCACCAGACTCCCTTAGCATGTGAACGCGAAGCTTGCTCTTGCTGGTGAAGTAATGCTTACAGGTAGGGCACTGCAGACTTGGGTCAGGAAAATGTATACGCGCATGTTCCCTTAGGTGTGAGCGTGTCTTAAAGCAACGCCGACATTCGGTGCATATGTGGGTGCGAAACATGTGCTCGGAGCCCTCTGCCACATGATCTACAACAGAGCACACACATACTGTAATAAGATAAAGAAAACAACATTATATATTATATCACACACTTGTATTCCCCACAAACCAGCCATTGATATAAGCAGATCCTATTCTCAAAGCTGTAATAATTTGTTATCCATTACATTTTATTACATTTAAGAATATTCAAAAACAAATGTAACATGTGCAATGCATTTTTAAAAAGGTCAAATTAAGCTTTACCCTGGTCTGAGGGTAATGATGTCTTCTCTTTAGAAACAGATTTTATGATTCTTCTTCTCTTTTTTTCTTTTGACTCTGCAACCTCATTACATTGAGCTGGAGAACTTGTCTGGACCTTTTTGCCATGCTTACGCTTGTTCCGCTTTCCCACTGTGTTGACGTCTTGCAGGATAACTTGTTTCTGGTCGGCTGAATAAATTACACATACAATAAATTATTTTAACATGTAAAAAAAACAACAACCTGCAATTATTAAAAATAATTCTGTTGCTGAACTTTTAAACTATCTTACCACTGTTTGAAATGTGGCTCTGAAGTTGCTCTTTACATTCTGTTTGTTCTTTCATCGTGAAACCTTAGATATAGTCTAGGGTGCCAGAGTAATTCGAATTCTTTTTGCATCAGACTGCTAATCATTTTGTCTTCCCATGGTAATGTGATGGCTCATTCTGCACACCTGAAATTAAAATAATTCACTATATTTGCACAAACCAAATACATACCAAAACATCTTAAATTAGTTTTACAGAAACTGTTCTAAAGATGAGGGCGGCACGGTGGCTTAGTGGTTTGCACGTTCCCCTCTCAGCACTAGGGATTCCCGGTTTGAATCCCCATCTGGGTGGAGTTTCCATGTTCGCCCCGCATCCGCGTGGGTTTCCTCCGGGTTCTCCGGTTTCCTCCCACAGTCCAAAAACATGGATCAAGTCAATTGAGTTCTCCAAATTGCCCCATATAGAGTGTGTCTGTGTGAGTGAGTGTATACCCAGCGATGGATTGGCGCCCTGTCCTGTGTGTATCTGCCCAGCGCCCGAAACGTTCTCCCCTGGATGGGCATGGGGAACCCCCCGTGACCCTAATAGAGGATAAAGCGGAAGATAATGAATGAATGAATGAATGTTCCAAAGATGTTTTCAGCATGTAGACTGTGTTAAAGTGCAATGCATCGGTTCATGTTTGCCGATTTGAAAGGGTTTGAAAATGTACTTACTGTTTTAAGATGGTTGTACTGAACTAGATTTCTGATTTTGGTCACTAAAATGCTAAAGAGCTTTGTTTAGCAGGTTTTAGCTGCTCAGTTGGGACAAGTTGGCTGGTGCGGGGTATCTGCAGGTGAGTTTTACCTGTTTGTTCAAAAATCCCACAAGACAGGCGGAAACTAGGAAACTGTGGATGCAAAAAAGGAAATGCGCTGTTATATGTGAGCTGGTGGTTTACACCTCGTCCATCATTTGCTTATCACAATATTTGCTGGATGATTTACAATGTAGTCACTGTTAGCCACTTATAATACGTTTGACTAGAATTTTTTTATTATCTGCACAGCAAATGTGTTTATGTTTTGACTGCCTTATTCTACCTTAACAAGTGATGATTTTACTGACGATTAGGAACTTGTCTGCCTCTATAAGTACCAGTTATTGTGAAATTGTATTGGACTTTTAAAATTTGTTTTCCTAGTCACATAAATAACGCAAACATTTTATTTCACTTTAAATGCATAAACATTGGGCTGTTTTACAGCTATTTTGCATTTACAGCTATTATCCTCTATTAGGGTCGTGGTGGGGTTCCCCATGCCCATCCAGGGGAGAGCATCTCGGGCGCTGGGCAGATACACCCAGGACAGGGCGCCAATCCATCGCTGGGCACACATTCACTCACACAGTGAGTTGGTTAGTGGTTAGTGGCTTAGTGGTTAGCACGTTCGCCTCTCAGCGCTAGGGATTCCCGGTTCGAATCCCCATCTGGGTGGAGTTTCCATGTTCTCTCCGTGTCTGCGTGGGTTTTCTCCGGGTTCTCTGGTTTCCTCCCACAGTCCAAAAACATCAATTGAATTCTCACAATTGCCCCATATAGAGTGTGTTTGTGTGAGTGAGTGTGTGCCCAGCGATGGATTGGCGTTCGAATCCCCATCTGGGTGGAGTTTCCATGTTCTCCCCGTGTCTGCGTGGGTTTTCTCCGGGTTCTCCGGTTTCCTCCCACAGTCCAAAAACATCAATTGAATTCTCACAATTGCCCCATATAGAGTGTGTCTGTGTGAGTGAGTGTGTGCCCAGCGATGGATTGGCGCCCCGTCCTGGGTCTATCTGCCCAGCGCCCGAGATGTTCTCCCCTGGATGGGCATGCGGCATGATAAAGCGGGAGATAATGAATGAATGAATGAATTGACTTGATCCATGTTTTTGGACTGTGGGAGGAAACCGGAGAACCCGGAGGAAACCCACGCAGACACGGGAGAACATGGAAACTCCACCCAGATGGGGATTCGAACCGGGAATCCCTAATGCTGAGAGGCCACCGTGCCGCCCCATTTGTATACTTGTATTGTATATTTAAATATAGTCGGTAATAACCTGTCACCACTTTTTGAATTTTGTTGCCCGATGGTCCTATGGGCGAAAAAAAATGAGACCTACTGCATGAGTTTCAAACGATTTGTGTCTGACAAACAAGGCATTATCTAGGCGCGTGGTGCTGTTTATCTCGCTAGATATTTAGCGTGTATTTATAACGAATACTTTTGTAACTGAAACGTTAGCCAATCACAAAGGTAAATCAAATGAAGACTGCATATCAAAATACATTGCCAACACTTACCTAAACACTTTATAAAAAAAAAAAAAAGAAGTAGGCGACGCCGAAAACATTTTTCTTCAGTGTTAAAGTGAGTAAAGTAGATGCTTTAAGCGAAAGCCTGAGGTTTAAATCAGTGAGATTACAGATTAGCCATCTGTTTGCTAAACGCGACCCATACATAATAAGGAACTGTTTAGATACGACGTGTTTCTGGCGGAAATATTTCGCCAAACAACGAGTGTCATGGTGGTTGCCATGTGCTTTGTCCTCCGCGTCTGTCCAAAAAGAAAAAAGACAGAGACAGCGAGTGCAGCCATCACCATGTCTCTCTGAGTCTGTCTTCCTGAGATCAGAAGCTTCTGAGACTCATTGAGGTCCTCATTCTATACGTAAGTGTCTTTTCTAAGACATTCATTTATAGCATGCTACAAGGTCCAGCTGTCAGATCAGTACATTTCTGCACATGTATCAACACATTGTAAGGAGGCACGGTGGCTTAGTGGTTAGCATGTTCTCCTCTCAGCACTAGGGATTCCCGGTTCGAATCCCCATCTGGGTGGAGTTTCCATGTTCTCCCCGTGTCTGCGTGGGTTTCCTCCGGGTTCTCCGGTTTCCTCCCACAGTCCAAAAACATGGATCAAGTCAATTGAATTCTCAAAATTGCCCCATATAGAGTGTGTCTGTGAGTGAGTGTGTGCCCAGCGATGGATTGGCGTCCTGTCCTGGGTCTATCTGCCCAGCGCCCGAGACGTTCTCCCCTGGATGGGCATGGGGAACCCCACCGCGACCCTAATAGAGGATAAAGCGGGAGATAATGAATGAATGAATTGTAAGGAGGCACGGTGGCTTAGTGGTTAGCACGTTCTCCTCTCAGCGCTAGGGGTTCCTGGTTCGAATCCCCATCTGGGTGGAGTTTCCATGTTCTCCCCGTGTCTGTGTGGGTTTCCTCCGACAGTCTCCCACAGTCCAAAAACATGGATCAAGTCAATTGAGTTCTCCAAATTGCCCCATATAGAGTGTGTCTGTGTGAGTGAGTGTGTGCCCAGCGATGGATTGGCGCCCTGTCCTGGGTGTATCCGCCCAGCGCCCGAGACGTTCTCCCCTGGATGGGCATGGGGAACCCCCCCCCGCGACCCTAATAGAGGATAAAGCGGGAGATAATGAATGAATGAACATTGTAAGGAGTTGTACGTATTTTATTCGTGACCACTTGTTTTACAGATTTCCTGATGAACATGTGAAGCACTTCGGCCCCTGATTTCCCATGCGAGCTGATTTAATACACGTTAGAAATGCCCCTTTCAGATTTCCTTGGGGCATTAAAGGACAACCCCTACTTTGGGGCAGGCTTTGGACTGGTTGGTGTAGGTACAACACTTGCTCTTGCTAGAAAGGGGGCGCAGATAGGGATGATCTTCTTCAGGAGGAATTATATGATCACTCTGGAGGTTCCCAGCAGAGATAAGAGTTATCACTGGCTGCTGAGCTGGATCACTAAGCATGCCAAACACACACAGCATCTAAGTGTGGAGACATCCTACATGCAGCACGAGAGCGGTCGTATCCACACACAGTTCGATTTCCACCCAAGTCCTGGAAACCATATCATCTGGTGAGTTACCTCTTTTTAAGGTTGTAAGGAACCCTCAGTGAAAATGTGCCAACATAGGAGTAATTGCTGTTTAAAATGTTAATCAGAAGGAGGATATAATAAATAATGATGGGCATGCGAATAGTGTAAGAAGTACAAAACTGGTCAAAGCTTAGAAATCAACACAATGTTTCAATCAAGACTTTTTTCTTTTTTTTGCTTAGCCACTTATTCCATTTGGGTCATGCTGGGTGTTGAAACCTATTCCATCTCTTGTTGACCAGGGCAGTCAATGCCCTGAACAGGTTTCTGATCTATTACAAGGCAGACATACAAACAAATTGACACCTAAGGACTATTTCGTTCCTAATTTATCAGAATTACACATATTTGGAACTTGGGAGGACAGACCCTGAGCTTTTACAAATCAGTGATTGATGCACGTAGTCTTGAGATTCTGTTAAAAAGTTCCTTTACGAATTAGAAACAAATACAATTAAATTACAACTGTAATTTTGTATAGAGGCCTTAACCATGATACTATCACCACCATGTTTCACAGCTAAATGAGTTTCGATTTCAGTTTATTGTTCTTTCTATCCATCTGTTATACATAAAACTGTTTTCATCAATGTCCAAAATCTAAACAAAATTTGTGTTGTTTAAACTGTATCATTCACTATCTGTTAATAATACTAGTCTGCCAAGGATGTTGGGTACTAACTTGGGTCTTTTATGGTTTTGTGCTAATTGTCATAAATTGCCTTTAAAAGTGTGTTTATAAACAATACAATGCTTTTTGCCATAGGTATGGGAGTAAATGGATAAGGGTGGAACGAACCAGAGAAAAGCAGATGGTGGATCTGCACACAGGGACACCTTGGGAATCTGTGACCTTTACCGCCCTTGGCCGAGATCGGCAAGTATTCTTTAACATACTGCAAGAAGGTAAATTTCATTAGACTTTATCTTGTAACAGCAAGCAATTTATGGGCCAGCATTGATGGGTAGTTCTAAACATTAATGTAATTATTTTTTCTATTTTATTGTTACATACTGTATATATATTGTGTTTAAAGTATGGATCATATACAGAAATTAAGTACAGACCACAAGCGATTTACAATCTGTTGATAAATAAGCAAGGAATAAACAATACACTATAAGAAGGTAAATAAGAACATATAAAAGTTCACCTATATACACCTATTAATAGCAATTCTAAATACATATTTTTAATGTAGGCTCTGATTACGCTACTATATAATTGACAAGTCCACAAGATGTTTCTGATGGAATCAGAAACAAGGTTAATGTACTTCTTAAATAGGAACTATTACTATTTGTATGTTGTTTTGCCCCAAGGAAATATGAATAATTATAACATATTGTTTAATCAATAAATTCTCATGATTTCTTCAGAATTTATTGCCACAAATATAGAAAAATGTAGAAAAACACAGTCAAGCATTCAAGGGAATTGTGTACAATAGAACACTTAGAATTTTGTGGGAGCCATTTGAAGAAAAACATTTTCTTCCAGTGCAAAAAGAAAAGTTAATTAAAGGGTGGGTTGGTGTAGAACAACTTGACTGATCTGTACAAAGCCATAACTTTAACCCGATGAAACATCTTTGTGATTAACTAGAATAGATATTGCAAGCCAGACCCTCTTGCACAACATCACTGTCTTAGTTCTTAAAAAGGGAGGGGATCAACATAGCATATTCTGACAGAGCACCTTTATGGTATTTCTCCTGTTTTATGTAGCACGAGAGCTGGCTCTGAAGCAGGAGGAAGGTCGAACTGTGATGTACACGGCAATGGGTGCAGAGTGGAGGCCATTTGGATTCCCACGCCGTCGCCGACCGTTGTCTTCTGTTGTCCTTGAAAATGGAATTGCAGAAAAGATTGTGGATGATGTTAAGGAATTTATCAGCAATCCAAAATGGTACACTGACAGGGGTATGTTAAAACAATTCAGTTAGATGTCATTTTCATTTTAATAGGCATGTAATTAAAACTTTTTAAATATTTGCTTTTTAAAGGAATACCATATAGAAGAGGATATTTGCTATATGGTCCTCCAGGCTGTGGAAAGAGCAGTTTCATGTAAGACTTTAAATAAGTACATAAGTCTCAATAGAACAAAATGATGGAAATATAAGTTTGGTCAGTACAGGTTATTTATTACAGTTTCAAATACAACAACAACATGTACTGGCAACTGTGTACATTTGTGCGTTTTAAAAAAAATTTTTTTATTATTATTATTATTAGTACAGCCCTCGCTGGAGATTTGGGATACAGCATCTGTCTGATGAGCCTCAGTGATCGCAGTCTGTCAGATGACCGGCTAAACCATCTACTCAGTGTGGCTCCACAGCAGAGCATCATTCTGCTGGAAGATGTGGACGCTGCCTTTGTTAGTCGTGAGCTGATACCAACTGAAAGTATGTTTTTGAACACAATAAGCAACTCTTGTTATTACCTACCTTTTTACCATGCAATGAGTATGCTATATTTGGTGACTACTAAAATATATCAAATAATGTATAATTTATCCTTATATCTATAAGACTGCTTTGAATATTTCTATGAAATGTCTCTAAATTCTTATATATTTCCATAAAAAACTAAATTTGAGCAGGAATTCAGTAGACAGAATTACATAGGAGTAAAAGAGGTCAACCCTGAAACGGGTAGATTATCAAAAGTAGATAACCACTTTAGGTACCCCGTCTGACAACCAACAACAAAATAACTAGAACTTCATTCTAGTGATGAATATTTCCTGGTGATTAGACCTCACCTCAACGATGTGCGTTGCGTTAATCACTGCACACTGGTGGAACGATCTTCCCAACTCTGTTCATAAGGTGGAGTCACTTGGCTTCTTTAAAAAAAACAACTGAAAACTCATCACTTTTACAAAAATCTAATGTAAAAAAAGGGGTGGGGTGCAGGATAGGATAATGATCAGGTTTGAAATTTCTACAGTGTAAGTCGCTTTGGATAAAAGCACCTGCTAAATGACTAAATGTAAATGTATAATGTTGAGGCTGCGATATGTACAAAATTATTAAAACTAAATTTTTAGCCTAGAAATAATCATTGTTAAATGCATTTTAATGTCTATTTTTTTATTTTCCTGGTTGAACTGGCAAATGACACAGGCATGTAGGAAATTCAGTATCTTCAGTGAACTTATCAGAATGTCTCCAGAGGAAACTGGAGGACCTTGAATAAACCCACTCAGGCACAGAAAGAACCTTTGTTTGCTCCAACCACAAACTGGTCCTGAGACCTTCTTGCTGTGAAGTGGAAGGTCTAACTGTGCTGTCCATCTGGAGGGAATACATTATGTATACACATTAATACTAGACCAGAATCGCAAAGAATGTTTTTTCAAAGAGATGTTGAAATAAATGTACATTAATAATTTAAACGTAGTAATTTTATTTTTAATAATTTCCTTACTTTGTGTTTCTGTTTTGTTTGTAATTCACAGACCCAATGGCTTTCCAGGGCATGGGGAGACTTACCTTTAGTGGCCTTCTCAATGCTTTAGATGGAGTTGCTTCATCAGAAGCTAGGATCGTCTTTATGACTACTAATTTTATTGAGAGGTAAGAGTCAGTTTATCAATTGAATAAATATTTATTATTCTTTACAATCAGTAGTGAATGATGTTCTGCAGGACTATAATGTAAGTTATCTATGCAAGTCATTATTTATTCCAAGAATAGAAATCAAATAGCAATAGAACGTCTTTCCATAATTACCTTAGTTAGTTAAAATGCTTGATTGTTAACATGTTAATGTACACATTACGCTTTTAACTTTAATAGGCAGATACCTTTTAGCCTGTTGTTATTTTCATCTTTATTACTTAATAAAAATGAATATATTGGTTCTATGTAGTTGTACTGTGAATTTTTTTTAGTAATAACTCACAATTGTTCTTTCCAAATGCAAAAGACTTGACCCAGCTCTAATAAGACCAGGCCGTGTGGATCTGAAGCAGTATGTCGGTCACTGTACTCACTATCAACTCATTCAGATGTTCCGGAGGTTCTATCCATTGGAGTCTGCAGCTGAGGGAGAAAGATTTGCAGTGTCTGCACTAGCAGTGCACAATGAGCTCAGTGCAGCTCAGGTGCAGGGACATTTCATGCTTTTTAAAATGGACCCAAAATGTGCTATAGAGAATGTTGCGAAAATGAAACCGTGATGATTCCATGGGAAGAGTGGCATGAATTGCAATTGTATTTGAAATGTTTGTCTTGATCCTATTTCATCATTTAATAATTAAAAAGTAATATTTAAATTTCAAATGTGCATGATTGCCTTGTTTTTCCTGTTCTTTGCTATGATGGTGACAGTGTTCGTATCTATTTAAACTTTTTAGAAATCTGTTGATGAAATGTAATTATTCATTCATTCATTATCTTCCGCTTTATCCTCTATTGGGGTCACAGTGGGGTTCCCCATGCCCATCCAGGGGAGAACGTCTCGGCGCCGGGCAGATAGACCCAGGACAGGGCGCCAATCCATCGCTGGGCACACACTCACTCACACAAACACACTATATATGGGGCAATTTGGAGAATTCAGTTGACTTGATCCATGTTTTTGGACTGTGGGAGGAAACCGGAGAACCCGGAGGAAACCCACGCAGACACGGGGAGAACATGGAAACTCCACCCAGATGGGGATTCGAACCGGGAATCCCTAGTGCTGAGAGGAGAACGTGCTAACCACTTAGCCACCGTGCCGCCGAAATGTAATTATATGGGCAAAAATATGTGAAGACCTAAACACTGTTATAGTAACACTATATGTACAAAAATATGGGGTCACATACACAATACACTGACATCCCATACTATGTCCGTCCTTTTACACCTAGAACATCTACCATACTTGAAAGTCTTTTCTAATAGAGTGTGATTGTGGACATTTTCCCCCATTCATTCAGAATAGTATTTGTGAACATTATCCTCAGGTAAAGTGTGTCCACTATTACAGTGCACATTAATGTGAAGATATTGTGTATATTCGATAACAGTCTTGATTAAGATCATCATCACAGCCACTGTTACCGAAATCTCCGTACAGGGGTCGCCTCCCACTCCATCCATTATCTTCCACTTTATCCTCTATTAGGGTCACGGTGGGGTTTCCCATGCCCATCCAGGGGAGAGCATTTTGGGCGCTGGGCAGATACAGCCAGGACGTGGTGCCAATCTATCGCTGGGCACACACTCACTCACACAATCACACTCTATATGGGGCAATTTGGAGAATTAAATTGACTTTCATCCATGTTTTTGGACTGTGGGAGGAACCCAGAGGAAACACGGGGAGAACATGGAAACTCCACCCAGATTGGGATTCGAACCAGGAATTTCTAGCGCTGAGAGGCAAACGTGCTAACCACTAAACCACCGTGCCGCCCCTCGCCTCCCACTAACTGCTTAAAATTGCTAAACATCTTGCACTTTTTATAGTTTGTTGGGGGAGATTGTGATGCCTTTTGGGCATTGAGTGGGAGCGTTTTTTTTTTTTAACTGCCCTGGCACATACAGTAGGGTTGGCTGAATGTGGTTCTGATGTGAGCTGACTAGAACAACCATCCATCCATTATCTTCCGCTTTATCCTATACTAGGGTCACGGTGGGGTTCCCCATGCCCATCCAGGGGTGAACGTTTCGGGCGCTGGGCAGACACACCAGGACAGGGCGCCAATCCATCGCTGGGCACACACTCACACAGACAGACATGCGCACACACACACTCCACAAAGGGCCATTTGGAGAACTCAATTGACTTGATCCATGTTTTTGGACTGTGGGAGGAAACCGGAGAACCCAGAGGAAACCCACGCGGACACAGGGAGAACATGGAAACTCCACCCAGATTGGGATTCGAACCGGGAATCCCTAGCGCTGAGAGGTGAACGTGCTAACCACTAAGCCACCGTGCCACCCTGACTAGAACATTCATTCATTCATTATCTCCCGCTTATACTCTATTAGGGTCGTGGTGGGGTTCCCCATGCCCATCCAGGGGAGAACGTTTCGGGAGCTGGGCAGATAGACCCAGGACAGGGCGCCAATCCATCGCTGGGCACACTCTCACTCACACACACACTATATGGGGCAATTTGGAGAATTCAATTGACTTGATCCATGTTTTTGGACTGTGGGAGGAAACCGGAGAACCCGGAGGAAACCTACGCGGACACGGGAAGAACATGGAAACTCCACCCAGATTGGGATTTGAACCGGGAATCCCTAGTGCTGAGAGGCGAACGTGCTAACCACTAAGCCACCATGCCACCCTGACTAGAACATTCATTCATTCATTATCTCCCGCTTTATCCTCTACTAGGGTCGCGGTGGTGTTCTCCATGCCCATCCAGGGGAGAATGTCTCGGGCGCTGGGCAGATACACCCAGGACAAGCCAATCCATCGCTGGGCACACACTCTATATGGGGCAATTTGGAGAACTCAATTGACTTGATCCATGTTTTTGAACTGTGGGAGGAACCCGGAGGAAACCCACACGGACACGTGGAGAACATGGAAACTCCACCCAGATTGGGATTCGAACCGGGAATCCCTAGTGCTGAGAGGCGAACGTGCTAACCACTAAGCCACCGTGCCACCCTGACTAGAACATTCATTCATTCATTCATTATCTCCCGCTTTATCCTCTATTAGGGTCGTGGTGGGGTTCCCCATGCCCATCCAGGTGAGAACGTCTCGGGCGCTGGGCAGATAGACCCAGGACAGGGCGCCAATCCATCGCTGGGCACACTCTCTCACACACACTCTATATGGGGCAATTTGGAGAATTCAATTGACTTGATCCATGTTTTTGGACTGTGGGAGGAAACCGGAGAACCCGGAGGAAACCCACGCGGACACGGGGAGAACATGGAAACTCCACCCAGATTGGGATTCGAACCGGGAATCCCTAGTGCTGAGAGGCGAACGTGCTAACCACTAAGCCAACATGTTCTAGTCGGTCTGACTAGAACATGTTTAGAATAATAGCTTCATAGACTTCCAGCCAATCAGTGCACAAACCGCTCCTTCGGTGGGCGTGGTTTGTGTCTCGTACATTGTTATCGTCGCTTTCTGCCGAGCTGACTTCTGATCTCGAAAGCGCCATAAAGTTCTTCCACATGCCGGACTTTGTTCTGTTCGCGGTCAAGATCGATTGACGCTGGACATCACAGTGGCTTTCTTCTGCTGACGTCACACTTGTCGGATGTGTTTTCCTGCACTGATCAGCATTGTTGTTATCGTCTCAGTTTGATTTGTGTTGTTGTGTTGTGTTGTTATTCGTGCGCTCGCTCGCCCTCTTCCGTTCTAATCCTGTCATGACAGTAGCATGATTTAAGGCAGCATTATTCAGTCAAGCTTACATTTACATTTCAATATACACTGTGTTTTTAATCCCACAAGTAAAAGTGTAAAGGGCTTTTATTTACAGTTTAGTCATTAAAGCAACCAGAGATTCATTGGAGGCAAAGGTTAACTTCTCTACAGTATTGTTGTACTTCCTCCTCCCTAAACAGTGAAATACAAGCTCAACTGAGGACATTTCAGAGGACAATGTTGAAATGCTCAGCTCTGCGTTTTTCCAAGACATTTGTTTATAGTCGTTATTTTACTCCCACTACTGTCAGTCTGAGCTTAAAAAGAGAAGCAGGGGGAAGTCCTGTTGCTCATGGCACTGATGGACGCATCAAGACTGAGGCTGATTTACCTGAGATTACCCTTCCAATGATCCTTTATAAAATGATTTTTAAAGGTTACTACAATCGTCTGCATGAGCTGCAGGTACAGTATGCTGTATGCTATACCAGTTAGTATTTTACATAATTTACAAATGAACACTACTTTTACAGTTGAGAGTAATGTTTTAAAGTGTATAGCATGTAGCAGAAAATGTCTTAATCTTTGTGCACAAGGTCTGACTGTCCTTAACACACATCTACTAGTAAAGTGTAAATCTTGTTTTTTTTCCCCCTATGGTTTGTCCAGCTCTCTGACAAACAGCATTATGGCTCCATGTTTAAAGTAAGTGCTGGCAGCATAAAAACTGTTGTTCTAAGTAGTGCAGAACTGCTCGAGGAACTGTTGCGGAAAGATGAAAAGTTCCCTAGCAGAGGGGACATGACTGCGTGGACCGAATATCGTGATATAAAAGGTTTAGGATATGGTCCTTTTACTGAGTAAGTCATAATTTTGTTCAGCATCACATATTTGCTTTAGTATTGTTTACTGCAATTTTCTTTCTAGTTTAATGCAATTTTTAAATTTTATCTATAAAAAATTTGCATAATAAATTTAATTTAAATATAATAAAGCATATGATTGCAGTTAGTGTCAAAAAGTTGGAATTAACAAAATGTCTTTTTTTTCCACCAGAGAGGGAGAAAAGTGGTACAAACTACGTGCTGTGCTTAACAAGCGCATGTTGCATCCCAAAGACTCAATTAACTATGAAAATGTGGTTAATGAAGTAGTCACCGATTTTATCAAAAGGATAAACCACTTGCGCGCATCAAGTGCTACAGGTGACTTTGTGCCTAACCTGTCCAATGAGCTATACCGTTTCTCTTTAGAAGGTATGATTAACTTTACATTTATATTATATATGTTAGATTACTGCCATTTTTTATATATATATATATATATATATATATATATATATATATATATATATATATATATATATATATATATATATATATTATTTATAGTTTTAATAATATTAAAATGTTTTATACTATAAACTACTTGGGAATTTTTGAAATCTTATGTACAAATTGTTGTAATAAAAGGGTTTGATTCCCAGAAATGTGTCTTTTCTGTGTGAATCCTGCATCTCTTTGTTGAGCCTGTGAAATGCAAAAGGTGAATTGGAGATTCAAATTTTTTCAAGCCATAGATGGTGTATGCATAAGTGCACTTGTAGTTTTGGTTCCTAGCCAGAGTAAATAACAGGGTTGCAACACTAATAGCATTCAGTGTAAACTTGTGCCAGATCGATGTTGTGGATCTTCCTAATGTAGCAACCTTTGACAGTTACATAATATGAAAAATTATTACATAGTATCCATCCATTATCTGCCGCTTTATCCTCTATTGGGATCGCGAGGGGGTTCCACATGCCCATCCAGGGGAGAACATCTTGGGCGCAGATATACCCAGGACAGGGGGTAAATCTATTATACAGTATACATAATAAATTAGTATTACTGTGATAAATTTCTGGGCGACACGGTTTCTTAGTGATAAGCACATTCACCTCTTGTCGCTGGATGGATGGATGATCAATTTCTCAGTCCTAGTTTATGCCGTTCCACCCCCCCTGCATGATTTAGTGTTAATCCATTTTTAAACACTAAATAATTTTAGAGAAATAGATGCCAACTATATATATATATATATATATATATATATATATATTTTTTTTTTTTATTTTATTTTTTATTTTTTTTATTTATTTTTTTTTTTTCATAATTTTTGTTCTAAACCCACTCAGGAATTTCATACATACTGTTTGAGACTCGTATTGGTTGTCTGGAAAATGAGATGCCAGTCGAGACCCAGGATTTCATAAAGTCTATTGGCCAGATGTTTACCTACAGTGTGTATGTGAACTTATTCCCAAAGTGGACTAGCAGTTATCTGCCATTCTGGCAGCGCTATATAGGCGGCTGGGATGGAATCTTTAAATTTGGTGAGTTTTTGTTTCACTTACTGACAGTTTTATTTTCTCTGTAGTATCTCAAACTGTATTTATATCCACATGTATCCATAAACAGAGTAATACTTCTGCTTACCTTGTTCGTAGCTTGCAAGCTAATTGACAAAAAAATGGATGACATTCAAAAGCGCTTGGATATGAAGCAGGAAGTTGAAGGAGAGTACCTTAGCTACTTGCTTTCCAAAACCAACTTAAATAAAAAAGATGTGTATGGAAGTGTTGCAGAACTGCTCCTGGCAGGAGTAGACACAGTAAGAATAAAAATATATCATATAGATTTATTTCTGTGTGACTTTTTATTAAATTCTAACAGAAGTCTAAAATTCAACAAACTGTCTGTCCAACAAGACTTCCAACACTATCTTGTGGACCTTGTATCTGCTGTCACACCATCCCAAGGCACAGGACAAACTTTATCAGGAAGTGGCCAAAGTAATGCAAGGAGACCGAATTCCAACGGTTAAAGACGTAAACAACATGCCGTACCTCAAGGCTGTTGTCAAAGAGACTCTAAGGTAGAACTGATTTATATCCTTTCATTCATTCATTATCTCCCGCTTTATCCTCTACTAGGGTCGCGGTGGGGTTCCCCATGCCCATCCAGGGGAGAACATCTCAGGCGCTGGGCAGATAGACCCAGTACAGGGCGCCAATCCATCGCTGGGCACACATTCACTCACACACACACACTCTATATGGGGCAATTTTGGGAATTCAATTGACTTGATCCATGTTTTTGGACTGTGGGAGGAAACCGGAGAACCCGGAGGAAACCCACGCAGACACGGGGAGAACATGGAAACTCCACCCAGATGGGGATTCGAACCGGGAATCCCTAGTGCTGAGAGGCGAGCGTGCTAACCACTAAGCCACCGTGCCGCCACTGATTTATATAATCATCATAATATGTATCATAGTGTGGGTCCACTGCAGTTGGTCACTGTCACGAATGTGAGGAATCAATGATGACCAGAGACATGATTTCCAAAGCATAGGCTTTATTCACAAAATTTCTTAAATTAACTTTTTAACATATGTTTAGACTGGTGTAAGCCTTGTGTTCCTACAGCTAATGCTTCACCCCCCAGTGCGCTGTGCCCCTGCCACAGTCACCAAAACCATTGTTTTGAAAACCACTTTAGTATTCCATTTAGTGGTGCTGCAAAAATAAAAAAATATGTGTTGTGTGTAGCAATAACATAAACATTTTACTTTTAGTCTAGTAATCTAAATTGTATGATTATCAAAAACCTTCCAAGGGACAGTGTATTGTACATATTGTGTATTTTGATGGTGTTTTTCCCTATTTTTGTTGATCACTAATAACATTTTTAAATATTAGCCTAACAAAATAGTTTAAAATATTGAGGTTAAATGCATAGTTATTATAACCAAATTAAATCCCAAAAAAAGCTACTGCAATAAAATGTAAATGTAAAATGTATTCTACTTGTAGAAACATTTCACATCATCTCTTGGACAGTATTTCCACAATTAATCATGGATGTGGCAGAATTAATGAAAAGATAGATCAATTAAAAAAGAGAAACAAACTATAGACCAAAGTTTGACTTACCATAGTATGTGCATGGTTGGTAGAATCTTATTTCTGTGTAATTAAAAGAGCCAACTGGTATACTTTGTTATTGTTGACAGAGAAAAATGTCAATTTACACTATTTTTTGACTGCTTACAGAATGTACCCTGTTGTCCCTGTAAATGCACGACTTTTAGAAAATGATGTTATAATTGGAGGGTACTCCTTTCCTAAACAGGTGAGTCTGTTAGTCAAATTTACTTCAATTTAATCTAATAGTTTTAGGTTTATTGGTTTTTAATTACCTTCCTTTATGCTTAGACCAGATTTTCAGTCTTCCATTATGCAATTGCTCACGATGAGACAATCTTTCCTGATCCACGGCTTTTTAAACCTGAACGCTGGTTAAGGGATGGCAGGAAGATACCTCGTCCATTTAGCTCTATTCCATTTGGCCATGGAATAAGAGGCTGTGTTGGTCGACGCATTGCTGAGCTAGAGATGCATCTTGTTTTGACAAGGGTAAGAAAACCACTGTCCATATACACATATTGAAAATTAAGATGTTTAACTATTGATTTTTTTTATTATCTAGATAATAAAACTATTTGAAGTGAAACTTGATCCCAGCATTGGAGAAGTAAAAGCACATTATCGAAGTGTTCTTGTGGCAGACAGACCAATTCACTTTCATTTTCTGAAGCGAAAGGTGGCCAGTTAAGAAGTAACATGTAATTTGAAAAGCATTAATGCAAGTTGAGGTACCTGGAGAAATCTATTGGCATTTGGTTTGTGATATACAAAGTATAAAACATTCTTCAATACATATAAAAGCTACTAAACGCAAACACCATACAGAACTGAAAACAAGCTGATTTACAAAGCTGATTATAATATAAAATAAAAATGATTCTATTCAATGCCTTTTAGATTTTTACTTAAAGTATGTGCTGAGATTTTGTTACCATAAAATACTCTGTGAGGTGTGATAAGAAAAAAAAGAGTATGAAGTAGGCTAAATGAATTTTTGGCTAATATTGATTTCAGTCAGTGTTTTACTTTGAAAGTGTTTTTATTTCAGGATTAATTTCATGTTATTCTTAAAAATAATAATAATAATAATGATATTCATTATTTTAAATAATTAATTATTAAAAAATAATTATTTGTGGCAGGTTTTTTTTGGTGTCATTTTTTATGGTGGGTTAAGGGGTGCTTCCTCAGAATGTGACACAAACTGTAAAACATGATGTAGTGTGGCTTTTTTAATGGGGCTTTTTTTTGCTGGTTTCAAGGCTAACAACCTGGCACATTGACAAAAAGGGCTACCAAACCATATTGAAGTGCTAAGTAATACCCTCTGGTCCATGCCTAGTTGTTCAGGGCTTCAAATTAAAGCAAGACATAATTGTAGTTTAGAAGACAAGATAGCGGTAGACTTCAAAAAATGAAGTGGCCTGCACAGTCTCCAGACTTAAAGCTAGTTTGGAATGAACTAGACAGAAGAATAAATAAAAATCCACTGCTGCACATTTGTGGGGAACTTCAATAATGTTGTGATGAACTTTTCTTTGTTTTTTTTAACAATCACTAAATTTTGTTGTAGAAGCAATGCCTTAATTGCGCTCATGTGTTGTAAATGTCAGAGGTGGTATTTAGCTTTAAAATCTAGATTTAGCTTTCTCAAATATGTTTACAGGTTTATATTTGTATTTAATGTGGTGTGTATATACATTTTATTAATCTTATAATTTTCAGATTTCTGTGGCAATGAAAACCATAAAATAGCTGTTCCGTTATTGTAAATAAAGTCAAAACAACATGTACTTTCAGCTGTGTTGGTATACTTTATTATATACTCTTTACTTATTATTGTTTATTGTTTAGCTATTAACATAATCTAGTTGGGAAGTAAAACTTAATATAGCATATAATATTTTACAACATCCAAAATTTACTAAAGGTGAATGTAATTAAACTAAACACAAGTGAACCAAGTGGATCTTAGGTGCATGATTTTTTATGCTGAAGAAAATAATTTGAACAAATAAGACTTATACTGAAAGACAAATGATAACAATTTAAAAGACAATGTTGTTTTAAACACTTCAAGTCGCAAGCAAATGTCAGGTGTTAGCAAAAATCACTTGATGGACAAATCTAAAATTTGGGTTGAAGGTGAGTATATATTTTGCATTGTTTTTACTCTATAATGTGTCGTTTTATGTGTGGGTGGGAATAAGCGTTGTTAACTGAGACTCTAATTCCGTGTCTTATTCTGTCTGTTTTCTTTTTCTTTCTTAAAAAATGATCGGGCGGCACAGTGGCTTAGTGGTTAGCACGTCTGACTCTCAGCGCTAGGGATAGTGGTTAGGGTTTCCATGTTCTCCCCGTGTCTGCGTGGGTTTCCTCCGGGTTCTCCGGTTTCCTCCCACAGTCCAAAAACATGGATCAAGTCAATTGAATTCTCAAAATTGCCCCATATAGAGTGTGTCTGTGTGAGTGAGTGTGTGCCCAGCGATGGATTGGCGCCCTGTCCTGGGTCTATCTGCCCAGCGCCCGAGATGTTCTCCCCTGGATGGGCATGGGGAACCCCACCGCGACCCTAATAGAGGATAAAGCGGGAGATAATGAATGAATGAATGAAAAAAACGATCATCGGTCGAACTACAAACATTTGACTGAACCCTCGTTTGAATGCGGTAGCGAATTATGCTCGCTTACACCACACGAGGCAGTAATGCGTAGTACGGCTCTCACGAACCTGCCCCGCCATTACATAGAAGAAGCAACGCGATGTGTTTGGTGTTTTGGAGTTCTTAAAACTTTGGTTTATTGCTTTAATAATGTCTGCACCAGGGCGTTTTCGTTTATGAACATTTTGACGTTTTGTTTAACGGAGCTTGTAAATGCCGTTTTTGAATGAAAACGTGGTCGGTGGACAGGAACATATTCAGCTAGCCTGCATAGCCGGAAAGCTTCAACCGTTTGTGTAAACAACTGATTACCTTTCTGTTTGTGTTTGTTTAGTTTGTTTAACCTTGACTTTGCATAATGAACGTGAATAATCTTGATCATATATCGACCATATAAGCTGATGAGTGCGCTGATTATGGGGATTGTATGTAAGTCTTTGGAAGTTTTTTGCTTTTTTGAGTAATGGCAGGTTAAAGTTAGTCGTTAATCTTTTTAGCTTTGACTTGGCTAAAGTGACTCAACTTAAAAGCATATAAAATGAATCCCTCAAATCTTTTTGGTGGACAACAATTTCCAGCACCGAACAATGGCAGTTCTGGTGGACCATCGTCAAACCCTGGCTTTGGACAGGGGCCAGCGTTTGGACAATTTTCACCCTTCGTACAACCTTCAAGTTTTGGTCAGGCATCTGGACTATCGCCTATGTATGGACAAAACACTTCGTTTGGACATGTGTCTACTTTCGGTCAAACCACTGCAACTGGACAGGCATCGTTTTCACCGGTTTCTCAATCTTCTGCATTTGGGTCGACAGCTTCTGGTCAGGCAACACATGGGTTCAGAGCCAATGCAGGTCCTGCTGGACAAAATCAGACTCATGCCTTTGGTCAGGTTCAAGGATTTGGATCAAGCTCTGTATTTGGGCAGACTTCTGGTATGCAGCCTGTGTCCAGTTTTAGCATGGCTCCCAACAACTTGCAGCCGAATCCTAGTTCCTTCAATGCTGGAGGATCTCAGTCTGGCTTTGTTCAGCCATCCTTTGGTCAGCCATCACTTTTTGGCAGCGTGAACCCTGGGCAAGGCAGTTCACAGAATGTTGGCTTTGGGTCAAAAAGTAGCTTTGAGCCAATGAATGAAAATGTCTTCAAACCTATTTCCAGTGTTGGTCCTGTACCTCCTAGTTCTCAGCAGCCTGCACCTGCTGTTGGAGTGTTTGGCATGACCAAGTCAGTTACAGGTGGTTCAGACACCGGTGGTAGTTCTACTAGCTCATTGTTCACAAGTGTAAAGCCAGCCTCTGTAGTTTTCAGTTTTGCTCAGCCTGCGGTGTCATCATTTGCTTCAGTGCCAAGTGTTACCACTTCTCAGACAGGAATAACTGTGGAAAAAACTCCTCAGTTTACATTTTCACAACCTGTTACCACATTAAGCAGCAGCAACATCGCCAGTGCTCCTAATTCCACTTCTGTTTTAAACAGTCCCTCCACATTCAGCTTTTCTCCGAAGGTTCTTCATTCCCAGCCTGAAAGCAAAATGTCTTTCTCCAGTATGTCAGCTTTTGGGCAGCCATCGGCTGCATTTAAGGATTCAAAACCTGCAGTGAACATTGAGGTAAAAGCACAAGAGGAGGAGAAAATGGGCAGTTCTCTTTTTGGGAGTCTTGGTAAAAGCATGAAGAGGAAGGAAGAGCCAGCTGCCCCAAATGTAGGGCAAGAAAAAAGTTCCAAAATCGAAGAATCCAAAGATGAATGCCCGAGGCAACCATTCAAGCGAACAATGATGAGGAGTCGAGGACCTACAGGAGGGCTCTTTCGGTCTGCCCTTAGTAATGTCATGAAAGAATCAGTCACTGCAACCAAAAGAGAAGTCCGCTCTACTGAATGGACTCAGGAAGACAAACCGTCACTTTCTTCTGCACAAGCAAATATGCCCCTCCCCAACACCCCACCAAGACCTCAGGCTCCCATAAAACATGTTTTGGAAGAGGCGGAGAACGAAATGCTAAGTATGTTTACTTTAAATTTTATAGACTAACTGAGTGCTTAATTTGTTGCTCCTAATTGTTTCTAAAATATATATATTTTTTTTGTAAAATCCACACTTCGCAGATGGATGTTGTAGTTTTACAGTTACAAACTTTTCATATATCTGCTTAATTTTTTAAAGATTAAGTTCTATTTGGGTAGTGGCTAATTTTTTGCACTGCAGTGATACTGACCAAGTGATTGTGTATTAGTGTTTGTTGGTGTGAGTGGATCAGACACCACAGTGATGCAACACTAACCTGCTTAGTGGTATGGTTTAACATGGTATGTAGATGGAATACATTCTATTATGGTAGACCTAAAAAGTGCTACTAAAATCTTTATGGTATGTGGAGATAACTGTAGAAACTTACTGAAGTTGCCACAAAGTGTATATTAATTTTTGTGATGTATAACATTATGACAGTCTGCTGTCGAGTGACCCCTAACTATGTCAAATTTAATGATTAACATGTTTATATCTTTTCTTAGCTGCCAAACCCAAAGCTGAGAAAAGCACCCCAGTTCGAAGAGCACAACGTAGTGAGAGCACAGATAGTCTGGCTGGGCTGTCACCTACTGACCTCACAGTTATACATTGCAAGGGAATTCCATCCCAGCTAAACAGGAAAGAGCTCGTTAGAAAACATTTTGAGCTCTTTGGTCCAATAACAAGAATATACTGCAGACCTGAAAAGATGCTTGCAATCATTCACTACAAGGATCATGTAAGTGTGGTATACTTCTTCTTTATAGATACTTCTTTACAGACTTAATATTTTGTGTGTAATATATATATATATATATATATATATATATATATATATATATATATATATATATATATATATATATATATATATATATACACACTGCCACACAAAAACATTCTGTTGTATTAAGGATGGGAGATTTGGATCACTGCTCAAAGTCTTCACCAAACCATCTCAAAGAATCAGTGGTGGCCATTCCATGAGTGAAAATGATTTCAAACCACTTGATTCACAATTTGTGTTCAATAAATCTTGTTATATGCCCCTGTAATAAGGGAAGAAACTATGGAAACTACCAGGAATAACCTGGTAATTCGGTATATTCAGGTCGTCAGCTGACACATGTCATTGCTGAACCCAGACGAACAACTGCAGCAACCCCAGATTATAAATCCATGTGGTGACTGTTTTTGACCAGGCAGTGTGTGTATGTGTGATGTACTCTTTACAAATATAATTTTATTGTTTTTATTTTAACCACTGTCCAGGAGTCAGCAGCAAAGGCAAAGAAGAAGGGCAAAATGTTCCACAATAATCCAGTTCAAATTTTTTGGCAAAAAAAGAGATCAGGTTTGTACATGGTTGTAATAACTGTTATGATCGTTTGTACATAATTTGAATTTCTCTGTGAGATCAGTGTAATTATTAATAACAAGATCATGTTGTGCTTCGTTTTTAAAAATATTTTATTTTTAAAAAATAGGTGAGGTAACTACCAGACCTCCAATGGGTGAAAGTATTAATGAAGAAGAGCCGAAGCCGGAAAGCCCCCAGGTCACTTTCCAGAGGAAACCGCTTCCACGAGCTCCAATTGTCAACACCTCCAGCTCACTTTCTAAGGGGTAATCAGTTCAGAGTGCTAGCTGTGGCCAGTTGGTGTTTATTTATTGTCACAAATCAGCTATATTTTAAAAAAGATAAGTGTCTTTATGACACCTTGTATGCATCTTCTAGCTAAAATTTTCAGTTCTGAATATTTAAATGTGTTGTTTTGCTTTAACTGGTGCAACTTTAGTGGAGATATGTCATAATTTTTATTGATTATAACATATTTTGTTCTTTTAGGTCCCCAGTAAAGAAAAGCTCTGTAGCCAAAATCCTCCAGTTTGATCGCGAACATCAGCAGGATGTAAGCTCAGAGGGCCCGAGCCTCGATCGACCTGTGATTAATCTGCCTTCATCTTTACAGCCTCTAATTGGACAAATAGCTGAGAACACAGAAGAAAAATACCGTCTTCTTGAGCAAAGAGACAAGATTCTACGACAATGTAAAATTATTTGTTTTCAGTTACGGTATCATTGACTAAACTGTTTAAAATGTATATCATACAAGTTGCCAACATGATTTTTTGTTTTTCATTTCAGTGAGGCCAAAGAGGACAGACTTAGACATGTCTAAAGTGTTTGTGGGCACGTGTCCAGATATGTGCCCAGAAAAGGAGCGCTACATGAGGGAAACCCGCAACCAACTCAGTGTCTTTGAGCTCATTCCAGACACAGAAAAGGTTTTTCCTTTTTTTTAAAGCTTTATTTCAGCAACTTCAGTCACTCACTGGAAAGAAACTGGGGTTATGTGATGTACAGATTGACACATTAAAAAAAAGATTTAGGTTACAGTCGCAAATGCGAATTTTCTGTTTGACCAAAAAATACATAGTTTGATGTGCTAAATGTTTTCTTAAATTTTAAATCTCTGTTTATTCTTTAAGTCTCACATTTCTGACTTTTAAGCTTGAAATTACATATTTGTCATACTTGTTATTGTAGTGTAAAATTGAAGTCAATTTTGGGACATGGCTAACTGTAGATTAATTTCAAGGGATGCTATCTGGAAGTTAATAATTCCACTGAATTTTCACTCCGTTTTAATTTCTATATACAGGTAGATCATTACGCTGCTATTAAAGAATACAGCAGGTCCTCTGCAGATCAGGAGGAACCTCTACCTCATGAGCTGCGGCCCTTGCCAGTACTTAACATGACTATGGAGTACCTAGTGACTCAAATAATGGACCAGGGAGAGAGCAACTATAGAGAGTGGTATGACTTTGTTTGGAACAGAACCAGAGGAATTCGCAAGGTGTGTTGAATTAGTGGGTTAATGTGGGGGAGTGGTGACTTCATATTACCTGAACTCTTCCTTTCTATGATCCACAGGATATTACCCAGCAGCATTTGTGTGACCCATTGACCGTGTCTCTGATAGAGAAGTGCACTCGTTTCCACATCCACTGCTCTCACCATTTGTGCCAGGAGCCTATGATGACTTTTGATGCCAAGATCAATAATGAAAATATGACCAAGTGTCTCCAAAGTTTAAAGGAGATGTATCAGGATCTGGCTACTAAGGAAGTGTACTGCTCCAGTGAGCCAGAGTTCCGCCAGTACAATGTACTGCTGAAACTCAATGATGGTGATATACTTCGGTATGTTACGGTATTTGGAGATGTTTCTATAAAAAAAAAAGAAAAAAAGAATATATATATATATATCCTATATTCTTAATCCTGTATTATCAGTTTATAATGTTTATAAAGTTTTATGTATTGTTAAACAGAGAGGTGCAGCAGTTTCGCAAAGAGGTGCGGGACTCTACAGAGGTGAAGTTTGCAGTACAAGCCTTTGCAGCCCTCAACAGCAACAACTTTGTCAGGTTTTTTAAATTAGTGAAGGCAGCATCTTACTTGGCAGGTTGCATCCTCCACAGATACTTTAACCAGGTGAGTAAAAATAATAACACCTGTGGGTTCTGACGAATACAGCAAACATTTAAAGTTTTTTTTTTTTTTATATATAAGACATTGTGATGTTTAGCTCGTTATTATAACTACATTATTAAAGATAACCCTGTGTGTGTGTTTTTTTATATATATATATATATATATATATATATATATATATATATATATATATATATATATATATATATATATATATATATATATATATATATATATATACACACACACACACACACACACAGAAGTGCTTTTATACTGTGTTTTATTTTATTTTATTTTTTGTTTTGACGTCAGATAAGGCATGCTGCCCTTAAGACCTTGAATACAGCCTACACTGTGAGTTTGCAAAGGTGTACCATGTTTCCTGTGGAGGACCTGGTTCGTATGCTTATGTTTCGCAGTACTTCTGAAGCTACTGACTTCCTGCAGCTTTATGGGCTAAATGTTACAGACGGGTAAATCACCTTAATTCTGTTTCATTTCTTGAAGTGTTGGCCTTTAACTGCTTTGGGTCACGATTTATACAGTATTGCTCCTGCTTAGGCATGTTTGTAAGTTTTTGCATTTTAATTTCTCTAGGGTGGTCGAGTTAAGCCGCACGGCATATCAGGAACCGGATCTACCACTGCCCCAAAAGAAGTCTGTAGCTATTGAGAAAAAGAAAACTGTGCTGATAGGGGAGGTTGTGAATGGAGGCCCATTGCCAAACCCACCAGAGCACACACCAATATGCAGCTTTGATTCAAGCAACAAATACATAGGAGATGCTGCTTGTATAATAGAACAATCACCCGCTGTTTCCAAAGGTTTGTATATCTATATCAAGTATAGGTTTATTGTATCACCATCACAGCTTATAAACTATTTTATGGCAGAAAAAAGTTGTTTAGTAGTTTGGGTTTTGTTGGCAGTTTTGCTTCAGTTGGTCCTTTTGATGCTCAGCAATGCTGGCAAAAAGTGGCCTGTAAACCGGAATGTATTAAATGTTGAGTTTATTAATTTAAATTATTGTTGTTTGTTTTTCTGGTGGTGTACATTTTGTTCACATTGTATGGCTGTTTTAAACTCTAAAAAACCTAAAGACTTTTTACATTTTTATCTTGCTGATGTATGATTGTTTTCTATTATTGGTTTTAAATAGCCACAATGTCATGGCCTAAAATCTCCCTGTTTTCTTACAGTGGCAGTTTTTCAGCGACCGGAAGTAAGACCTTTGGTTGAAATTGAATCAAGACCTCAGCCCAAAATCAAGTCTTTGGTAGAACAGAAGTTAGCCATGGAGCCTCCTGCATCAATGGAACAGCCTGAAGAGGCACCGGAGCCTGAGAAGACTGTTCAACACATTTTACCAGAACCAGCAGTAAACACCCAGCCTTTGTTTAAGCCCATCTTTCAGCCCCTGGTTAGCAGACCTCCATCTCCTAAAAAAGTTCCACTGTATTCTGATCAGGTATGCAGGAATATTGAAATATTACAACTATACGATGGTTTACAACTTGCAGCTTGTGCTGCTTTGCTAAAATAATAAAATGTCTTTTGTGTTATTCTGTGTTCCCTTCAGGATATTTTAGCAGAGATTGAGTCTATAGTGAAGGATGTTGTGGAAGCTGAAGTTTCAAACATAGCTGGTAATGGAATTGAATATGTCTCTTCAGCTCTCAGGTATGCACACATGACCTCTTTTTAATATATATAATCTAAAAAGTTATGTCTCACATAAGTTTGTAAACATGAGGTGCAAGTGCAATTCCTCTATTATATTGGCTGTCAGCTCCGGACTGCTGTCCTATTTTATGTAAATATATAATTTAGATGCAAAGTATATCCAAGGGCATCTAGTACACCCTATATGGTGTTTTTCATTTTTGAAGTTTGCTTCAATGGTAGCTTTTCAAATGCTATAATATTACCATACATTACAGTTTTATTTCACATTACTCTAATTGTATGCAGAGTGAGTGAGAGTGAGCTGGAGGTGGTGATCGGTGAGGTTTTGGCTGAGATGCTGAAAGAACTGTGTGCTTCTGAATTCAAAGATGAGCAAGAAAAAATCGCTGAAATTAAGTGAGTGAATAATAAATTTTGCAGGCTTCTATAACCAAGTGCTGTTTCACTAAATGTTACATGTTTAGCTAACTGTACCAGTGGTATGATGGTCCAAAATTCAATTTATCCAATCAGTTTACTTGACTGAAACTTACTTTACACATTATTTAGAACTGTACAATATGGAATACTGCTACATTGTGAAATATGTCACTGTTTATTGGTTGCCCTTTTTAAGAGTTTGTATGTTTATATTGCAGGCGGAAACAGGAACTTGAGGACTTCTTGAACAAGATGAGTTTAGAGCTGTGTACTAAAATTAATGATGAAGTTGTTTCACAGTGCACCCAAGAAATAGCTGCTGCAGAGATAAAGTTAGTATAAATCACACACTCACTCACACAGACACACTCTATATGGGGTAATTTGGAGAATTCAGTTGACTTCATTTATGTTTTTGGACTGTGGGAGGAAACCGGAGAACCCGGAGTAAACCCACACGGACATGGGGAGAACATCGAAACTCCCTAGATTGGGATTCGAACCGGAAATCCCTAGCGCTAAGAGGTGTGTGTGTGTGTGTATGTATGTGTATGTATATATATATATATATATATATATATATATATATATACACACATACATACATATACATACACACACGTGTGTGGTATGTATGTATTATGTATGTGTGTGATATGATATTTTACTGATGTACAAATTGTGGGCTAATTCCTTTAGATATGCTTTGGAGGAAAAGGCTGCACTACTGGCTTGTTGCACAGATGCGGAGTGTTGGAGCTTGATAGAGGAAACCATACAAGTGGAGATTGATCAGATAGCAGAAGAGGTTTTGAATACTGAAAAGCAACTAATACAGAAGTTCATTAAAAGGTTTGTCAATCCTCTTAACTGCTGTACAAGTTAAGCTTGCTTTGTACTTTCTGTGTGAATGGTGACCTGTTACTGACTTTTTGATGTTTTCTTTTTATTGTTAAATATAAATCATTGATTGCCTTGAGTTTTTGTGTTTTGGTTTAGGTGGCGTGATGTTGTAACAGTACGCAGACAGTTAAAGCGACAGATGCGTGGATTCCCTGCTGCTCCCTGTTTTGTAGACCCTTGTTGTAAGGTGAAGGCTTTGGTCCCAAGTGCCCCCATCTTTCAATCTAAAGACACTGTGACACGAGGATTCATTGACTTTGGCAACACTGGGAACATGGTTGTGTCCTGTACAAGGTAACTTTAATACCTTTGTCACGTTTCAATTCATTTCACATGTATACCGATTTAAACCGTATCTGTCATTTTCTTGGTTTTTAGATTATGTAAAACAAGAAATGATACTCTTCATCAGATGCGTGTGAACTACTACTACAATTTGTTATTAAGGTTAGTTTTTTTGTGTATTTCTTTATTAATAAGTTAATTATTTATATAAAAATGTTTTTTTTTATGTTTGGTTTGTAGCAAACATATGTGGACTCCTCTAGATCTTCCAACACTGGTGACTGAAAGCACCCCCAATCCACCTGAAAGAATTTTCTGGAAAGCTACTCTGCTTCTTCCAAGTTACCAAGATGATATTAACAGGTAAGACATTAACCAATTTTTATAGGTGCTTTAGGACAATGAGTGTGACTTTTTAAGAAATTAGCTTTTTTTTTTTTTTTATTGATGCTTAAGTTTTTTCATTTTTCATGATGTGAAGCTGAAGCATTGCTAATGAATATAAACTTTTAAATAAAACTATATATTTCCATAAAAACATTTGTTCAAACCACACACTCCAATCTGATTAACTCAACCCGATTTCTGTTGACTAGTGGGTTTACAGTTTACAAATAAAACAAATGTCCAGTGTGTTCTTTTGTAAAAGCAATATTATTGTTTTAACTTCTAAATTTTTTTTGTATATATATTATATATCTATTTTAATTGGAGGTAACACCAAATAAAAGCACATTAAATATTAAAGCTCTTGGTTTAATGCTTTAGCATGTTGACAAAGTGGTTAGAAGTTAAGCTGGGTGGTGAAGAGAAGATGGAGGTGAGTATGAGCGAACAGGAGGGAGTACAGGAAACCCTTGTCCTGAGTAACAGCCTGAGAGATTTTGGAGCAAAGACCCACAAAGTTCATATTTGCATAAAGGTAGGATGTTTTCTGTAATACAATTATCACATAAATCTATGTTAAGTGTAACATCATAATTTAATTAATAACAATTTACATATAGCTTCACACAAAAGTTGATTTGCACCTTTGTCTAAGTTACCAGTTTTGTCTTTGTTTGTTCTTGAGTTGGCTTCTGTCCTGTTTTTAATAAACATATATTAAAAATGTGTTAGTAGTTAACTGTTAAATTATTTTACAGTAAAACAATAACCAATTTATTTTTAACCTGAGATCTTTTGTTTTATAGTTTTGGATATTTTTTACTAGACCTCCAGTTTTATGCTGAAACTGACCATGTGCCAGCACGGCTATAATTAATAATTTTAAAATTCTTCAAAATCACGTTTTCCCTGACTGTATCCATGAGTATACTTACTTATTTCTCGAAACTCAGGCATTGAAATTAAGCATAATTTTTCCCTGCATGCAGGTGAGCCATGGGCCTTTGAGTAAAATTGGTCAGATCCAGCTGGAGGAACAGAACCAGCTTTTGGGCACAAGTGCACTACTGATGCTCCTGCCCCCTTACTACAGCACTGAGGATAATGAAGTAGATCTACATTTACTCTCGGCTCTCCTCCAGCTAAAGCAGGTGCAGCAGGCTAGTGGCTGGCAGACCCCCTTGCCCCTTGCGCTGCTCATACCCAACCCGCTGGAGGAACCAATTTCTGACCGCAAGTTAGAAAAAGGTAAATATAACAGCAGAGAATATTAAAGTGTGACTTCTAATCTAAAGACAACGCAAGGCATATATTATTGGAAAATATGCAGAGTGATCAGTATATATGTTATTATTATTATTATTTAGTGCACTTCCACGCATGTTAATAATGCACTTATTTCATATTGTGTATTTTAAGTGTAAAATTTTAAAAAATTTGAGTCAACACAAATAATCAGGCTTTAACGATTGTTAAAATTTGACAAGCCTGTTTTATTAATTGCATGTTCAGGCTTTATTGATTACTTAGATTTTAGTTAAAATGACTGGTTATTTTATTTGCTGGGATGATACAGTGGTGCAACATTTAGTGCTTTTGCTTCACATCAACATGGTTTGTTGGTTTGCATGTCCTCCATGGACTCTGGTTTCCTCCAATACTCCAAAGACCTGTCTATAAAATAATTTGAGATGCTAAAAAGAATTTCCATGTGACTGTGATCATTCTGGTTGGAAAAGAGCCAATAATGCCAATGTGTGAAAGTTTAAAATGTGTTTCTTAAAATCACCCTCTGTGTTAACTTATTCCTTTTTGCTTCTTTATTTTACAGATTTAAAGTTGAAGACATTGGTTCATGACGGGCTCATTTCAGAGTACACCTTCATCCATGTTTTAGGGACAGTCACAGATTTGCAGGGATCCAAACAGGTCAGTATAATCACCTTTTAAGACCTTTACATTTAGTTCAAATCTTTAAATAAGTGTATCTAATGTTTTTTTGATTACTCTTCAATAGGTTGAGGAGGCTGTTCGCTGGTTAGTTGCTCGTTCTCCAGCCTCTTCAGATCTGTCCTCTCAGCCACTGCTGCAGTTTGTGGAAGGAGGGCTATGCCATGAGTTTTATCGCAGGTTCCACCATGATAAGCAGGAAAGGGCAGCAGCGACTCTTCGGTGCCAAGAACCTGAAGCCATCATTCAGTTGTTTAATAGCGTGTTGGCCTTTCTGGCAAACGTGGTCAGTTCTGAGAGGCTGGCTTCAATCTCCTGGCCACCACCAGAATTCTCGCTGCCTGAGAACAGAGAGCTGATGCCTCATCCAACCTGGAATGACCCTCAGCATTTAGCCTGGCTGGAAAGAGCCATCCTTAGTCTTCAGCTACCTGACTGGGACTTGCCTTCTCAAAACGGTAGGTTATATTGGGAATGGGGTGCCATGTATTATAAAATATTGATTATACATAGGTCGCGAGGGAGTGAGAATTGATATTATTTATAAAACAATATTTTCACAATGTCATTTAAGCTTTTTATTTATTTATTTTTACAAACGTATGACATTATTTTAATTTAGCTAAACATTGTGATTTATAGTTGTTTAAAAAACTTGCGTTGCTTGCAGTTTCACCCAGATAAACTGAGCCTATTCGCATCCTGCAGTTTACTTTTTATTAATGCAGAAAAGCTTCGCTCATGGTTAAAACACCATAATAAAGTATAAGTTAAACAACTACATTATTAATAGACAGTGAATTGTTCACCATTTTGGTGGACTTTTAATAGTGATGGCTAAAGTTTATATTATTAAGTTATGTTAGTAAATCAAAAAGCCTTGTTTGTGACCTACTAAAGCATTTTACTTTTTTAATCCAAACAGCACCATGGCCCAGTTTGTGTAGATCCATATTCCAATATGTTTCCCGGATCCCCAGCTCTCTCCAAAGCCAGCCTCTTCTCATGTCTCATCTGGAGCACCTGCTGGCCAGACTACGAGTACAACATTCATGCCAACAAGAATATGAGGATCTGGATTGGGGTGATCAAAATGCTGGACCTTCATTTGACAACATCCCCTGGGATGATATCATCATTCTCTGCATTGAGCATCGTCTGAAAGACTGGCATGTACAAAGCAGTTCAGTAGCACCAGGTGGGAAATGAGGTTGTAATGGGTTTTAACAATCACAATCATGTTTCTATTTTTAAAACGTGTTGATTTTTCTGTAACAGGTGACATGGCTGAGCAAGAGGAAATTTTGGTTTACTTTTTTAAAGATCAACTCAAAGGCTTTCTGCCACCACAGAGCTGGATAGCAGCAGTGAAACAAACTCACAAAGAAAAACAGCAGAACATAGATGGGTGAGGCTGTGCTTGCATTTTTTGATTTTGCATTAAAGTTGTTACAAAATATTAAAAAAAAAAAACATTTGCTTGTAGCATTTAATACATGTAGATGAATTAGAAGTGACCAAACTTTTAGTATCAGAAAACACGATTAAGCATATTTACCCTTCTGTTGTGTAAGAACCACTATTCTGGTAGCTTAGAGACATTGGGCTAATAATATCACGTTTAGTTGTTTAAACCCTAAACCCCCACAAGTCCTCCAATTTCCCAATGTGGATCACGGCAAACATATAACCCTCATTGGTCCTGAGTTGCTGTATCTGTGCTCTGACCCCAAACTATTAGTTTAAAATACTTTTAAGTGATTGCGGATAAAAACATCTACCAAATAACAGACATGATCTAAAGATGTAATATAAGTAAAGTTACATGGCACTTGGGACCAAACTTAGTTTGGCATCTCCAGTGGTATGTTTAACCAATGAATGCCCAGCATAATAATTTCTGCCTGTTTTCTGGTTGAACTGTAATACATGGACAAAAGAACTGGGATAAACCTTTTAATCATTCAATTTAGGTATTTCATTTAGTTCTGTTTACACAGGTGTGAAATTATTAAAGAATTAAAAATTTACTGGGCTTTGATACACACTGTTTACATATCAGTAAAATTTAACTGTATTTGGTCATTTGCTTTTTGGTTGTTTATTTAAGCTTCATTTCATGTTCCCAGGTCAAATATAAACTCCATTCGTACACTGACTCCAGCCACACGCTCTCCCAGACTGAAGCTGTTCCAAAGTCACATAGAGAGGGATGAGGGCCCATCTGTGTTAGACATTACTCACACTCCTACACCTCAGGAGCTGTTGCCTCACCGTCTCCTCTCCAGCATTCAACAAGAGAAAATTTGCAGTCAGAAGTAAGAAAGACTTTAGTTATTTGACGTCACATGAGAGATTTAACAACTTGTATTTAGAAATTAAATTAATTCATTTCAGATGAATTCCTGCTATGTTAAGTTGAACATTTCTGCTGTGTTAAGGTTTGAGGAGCAGCTGCAGCGCTGGTTAACCATGGATTCATCAGAGTCTGTCTCTCTGCCTCTCTTCGTGCCCTCCACACTTCTGTCTGTACCTGAGATTCTGCTTTCTGAGAGACGTAACTTTCTGCCTGCTGTCCATCCTTCAAAGGTGAGTATGAGTAAAATCTCTTTAGTTTGGTTTCCTTATTGCTGTTATTTACATGTGATTTATATTGTAACATACAAAAGTTTTTGTACATTTTATCAGTTCCCCATGCCAATAAAGATTGACTTTGCAGTTCTATAAAATCTGTTTGTGCACTACAGTACGTCCTGTTATTCCCTTTCTCTCCGTTCTCTTATGGTCAGGACCCCAATAGTACCACTCCGAGCAGGTATTATTTGGTTGGTGCATTATTCCTATCCCAGCAGTGTCACTGAGGTGTTTAATTAAAACTACTGGTGCACTAAAAACCCCCTCACCGCCTCAGTGTCAATGCAGAACTGACAATAAATAATACACCACCCAAATGTAGCTGTTTTGTGATGGTTCTGATCAACAAAGAAAAGAAAACCAACAGGAATCATATGTTCTACAGTCTGTAATTGTAAAACTACAAAGTCCATCTATTTGGTCTATAAAATGTCTTCCTTTTTATATGATTATTATTATTATTTTTATCAATTAGGGTCGATGTAGGATTTTAGTTAATTATTAATTGGTGCATATTTTTTACTGTATGAACTAAAATGTATCATTACATTAATTAATCAGCGTTTTTACATTCTTTTGAATGTACTTATATTTGTAATGTTTGTGAGGTTTTTATTATTTTGTCATTTTAAATAATTTAATATACAAAATAACCACTTGTTAATGGGTAACATGAAAAATCCTCATACTACATGTGGTAAGATATATATATATATATATATATATATATATATATATATATATATATATATATATATATATATATATATATATATATATATATATATCTATATATAAGTTTTTTTAACAGATTCACACTGCTGCATTCTTTAATAAAAGACGTATATAACAACTTTCAGTGATTAGATACTTCTTATTAATTTTTTACATTTAGTAAACGAGACAATTAATATGTATAATTTGATTTAATCCGATTTATTTTGTTGTTCTTATTTCAGGGAACATTTGCAAACGATGCCTCTGGGGATTCAACTGCTCGTAGAAAAAGTGAATCCATGTCTTTGGCACAACGAATGGAGGAGCTTGATAGGCTGATCCTAGCAAATCAGGAAGAGGAGCTTGCATGCAGCCTCAAGCTAAACAGTCTGTTTGAAATGGTGGAAGATTAAACACTGCACATCTGCTGCTGTTGTCTTTAACCACTGACTGCTGAAAAGTTAACTGAAAAGTTTTACATGAAGTTGACGAACAATATAGAATATTTGAAAACGTTTTCTTAATGATTTTGTTTCAAATGCTGAGTTCTTTTTGGAATTTTGTTTAAAGCTGTTAGCATGGTAATATTTTAACAAAAACTAAACAATAAAGTTGATTTTTTTTTTTAAGAAAAGAAGAAAATATACATATTTTTTTCATCTTCCCTCACTGACTGGCATAGTAAAACCTAAAGATGTGATTCATCCAGCTGGTTGGGTTTTTGTGTCTCTCAATCAGTGTATTTTAAAGCTTGTAATATCGATGCATTGCTTGGTAAACAATACTGAGAATCGCAATAAAATTATAATTGAACAGTGTATACAGTTGATGGCTTAAAATATAGCCCTCTGTTAGACAGCTAATGATGGACCAGATAAGTGCATTTTTGGTCACTATAAAATTTTACAACTGAACTGAGTTAACAAATCATCTCCAAACTGTGCAAAGTTGGTGAGAAATCTATGAGATTAATGGTTGTAATTACATAAAAGCATTTAAGACCGCATGTAAGGTTCACATTCTGCTCGTTTTAAAGTCTCTACTATACCTTTTTAACTAGATGTTAACTGGTACTGCCATAACCATGGACCAAGAAACATAAGCATGTCACTGCTGAATGATGATGGTGCAATCACAAGCAACATCATTGACATTAAAATCATTTTATGTTTGTTTTTATGTTATGAATTAATTTGACAAACTCAGCTGATGCTGAAAAAAGTTATCTAGTTTGCCTACTGTATTTACACAGAGGAATTAGTCCTCCACACTGTTTTTTTTTTTTTTTTTTTTTTTTTTTGGCCGCATATGGGGAACAATTAGGGTTAGGTGTCTTGCTCAAAAACACTTCAGCCATGACATGACACCTGATGGGAATGGGAATTGAGCCGGGGCCTTCAGGTCACAGGGCTGGTTCCTTAACTTAACCACAATTCTATGACTGCTCCTGTCTTATACATCCCAAAGGGGTTTGATTGAGGCGTTATGTTGGCCGCTTAATTTCTAGTACACCAAAAGCAACCAGGTTGGAATCCGGATGTGGATTAAGTTATCATATTCTCCCTGTTCACGTGAGTTTCCTCCTACGGTCTAAATACATGGCTTTAAGGTGAATTGGCTGCTCTAAATTGCCCTTCTATAGTGTCTGTTTGTGTGTATGCCCAGCGATTGGATTGATGTCCTTTCCTGGTTGCTCAGCGCTTATAATGAGATGAGATTCATTCATTCATTCATGAACATCTCGGGCGCTGGGCAGATAGACCCAGGACAGGGCGCCAATCCATCGCTGGGCACACCTTTACTCACACAGACACAGTCTATATGGGGCAATTTGGAGAATTCAATTGACTTGATCCATGTTTTTGGACTGTGGGAGGAAACCGGAGAACCCGGAGGAAACCCACGCTGAGAGGCGAACGTGCTAACCACTAAGCCACCGTGCCGCCCTGAGATGAGATTCTGAGCGAAAAACAGTTTTTTCCCAAATAGTTTTACAGAAGATCCCCATCTGGGTGGAGTTTCCATGTTCTCCCCATGTCCTTGTGGGTTTCCTCCGGGTTCTCCGGTTTCCTCCCACAGTCCAAAAACATGGATCAAGTCAATTGAATTCTCTAAATTGCCCCATATAGAGTGTGTCTGTGTGAGTGAGTGTGTGCCCAGCGATGGATTGGCGCCCTGTCCTGGGTGTATCTGCCCAACGCCCGAGATGTTCTCCCCTGGATGGGCATGGGGAACCCCACCGCGACCCTAATAGAGGATAAAGCGGGAGATAATGAATAAATAATGAATGAATGAATTTTACAGAAGGTGTGCGCACATAATTATCCATAATGTCTGTGTGCACACCCCCCCCCCCCCCCGCTACATTTTGCTACTATTGCTGTAAATAATAATAATACTTGGATATGTAGCAATATACACTGTTTATGGACTTTTAGCGCAATTACGTGTGCCATTACATATACAAATTTTTATTTTTTTTTGAAAAACGAACTGACGCGAAATAAAACAAACACTTTTGAACACTTTACAAGCTCATTTGAAATTCACGCCTTTGCTCCGCCCTTCTGAATAATAATTGGTTGATTTGCCAGTGGTCATATCTCTCCATGTAGCTTTTTGCTCGGAAGGCTGCGTGATGCATGTTGGGGAATGTAGTTTCTTGTGTCTGTTCACGCCACCATGTTCAGCTATTATAGAGCACTGAGACACTACATTATCCAACGTACCACAGAGGGTGGGAGTCACAGTGGCAAGACCTTTTAAATGGACTTTTGGAGTTGGGGAGCATGTTAAAGATGACTGAGGGGACGTGAGTATGTTCTCTATAGCGTTACATAAACTAAAAAAATTACAAAAGTCTCTTTGTGAACTTTTGTTGTTCTCATTTGTAAGATATTGGATAAAGATTTGGATAAAAGCGTCTGCTAAATGAATAAATGTAAATATAATGGGTTTAAATGAATTACATTATGTGATAACGGTGTACATGTTTTTAAATGAATTGTAATTGATCAGTAAATCATTTTTTTGTTTGTTTTATCTAACCTATGTAAAAAGAATGTACAATTTTACCTTTTTGTCACTTTTTTCTAAAAGACAAACATACTCTTAGAGGTAAATTGATATTAAATTAACTTGTTTGTAACATTTTGCAAAGTTGAAAATATATATATAAATATGGCAATATAAAATGGACTTAAAAGATTACAGATGAGCCTGGTCTGTTCAAGAATTTTACAGTCATTGAAATTGAACACAGTTTTAAACAATTTATTTTGTTTGTCCCAGGACTAACTCAAAAATAGTCATAATTTTGTCATAATGCATCCATCTCTATACTTTATATAGTGTACATATTGTTCTTACAGTTCCTTTGCTTTTCCTTGTGCTTGTTTGTTCTTATATTTGCATAGTGTAAATTTATATGCACTATATTACATTATATTTGGTCATTTATTGGACGCTTTTATCCAAAGCGACTTACAAGGTGAGCACAGGGTTAATCACAACATCCATGGAGCAATGAGGGTTAAGGGTCTTGCTCAAGGACCCACACTGGTAACTTCAGTGGACCTGGGATTTGAACCGCCAACCTTCACATTGATAGCCCAATGCTCTGACCACTGAGCCACCGCTCCCGCTCTTAAACACTACCTACCTGGAATAAAATAGTTTCATATTTAATCACAATTTTCTAATGTATTCTATTTAAATTGATCTTTTTGCACTTTATTACTAATCTGCACCTGTCTCTCAGGTGTGTGCGCAGAAGAGGAGGTCCTTATAAGACTGAAGCAGTGACAGACCTTACCAACTGGAGACTTAGTAATGTGGATGGCAGACAGACATGGAGTTATTGCGCTGATGAAGACAAAAGAAAACAAACCATGTTGGAGGCTCACTCTGTGGGTCTGGAAACGGTATGCACATATGACAAACATGCAAGACATGCAAACAAAATGCATCACTAATTCATTTTACCCTGATTTAATTTAATTTATTCTGTAAGATGGCAAGATCTATAGTGTTTAATGCTGCATTAAGATCTAAAAAGGTTTTTGCTATTTTACACATGTCAATATTCACAGCTATGGCAATTAAAATGAAAGAAGTCTCATGTGGATTTATGTCTGGTTTATCCTTATTAAATTTCTGGTAATGTTTCATCAGAGTAATTTTGTTCCAAACTCACCTGCTGCACAAACAGCAGTTGAAGCTTCTCAGAAGGGGATGAAGTTTTACAGTTGTCTCCAGGCAGAGGATGGTCACTGGGCTGGAGACTATGGTGGACCTCTGTTTTTGCTTCCTGGTACTGCGAAGTAGTAATTAGTAATGTGTTAGAATTTTCTTAAAAAATAATTTAAATCAATGCAATTAAGTATGCGGGTGTGTGTTTTTAAGGTCTTATTATAACTTGCCATATTGCAAAAATCCCTCTGCCTGAGGCATGGCAGAAAGAGATGGTCAGGTATCTACTTTCAGTGCAGCTACCAGATGGAGGCTGGGGTCTGTAAGTTAAATCTTCTTACATGTTTCACTTCCAAAATTCCCACAACTATCGCTATACTAGGTTTACTGCTACGATGTTACCATCACATATATTCTTAATAATAATAATAATAATAATAATAATAATAATAATAATAATTTAGAATACACAAAAATAATACTGAAGATTGTATAAATTATGTAAACATCATGCCAGAGATAACCCCTTCCACTGTGCCATTAATTAATGGGTCTTTTTCTTAGACATATTGAAGATAAGTCGACTGTATTTGGCACTGCCCTCAGTTACACCACATTGCGAATTCTGGGAGTTGGCCCAGATGATCCAGACATTATACGGGCAAGAGTGAACTTACACAGCAAAGGTCTGCTGTTAAAACACAACAGAAAATATGTTTTATTCATTAAAGGATTCAAAGCTGAAAACATTTCATTAGGCTAATTTCAAAGGCTATATTTTACAGGTGGTGCTATAGGTATACCCTCGTGGGGAAAGTTCTGGCTGGCCGTTCTTAATGTATACAGCTGGGATGGGATGAACACTCTTTTTCCTGAGATGTGGTATCAAAATTAATTAGTCCTCATGATTTATTTACTATTAAAATGCTTTCTGTGGGAATTTACAATGAATATAATTTAATATTCACCTAGGTTGTTTCCATCATGGATGCCAGCACACCCCTCCACTCTCTGGTGCCACTGCAGGCAGGTCTACCTTCCTATGAGCTACTGTTATGCTGTCAGACTTTCTGCACAAGAGGACGAGTTAATTCTCAGCCTAAGACAGGTGCACCTACACACACACACACACACACCTGTAGATGGAACTAGAGTTGCATGTGAACAACAGTTTCATTGAGAATTTTTGAGCAGATTGAACTTTGCTTCAAATGTTTTTTTTTTGCTGAGATGTGTTACAAACATTCTTGCCACACTTTGCCTGAGAATAACCAGATCTTATGCCAATGTAGACCATAGTGATGTAAAGGAAAAAACTATTTTTCAAGAAAATTTGAGTATGTTTTTTATTTTGGATTTATTCCATCATAATGGTTACAAAAGTTTGTTTAGTAAAAAGTTCATATAAATATCAAATTCTGTGTCATACTGTGGAGCAAATTTTATTATACTGTCATGGATGAAAAAATAAGTACATTATCTTAGAATTTTAGTGTTTTATGTATCAGAAAATTATAAAAGTAAATTTGATCATCAGACGGTCTTATATTGAATTTAACCTAATATAACAAGTTAGCACATTCCCTCTCAGCGCTGGGCATTCCCGGTTCGAATCCCAATCTTCTCCGGTTTCCTCTCACAGTCCAAAAACATGGATTAAGGTAAATTGAATGCTCCAAATTGCCTCATGTAGAGATTGGTGCCTTGTCCTGGATGTATCTTACTCTAGTAGAGAATTAAGCAGAAGATAATGGGTGGATGGATGGATGGATGGAATATAAAATGTTAAATGTGTAAAAAAAAAAAAAGCAATCCCATACTGTATATGTAGGAATTATGAGGGTAAGTATCAATCAGGTAATGCTACACAAATGCCCTTGATTAATTTATCATTTGTTATTGTAATTACTTTAATAAATGCAGAGGTTTTAGTACTTTGCTGGTGTGGTGCATTCAGAGAACAGACAGGAAGGACCTTAGAAAATACCGTGACCACCAAATACCATGGTCAAAATGAGTGGTTGTTTTCCGTACAGTAGGAAGAGAAAGGTGATGGTGACTTATTCATTCATTCATTATCTCCCGCTTTATCCTCTATTCAGGTCGCGGTGGGGTTCCCCATGCCCATCCAGGGGAGAACGTCTCGGGCGTTGGGCAGATAGACCCAGGACAGGGCGCCAATCCATCGCTGGGCACACACTCACTCACGCAGACACACTCTATATTCAATTGACTTGATCCATGTTTTTGGACTGTGGGAGGAAACCGGAGAACCCGGAGGAAACCCACGCAGACACGGGGAGAACATGGAAATTCCACCCAGATGGGGATTCGAACCGGGAATCCCTAGCGCTGAGAGGCGAACGTGCTAACCACTAAGCCACCGTGCCGCCGATGGTGACTTAATTTTATTAACTTTCTCTGCAGTTATTAAGGTAAACATACACGGGTCTATATATTTAAAATGTGTATCATATTGCTTAAATCTCTCAATGACAAAAATATATGGTTTACTTTAAACCTAAACTGAGAATTATTTGCAGGTGGTGATTTTCAAACTGTCGATTGCAATTACTGCAAAAAATTTTGGCCCTAAAACATGGGGGGAAAGGTCCCAGTAAAGTTAATATTGTTATTGTGTCATGAGGAAGTCTAAACTGAGTAATAGAAACCTTGTAAACCTGTTCTTGGTAAACATGGCCATTTTTTGTCAATTTAATCATGTCAGTTTTATAACAGCCATTTAACTTACATTGATTTAATTTAATAATTTCCTAAATTGTCTCTGGGGTTTCAAAGTTAATTTACGATTAAGTAATAATTTTAGTAAAACATTATTATATATGATTGCAACTAAGTACAAACAACAGAAATATGAAACCACACAAGTGTATTGTATCAGTGATTGTAGTGACACAGTCTGGAATGTAGATTTGGACAACAACATTACAAAAATTTTTTATAATTAGTAATATGGGATGTATTCTTGAGTTGCAGGAGTTGTATGTACAGGACTATGAATCCATAAACTGGCCGGATCAAAGGCACAATATTGCAGCCTCAGATTTATACAAGCCGCACAGCACCCTACTCAACATTGCATATTGCAAGTGAACATTTCCTTATCTGTTTTTATCTCATATAAACATGCTTAATTACTGTGGTGTTTTTTTTTAATCCAACTGTTTTTTATAGGTCTCTTGAACCTATATGAGGCGCACCACAGCACTGCATTGAGAGGGAAAGCAGTTGCAGAACTCTATGATCACATCAAAGCAGATGATCGGTTTACAAAATGCATAAGTATCGGCCCAGTAGGTTTCAGCTACTGTTCATCAAGCCAAATTAGCTTTATGCTACATTTCACAACATTTAATTATTGTGACCCTATAAGTGTTGGCAAATTATGGGGCATTTGAAAGAAAATCATTTATTAATTCAGGTTTTTATTTAAAAAAAACTATTTTAATACCAATATTAAAAGAATGAATTTAACAATCTCATGCAGATAATGGTTTAAAAAAAGAAATGTATTTTGCTATTTTCAAAGTCAAACACACATACACACACACTTACTGCCACTTTGTTCTAAACTGACTGTCTTTTTAAAAACCAGATCTCAAAAACCATAAACATGCTGGTACGCTGGCATGTTGATGGACCCACATCAGCGATTTTCCAGGAACACGTGGCTAGGATCCCTGACTATCTCTGGTAAGAAACCAGTTTTATAACTTAATCTCTTGCATTGGCTTTAGCTTTAACAATAATTTGAAGTACATGTTTTTGTGCTACTGTATCCATTAGGTTAGGCCTTGATGGAATGAAAATGCAGGTTGGCTTTTGCTTTATAGATTCTTTTTTTTTTTCCAAAACAAATTCTGTTTGTGTATGCCTTTACATATTGCATTTAAATGTGTTTTTTTTTTTTTTATTTATTTATTTTTTATTTATTTTTTTTTTTACAAAAAAATTAAATAAAAAAATAAAACATTCAGTTCTGTCTGTGCAGGGGACTAATGGATCCCAGCTTTGGGACACAGCTTTTGCAATACAGGCCTTTCTTGAGGTATTTTGGATATGCCTAAGGAATTTTTGTTTCGTCAATTGTTTGTTTATAAAACAAAAATCATTAGGTATCTTTCTGAGAAAGTCATATTATTGTTTGCAGGCAGGAGCCCAAAAAGACCCTCAGTTTACACAATGTTTAATAAAAGCTCACCAGTTCTTAAATCTGACCCAGGTAAGAGTTGTTCACACATAATGAAATGTGTATATAGATTCTTTTGTTTCATAGCAGAAACCAGTACACACCCTTTATTTGCATGTAGTAAATTTGCATGTATTTTCATAAACTTGTCCATGTATCTACAATATTCTATTGGTTTGAAATTAGTTCATCTAGGTTATTTCAGTTAGTTACCTTTTTAAACATAAATACATATAATAATATGTGTAAAACTACAGCAGGGCTTTGTTTGCCGTTTTGTAAAATAGTAGATGCACATTCATTTCGACACTCTACCATTAGATAGGTTTTTAAAGTTTTGCATTACAATTCTTCTATTTGTTATTGTTATTATTAACAAGTATTCTATTTCTTTTTTAATTTACACATTGATAACATATTATTAACATTTGTAGAAAATATGCATTATATAGTGTTGTATGTAAATTGTTCCATATTGGCTCTATTTTTGACAAAGCCCAAAACATTTGCAGTTTTGATTTGCATTTGAATTGTGACCATATATTTATTTCTTTATTTTCTCGCTTACAGATTAAAGAAAACCCTCAAAAATATGAGAACTATTATAGGCAAATGAGCAAGGTGCCTTATATTTAAAGGCTTCAAATTTAATTTTACACTGAAAAAAGATTTGGGCAACTGTTTAACTGTAAATTTGTGTGTGATCAGGGAGGATTTCCATTTAGTACACAAGACTGTGGATGGATTGTGGCGGACTGTACAGCAGAGGGTCTAAAGTCAGTATTGCTTTTGCAGGAGGAGTGCAGCTTTATCACTGAGCACATACCTCCCCAATGGCTCTTTGATTCAGTCAATGTGGTACAACTTCAGCAACTCATCTTATTAATCAAAAATGCTTCCTGGTGCTTTAAAATTGTATTGTACAAGTAAAGGACCATACCAACCAATTGCTTATTATTTGTTCAAGAATGAACTACCAGTAACCAAATAAATTAATTTGTATCACTCTTTTACCTTTATATCAAAATATAATGCAGTTGTTTTTTTTTTATAAATTAATATGTATATAGTTCTCAGATTATCTCATGTATTCAGTGTACATGAGAGAGGATATAATTGCATGAGTAAGTGATAGTAGAAATTCAGCAGTTTTTTTTATTTTTAGCTTTTGTGCATGAGAAATAGTGACGGTGGCTTTGCTACCTATGAAACTAAACGGGGAGGAAAACTGCTTGAGATGTTAAACCCATCAGAGGTGTTTGGTGAGGAACTATAACCTATTTTATTTTATTAGGTTAACTCAATCTTATCTTTAAACTGCATCTTTATTTATTACATGTATTTGATATTATCGTCCCAATCATGTATTTACCTACATTTTATTCATAACAGGTGATATAATGATCGATTACACCTATGTGGAATGCACTTCAGCTGTGATGCAAGCTCTGAAACATTTTCATCATGCATTTCCTGAGCACAGAACCCAGGAGATCAGGTAGCTTTTAAGTACTTGCAGAACATGCTAATAAACATAATACATTTCCAGGAACTAAGCTGAAGTGTACTTTTGTAGGAAAACTTTACAGCAGGGGCTTGACTACTGCAGGCGGACACAAAGACCTGATGGTTCATGGGAAGGGTATGTTTCAGTTCAATATTAAATCTTTACCAGTAGTTTTTTATTTATTTATTTTTTTAAAATATAGTTTTCATGTTCTCCCTTTGTTCTCGCGGGTTAACTCCGGGTTCTCTTGGTTTCCTCCCACAGTCCAAAAACATGGAAGGTAAATTGAATGCTCCAAATTGCCCCATATAGAGTGTGTTTGTGTGAGTGAGTGTGTGCTCAGCGATAGATTGGCGCTCTGTCCTGGGTGTATCTGCCAGGTGCCCAAAACGTTTTCCCCTGGATGGGCATAGGGAATCCCCCCCACGACCCAGTAGAAGATTAAGCAGAATTATATGGATGGGTGGATGAATTTATAATTTAGTCTGTACTATGTTACCATAGCTTTATTTGCTAGGTAAAAGAAAACACATTTTATACAGGGAACAATTTTTTGAGATTTGCGAAGAAATATCACTTAAATAAGTTTTTTTTTTCATTGAGTATGTTCTCAATAAATATGTTTAATATAATAAGTGCAATATAATGTGTACCAATTCTGTGGTATAAAAACACAATTGTTAATTATTTTCTTTAGGTCATGGGGTGTGTGCTTTACATATGGAACATGGTTTGGCCTGGAGGCATTTGCATGCATGGGTCATACTTTTAAAGATGGTTTTGATGGGTATGCTTCAGTCTTAAAAAAACATCTTAAATTATTAAATCTGTTCTATGAGCTTATCACTCAATGTGTCTTGGATGTTTTGTGTGTTATAGGCTGGTGTGTGCTGAAGTAAGGCATGCCTGTGATTTCTTGCTGTCTAAGCAGATGAACGATGGAGGTTGGGGAGAAGATTTTGAGTCATGTGAGCAACGCTGTTATATACAGAGCAAAGATTCCCAGATTCATAACACCTGCTGGGCTCTTCTTGGATTAATGGCTGTCAGGTAACAACCAGCTTACAGACAGCATGTACTGTTATACACTCTCTGTACTGGCTTGATTAGATTCAGCAGCTAAAGACAATTTATAAAGAGAAAATATAGTGACACAATATGAATAATGAGCATATGAAAAGAGATTTAGGATGGAAGCAAAACAGACACTGATTTTTTTAATCTGTAATTTCACTTCAGTTTGCAGTTGGTACAGCCTAAAAATGATCTTTATATATTGTATATCTTCACAAACCTGCATTTTCTAAATCTGGGAATGGTTTATTACATCATTGTAAAGTTTTGGTTTATAATATTGAAAAATATTTATATTTGAGTTTAAAAACTCAATTTTTTTTTCCTTTGATCAAGTACACCACACCCACAAAATAAAAATAATTAATGCCTAAATGAATGTTTTGGATTAAAACACAGGCCACAAAGATCATAGAAAGGTAAGGTAAATGCTTTTACATGAACAGACAGTGCATGCCAACAACTGTTTTGAATAATTGAATGGCTAAAAGTTGAATGTAAGTATTGAAGTGTCATGCTGATTGTTTTTTTGCACATGATGCCCAAAACCAACCCATGAATTATTTCATCGCGATAGCAAAAACACAGTGACATGCTTAAATCAAGCTGTGCCGTGCATGGTTAGACAGCTTGCTAAAGCCCTTTGGACAACTTCTTGGTGGTTGTATATAAACCTCTGCAGAGTCCAAGCATGATTGATGATCGTATGATTTATTATTTTTATTTTATAGATATCCTGACATCACTGTCATTGAACGCGGAATACAACTTTTGATTAACAAACAGCTTCCCAATGGAGACTGGCCACAAGTGAGATGTTCTGTAAATTTGTTCAAGTTTACATTTAGTTGCTCTTTAGCTGTTTTTTTAAATGTCTTTACATATTAAATAAACATTTTCATGTTTTTTTTACAGGAAAACATTTCTGGTGTTTTCAACAAGAGCTGTGCTATCAGTTACACATCCTATAGAAATGTGTTTCCAATTTGGACCCTTGGACGCTTCTCACATCTCCACTCCTCCAGCCCTCTGACTCGGGAGCTGTAAGGACTGCACTTATATCTAAAAATGGTTTAATTTGCATGATGATGCAACACTTCTACTTTTGTAACAAATTAATTTGTTGGCAAAAATAACAAAGACAAATTTCTCTTGTGTTTTGTTAGCAGAGAATTCCTTTAATTTTATTTTTCTGTTAATTCTTTAATAGACAGATCTAAATTTTCAATACTTTATGCATTCTGAGATGTGCATCTGCATAGTACAACTGTACAGAGTACTTATGACTCACATTGTTTTGTTACTCAGATCATATATTCTTCTTATTTTTAATGTTGATGTGACATTTCCTCTATGTAGATCTACTGCGGTCACAACTTGCTTAAAAGATAATTTTATGAATAAGTGGGTGTTTGAGTGTTACCAATAAAGTGTTTAATACGTTTATAAACTAATAGAAATAAACAATTATTAATATTTTTGAAAGCATCCTTTGTTCACAGCAATTTTTCCACAACTGCCTAAAACTTTTGCATACTATTGTATGTTTAAGCCCTTTTTTTAGAGTGTAGATGCAAACAACCCATGCTGTGGGCACTGACATACGACTGACATACCTATAACATTTGCTACCTTGCTATTTTAGTGCATTGGTTAAAATCTGTATGCTGTTTGGTGCATAGAATTAAATATATATTTTTTAAACAATCTGAAATATGAAGGTTTAAAATTGTCATATACACAAAGTAAACAGGCCTTTCAGTGTACAATTAAATGATTATTTTTCTAATTCTCCCTTCACAATATTCATTCATTCATTCATTATCTCACGCTTTATCCTCTATTAGGGTCGCGGTGGGGTTCCCCATGCCCATCCAGGGGAGAACGTCTCGGGCGCTGGGCAGATAGACCCAGGACAGGGCGCCAATCCATCGCTGGGCACCCTTCACAATATATTTAAAAATTACAGTTAAAATAAATTAAATTGTACAGTATTTGTGCAAATCTATTAGTGTGCAGGAAAATTATACTATGAGAAGAGTAGTATGTACAAAGAGTATGTGTACATAGAGTTCATTCATGTGTACATTATTGTGAAAACAGTAAGAGCAGGATATACAGTTACCACAGTTATATAGTGCCCATGTGCATTATTGTAAATGACAAAAGTAGTGTTTAATGCAGAAGACACTGATTGAAATCAGACATAAGCAGGTAACATGACAGGACTGTAACACATTAGCCCCATGACATGACATAACACAGAGTTCCAACACACAGAGGGAAGGGCTTTTAAACTTTACAAAAGCGAACATGTGACAAGACACACAGTCGAACCAGATAGAGCTAAATCAGTAAATGAGACTTAATTAAACAATACAGCTGCATCAGATTATACGGATCAACAAATAACACCAGGACCCGTTAGGGGGCGCTGTTTTGCTATTCCGGATGTACCGGTAATACCACCTGCGGCCAATAAGTAGCATTGTGTGTGAGACAGTTAAGGTAAGAGGAAGTGTGTGTAGAGGTCGTGTACTAACAAGCGTGATGGCCAGTTTATCAGAGCTATAGAAACAGTTTGTTATGCTATAAAGAAAATTGTTTCCACTTTTTTTTATTTGTTTCTGTGCAGGGCGACACGGTAGTTTAGTGGTTAGCACGTTCGCCTCTCTGCACTAGGGATTCCCGGTTCGAATCCCCATCTGGGTGGAGTTTCCATGTTCTCCCCGTGTCCGAGTGGGTTTCCTCCGGGTTCTCCGGTTTCCTCCCACAGTCCAAAAACATGGATCAAGTCAATTGAATTCTCAAAATTGCCCCATATAGAGTGTGTCTGTGTGAGTGAGTGTGTGCCCAGCGATGGATTGGCGCCCTGTCCTGGGTCTATCTGCCCAGCGCCCGAGATGTTCTCCCCTGGATGGGCATGGGGAACCCCACCGCGACCCTAATAGAGGATAAAGCGGGAGATAATGAATGAATGAATGAATGTTTCTGTGCAGGGCGGCACGGTGGCTTAGTGGTTAGCACGTTCGCCTCTCAGCGCTAGGGATTCCCGGTTCGAATCCCCATCTGGGTGGAGTTTCCATGTTCTCCCCGTGTCCGCGTGGGTTTCCTCCGGGTTCTCCGGTTTCCTCCCACAGTCCAAAACCATGGATCAAGTCAGAAGTCAATTGAGTTTCTTCAAAATTGCCCCATATAGAGTGTGTTTGTGTGCGTGTGTGAGTGTGTGCCCAGCGATAGATTGGCGGCCTGTCCTGGGTGTATCTGCCCAGCGCCCGAAACGTTCTCCCCTGGATGGGCATGGGGAACCCCCCACCCCCACCCCAGCGCGACCCTAATATAGGATAAAGCAGAAGATAATGAATGAATGAATGAATGTTTCTGTGCAAACTTTGTATGTTATTCCCTTCTGCACGTAGTAATACAACTTATTTGTACAATTGCTTTAATGTAAACATCTAGATTATTATTTTATATATTGTATATTGTTTATATATTATATTTGTAGTACTTTATTAATACCCAACTGTATACAAAATTCACTCACTTGACAATTCACCTGTTCAGAGCATTTAAATGATTGTAGCTACAGTTTGCTTGTAGTTGGAAAGAAGGGACCTGTTGATCTGCAGGTTTTGCCTTTAGAGCAGTAATAAGTGATGTATGGGTGTGACTTATCTAGTGATCAGGGCATACCTCTGCCTTTGACCTCAGTGAATGACAAGTTCCGAAGTAACATTCCAACACAACGAACACACCCTTTTAACATTAAGCTTTACGTTATACTAAATACAACTAAGTAGGCACCATTGACCACATTTGCCGTATATTATAATAATCTGAAACTGTAGTTAACTGATAGGACAGGCAGTAGTTAAATAGAAAATAATTTTCTAACTTATCATAAATTTATTTCTATATTAATTTCAGAAACCCTAAATTATTTGCTAGCTTTACTTCCTTATACATTGTTGAATGTGTTTTTTAAGTATGCTTTATATGTTACACATAACAAAAGGTGGTGTAATAGGATATGGGTTGAACTTTGAAACCTGCTAAAGGCTCAAACAGGTTTTATGTTTACTCTTGAATATTTTATCTCAGTTTAAACTCTTTAGCTTTTTTTTTTTTATAATATAGCTATAATAGACTGTAATGAATAGCTGCTCTGTGAGGTATAAGTACACAATCTTGTCTACAAAGCACACTTTATCTGTCATAATACATAAATACATTTTTTTTTTGCTTTTAGCTGTGCTAAATCTATTAATGTAATTTTGTTATATTAAAATAAATTTGTATAAGTGATATTTTGTGCTTAGTACGACTGGGTTTAATAAATGAATTTAAATTATGAAAAGGTGTGACTCGTGTTGCATCCGCCTACAGTGATGTGATTGGTAGAACTGGTATGACTGTAAATGAGAAATCGCCCATGACTCAAATGCTCAGACTTCAGTGATACTGTTTGTTTCCTGCTGCTTCCTGAAACCTTGTTTTTCTGATATTTATAACTCTGTGGTAAGCCTGTTACAGTTTTTTATTCTATGTTTGTGCATCTGTGACAATATTAGATAGTATTAGTAATTTGCAAATTCTACTAATGTAATCTTATGAAATTGTATCTAGCTTAAACATTTTGTTTTGCTTTACTTAAAAACCCAGAGAACAAGTACCTGTAGGTCTACATGATACAACAGCTTTTCCACTTAAGTCAACTTATAATAATTTTACTTTCATATTATAGATTAACTCTATAAGTCATGTTAAGACAGGCCTTGAATCATATTTAGTTTTTTATTCTCTTTAATTTGATACTATTAATGAAAACCAAGTATAAGATAAAATATTTGCTATTTAATGATCAAAGAAGGACATATTGAACAGTTGGATTTAGCAAACTGAAAATGACAAAGACAATTTTCTTTCTAAAATAACACATCACAATAAATTGATTTCATAAGAGAGTGCATTATAGGGAACAGGAAGTTAAGTGAACACTATACGTGAGTCATATGCCAGGAGGCTAATGACCAATATGTTTTTCTTTTTGGTTATCCCCAAGATGTTATTGCAACAGAGCTTTACTTTTCCACTGGGTATTAAAGCACAGGGCTTTTCTCAGAAATCAAAAGTTCTAATATATTTACCAACAATCCAACAGATAGTAACCAACTAAATGGTCCAACTCTAAAGAATCCAACAGATAGTAATTTGTAGTTTTAATAAATCTACTTTGAATAGATTTTATTAAAACTACAAATTACTATGTTTTTTTAGAGTTTGTGGTACTTTTTTATTCTACTTCTTGTATATTGACTCATGTGCTCCTTATAATGGATATAGTTGAGAAGTCAATAAGAGATTAATTTCTGCCATCACTCATCTCCTTACAAAATAAAAAGCAGAAATAAATAAGGCTAGCAATGTAGTAGCTAAAAAACATACCCCAAAAAATTAAATAATGATATTTATGTGGCTTTCCTGGCATTGAACTAAATACTAGATTGAGATATACATAAACTCTGTTAGAAGTATGTCTCAAGTTAGCTAAAATATTCAGTTTTAAATTAATAAAATACAAGCCTTTGTGTTTGTCTTACAGAATTTGGTATGAATCCCAACTTTCCACAGCAACCATACCAAGCTCCATTTGGTCAGCCTGGTCAACCTTTACCTAATCCAAATGCTCCTTATGGCAACATGCCTTATCAACCACCACAACCACCATACCAGCCTGGGTATGCACCAGGAGGGCCATGCAATCCACCTATGGGCCAAGGGGCCTACCCTGGAGTCCCAGTTAACCCTCATATGGGCCCAGGACCATATCCAGGAGGCCAAATGCACGGAGGTGTCAATTATGGGCCAGGGCAGTATGGACCTGGTCAAATGCATGGATATGGGTATGGGCATGGGCATGGACAAGGAAAACATGGCAAACACGGGAAACATGGGAAACATGGAAAACATGGCAAGAAACATGGAAAGGTAATCAAATCTAAGCTCATTTAAGTGGTTATATGTATAACAAGCATTTGACGATTGTGCTAAATGTATGTGATGTTTAATTCAATGTGTTTTTTCCCCCACAGCATTCTGGAAGCAGCTCCAGTAGTGATTCTGATTAAATAGCAAAACAAGATACTTTATACTCAAGTCTACATCCTATCCTTTATATAACTTATAATAAAGTTATAGTAAAGTCAGGTTTTGTAATTGTATCTTTCTGAAATATCTATTTAATCCAGAAAAGTATATTAAAACACAATCCACATTTTATTTTTTAGGATTTGAAAAGGTATTATTTCAAATCATGTGTTTTTCTACAGACAACGAAGACAACTATCATAGCTATATAAATAATGCAGAATTATAAATAAATATTTTTTCCAAATGTTGTGTGTTCTTCATGAAAACAAGCTGTCAGACTGTGTACATAATTCGTGATAAAAATCGTGAGAGCCCTTTGCAAAATAATTGTAATTATAATGCTATTTGTTTGGATTTTCATATCGTTTTCCATCATACTCTGAAGTTCTGACGTCTTTGAAACACATTGGTAAAACCTGTAATGTTGCACCAGACTGTTCCTTCTGTATAAACTAGTCTGTCATATGATGCTGGCAATAATAATCACAAAACATGTTTACTTAATGTCTTAAATAAAATGTAAGACAATTCTGCCTTTCTCAAGTCAACAGGCAACTCTCTAGTGACCCCCCACCTCTTATCACTGTTTATTGCATTCCTACTTGGGAAAAAATATTCTGAAACAAATGGAACAGTAAATGTGTAGAAACTACCTTTACTTTTCACAGAATTGCATTATTTTGTGTGCTTTACTATCATATATCATATTTAATCTAGAGAAACTTATTAATTCAATAAGATTTTATTGTGGTAGAGAAACAAACTGCAGTAACAAAGACTGGTTGTGATACTGTAAATCTGCAGTCAATAAAATAAACTGGGTTTTTTATTATCAGGATGAATATGCCCCAAAAATAACAAGACCGCTTTAAGCTGCAGACATATTAACCCGTACCGTGTTTATTTCTTATAAATAAGAAAAGAAAGAAATGATAGGGTCAGTATTATGGAGGTGGATCTATAATATTGTAGTATTTATTTATATCTAAAGCAATATCCAAATATGGTAACGTATTTGCCATACAGATTGCTGGACTTGTGAAAATGACTACTGACTTGTATTCATTTCATTCATTCATTCATTACCTTCCGCTTTATCCTATATTAGGGTCGCGGGGGGGTTCCCCATGCCCATCCAGGGGAGAACGTTTTGGGTGCTGGGCAGATAGACCCAGGACAGGGCGCCAATCTATCGCTGGGCACACACACACAGACACGCACACAAACACACTCTATATGGGGCAATTTGGAGAACTCAATTGACTTGATCATGTTTTTGGACTGTGGGAGGAAACCGGAGAACCCGGAGGAAGCCCACGCAGACACGGGGAGAACATGGAAAATCTACCCAGATGGGGATTCGAACCGGGAATCCCTAGTGCTGAGAAGCGAACGTGCTAACCACTAAGCCAACGTGCCACCTAGTCATTTCATAAAAATAAAAAAGGAAGTTTATTTTTACGGCTACATAATATGTTTAAGTTTCTGATAATTATATTTTTCGTTAGCTATCGTCTGCTAAATGGCATTATGTGTGTCTATTTTTAATTGACAAAGAAAAGTATGCAGATACATCAATAATTTATCATAAAATAAAAACAGTGCATTACGTAATTAAACATTAATTAAAGTAATACCCACATCTAATTATGTGAATTAATTATTTATTAATAATTTACAATAGAAAACTGGCATTTCGACAGTGTTGTTGATTCACTTGGTGTCGCTCTTTACCACTTTTATACGGTAAGAGGAAAGTCTCCTTTCATAAGGCTTCATCGACTCATCACTAATTAACAACAACAAAAAAAATCATTCCACCTCATTAATATAGTATTATTTTACTATAATACAAACACTACATTAGTTGTTATACGCTGGTTTTCACACAAACTCAGTAGGCTGCTTTTAAATAGCACTCCTCTGATAACACAAACTTAAACCCAGTATTCGCTAATATGTTTTTTTAGATTAGACTTTATTGACTTTATTGTCATTGTTCAGAGTTATTGTCACAGATACAAAGCCAATGAAATGCATCTAACCAGAAGTGAAATATGTTCATTCATTCATTATCTCCCGCTTTATTCTCTATTAGGGTCGCGGTGTGGTTCCCCATGCCCATCCAGGGGAGAACATCTCGGGCGCTGGGCAGATAGACCCAGGACAGGGCGCCAATCCATCACTGGGCACACACTCACTCACTCAAACACACTCTATATGGGGCAATTTAGAGAACTCAATTAACTTGATCCATGTTTTTGATCCATGTTTTTGGACTGTGGGAGGAAACCGGAGAACCCGGAGGAAACCCACGCGGACACGGGGAGAACATGGAAACTCCACCCAGATGGGGATTCGAACCGGGAATCCCTAGCGCTGAGAGGCGAACGTGCTAACCACTAAGCCACAGTGCCGTCCCTAGTGCAATATGTAAATTATGTAAATAATTTGCAGTGGAAACAAATATGTATATATATGTATGTATATATATATATACATATATACATATATATGTATGTATGTATGTATGTATGTATGTATGTATATATATATATATATATATATATATATATATAAAATAATACAAATAAATACATATATATGTATGTATGTATGTATGTATGTATGTATATGTATATATATATATATATATATATATATATATATATATATATATACATATATACATACATACATACATACCTACATACATACATACATATATATATATATATATATATATATATATATATATATATATATATATATATATATATATATATATATATATATATATATATATATATATATATATATTCCACAAATAAATATGAAATACTTTTTGGACACGCCTACCTTTAATCCGCCCACTATTTCGTCTCACAGATACTCTGAGAAAAACAACACACCCAAATCTCACCTCTCAGCTTTATTACAGTGAGTGCTGATTGGACTAAAAAACCAAACCAACTGTGAAGTATTTGAATTTAAAAGGGGAAGGTAAAATAATCACGGGACAGATCATTCTTCTTCCTACAGTAAGTTCGTGTAGGTGTGGCTTCTGTTTTATAAAAACGCCAGAATCCGAACTAATCGTACAAAACAGGAAAGATAGTGCTGGTAAGTGGTGTGAATCTACTTGTGTGTTATTCGTCACTTGTTTTTTAAGACTGAATATTATTTTTCAATTTATAATTTTATACCACTGCTCAGTGTTTATAGACTGTTAATGTATTCAAGCCAATATATAATGTTATAAAACAACACAGATTAACATAAATGTCTGGAAATTACAATGTGTATAGGTAATAATAAAATGTACTATATTAATATATATTTTCTTAATATATTTTTATTGTAAAATAACAATAGTAGTAGTTTGTTTGTAGGCAGATGTTTTGTTTGTCTTCATTTCCTGTTCTGATGTTTGTTTAACTGGCCACTCCTTCTTTTGAGTTTAAAAAAACTGCTCTCTCACACATATGTCTTATAGTTTCTCTTTTCTACACTATTTGTTATTTACGTATTGTCAATAAAATACATTTAAATTGAATTAAATGTAGATGTATTTGCTGTTGAGTTAAATTAATACTCTTAATCTTTTAACATGCCATATGCTTTTATTTGTGAAGGGTGCATTTGAGAAGAAAAAATGAATCCCAACTTTCCATATGGTGTACCTCCTTATACTGGATATCCACCAATGCAACCAATGGTACCAGCATATGGAGTTCCAATGAATCCAGGGTATGTTCAACCAGTGACCCTTTGCACTTGTCCAGGAGAGCTAGGGCCTGGAAATCTTTGTATGTCATGTAATAGGTATAAACAACATGGCCATGGGCATCATGGATTTAATTTTGGGTCTGGCCATCACCATGGACATCATGGTCATCATGGACATCATGGACATCATGGACACCATGGACACCATGGACATCATGGACATCATGGACATTGCTGATATGGAAAGTTGTGGGAAGATGAATAGTAAAAGAAAAGTAATATCATAATAACAAACACATAGAAGCTGATTTTAACGTAAATGTGATGCTAATGGGTGAAAGTTACCCTAAAAACTTCTGAGTCTTTCTTACTGTATTGGTAAACATAAAAAAAAATCTGATAAAAATGTTATACTAATTTACTTGCTGCATATTGTATTCACATGTAATAATAAAAAATTAATCCTCTTATATCCACTTGTTCATGACTTTTATTTAATTATTAATCATCATGGGCAGCACAGGTGTGTGGGTGGGTGGTTTAGTGGTTAGCACGTTCGTCTCACAGCGCTTGGGATTCCCGGTTCAAATACCAATCTGGGTGGAGTTTCCATGTTCTCCCCGTGTCTGCCTGGGTTTCCTTCGGGCTCGTGGGTTGCCTTCCTTCCCCCTAGTAGATGATAAAGCAGAAGATAATGGATGGATGGATTATTCATCATGTTTAAGGGTGGCACAAAGGGAAGCACTGCCACTTCACAGCACAAAGATTTTGGGTTTGATGTATAAAAAAAATAATAAAAAATATATAATAATAATAATAATAATAATAATACATTTACATTGTAACACTGTACGTTACTTGTAGGTCTATGGGGCAATAAAAACACTACACTTTTTCTTAGTACTTTTGTCAGTTTCATCAAAGTTTTGAAACATTAACTAATTATATATTCATAATCTAGCCCAACGATTAATTGGTGCCCTGTTTTGCGTATATCTGGCCAGCACCCGAAACATTCTCCCCTGGTTGGGCATGAGGAAATATTGAGATGAGATATTTATATTCTGTCATGGAGAAATGAAAGTACACTCTCCCTGTACACGGTTTTACATATCAGCACATAATAAATACATCTGATCTTTAAAAAGTTTTAAAATGAGGTTAATTCAACCACAGCTGGACAACAAATGACAAATTACACCATGTCAACTTGTGAACAAAGCTTGAGATGGCTCATGAAAAAAACATTGTTTTAAACCAAATTTATGTGGGGTCAGTAACAGCAGGGAGTCAGGCAAGAAAACTCACTTGCCTAAGACAAAAGGAGTGTTTTTACTGTCACAAACTAATGCGCCTTATTATTAATTGTTTAACTTTAAACGAACCAATAAAACAGGAACGACAAGAAATGTTGAATAATTCTGCTAATTATAGTCAAACAAAAGGGGTTGCAGTTGCTGGAGTTTTACTTTGTGTTCTCTGTCAACCTTTTGTTGGATACTGAGACTGGCTCATGTTATTAAAAACTTTAGATTATTTTAGGTAGTATAGGTCTTAGTATTGGTAGAACATTATAGGTGTGATTCTTTAAATTGTTTAATTGTAATACTTTATGTTTGAGCATTGCTCAGTTATTTTATTGATGTATTTTTTTCTAAACAGTCAAGGTTTAGAAATGGGATACATATGGCATTATATATTGAAATACATTCTGGATCATGTAAAATGGCTGTTTTAATTTGCCTGTTAAAATAATTAATTTTATTCTAGACAATGACAAAGATGGTGGCCAGGTTGTAAAGTTTATAAACCTAGAGTTTTCTCCTCTGATTATAAAGTATTGGTTAGCTCATGATTGGTCAGGTCTTCTTCAAATGACAAAAACATCCCTGCTTATTTCAAAATATTTGTTTTGGCTGGAATGAAAGTGGATGTAGCTCAGTATTGTACATATTATACAACAGACACACAAAAACACATTTTATATGGGGGGAAATTTGGGATAGCGGTTTCCTCTCACTGTCCCGGGCAAGTCAATTGATTTCTCCAAACATGAAGAGTGGCTGTGAGTGTGTTAGCGATAGGTTCGCCTCTCAGCGGTTTCCTCTCACTGTAATGGATGGATGGAAAAACATGGATCGAAGAACCCGGAGGAATTGACTGAGGCTTCTCCACTAAGCCACTTGCCCCATGAAGAGTGTGTCTGTGTCAAGCTAAACTTATTTTTATATTAGGAAATTAATAGAAGACTTACATAAGATTTGTTAAAATACGTGAAAGAATCATAAATATATATAATGCAACAATAGGATTAAAAAGTTGCTGCCTGCAGTTTTAATACTGAGCATAAAATTCTGGATTTGTTTACCTCTTCCTGGGTCTTTTTTATTTTTTAACAAAATTCTCTGAACTGTACATTGTAATCAGATTTATTAGATTATCACGACTTTTCAAATGCGGGAAAAGATTTCACATGTGATGCATTATTATTTTAAAGGTTAATCATTTGAAAAAAATTATGAATATTACTGATACATAATGTACCTCCATGTCTATTTTGAATAAATTATGAGAAGTAACTGAAGGTAACATGATCTGAACTGTGATCTGAGCTGTGAATACTCAGATACAAATACTTAGAACAAATATTCAGATCAGTTTTAAGGACTTAAAGGAAATAAAATTAAAACACGGCGGCACGGTGGCTTAGTGGTTAGCACGTTCGCCTCTCAGCGCTAGGGATTCCCGGTTCGAATCCCCATCTGGGTGGAGTTTCCATGTTCTCCCCGTGTCTGCGTGGGTTTCCTCCGGGTTCTCCGGTTTCCTCCCACAGTCCAAAAACATGGATCAAGTCAATTGAGTTCTCCAAAATTGCCCCATATAGAGTGTGTCTGTGTGAGTGAGTGTGTGCCCAGCGATGGATTGGCGCCCTGTTCTGGGTCTATCTGCCCATCGCCCAAGACGCTCTCCCCTGGATGGGCATGGGGAACCCCACCGCGACCTGAATAGAGGATAAAGCGGGAGATAATGAATTAATGAATGAATGAAAATTAAAACATCATATTCTAGAAAGTACTGTGAATATACAGTAAAAAATGACTAAGTTTTAATATCACAATAAAAATAGTTCCATAGCAACTCTGAAAATCATATATATTGTTTTTCACAACAGAACATTGTCTCAAAATTGCTTCATAACGTGCCAGAGGAATCTACACCTTGGTGTAAGGATCCACCCTAAAACAGGCATTATAAAACCAGTTGTTCCAGTCTATGGTTAAAATGAATAATCACTAAATACACATACAGCTAGGACCAATTTACATTCAGATTAGAGCATTGTTTGCTGTTTAAATATAAGTTAAAACTATTTATTGAACTGTTTTATGAAACCTAAAACATTGTTTGTGTGATTGGTTTTAAAGGTTTGATTTTTTTTTTTGCATAATTCAAATAATCTGTTTTGTAGTATGCATGACACTCACCTGGGCTATATTTAACTTTTTAGTCATAATTTAAAGAGAAAAAAGTTTGTAAATTGGATGGTGTATATACAGTTCTTACAGTATTTATTAATATCTAAAACAAATTTTGGTAAAAAAAAAATTCTGCACAGATGGTAAACCATTTTAGCCCCTTTTATGTTTATTCAACTCATTCTTATAAGTATCTATTACTGAGGAACACTAGTGATGTCATGATGCCAAAATCATGTGATTTTCATGGCAGTCACATGAGGTATTTGTGTTTTCTATTGACAGGGGTTAACAATGGCGTGGCCTCTGTGTTCTAACTACCCCAGTATCTAAGTTACTGTAGATGTACAGAACAGAAAAAGTAAATCAGGTAAGTATGAAATTTTGAAATGGACTATTTTGAAATCATAAAAATAAAATAATAGACAAATAAGAAAGAATTTAATTCAAATCAGGTTATAAAAAATCTGCTAACTATAATGTGTATGGTAGTAAACTATATTTTCAAAATGTATAATAGAATTATTATTTTTTGTAATTTTAAAATAACAATTAAAAGTTTAGGTTTTCTGTTTCTCTTTCTTTTTTGGTTCTGATCACTTCTTAGAAAAACAATAATTTTCGCCAACCATATAAAGTTCTTTTAGCCATAAAGTGATTATGCTTTGTCAATAGCTTTCATTTTATTCTTACTTTACTTTTGTAAATATATCAACATTCACAGTCCTTTAACATATGATGTGTTTATTCTTGATTTAGCCAAAATAGACCGGAAGCAATATGAACCCCAACTATCCACATGGCATGCCACCTAATGCTGGATATTCGCTAACACAACCTCCAAACAAAACAAAAGACAAAACAAAGCAAAACAAAACCATGACTAAAGGAAATTGTGCAAATTTATGCAATGTAAAAATTTTCCATGGCTAATGCTTAATCATGGTTATTTAATATCAACCATGTATAAGAATGGTGTGGTAGGTAAAAGAGTAGCGGTAGTGGGTTTGATTCTCAGAAAGGCAGCTTGTACTGAAATATAGAATGAATATACATAAATATATAAATAATAATATGTGAATGTCTCTTGCTCACACTCTCTCTTACTTATACCTGTATATCTATAGAAAGAAGCCACATGGTTAGGGAGGGACCAAGCCCTGTCCCTGCCAAGCAACCAGTGGTTGCCACAGAAACAATGCCCTTGAGTTTCCTTTGTTTAGATTTGATCATATCTAAATTTATGTATAAAAATAACAGACTTCTAGATGTTAAAAATAAAGATGTAAATATAAATTGTATATACAGCACTTTGTGGACCATGTAATACTTTCTCTATTTATAATTTAAGCTGAAACAGCAGATTTTCAAACAAGCACAAAATTAGCTGTTTCTATTAGAGGTCCCCACAGAGAAACGATCCATACAGTTTTATATTGAAAGTCCTTCTTGACATAATTTATCCTTATATGAGTCTGGCACTGAGATGTGTGCGCTGAGATGTGTGCATGGAATTGTACACTGTCAACAACTTGAACAAGTTGCTATCTTTAATGTATCTTTCGGCATATCTTTGGAATGTGAGAGGAAACCAGAGAACCTGGATAAAACTCATGCAAGCACAGACACAACCTAACACAAGCATGCAGACACAACCTAAAAGGACCTGAGATAAATATAATGTAATAGTGTAATATATTTAGCTTAATTATTTTGTGCTTTGGTTTTAAAACACTTTCAACTAAAAAGGTTAGAGACTAGATAGAAGTAATTTGATGATTTCTACTAGTAATTCGAACTATATGCGTTTAGACAGGGTTTCTATAGGTTTGGCTTTTAAAAACACACCTCTATATTGATTTTAGTAAGTGATATGTTCCCAGGTAACATTTCAGCAACAAATACAAAAAGGATACAACTTGTGTATGTTTTAAGCTTACATCTAATATTTTAGTTAAGAATATGCTTTACATAAAAGAATAGGAAAACAGATTATTGAGGTGTCATTGATGACATTTATATAGTAATTTATTAAAGTGCAAGTATGTATTTTTTTATTAAGTCAGAAACATTAAAAAAATATGTTAAACAGTGGTGTAATAATTCACGGGTTGAACATCAAAACTTGTTAGGCAAGGTTATGTGTGTGCTCCAATTACACTAGTACTATTATACACCCACTAGTGAGTAATGTGAATTTAGAATACTATTGTCTCTTATAAATAGAACACATTATATTTTTACCAACCATACTAATATTTGAAACCATTTATGAAAAATGTTAATGTATTAATTAATTGATATTATTTAAAAGTATTTTCAATTTCAAACAGACTCAAGTTTAACAAGTGCTTGTGGAGGCTATAAGGTGTGGTCCATGATGCACCCACCTACAGTGATGTGATTGGTGGAACTGGTATGACTGTAAGTGCGGAGTCACCCGTAATTCAAGCTCTCCGAGTTCAGAGACTGTTTGCTTACTGCTGCTTCCTGAAACCTTCATCTTTTGTTTTCCTGATATTTATCAACGTTGAGGTAAGCCTGTCACACTCATTCTGAATAATATTTGTCACAATTATATCTCTTATTATATTTTTGTTTGTAACTGATAAATAATTTGTTTTGCTTTATTTTTCTGTTTAATGCATATATTTAATGCATGTTAACTCTGACAACATTATCCAGCTGAACTGCAGCATTATTAATCCTGACCATTTGCTGATTTGGTCAAATACCTAAACTTCCCCAAACTCACACCCCCATGATGCATCAGTAATTTGTAATGTTTACTATTATACTTATTTAAATAGTTATGTACGTCTGCTCAACTTAAATCTATTATAAACATATCACTTTGCTTTTTGTACTGTATCTCCAGCTGTTGATTATGGATTTTAGAAAACAATTTTTACCTTCCACTGTATAATGTAAATTGAGGTTATAAGATTTTCTCCACAGAGCTTTGTCACTATGATTATTTTTATTATATTGATATTGAGAATAGACCGTTTATTTATCAAGCAAAAATTTTTTATTCCCAGGAGTATCCTGAAATTAATTATTTTATAGGATATATTATTTACAAAACACTTTTGAAATTATGTTTTAATATAACTTTTTCTGAATAATAAGCAACATTATTTCAGTAATATTTATTACTTATTATTTGTTTATTTTGAGTTTTGGTACATTTTCATCCTTTTTTACATCACACACCTCTGGCTATAATAGGCTCACATGCCTTATCTGGTGACCATGGTGGAGGAGTCAATGAAACATTTCTTTCTGTGTGTGTTCTTTTTCCACATTTCTGTTTTATCTTCTTACAAAACATTAGATGATTGGTATATGAACAAATAGAGAGGGTTATATCTAATTTAAAGCAATTAAATGAAGTTTAGTGTTATAGTAGCAAAAAGGTATAAACATATATGGAGAAACATACACCAGATATTTAAACTTTCTATATTTATGTGGAGCTTTCAGTGAACTGACTTCTGCTCTGGATTACTATTAAAGTCAAAAAGTACATAATTAAGCTTTGCTGAACCCAAGGTCCGTATTGCTGTACTTTTCGAAATTTGAAAGTTTAAAATAAGAAAGAAATAAAAAAAGAAATGCTTTCCAAATAAAAAAATGACTAGACGTTGATTTTCAAATATAAAGTATCTCTGTTCCTTTGTCTAGAAATACGAATGGATCCTAACTTTCCACAGCAGCCGCACCAAATGCCATTTGGTCAGCCTGGACAACCCCTACCAAATCCAAATGCACCTTACCTGCCACCACAACCGTACCAGCCAGGGTATGGACCAGGAGGGCCATGCAATCCCCCTATGGGCCAAGGGAACATGGGCCCAGGATCCTATCCAGTAGGACAGGTTCATGGAGGTGGCCAACATGGGCCAGGTCAGTTTGGACCAGGTCAGTTTGGACCTGGTCAGGGTGGACCTGGTCAGTGTGGACCTGGTCAGTGTGGACCTGGTCAGGGTGGACCTGGTCAGTGTGGACCTGGTCAGTTTGGACCTGGTCAGTGTGGACCTGGTCAGTTTGGACCTGGTCAGGTTGGACCTGGTCAGTTTGGATCTGGTCAGGTTGGACCTGGTCAGTGTGGACCTGGTCAGAGTGGACCTGGTCAGTGTGGACCTGGAAAAACGCATGGACATGGGCATGGACACGGCCATGGACGTGGCCGTGGCCATGGACTTGGGCATAAACATGGAAAACATGGGCACGGTAAACATGGACAGGTAAAAAGACACATCCATGCGTTCAATAAAACAGTCTTATCTCATAGATTTAGTTATAACATCTTTTCACATATCTTACATGCAAAAGTTGTAACACTAAATGCATGTGATGTTTTAATAGATTTGTTTATTTCCACAGCATTCTGAGAGTGACTCTGATTAGAGAACACACAAAGCTGCTTCATTCTCAGAGAAACATCTGTCCTTTCTGCTATTTTCAAGTTTCCCAAACAATGTTCGTCGATGGATATGGCAGAACAACTTATGAGAAAGTTCTCAAACAACCTGAACTGAATCATATTGACGATGCCAGTGAGCTTCTGCAAACACGTACACAAACACACACTCACACACACACACGTACAATAAGAATGATCATTTCCCTTTTCCTATGATCATTATGTTACATTCTGTTTGTAACTGGAATTCATTCGTTGGTTTTTCTCTGCTTGGTGATTGAATAAATATCTATTGCTATTCCTATACTTTGAGTCATTCTTTAGTCATTCGTTGTGTACAGTCGCCTCCTAGCGGTCATATTAGGTGAGTTACGTTTCACATCCAAACGCAACACGATAGAATAACACTTACAAGATTTATTACTCCTATTTTGTATGAACGATGTCTTAAAATTGTAGCTTTTCTACTTTTAGTTATTTCAGAAAGATGTAGTCAAATATCTTTATATATATTTAATCTGTGAGCATTTTAAATATTATTTTATGTCATAGTACTTCTGTGGGGCGGCACGGTGGCTTAGCAGGTTCTCCTCTCAGCGCTAGGGATTCCCGGTTCGAATCCCCATCTGGGTGGAGTTTCCATGTTCTCCCCGTGTCTGCGTGGGTTTCCTCCGGGTTCTCCGGTTTCCTCCCACAGTCCAAAAACATGGATCAAGTCAATTCATTCATTCATTCATTCATTATCTCCCGCTTCATCCTCTATTAGGGTCGCGGTGGGGTTCCCCATGCCCATCCAGGGGAGAACATCTCGGGCGCTGGGCAGATACACCCAGGACAGGGCGCCAATCCATCGCTGGGCACACACTCACTCACACACACACACTCTATATGGGGCAATTTGGAGAATTCAATTGACTTGATCCTGCCCAGCGATGGATTGGCGCCCTGTCCTGGGTGTATCTGCCCAGCGCCCGAAACGTTCTCCCCTGGATGGGCATGGGGAACCCCACGGCAACCCTACTAGAGGATAAAGCGGGAGATAATGAATGAATGAATGAAAGTACTTCTGTATCTGTCAATTATCAAGTATTACATACATGAATAAATAATATTATGTAATAAATAGGATAATTACTAAAAGGGTTATATATTTATGTTTCCCAAACTTTTAAATCAAACTTTATATACTTGATCTTTAAGAATTGTAACAATAATTTACTATTTTATTAATTTGCTGTCAACACAAAATGTTTAAGTATCAACCGTAATACTGGGCTTTGACAGCATTGGTGCATACAGTATAGACGCCTATGCACAACACAGAGCACAGGGGCACCATCATACAAAGTAAACAATCTCTCCTGCCAGTTCCAGCCTCCTTTTACTGTGACAATGGTGAGATAATTAAAGACATTATTCATAGACAGTGATACTTTGCACCTGATCTGCCTTATAAACCTATCTCCTGTCTACAGGTTCCATACATTACGCTCTCGCACCACACCTACAACAAGATAAACAGTTAAATTGTGCCACTTTACAACACTTATAATACAATAATATAATAATGGATGAATGATGAAATTAAGGGGGAAAAAGTAGTTTGCTGGTTTTGGTCCTGTAGCCTGTAGAAACATTAAGCATAACAGAATACTAACTGAACCAGACAATGAAACACAAACATACAAATTTATTAATTTAAATGTAATGTTAAAACTATAATAATCCCTGGAGCTCATTTCCAAAGGCTTGTGTTCTGGATTTTAGATCTATAACATTTCAACTACTGGACTTAAAAAAAAAAAACATTTCATTATTAGGTACACAATATGTTTGAGCTTTAGCTATTTACAGCAATTTATCTTACACTTTTATGTATGTATTACTAAGCATAAAAGTGCTGTCATGGCTATGCATGTGATTTTCATAAATGTCTCATGGTGCATTAGTGGTTTCTATTTACCAAGGTGGAGAATCTGTAGGTGTGGCTTTTCTGTTAAAGCTCAGGCAGAATTTGAGTCAGACGTGCAGATCAGGAAAGGTACAGCTGGTAAGCATAGATCTTTAAAATCTAATTTGTGTTGATCCTTGGACAATAATTTTGTCTCTTGATCATTTTTAAATATAATTCTTGATTTTTTATATATAGATTTACGATGTAATACCTCTATTTCAATATTTCAATGACATACTTTGGTTTGTTTCCTTTGGTCATGAATTATTATGGGAAAAATCAGCATATAACACTGTGTGGAACGTTTGTATTCAGATGTCCTTTTGCAATAACTGAAATATATTTATTGTTATTTTTACATACAGTATATGTGAATATCTCCACAGTGCTTTCCAACTGACCACTCCTTTTGTTTGTTTAATCTTTTATCACATATTACATACAACCTTTTTCCTGTTATTTTTTTTCTCATCATTCTTACACTATTAAATCTTTATTAATTTAAGTTCACTTTTTGCACTTTTACACTTTTAACGTGTGTCTTTTTACTCAATGTAGGAATTATCTAAAAGGAAACAAGATGAACCCCAATAATTCATATGGTCCACCTCCTTATACTGGATATCAACCAGCACAACCACCACCACCACCATATTCAGGTCCAAATAATCCTCCAGTAAATGCATATGTACCACCAATGAATCCTGGCTCTTGTCCAGGAGGGAATGTGTGTGGGGAAGGCTGTGGAACATGTCATGGGCATCATCGTGGACGTGGCTTTCTTTGGCGTGGCCGTCATCGTGGGCGTGGCCATCATCATTGTCATGGACATCATGGACACTGATGATGATTTTAAAACTTTTCTGTTAAAATATGTATGAAATTTAAAGTAATATGTTCTGATAAGTCATGATTTTCTTACTGCATGTCACTTTATATGACAGAATGTGATTAGAGTAACCTACTCACTAGTCAAAAACAGATTTACTTTATAGTTTAAAAAGATGAAGCACTAATGTCTGTTAATCTTCAATTTAATGTTTATTATTCATGTAAGCATTGTGCATGGTGGAGCAGTGGCAGCAGTAATAAGGCTCTGGTTCAAATCACAGGAAGGGCATTCTGGGACCACAAGAAATATGAGTGGCATGAATATGTGTCCATGAAAATGTCAAACCATATTAATAATTTACCATATGATTATTTTTTCTATTAAACTTAAATTGAGAACTATACACACACATATATGAGTGTCTTTTCTTGTCTCAACACTGTTCACATTATTACGACATGACCAACAATTACTCAGCACCTTTTGTTAAGAACAGATTGTGCCTGTGACAGCTTATGCACTGTTTACACTTCAAAAAAAATCACCGGTCTTACCCATAAATGTCTGTTAATCAGTAACTTTAGTGATTATTAATATATATTAATATACACATTATTCATTATTCATGCATGTAGCATTGTGGAGGAGTGGGTGGCATAGGTGCCTGACAGCAATAAGTTTAATACGTATAAAATATAAAATGTATAAAACCACAAGAGCTTTCCTAACACATATATTATTTAAATAAAAAATACAAGGTTGGTATTTTGAATGGTGAATTTATAACATTACATCATTTTATATCTAAAGCAATTATTTAGCATTATATTTTTCACGCAGATATCACAACTGCTGAATTAATGTTTTGTAATTAACTGCTGACTGTTTGCAGAGTGATATCATGGCTATTCATGTGATTTTTTATGAACGTCATATGGTGTATTTATGGTTTCCATGGAGAGAGGTGGAGAATGCGTAGGAGTGGCTTTTCTATTAAAACTATGCCAGAATTCATGTCAGACATACAGAACAGGAATTGTACAGAGGTAAGCATAGAACTTTGTGTTCATTTTTGGACAATGGTTTTGTTTAATTGGTAATTATGAAAAAATGTGAATATAATTTTATTTAATTTTACAACATAATGTGTTATATAGCAATAATAGATAATAGTTTGACAGAGTTTGAAGCTGGAGGACCAGTTGGCACTTACCACTTATTTTCCAATGTTTTGGACCTATTGGTGTTAATATCCGTGATGCTTCTTCTTTTGTTTAAAAGGAAAAAAAATGATTAAATGTAAATGTAAACCACCATTTGATTTGTATGTTTCTCAAAAGCATTACAACTATAAAAATGTAGTTTTTCTTTATGTTTCTTAGTGTAGTTATTAAAGTTATGTTAAAGTCACTTCGAAGATATTGTATATTAATAATGGAAATTGTCTTAAAGAGCATGATGGATCCCAAGAAATCATACGGTCCTCCTTCCTATGCCGGATATCCACCAGCACAACTACCACCCCATGGAGGTCCATATAATCCACCAATGAATGCATACATTCCACCAGTAAATTCTTATTGTTGTCCTGGAGGACATCGGTGTGGAAATGGCTGTGGGACATGTCACAGGCATCATCGTGTTGGTGGCCTTCTTCGGCGTGTCCTTCATCATAAGCGTGTCCACTATCATTGTCATGGATATCATCATGGACATTGCTAATGATTTTAATATGAAGATTTTTCTTACTGCTTTCTTAACAATCGATACTGTCTAAAAATGAGATACTGTCTAAAAAACACCAAAAATTAAAGAATATTAAACTCATCTGATTATCTTAAATTAATGCCCATTAATTCATGCCTTTTTTGTTTATAAATAATGTATGTGAGTGGCAAAGTAAAGCAGTGTGTAGCACTGCTGCATCACAACAGTAAGGTTTATGATTGATGGAAAATATATTCTAAATATATTTTATATAAAGGTCCTGAGACCCTAATTATGATGGGTGGATTAGAAGAGCATTAATTAATACCTTGAATCCTTAATATTTATAAGGCATATTATTAATTCAATTATTGAGCAGATGGTGGTAAAGCAAACTGACATTGCACCCTCAGCTGGCCTGTCGGAAAATGCCCTTAAAGCCTCCTTTGTTTAGATTTTGTCATATTACATTTATGTAACGTACACTGAATAAATATGTCAGCTGGATAGTGGATTTAAAATTAGACATGTATTATAGTTGGTAATAATAGAACAAGTAAATGATTTTGCTCTCTGTGATGTACAGCGTTGGAAATGCACGTAAAAGAACATGTATAATGTTCATGGAACAATCTATTTACCACAGAATATGAGAAAGGTCATTAAAAAAAAAATGCTATACATATTTGGTATATCTTTTGCATTACTAAAAGGATTTGGATTTGGGGGCGGCACAGTGCCTTGGATCAAGTCAATTGAGTTTTCCAAATTGCCCCATATAGAGTGTGTATGTGTGCGTGTCTGTGTGAGTGAGTGTGTGCTCAGCGATAGATTGGCGCCCTGTCCTGGGTGTATCTGCCCATCCCCTGAAATGTTCTCCCATGGATGGGCATGGGGAACCCCCCCGGGACCCCAATATAGGATAAAGCGGAAGATGGATGGATTTGGATTTTTTGGTAAATCCTCCTACACGGAGTTTCCATGTTCTCCCCGTGTCTGCGTGGGTTTCCTCCGGGTTCTCCGGTTTCCTCCCACAGTCCAAAAACATGGATCAAGTCAATTGAGTTCTCTAAATTGCCCCATATAGAGTGTGTCTGTGTGAGTGAGTGTGTGCCCAGCGATGGATTGGTGCCCTGTCCTGGGTCTATCTGCCCAGCGCCCGAAACGTTCTCCCCTGGATGGGCATGGGGAACCCCACCCCCCCCCCCCCCCCCCCTATAATCTAATATAGGATAAAGCGGAAGATAATGAATGAATGAATGAATAATCATGAGAAGAAGAAATCACAATACAACAGAAATTGTAAATACAGAAGCAATACATTAAACGATAACGAAACATCGTTTATTACTTTACGCTCAGGTAAAAAAAAAAAACTGACATGAGCTTTTAAGAATTTCACAGCAAAGAATTGTATTTTTTTCTTTAGTCAGTAAATCATTAACGTGAAGCGTTATTATCGTTAAGTTCTCTCGCTACGAATGACGCCTACAGACCTTTATTTTGAAGAGGCTCGTGCTTGCTGTTGCTGTGCTTTAATCAGGTTTGGTGGCTGGATGTCAGATTTAGCAGAAGCTGAGAGCTGAGTGTTTTTACACTTCACATTGTGTAAGTGATGAATAATAAAACTGTGGCTGTAGTTCGGGCAGTAGAGGATTATCGGGCCTGGTCGGGTGCAAATCTGCAGCTGTTAGAGAGGCGATGGCTGTCGGAAGCTGGAGCTGGTCTGGGTTCCTGGCTTTGGTTTGCGCTCAGTGTTTTCTGCTCATCATCTGCACACAGAGTCACCCCTGTAACCACAAAGTGCCCTCAGCCTCAGAGGTAAGAGACATCACAATAGCCCCACGAGTTCCCCTTAATCCGTCTGGACCAACCTTTTATGTTCTGATATGAACAGATGAGAGTGGTTAGCATGTTCTCCTCTCAGCGCTAGGGATTCCCGATTCGAATCCCCATCTGGGTGGAGTCTCCATGTTCTCCCCGTGTCTGCGTGGGTTTCCTCCGGGTTCTCCGATTTCCTCCCACAGTCCAAAAACATGGATCAAGTCAATTGAGTTGCCCCAAATTGCCCCATAGAGTGTGTCTGTGTGTGTGAGTGTGTGCCCAGCGATAGATTGGCGCCCTGTCCTGGGTCCTATCTGCCCAGCACCTGAGACGTTTTCCCCTGGATGGGCATGGGGAACCCCACTGCGACCCTAAGATATAGGATAAAGCGGGAGATAATGAATGAATGAATGAACGAATGAATGAACAGATGAACTGACAATCAGAAATGGATTTATTGATCAAGTGAGTTATACATACAAGAAATATGGTGTGGTAGGTGTTAGTATTATTGTACACTTAACATTCATTCATTCATTCATTCATTTATTATCTTCCGCTTTATCCTCTATTAGGGTCGCGGTGGGGTTCCCCATGCCCATCCAGGGGAGAACGTTTCGGGCGCTGGGCAGATACACCCAGGACAGGGCGCCAACCTATTGCTGGGCACACACTCACTCACACAAACACACTCTACATGGGGCAATTTGGAGAACTCAATTGACTTGATCCATGTTTTTGGACTGTGGGAGGAAACCGGAGAACCCGGAGGAAACCCACGCAGACATGGGGAGCACATGGGGATTCGAACCAGGAATCCCTAGCGCTGAGAGGCAAACGTGCTAACCACTAAGCCACCGTGCCGCTGTACACTCAACAATATACGATAAACAGATTTACAATACAATATCGGTGGAACGAGCTTCCCAACTCTGTCCGTAAGGCAGAATCACTAAGCAGTTCTAAGAAACTACTGAAGAGGCATCTTTTTAACAAATACCTGTTGTTAAAAAAAGAAAGGGGGGGGGATGGCTGGCATCAAATAACAATCAGGTTTGATGATTTTACAGTGTAGTTGGTTTTCTGCATAACTTCTGACTTGTAATGTTCTCATTCGTAAGTCGCTTTAGATAAAAGCGTCTGCTAAATGACTAAATGTAAATGTAAATGTAAATATATATTCCGACTTAAATACTATACGACAAACAATATACAGACAATATCCAATGTACATATTTGCAAATGTTTAAAGAAATGGATATGTAGTATTCAAGGTGCATTTGTGCTTGGTGTAGTATTTATTGAGTGTTTATTATGGTGATGGCTTGGGGAAAGAAACTGTTTATGTACCTTGTGGTTTAAGTGTTCAGTGCTCAGTAGCGTCTTCCAGAGGGAAGGAGTTGGAGGATGTTGTGTCCAGGTTGGGAATAATTTTGTCTGTGATAATTTAATGATAATTGTCCTTAATTTGTAAAGGTCCTGAACGGTGGGGAGTGCGTCATCTATAATTTTTTCAGCTGTCCTGATTATTCTCTGCAGTCTGTTACTGTTTTGTGTTGTGGCTGCTCCCAACCAGATTGTGATTGAGGATCACAAGACTGGGGCAACAGATTATTCCAAACACTGCGTCCTATTGTGTTTCTCTTCAAAAATATTCACCCCCACAGTACTTTCCCAAGTTTACACTGTACACCTGAATTACCCATTTATTTAATTCAATCGATTTGAAGCGGTTTATGCTGATCAGTGGTGAAACACAACCTAGTGCCTAGTGGCCATAGGGTGATGAGCAAGGCAACACCAAGTGCAGGTCATTCATTCATTAATTATCTTCCGCTTTATCCTCTATTAGGGTCGCGGTGGGGTTCCCCATGCCCATCCAGGGGAGAACGTTTCGGGCGCTGGGCAGATACACCGAGGACAGGGCGCCAACCTATCGCTGGGCATACACTCAATCACACAGACACGCACACATACACAATCTATATGGGACAGTTTGGAGAACTCAATTGACTTGTTCCGTGTTTTTGGACTGTGGGAGGAAACCGGAGAACCCGGAGGAAACCCACGCAGACACGGGGAGAACATGGAAACTCCAACCAGATGGGGATTCGAACCGGGAATCCCTAGCACTGAGAGGCGAACGTGCTAACCACTAAGCCACCAATCCGCCAAGTGCAGGTCATTTGGTGCTAATGACTGTGCCACCCTTACTTTAATGAATCAAGATATTTAAAATTTCTGAGACATGAGACCTGCCTAAGGCTACATGCTTGATTCCCAATAAACTATCTACTGGATGAATTGAAGGGTACATTGCCCTTTGATATAAATATATGTTTGTAAGCTTGCAGTAAATTGAAAATTCATCCTTGTTAGTTGCCCACTGTGTGCATGTGTCCGTCTGTCTTTATTTCTTCTTAGACTGTTATTTTAACAAAAACATGTGTTTTAGTTATTGTTAGTCCAACTTTGTGTAGTGATTTCTAAACTAAGGTCCTTGCTGTAAAATGAAGAATCTGAAAATTAATATTATTAGTAGCTTTATAAAAATGTTGTCTGTCAAACCACAGTATTGAATTAAAAGTAACATATGGTATAACAAATGTATGTGTCTCTGCAGTTTCATATTTTATTTATGTTCGTCAATGAATCTGAAAGATGCATGTTTAAGCAACTGAAATCTGAATTCTGAACATGAAAGAACATGAGGGGTAAACTATATCTAAAAGATTAACTGAAAATTTTAACAAAAGTAATTTCTCTGATACTAATAAAGGAGTGAATTCGATAAAGAGGTTTACAACCGTAATTACACACTCCTGGTCAAACGAAAATGTTTTATTGATGTTATAAGTAAATGAGTTACCAGACCTTAAGGCATGTTTTCATGCATGATTATTGTTTATTTAATATAAAACAATTCATAACTGCATACCACAATGTCTGGAATGTTTTGTCTTTTTTCCCAAAAGTGCATTTATAACTGATATTTGAAGAGAAGGCCTAACTTACAATCTCCATTTTAGTTCTAAAGGATTTTATTAAAGTTGAGGACCTGGCTTTGTGTGGGCCATTCAAGTTTTTCCCACACCAAAATCACCTGTCTGTGTCTATGATGCCTTTATGACCATTGCTTTGTGCCAGAGACAGTCATGCTGAAATAAATAATGGCCTTCACCAAACTTGCTTCTACAATATTGGAAGAATAAATGCGAAGAATTCTACAATATTCACTTGTCCAAAATACATGGCTAGGTCCATGAATTTGTAAACATGTGGCAATAGGACCTAATTAAGCACCTGACTTCACCAGCAAGTGTTGCCTCCTGTACTTTTGTTTTTATGTTGAATTTGTGTAATAGTGTGGAATGTTCTATTGAATCAACTTTTTTTTTTTATCAGACCTTGCACTCAGTAATGTAGATTTTTATTGTCTGTGATCTCAGGTGATACACGGTGTCTATTTGAAACCAGGGAGATTGTCTAAAAGAAGCACGGAGCAGCAGTTAAAAATTCAGATAGTTTATGACACTAGCTTGGATAAGTAAGTACATTTATAAGTGCACGTCTTTTGGTGTGACTACAATAAGAATAATGTGTATTTCTTTTTTTATTTTTACCCTTTAGTCTAGATGAGGACAAAAGCCGACTTGTAAAGGTATGATGTAAATTTTCTCCTGATATATGAGACGCTTTTGTTCAGCCTGTGACTAATCTCAGTTAGTCATTGCTGATTTTGTTTTTGAAGGAGAAACTTTTTCCACAAGCCATTGATTATCTTCAGAAGGCTTTTCGAGTGCGTAAGCAAACAGGTCCTGTGTTATTAAGCAGGTAATGCAGTTTAAGTTTTGTCATTTGTCAAATTACCTTCAAAACAATGGTGCTTTTATATTAGGCAGTTTAATTGCAAAAGCTTGTCCTCTTCAGACAATGTGAAACTAACAAATATCTGCGTAAAAAAGCTGAACCTCATCGCTATTGCCAAGATGCTTGTTCAAATATTACAAGATGTGGACCCGTTATTGTACCCGAGCAACACCTACAGGTTGGTTATTTTATTAAAGATAATTAAACGGTTCTTCTATATATGGAATATATAAAGTTTTTACTTTGCTTTGAGACCAAAATTGCATAGATTTAATAAAAATAAACGATTTATTTATATACGTATATTTATTCTTGCCTTTTGATTTGGCTGTGCTAAAATAAAGTAGGTGCAAACATGGAATGATAGATTAATATAATTGGCTGCTATGCACAATTGTTTGTTATTAGCATATAAGATTAAGAGATCAGTGGCAGTGGTTGTTGTAAATTTCGTGTTACATCATTTATGCCTCCTCTAAATGTTTATTTTTAAATTTTTTTTGGATTATCATAGTCTACCTAGCTGCAGAAGGCTATTTTTAGGGTTGCCATCTGTCCAAAGTCTGTCCAAAGAGTGCCTAAAAATGTTTTTAATGAATTGAAAGTAAAGTAAACCACTGAAATAGTGTTGTCATGTTGTAGTCAGCACCATGTTAGGTACTCCAGAAATGAGCTATTTTAATAGCCAAACTGATTGTGGTTAGCCAAACCTAATTCACATTCTGTGGTAAATAAAGGTCATTTAATAGTAATAATATTAATATTTAAGCATATTTTAATATTACTGCAAAATGTTGATGATGAATTGTTATTATTTTACTGACAGCTTTAAAAAAAATTTAAATAAAAATTTCAGCATGGTTTTGCCATTCTGTTTTGAAAAGCATGCTTTCATTTAGCTTGCTCGCCATATTTGTAATAAAATAACATTTTATGAATTTTGGTACCTATGCACATTTGGGAGAAGCAGAAAACAAGACAACATTCTGTGTTAGTCATGAAATAGGATTACAAACTTTAAAGTAACATGACAACCTGCCTCATTATCAGCAGATGTTTGAATTAGTTCAGGGTTAGAGTGTCAGTATAAATTACTGTCTAACTTTGTTTGCAGCAATGTAGAGTATGCAGTAATACAACGAATCTCTGTGGCCCAGTGGATCCTCCAGATGGTGAGGGTGTAGAGGGGACAGATTTTGTTCTGTATGTAAGTGGAATCACCACAGAGCGATGTGGACAAGAGAACATAGTGGCCTATGCAGCATACTGTCAGCTGGAGGCCGAACTAGACAGGTAAATTTTGCAGCATTAAAAGGCATGTGTCTCGTATAATATTTATCACAACTGTAAAGTGTTTTTTTTTCATGATTTGATGGAAAATTTGTGGAAAACAAAAATTAGACTTATTTTTGAATTTGTTTGTTGAATTTTATTTCAGGCCCATCGCAGGATATGCTAACTTGTGTCCAAATATGATCTCGACCCAACCTCAGGAGTTTAAAGGCATGCTGTCAACTGTTAAACACGAGATCATACATGCTTTGGTAAAAAAAAGTAACGCTGCTTGTTCAAAACTATAACTGCTTTAATCTAATTTCCTAATGTAACCCATCATGTCTTTACAATCTATACAGGGATTTTCAGCTGGGCTGTTTGCTTTTTATCATGATGATGATGGTAAACCATTGACACCACGAGTTACAAGTGGCTTACCTACATTCAATGAAAGGTAAGAGAAGAAAACTTAGCATAAAATATATACAAGAGTTCAGTTCAACAGACATCAAAGTGCATTATAAACGATAAATAGTTGAGTCCTATATTTAAAACAAAGTTTGCTTTCATTTGTAATTAGTTTAACAACAAGTAGTTTATACTGTTAATACTTCGACAGCTTGGGCCTGTATCAGTGGAGTGATAAGGTCATAAAAAGAGTGACACGTTTGTGGGATATCCGTGGAGATCGTATGGTTCGACATCAAGTTCATTTGATGGTTACACCAAGAGTTGTGGTAATAATTGTGTTTTCTATCTAATTTATAATGATTTTTGTGAAACTATATCAGAATGCAGTTATATAATATTTAGTCATAACTGCCTTATAGAAGTTGTTCTTTCAACTGTTACTATTAGGGGCGCCACATTGGATTATTGTTCTCCACATTGAGCATACTTTTCTGTCACCCAAACCACCTGCATTTCCTCCCTTATCACTTCCCTAAACATTGTCTTTTGACTTCCTTTTCTCCTGGCTGGTTGTTCCCTAAGTGATTTTTTTTTACCTTAATTTCTTGCAAATCTTCACTCTCATTTATGCACGCATGCTCCATCTACCATACAGGTGTAATGCAATATGACCTTTAATTATAAAAAACAATAACAATTGGAAGGCGGCACGGTGGCTTAGTGGTTAGCACGTTCGCCTCTCAGCGCTAGGGATTCCCGGTTCGAATCCCCATCTGGGTGGAGTTTCCATGTTCTCCCCGTGTCTGCGTGGGTTTCCTCCGGGTTCTCCGGTTTCCTCCCACAGTCCAAAAACATGGATCAAGTTAATTGAGTTCTCCAAATTGCCCCATATAGAGTGTGTATGTGTGAGTGAGTGTGTGCCCAGCGATGGATTGGCGCCCTGTCCTGGGTCTATCTGCCCAGCGCCCGAGACGTTCTCCCCTGGATGGGCATGGGGAACCCCACCGCGACCCTAATAGAGGATAAAGCGGGAGATAATGAATGAATGAATGAATAACAATTGGACAAACTATTAAGTTAACTTTAACTTTTAGAGGCGCATCAAAAAAACAAAAATGGACCCAAACATGCCGAAAGTACATTGTTCCCCTTTCATTAATACTTTTTCAGGAGGAGGCTCGGCGACATTTTAAATGTCCTATTCTTGAGGGTATGGAGTTGGAAAACCAAGGGGGCATGGGCACAGAGCTGAACCACTGGGAAAAACGCTTATTAGAGGTCTGTTAAACATGCGTTTGTTTAATAACAATAAAATAGTTTATTTTTTACTGAACACATGTTTTCTTTAAACAGAATGAAGCAATGACCGGATCACACACTCAGAACAGAGTATTTTCTAGGATCACTTTGGCTATAATGGAAGATACAGGGTGAGAAGTTTGCTTGCTTGTAAAAGTTAGTCATCTCTAGTGAGGCTGTATTGTTTACCAAGTGCAATATAAAAGATGGAAGTGTCACTGTTGTATTAAACTATCTGTGTGTGGCTTAGGAAACATCTTTGTTTAGCATCCTATCTATGATTTATAGTTTAATATTATGGGAGAAATGGGAAATAAAATCAAAAGGGCTTTGTGAGATCAGTTTAGGTTGCTGATTTGTTAAAACTCTTGCATTACTCAAATTCTAAAAATACCTGTTGCATTCTAAAGTAAACCATTACATTCTGCTTTGTATCGTTCACACACACACACACACACACACACTAACACACACACACACACACACAAATATATATATAAATAAATCTTCTACATATATTATTTAATAGATGGTACAGAGCTAACTACAGCATGGCAGAAAACCTGGAATGGGGCAGAGGTTTAGGTTGTGACTTTGCGATGAAAAGCTGTAAATTCTGGATTGATCAACATCGTAAGACGTGAGTAATTAAAAGAAAATAATTGTAAATGCAAGTAAACAAATATCAAACAATTGAACAATACATAAGATAAATGCACAGGTTTAACCTTACTGTTAATTAATCTACCTGATATTTTATTATCCTCCTTGCTAATATATCATTGTGATTTTTTTTAACTGTGTTCTGTGCAGAAACCCGAGACTGACCCCGTATTGTGATTCAGTACGTGGGATGCCACTGCAGCTCTCCTGCAGGCAAGACCAGCTGGCAGTAGCTGTGTGTAACCTGCAGAAATTTCCTTATCCACTTCCTCAAGAATATCAAGTAAATAGCGCCCGAAAAATACTACACAGCGGCACATTGATTAAATGCTCACATTGCGTTGTGTACTGGTTTAAAGCTCAGAGATTTATTACTGAAAGACCCTTCTTTTGTGTATTTTTTAACTTATGTTTGCAGTATTTTGATGACATATCAGGAGTCCCTAAAGAAGACTCAGCCTTTTATGGAGGTTCAGTGGAGATAGCAGACTTCTGCCCCTTCAGCCAGGAGTTCAGCTGGCATCTAAGTGGAGAGTATCAGCGCAGTTCTTACTGCAGGATTGAGGAAAACCAGCCAGGTAAGATGGCAGACTTTATTCTGTAAATAAAGGAGTGTGATATATGTTGATTTTAAACAATTCTTTAAAAAGCAGTGTCTCCCACTATCTGGCATCACAGAGATTGTTAGATTTGAATTAGTTACAGTCCCATTTTTTATACATGTAAGTATGCAAGTGCTGCTATTTGGAAGTGGAATTAACATTTTCTAATCTGCTTATCCTGATCACAGTTGTAAGCCTATTCTAGCACTTATATGGTTAACGATGGGGAAACACTTTGTAAAGGTTATCAGTCTATAACTAATCATATTCACAAACACATTCTCTCTTGGGGAAGGATAGAATCAATTTGAAATGTCTTGTCAGAGACAGATAGAAGGAAGAGTAGAAGCAGAGTGATTTAGATGTATTAAATAAGCTGATTACATTTTCTTTACTTTGCTCATTTACTCTGAACTGATAGTCACTAGCTATTCTTTATGTAAAATAAATTGTAAATAAATATCGTAATGATGTTTGTCATATTGTTTACTACTAATTAAGATGACTTATGAAATAGATGTAATTTGTTTCTTCAACATATTTTTGATTGCACTTTGTTTGTGTTTAACATAACAGTGCTTGATGCCTTGATCCACATACAAATCTGTAGCTAAGAAATTCTAGTCTGGTTCTCTGATTCTGACTGTTCTGTAGAGTATTACCAGTCTCACCCTTATAGTTGCTTGCTAGTCCCAATGTATTTACATAATTAATTGTCTGTGTCTTTCCTGTATGGATTCTGCATGTCCCACTTGTGCCTAAAAGGAGTTCCTCGAGGGTCTGTGGTTTCCATCCACATTTGAAAGACCTGCCGATGCGTGTATTGGATATTTATTGAATTATTCTTGTTAGGAAATTGTCATTGATAGTGTCCAGGCATTTAACTCCTAAATAAATTATTTTAATACATTTTGTCTATTTAATTTACTTTATTGTGCAATATTTAGTATTTAGATCTATTTTTTTTTCGATAACCAGAAATTCTGTAGATGTGGAGTAACACTTCTGTCTTACCTCTGTTCTACCTACTGCATTTATAAATAATGAGTATGTTTATTTTAGCATGGAAAGCACTAAACCATATTTGTTGTGCCATTGAAATCAAACATAAATGTTTAATGCACATCCTATCACCCAGGTACATAAATAAGATCTGTTTTTATATTAAGTTTAAATGCTTAAACAAAAACAGGCATTATGTAGATGTTACTGTTTACCGCTAAAGATGACGCAGTTAACCAACAGGGGGTAATTGGGGTGAAAAAGCCCATGTATGTCAAAATATAATAAAATTAATGTTAATCTCATTCTCAGTTCAAGATACTGGAGTCATGCAGTGTGTTTTTGAATTTAAAGTAGCTATGAGATTAGTTTTTAAATAATTGTTTATTATTATTTTTTTCATCCTCAGATCAATGGCGAAATTACGCAGCTGAAGAATATGGTCCTAACTCTGTTTGTCTGTATCAGAAATCTGCCTTTGTCATGGAGCAGTGTAATAAACGCATGACCTATCCAGACTGGGGGAGTGGCTGCTATAGGGTAAGGCAGGTTATAAAACCATAAACATGTAGTTTAGATTTTAGAATTAGAACTTAGATTTTTAAAATTAAATCCAATGTTAAGACTGAAGTTATATGTCCTTTGTTTTAGAATGCCACTTCTTATATTTAAGAGAAACTCATTAAAAGATGATATGAATGTTTTTTCACAGACGTCTTGTTCAGAACTGGGTTTACACGTGTGGGTGCTGGAGCAGAGTTTTCTGTGTGTACGTGCTGGCCAGGTTCTTAACATTAACGTGAGGATGAGTGAGTGGGTGTACAGTGGGCAGCTGATTTGTCCTGCCTGTTTAGACTTCTGCAGTCAGTGTCCTCTTCCTCATGAGCTACCACCAATCAACACAACTCGCACAGTTCGCATAGGTACATTGTGGTGTTCTTTGTGTCATAATAAGCATTTATCTTCAGTCAGAGACAAATGTTTCTTTTGCTTGTAATGTGTTTGAATTATTTTGTCTTGTTTTTTAGACCCCTGCTCCAGCTCCTCAGGACTGGTGGTGACATTGTGGCGGCTTTTGTACAACCTTCTTCCGCTGTTCGCAGGTTTCATGCTTTGTGTGAGGAATTGAACTGTGTTAACGTAGCATGAGAGTGGGGGGTAAACAGGAATGCCACTGCCTTCAGGTTGAGATTCTTCTAATACCAGGCAATTCAGACATTTGTCAGTTCCTATTAACAGATGTAGACCCTGCTTCTTACTGAGGGTTAGAAAAAGCCATGGGCTGCACTTTGCTCTGGGAGATAATGTATCATAATGTATCAGTCGACTGTATTGGAGATGAGAAGCCATAGACGTGAGAGCTTGTACAGCAGGTAAATTTAAAATGCTGGTGCTATTTTGTTGTCTTTTACATATCTCCAGTCTAATATGTAGCAATTTTCTAGAGTTCTTAAGATGTTTTTTAATATGCCAGTTTGTGGTAGTGCTTAATTTCAGTGAATGTGTGCTTGAAATGACTCAAACAAGTCCAGGAGAAACCATGGTCTTAGCTAATTAGACATTTTGTCAAGCTGTTTTATTTTTGGTATATATCGTGAGAATTGTAGTTAAATATTCACCCAAAACAAAAGAAAAAGTGTGCTTAGTTTTTATTCCCCTTAAGGATGTAACACAATAAACTGACATCTAAAAACCAGTGGAAAGGAGAGCGAACAGTAGTGACTATATACTCTTGAGCTCAAAATCAGAAAACAATTTATGAACACTTGATTTTTTCAGAAATAATTAGAAATAATCTAAATTGATCAACATTTAAAGGATTTTTGTAATGGGTACACTATTCCACTAGAACAGTGTTTTACAAAATAACCAAAGTATTTAAACAAAAAAACTTTAGTTTTTAATACTAGGTGGCAAAACCCTTGTTGGCAAGCACAGCAGTCAGGCGTTTTTTTGTAGTTGATAAGGTTTGCACACATGTAAGGAGGAATTTTCTTCCACTACTCTTTGCAGATCATCTCTAAATCATTAAGATTTTGAGGTTGTCGCTTGGCAGCTCAGAGCTTCAGCTCCCTCCATAAGTTTTCTATGGGATTACAGTCTGGAGAATGGCTAGGTGACTCCATGACCTTAATGTGCTTCTTTTGAACCTCTCCGTTGTTGCCTTGGCTGTATGTTTTGGGTCATTTTCATGCTGGAAGACCCAGCCATGACCCATTTTTAATGTCCTGGTGGAGAAAAGGAGGTTTTCACTGATTACTTTAGGGTACATGTCTCCATCCATTTTCCCATTGATGCAGTGAAGTTGTCCTTAGTGTAGAACCATCCCCAAAACATGTTTCCACCTCCATGCTTGATAGTTCATGCTGAAAGGTGTTCTTTTAGTTTGAGGCTGATCTCTCACCTTCCTCATGATCAAGGATACCACTCAAGGTGAGATTTTGCATGGAACCCCAGACCGAGGTCAATTGACAGTCATGTGGTATTTCTTTCATTTTCTTACTAATGCAGTTGTCTCCTTCTCACCTTGCATCTTATGGTTTTGTAGCTCATTCTAGCCTTGTGCATGTCTATGATCTTGTCCCTGACATCCTTAGAAGGTTCTGTGGTCTTGCCCATGTTGGAGATTTTAAAGTCTGACTGTGGTCAGGTGACCTTTATTACAGGTGACAATTTACGACAGCTGTCTTTAATGCAGATAAAAGCATGATTAGGAGCATCCAACTGGTCTGTAGGAGCAAGAACTCCTGGCTGGTTTGTAGGGGATCAAATACTCATTTCTCTCTGCAAAATGCAAAAAAACATTTATATAATTAATATATATTCATTATCTTCCGCTTTATCCTCTATTAGGGTCGCGGTGGGGTTCCCCATGCCCATCCAGGGGAGAACGTCTCGGGCGCTGGGCAGATACACCCAGGACAAGGCGCCAACCTATCGCTGGGCACACACTCACTCACACAAACACACTCTAAATGGGGCAATTTGGAGAACTCAATTGACTTGATCCATGTTTTTGGACTGTGGGAGGAAACCGGAGAACCCGGAGGAAACCCACGCGGACACAGGGAGAACATGGAAACTCCACCCAGATGGGGATTCGAACCAGGAATCCCCAGTGCTGAGAGGCGAACGTGCTAACCACTAAGCCACCGTGCTGCCCTAATTAATATATAATATTATTTATGTAATATGATATTCTATCTCTCACTGTTAAAATTAACCCACCCTTAAAATTATAGATTGTTCATATCTGTAGAGTGTGTATACTGTTTACTATATATCTAATTTACAAATCAGCAAGGGATCAAATGAGTATTTCCTCTACTGTACCTGTATGGGCTGTAAGGCCTCTTTGATCAAAAAACAACCCATTGACAGATTAGATTTTTAAGAAGTTTAAAACGTACATCTTCAAAAGGGACCTCTCTGAATGTGGTCAGAGATGGATATTTGCTATTTTTTAAAACATAAACACAGTTGAGCTACAATCAAAATGACTCCTGATACATGTCCTACTGGTTATAAATGCTTGTGTTTTGCCTTCAAAAATTAAGTGTGAAAAAGATTTTGACTTATTGTGATAAGAGGATATCTGTTGTAAGCCATTATTTCTACTTGTTTGAAATAGAATTCTGATTCTGTGTGTATGGACAAGGTGTATTATGCATGGGCTGCTAACACATGGGCTGTGTTTTGGTTTTGTCATGACTTTACGTAATAATCATGGATTGACTACCAGTTACCCGCTGATGTTGGGTAAAGATAAGACTCTCTATAGATGTGTTTAATAATTCTGCAAATCTACTTGTGCCAACTCTGTTGCTCAAAGGGTTGCTCAAAATGTAATGCCCTAAATTTGTTTCTCAGAACAGATTTACTCACAATAGTTGAAATTTATGGAGCACATAAATAATAATAATGTTTATATTACACCACAGATCTGAGCTGTTTGTTGGATGCGGCAACACTGTTCCACCCAAATCACTGATGTGTTCCTGGCTTTACTACAGCTCTGCCAAGCCATATCTATGTCTGAGAAAAACAGTAGTATTTTCTAGTTTACTTTAGGTAATAATAATGTGTTTTTTTAAAGCTTGCCCACTTAAAGATGTAAAGATCTTTTTTACAGGAAAAATATTTATGACATCATTTAAAAAAAAACTTTATTGGAAAATAGAATGTTAGATATTATGTTTCTTTTCTAAAGGCCCCAACTGTTTTTTTTTTTCATGAGGAGGTTGCATTCAGTAATTAAATAGTGACTGGAAAAAAATATTTAGAAATTTTGTTCCCAGTATATAAGCAGGTATGTTTTTCTTTTTTTATTTTACTGAATGAAGTGTGGGCAGTATTTTTAAATCAGTGTTAGTCATTTGTTTGTATTTATATATTTATTTTACTTTATTTATTGAAGCTTTTCAACTAGTATAAGGAACTTATACATACAAATGAAAATCAGTATTGTAGCACATATAGTAGTTTGAATTTATTGACAAACACTGTAGCTGTAAAAACACTGAATTTTATATGAATGTTTTTATTTTTTATTTTTTTTTATTTACTTTTCAGTTTTTTTTTATTTTACAGCTTTATGTACAGTAATCTTGGATGCAAGTGATTCATGGTATGAGTCTTAATAAATTATATGAAAAATTTAAAAGCCGCCTAACATTGTTGGTTTATATTTGATCTTTTAATAGAAATAAAGGATCATATGTTAATATGATATTGATACTTTGATAACTAACTAAAAAACTGTTATAGTCCTAGAAGGATTCAGATTAAAGTCAGGGACAGGAGCTTAAATTGCAATAGAATGCCTCCTCCTTTTCTCCTTTGCATTAACATATATTTTATCTCACTAGACAACACATAATCATAAAAGCAGAGAACAAAGTAGCAAATCACTGGAATATATGAAAAACATTTACATACAGTTAATAATAAATTGTCATTGTTTGCTTATTATTTTCACTTTTTAAAGTTATTATTGTTATTTTAAGCAAATATGTTATACCTTTTTGTTTATTTTAATTGCTTGCTATAAGGAAATCATTAGTGCAGTTATACCTTACAGGTTTTTCATTAATATGTGTGTGTTATTGTGTGTGTGTGTGTGTGTGTGGGGGGGGGGGTGTCTATGAAACAAATAACAAATTGGCATTCTCTTATAGGATATTGATATAGTGTTATAATGGTCTAGTTTATTGGTAGATATTGTGTCACTGTGAAACACCGATTCCTACCTGACAAAAAAAAAGCTACAACTTTTTAGTAGTACTTCATATTGTTTAGAACATGCAGTTATTTTGTATTTTGTTACAGGGAGAAATTAAAGTAATTAAAATTTTGACAGGCCAAAGACCATTCTATGCATAATGTTTTAGGGTATTAAGTTGCTCATTTTGTTCAATACGTTTTACTGACTGTTTAAAATGTTTATATTTTTTTAACTGTTAAATGGTTTTGTGGAACAATACATTTCATTGCATTTTTCTTTACTAATAAATGCTTCATTTTACCGCCCACACAAGGCTCTTTATTGTGATTTTCTTATTACAGTCTTTGATGTTTCTTTCAATTAGGGGTTGTTAAGAACTTGGTGCTTTTTAAATAATTATGGCCAAGGTAAACTTTACAATATACAATGTGGGTATAATATAATTGGTTATAACATGATAAATATTATTGTTTTTTTAACCAACATAAGATTTATAAATGTTAGATATGTAAATACTAAAGTGAAGAATTCTAAACCTGATATAAAATATATCTAAGATATTTTTATGAGAAAGGGAAAAGTAAGATTTTCAGTTTCTCTTTCAGTGCATTACATTGGATACATTAGACAATTGTGTTGGCAGCTATAAAAATGTGATCTCTGAGTAAAAGATGCCAGTGGATATTTTACAGAACAAATTTGTGTAATCATGCAAAATATCCATAAAAAGTTGTAAGTGCAAGGATGTTAAATCTTATATAATAAAACTTTGATTTTATAAATATAAAATCAAAATGCAGAATGTGGCGGCACGGTGGCTTAGTGGTAAGCACGTTCGCCTCTCAGCACTAGGGATTCCCGGTTCGAAATCCCCTTCTGGGTGGAGTTTCCATGTTCTCCCAGTGTCCGTGTGGGTTTCCTCCGGGTTCTCCGGTTTCCTCCCACAGTCCAAAAACATGAATCAAGTCAATTGAGTTCTCCAAATTGTCCCATGTAGAGTGTGTTTGTGTGTGAGTGAGTGTGTGCCCAGCGATAGGTTGGCACCCTGTCCTGGGTGTATCTGCCCAGCGCCCGAAACGTTCTACCCTGGATGGGCATGGGGAACCCCACGCGACCCTAATAGAGGATAAAGCGGAAGATAATGAATGAATGAAAAATGTAGAATGTCAAGTCGGAATTCTGACTTCTGTTACGTTTCATAAAAAACGGTCAGAAGTCGGCGGTTTCATTCCAAAATAATTTAATGCATTTTACTGAATAGACAGTGTAAAATATCAAACAATGAACATATGGACGATAGCAACCCGTTGCTATCCCCCGAGAGCTCTGCCTGAAGTCCTCTCGTTCGTCCATTTAAGTCCTTCAGGAGGGCGTGACCTGCTTCTTCTGTGTGTGCGCCCTCCAGACAACAGTTTTTTCTCATGTTTACATTGACCAAAACATCTCTATCTTCAAACCCATCTGGTCCTCCTTTCTGCCCCCATCAGGGGTATGAATTTATGACAGGTTCTTGTTGACTGTCCCATTATTCAAAACTCTCCGCTGACCCTGCAACCGGACATTCATACTCTTTCCCATGCTCATTCATCAAAATAGTCATTTTCTCTGTTCCCTGAACTATTCAACTCATCATGAGTTTTACTTTACATTATTACTTTTACTAAATTACTTAAAAGTATTATAAAAAACCTAACAATTACTATCTCAGAAATTATCTAGTCAGAATTGTGATTTAGTAAATCAGAATTCAAATTTAGTGAATCAGAATTCTGAGATACATTTTTTAGTGTCGGAAATCGCCTTCCATAGCAGCATAGGTACGTAGCCTTTATTTTGAAAAGAAAATATGATTATAAATTAATTTGCTTGCGATTGTGAAAAACTATACACCTAATGATGTTTCTAAAAAAATATATTATTGCAATTAAGTCAATATTTATTATGTAACAAATATAGCTGCTAAGCAAACACACCGCGATGTCTAAATCCTTCCGAGTTTCTTAATCCACGTTACATTTGAACAGCCGGGTAGTGCACTATAGTGTAGTGCACTATATAGTGCGCCAATAAAGTGCGGACCACATTTTTGCCATTCGTCCCATATCACGTGATGTGGACACTTCATGATCTGTCATGGTCGCGCAGGGCTGCGAACGAGCGCAAACAGTTTTATGTCGCAACTAGAGCGTTTGTTTCGCCGCAGGGAGAAGATGCGGATAAGCGCGATTCATTTAGACTGCGCTTCGTTTCTGGCAGCTCACTGTAAATGTTTAGTCTGACAACGGAAAGGCTTGTTATGTTCTCGACGGTAGCATGTCTAATCTAATCTCTGCTAGTGTAGTCGGTTGTGTCTGAGGCCAGTGAAGCTAAGCTAACCACAATGCAGGTCGAATCAGCGGGAATACGGATGTCTGAGAGCGATGGCAGGCTGGACCTTCACACACACAATTCATTCAGGACAACCTCGAAAAGTTGGCAGTACAGGTGACTCTATTTAGAACTTTTTTTTTTGCAGATGTCTGATCCCCGATGATGTTTATCATCAGCCGGATGTTTTTAGTTTCTGGTCATATTTTACATCAGTGTGCAGCTTTAATTTGATGACAGAAACCATATGCAATCAGAAACCACTTAACTAAGTACAATTACTTAGTATATACTCAGAGGTTTTGGTCAGACGCACCTTTTAAGTAAACATCTGCTGTAGCTCCCTCAGATTCAAAGTCGACAGCACACATATTCTTGCCAATACTGATTAGGTTTATTCTTGAGTTTGCACCTTAACTTTGTACATAACCTTACACCCAACCGTAAGAACTGTAACATAAATCATTCATTCATTCATTATCTCCCGCTTTATCCTCTATTAGGGTCGCGGTGGGGTTCCCCATGCCCATCCAGGGGAGAACTTCTCGGGCGCTGGGCAGATACACCCAGGACAGGGCGCCAATCCATCGCTGGGTACACACTCACACACTCAAACACACTCTATATGGGGCAATTTAGAGAACTCAATTAACTTGATCCATGTTTTTGGACTGTGGGAGGAAACCGGAGAACCCGGAGGAAACCCACACGGACACGGGGAGAACATGGAAACTCCACCCAGATGGGGATTCGAACCGGGAATCCCTAGCGCTGAGAGGCGAACGTGCTAACCACTAAGCCACCGTGCCGCCGTAACATAAATCAAATAAACAAATATACAATGATCAATTTACATATTGTAGACTATTAATCTTAAGACTGATCCTTTGTTGGTTTTATCACATGAATTTACATCTTGATTTAGAACCGTAGTTACATATCAATTCACTCTAATACTTGAAAAGGTAATAAACATAATTGGGATACTAATAGAACACAAACCTCATTGGCTGCATGAAATGTCAAAGAGAGCTATGGTTTCACGTCGTAACCTGCTGGTCTTCAGCCTCTGAATGACCCTTAATGCTAACTTTGGAATCTTTGTTCTATTATACACTGTTACACTATTATAATCAATACACTATTATACAATTTTACAACTTTAAACCAATTAAAATATAAACTGCTTAAGTAGGCAGTTACATCTACAGTTTACTCTGTGTTGGGAAACGACAGTGACGGTTTTTTAATCAATAAATTGAAACAAAACAAAACATTTTATGATTAGTAGGTGAATGCTGCTGGAAATCTGTTCTCTTGTTGCTCTTAAGGATGATTATTAATTATAATTATGGCTTACAGACCCTTAAATAATTACAGCAATATGGCAATTTCTTATTTTATAATTTTTGGGAGGAAAACAATTATTTGACATTTTTCAAGATGAGCCACACTGTTAATTTGCCTCATTCTCTTCTTTGTTCTGTTTGGTGATATTAGGTTGTCATGATTTACGAAAGGATTATTTTTATCAAAATGGGATTGTCCTTTAATGAGGACAGCAAGCACTAATTACAAACCACTGGCAAGGATAATCTAATTTTCTTTGTCTAATTTATGAATTCTAGTGATCATATGGAAAATGTGGATGGCTATTTAATGAAGTACACAAACCTGGTTACTGGGTGGCAGTATCGGTAAGTAGTTTATTTTTTCTGATTGTCTGGAAAAGAGATTTACAATAATAATTCTGATTGTCTTCTACTGTTTAGTAAACCCTTTACATTAATTCTAGCTTTAATTAATTCTAGTTTTTTTACATTAATCTAGTTTCCCATTTCTTTAGCCCTTTCTCATCTTTGTTAAACCAACAGTCTTTTTGGTTTGTGTCCTTTTTGGTTTGTTTGTAATCCTAATATCTTTATTTCTCCAGTTTTTTTGTACTTAACAATGAGCTTGGGGTGCTGGAGTACTTTGTAAATGAGCAATCGAGAAGCCAGAAGCCGAGAGGTAACCTGCTGCTGGCAGGTGCAGTAATCTCCCCCAGTGATGAGGACTCTCACACTTTCACAGTTAATGCCATCAGTGGGGAGCAGTACAAACTTCGAGGTAGATCTCTTTGTGTTCTCTTTTTCTCTCCTTCTGTTTCTTTTTTGCACTCTCTACTTATCTTTATAGCTTATGTTCGAGCATGCTCAGCAGATTTTGCGCAGCTTGTTTTTAAGCTCAAGGCAGCACATAAGTAAAGCAACTGGAAATATCAATATCCCCCTCCATTTCAGCAGTGCACTTGCTAATACACTTTAAATCCATTAAAGCTACTTATTTATAGAAGCATTGCTGCTGCTTAGCCTTTACTTGAAATGAAGGACAGGTCTAGTTTTTAGCATTTCGATGGCCAGAATGTGTGTAATGAGCTTTTTTATGCCTGCTCATCTCAGCTGCCAATGCAAAAGAAAGACAACACTGGGTGAGCAGACTGCAGATCTGCACACAGCATCACACAGAAGCTATGGGAAAGGTGAGGAAGACTTATGACTACAACTTTGCTTATTCCAGTGTTTTAACCTCTGTTCATATGATTTACTTGAAACCTCTATGATTGGAGAAGAGAGAATTATTTTATCTTTTAATACCGTAACAATTAAAACTACATTAACTGGATTTAAATAGTCGGTCATGGTCGAAAGTAAATTTGGCCCTTCTGCAACCTCATTAAAATTGTATTTATGTGTTTTCTATGGATTTCCTGTTGTCATGGTAACTATACGAGCCTGTATGTGAGAAGATGGTTTCCAAATAATCAGATTAAAATAGATAACATTTATGGCATTTATTTAATACAATTAATGAAGCTTCAAAACAATGTTAATTTAGTATTTTAGAACACACAATTTACTATTATTTGCAGTATTTTGGAGTATTTGCGGTAAAGTTTATGTTTTTACTGTGTTTTAAATAAAAGTTTGGCCAGCCCTAGACAAATAACATGTTTATTAAGAAGTAAAGCACATCAGATGATTAAATAGTCAACACAAATGCAAATGCATGGCAAAGTAAAACATTTAATTATCCATGTGACCTATGCAAATGTTAACAAAATTTTGATTTTTAAAAAAAATCATTGATGAGCATTTTAAATCTAAAGCAATTTGCACCAGATCTCTTGTAAAAATGTCAGAAACACACTGTCCTTTTCGAAATGAATTTCACAGTCATCAAATATCATATGAAAACTGTGTATATATTTTAAAATCCAGACAATATGACACAAATATATCTACAGGCTTTTTCTGAAGCAATGCTGGATAAAATAATTTTGGGGACAAAATGCATTAAATTGACATACTAAATTAATTACTAACAAAACCCACTGGATAATCTGAATCAAATCTAGACTTCAAATCTGAATCAAATCTAAACGCATGCCACTCTGTTGGTGTGGATTTAGTTTAAAATCCTGAAATATTCATTTTAAAGTAAATGTGATTTGAATAAATCCCTTTTAAGCTATGCACTCTTCAGCACAACTTTTCTTTGCCCTGCTTATGCATGCCTGCATGAAGGCCAGCCTTATACAGTTTGCTTTTGTCCTAAAGACAAACCCACCACTAAAGACTCGCAGTCTGTCTGCGGCCTCTCAGGGCAGTGCCAGTTCTCCTGCGTTGCAGCGCCGAATCAGCCATAATGCTGGCTCCGTGTTGGGATTGTCCCAGTTCAACCGCGGCTCCTCGACCTACTCCAGCAAACGTTCTGGTCTACGTGACCATCTGGTAGAAGCTCGAGAGGTAAGACCATACAATTGCATTTCACAGTAGTTGAGATGATTTAGTAGATCTTCAGATCTGAGACACTCCCACATTAATAAAAGTTTTTGAGACACATCATTAAATCGATACAGGCACTGTTCCACTATGAGATGTACTGTTAATTGTTTTGGAGCCATGGCATCTTGTCAAGCTATTTTTTACTGACAGACTTTAAGATTTTGAATGAATTCCTAGATGTTTGAAGGCAGTAAAATCTGGAAATGTGTAACACTGTATAGTGAATCAGGGTACAGATCAAAATATATTTGAAGCCGTTGTGGGTAGAAATCCATAAGTTCACATTTTGCATAAATATGACGTCGTCTTTTCATGATGTTAAAAACTAAATAATTTGATATTTGTGATGTAGATGATGAGTCAGGCACATGACCAGCACAGAGACCTGGTGCAATGCATTGAGGGTTTACCTTCCAGCCACAATCCATCACCACTGGATCAGGATCTTCTTCTGCTCAAAGCCACTTCTCTGGCCACAATGAACTGCCTTAGTGACTGTCTGCACATCCTGCAGCTCCAGCAAGTGGCCCGGCACAAAGTTCCTCTTGGAGGTACAGCTAGTTAATGCAAGCTTTGGTTTGATTTTATATATATATATATATATATATATATATATATATATATATATATATATATATATATATATATATATATATATATATATACAGTTGTGATCAAATTTATTCAACCCCCAATGCTGCGAAGGGTTTTATGGAATTCAGTGCACATTTGTAATTGTGTTCATAATGAAATCTTACAAGGACTTGTTAAAGAACTAAATGCAACTAAGATAGCATCAATTGTTTTTGTCATAAAGTATTAAATGGCCTTTTTGTGATTTCTTCATTGACACAATTATTCAACCCCTTTACAACTACCACTCATAAGAACAGAGGTTCATTCCAGTGTTTTCAATCAGGTATTGAAAACATCTGTGAATGTCAACGAGCAGCAATCAAGCATGATAAGCACCAATTAGGCAGATTTAAAAGGACTGTGATACTCAGCTCCTTCTAGACATCTACTGGTGTGTTTACAAGCATGGTGAAGGCAAGAGAATGGTCCCAGAAGACAAGAGAAGAGGTTATTGCTCTTCACAAGAATGGCAATGGATATAAAAAGATTGCGAAGTTGTTAAATATTCCAAGAGACACTATCGGAAGTATCATTCGCAAGTTCAAGTTAAAGGGCACAGTGGAAACGTTACCTGGTCGTGGCAGAAAGAAGATCCTGACCGCGACTGCTGTGCGCTACCTGAAGCGTAATGTGGAGAAAAATCCCCGCGTGACTGCTAAGGAACTGAAAAAAGACCTGTCAGATGTGGGCACTGAAGTTTCAGCTCAGACAATAAGGCGCGCACTGCATAACGAAGACCTCCATGCCAGAACTCCCAGGCGCACCCCCTTGCTGACTCCAAAGAACAAGAAAAGTCGACTGCAGTATGCCAAAAGTCATGTGGACAAGCCACAAAGGTTTTGGGACAGTGTACTGTGGTCAGATGAAACTAAATTAGAACTGTTTGGGACAATGGACCAGCGCTATGTTTGGAGGAGGAAGAACCAGGCTTATGAACAAAAGAACACCTTGCCTACTGTGAAGCATGGCGGGGGGTCAATTATGCTTTGGGGCTGTTTTGCTTCTAATGGTGCAGGAAAGCTTCAACGTGTGCAGGGTACCATGGATTCCCTTCAGTACCAGGAGATCTTGGAGGAAAATGTGATGGAGTCAGTCACAAACCTGCGGCTTGGGAGACGTTGGACCTTCC